>CM027475.1:23372588-24572588 GCA_015776775.1 Magallana hongkongensis | reverse complement strand
TGTTTGTGGATATGACAGAAGCATTTTCATTGTTCTGTGACGAAAAACACCGAAGCTCGCCTGCGCTTATTGAATTCCTGAACACTAAAATCTCTCTCTCTCTCTCTCTCTCTCTCTCTCTCTCTCTCTCTCTCTAAATAGTAGATCTCTCTCTCTCTCTCTCTCTCTCTCTCTCTCTCTCTCTCTCTCTCTCTCTCTCTCTCTCTCTCTCTCTCTCTCTCTCTCTCTCTAAAAGATCTACTACAGGTAACATGGAGTAATGAGGCTAGAGGCTAATGTACATTTGACGTCAAAAAAAGTAAATACGTATTTTTTTCTAGTTACGGGATATTGTCTACGGATGTTATTTTTTGAAATTCACTGTTCAATGATTTAATAACAAATCTATTGACTGTCTGGGATTAAAAAACCCCGATTTTTATTATCAACTGAATGCTTAACATTGGTCATTTAGACATAACACTTGGGTATCGTTTGGATTCGGGAAAATGGGGAATAAATAATCATACTATATTTTTAATGTTGTAGGTTATTTTATTTGCTGACTTACCAGAATTTTTTATTATGCAGTTATTGTCGGCAAAGAAAAACTTGAGACAAAAAGAAATATAATTCATATGAAAAAGCAGATAAAACAACTATAAATTTCTTTATCAAATCAGAGACGTAAATGTTATTCATGTCTCTGATCAAATCGATTTCTGATTAATCTCTCTCTCGCTCTCTCTCTCTCTCTCTCTCTCTCTCTCTCTCTCTCTCTCTCTCTCTGTCTCTCTCTCTCTCTCTCTCTCTCTCTCTCTCTCTCTCTCTCTCTCTCTCTCTCTCTCTCTCTCTCTCTCTCTCTCTCTCTCTCTCTCTCTCTCTCTCTCTCTCTCTCTCATCTTACATATGTAGTGTTTAGCATGTCAATGTTACGGCATTTTATATATTTTATTTCTGAAAACTTTAAAAGTAAAAAGTAAATCCATAATTTGCGTTTGATGTAAGATTTTAAAAGATTATTGCAAATGTTTCTCGACTTGTTGCAATACTGCTGTTGTCATAGGCAAAATCCCATCGTGAGCTCTGGACCGGTAAATGTCCGAGTAAAAATAAACTGGCGACTTCGAGAGAATAATGCGTAAATCTCCCCTATTGTAAGACCCATCAACTTAAAATTCGGCAGGAGTGTATCTCAGACATTACTTTTATGAAAAATACATGCACGTTGCGAGTGTTTTAAAGATTAATTGATTTTTTAGGATTTTGAAGCGAGCTGGTAGTTTTCTATCTGGGTCAGAGTTCGACCTCTTTCTTTATATATGGTTTCATTGAAATTAATGTTGAAATGGACTTGGCCCCTGTGCAGCCACGTAATATTTCTGTTGCATGTATATTTCTTTTTTTCCGTTTAGTCTGAATCTACGATAGCGTGTGAACTACTTATGAATGTTAGAACTGTGGAAATTACTGCATCAAATTTTTACCGAATAAATTTACGTGTAACTGATTTCGTTATTTCTACATTTATAAAGATTCTATCAATCCTGCTGAAATAAAACAGTCAAACATAATAGTAAACGACACGAACAAAAATTCTCAACACTGAAATACATGGGTAAACTGCATCAGTCATTGTTTTAGGACTTCCCCTAATAGTTGTTACACGAATCCGAGATCCACACCTCAAAATTCTATTTTCGATTTATTTACGACGAAAATCAAGCTCGGGTCTTTTCACCCCCTCCAGACAAAAACACGCGTCAATATTTCAAATGACCTCGCACTGTTACCAAACCTAAATAGTCAGACATCTTACACTTTGTTTTTCATCTCATACAAAAACTCAGCTCTTCTCCCGGGCGAAAACGCCCCAAATTCAAACACAAATTCGGGAATTATTTCGCGTCAGCCATGTTTTGAGACACCTGCAAAGGCTGTGTGTTCTAATCTCGCCGGAGCCAAGATTTGTTCTTTCTCTCTATTTCTTTCTCTGCTATTTATTTAATTTTCTAACTAAAATAATCAACATAAAAGGGTTGTTGGACTGTAGTACAAGTTGAAAAACACTCTTCAATTAAGATTTAGACAAAAACAGTCTTTTATTATTAGGGTCTTCCCTCTTCAGCGGAAGACCCTTCTATTCTTATTGTTATTAGGGTCTTCCGTTAACAAAGGAAGGCCCTTTTTTTTTCTTCGGTTTCTTTTTATTACAGGTTATTAGACCTGTTATTAAGTCAAAAGATCTCTTATTTAATATGAAATAAAATGGGACTGGTCCTTAAAATTAAGGATCCTACAGGTGTATAATCCTTCATCCATCGCTCTTTTAGATCACATCTGCATTTCCTGATATGTTTCGTTGATGATGATAAAAGGCAAGGTCATTTCCTGTTCTAAAAATCGGACGGAAGACCTCCTCGTTGCTCGCAACGAGATCGTGTCTAGTTTTTCTTATTTTTACTTCACCATTGATCATGGAAAGGAGCAACATGCAAGAACATTGAATCTGTATTTCGACAAACATAAGAAAGTTCGATAACTTGTTTAAATATTTAAGCTGTGTAGCAAGTGTTTTTCCGAAAGTTTGTGCTTTGCTATTTTTAAACAAACACTTATTTTTGTTTGATGTTCACGGCTCTTTGTCTCTAAAATATATCGATACATTTTGGATGTTTAATTTTTTTGCCACGCTTTGAGATATAAACGATTACTAAAAACAATATCAGTAAACTTAACTAAATCATACAGGAGTCAATATAATGAAGAAAGATTGGAGTCAATATAAAAAAGATGAAACCAACCCGATAACATATTAGGAATATAAAGTAACTTTACGTTTAAATGTTTTAAAGAATTCGAAGCTAATGGTTGAATTAATCGTTGGATGTTTCCTATTCACCTATATTGGTCTCTAAGTTGGTATACTAAAGCAATCAAGAAAATAATTTAACCAACTTTATTATTATCGCGACATTATTTTGCGATTTACCAGAAATAAACTGGTTCTTGACGACTATTTTAACAACCACTCATCATCTACATTCGTTTTCATCTTATATTTATATGACAAAGTCAAATTTGCGTAAATATTGCGACTATTAGGCACTCGGTATTATCGCGAATATTTATCGCACGCGATTAAATGTTGATTTCCACTAATTTGTCTTTCAAACTCTTTACCATATAAACTAACGTTGAATAATGAAAAAAGTCTAATATGCACATTTATCGATCATATTCTAGCTTCAGAACATTAAAAAACACCTGTGCTAACCACAGTATTGCAAACAAGATTTGAAAAATAATTAAAATAAAAAATTGGGATATAAGACCAAAAATTTGTTTGCACACATAAATGATACAAAAAAATATTTGTTGAAAGTCCAACCTTTTTTCATTATAAAATATAAAATAATTTTTTCATTATTTTTTCATATATTTTTTTTCTTTTATAATTCTTCAGTTTAATAATACGCCGTATGTCCAATTTAACTAATCGTAGTGCACTTCTTTAGCAGTATTTATTTTTAAATATCATAGTGGCTTTTTAAAAAAAATATCCAGCATCCTGTATCCGTCACATTCTATCCTATTCTGTGCAAATATTAATAAATAACAGCAATGTGTATTTTTAAAATCATGAAATAAAAATGTATTTAATGAATCATTTCTAGCTTTAGAATAGTGAAAACTGTTTTCGAGCTTAAATACAATTATTATACAATGCTAATAAATATTTCTCAGCTGAAGTGATTGGGAAGTGCACTTTATAAATAATAAAGTCTTGATCGAAGTAACCACAAAAGAAGAGGATAGGAATTCTGGCGCTATATGCTCAGGGTTCAATTCTTGGTCTTGATTGATTCCTGGATTGAAATGAACGTATGATTAAATTAAACAAAATCAAACAAATTTATTTGCTTGTACTCGTTACAATGTTAATTAAACAAATATATATATATATATATATATATATATATATATATATATATATATATATATATATATATATATATATATATATATATATATATATATACTTCATACAAATTCAAAGTAGGTAAATATAAAAATCAAAGTGACTCAAACAATTTTCAATTGATTTTCAAACTCAGTCTTTTAATGTCTATTGTGTCTTTTTCTTCCAGTGCTGAAAAATAATATTAGCTTGCTGTATGAAATGATATATCTTTAATAAGATAAGTTTAAATAATTCTACAAAAGTGTTTGGTGCTGACAAATACCCCCCCCCTAAAACTATTTATAGGGGAGGTTAACGTTATAATCCAAAGTTTTATTTCTGTGAAGAAGAGTGTCTTAAATATGCTTTTCACTCAAAATTCCTCGATGTTCCATTTACTGTTAATGGTGACACTTTGCCTCCACAAATGTGTTGGTAATATCGAAGAAAATAAATATGCTTTTATGAAAATGATATCTATGAACGAGGAACAGAATGTGTATTGCAAATTCCTCATGCGTTATAAAAGGAATTATATTTTAACGTGTGGTGCTAAATGTGGAATTGATGAAAGCTGCATGGGAATTGATGTTTGTGATGGCAGGATTTGCCGTCTTTGGAATGCGACCTTTTACCCGAGCCTTTCGTCGAATGATTCAAACGGACTATGCAAGCGGTATATTAAGGTAATTTTTGTATGTACTTTTTGTTTTTGTTATGAAAAAAACCCCAAGGTAATTCGTGAATTTGTTGAATTGTATATCAGAGATAAAAGTAATTTTTGTAATTTGTTAATCCTTAAATAACGTTTTATAATATTCATTGCTTTAGTTTTATGGTTTTTTTTATTTTTTACATTCAATTACTGGTTAGGATGAACTAGAAATATTGTCTCCAAACAACTTTATATGGCATTTTATCTTTGAGTACTGTGAGTCTAAGGAAATGCATTAAATTAAAAACTCCATGATGTTTTTACTAAAATACGGATAAAATTTGCTTTTTATGACAAGCAGAATCTAGTGTATTAAGCAATCGACGTATCAAGGTTCCATCAATCAATTAAAACAAGGGTGTTTTTTTTTTACCAAATTAAAGTCTAGTAAAAAGAGTTTTCAAATACTAGTGTCTTTTCATCTAATGTAACGTGTTTATGAAAAAAGAATTAACTGAATTTTTTCTTTTGGGCTACCTTTAAATATTTGACTGACATCCACGTATTTTTTCATAGCAGAGTTTCAAACCGCATTGCCTTACCTCCGTTGCTAAGCCTTGTTATCTATATTCATTTTTTTAATTAAACCTTACCGTATCTTTATCCTTCCATAGTATGTGTTTATGCATATATTATTAATTGTCTCAATAACACTTATATTCAAATTTTAGAAGTAAAATCTAACTTATGTAAATCCTTTCAACGCGATTTTTAATGTTGCGATTAGCAACAGGAGCCACGACTGGCAAAAACGGTAGTACACGTACACGTACAATTACCAACGACATACGACCAGTTACGACTACTTGTAAAATGTACCTAGTTTAGTGGATTTTAAATAAATCTCAAGACCTTTTGTGGTGTTTGGTATTAATCAAAATAAAATAATGCATTGTATCTTTTTTCTGCATTTAAGACCTAATTATTTTTGTCAGAGATATGTAAAGCACTTCGAAAATACTCTAAATAGAAAAAATAATGTTCTTTATTCTTTTTTAAAAAATTACATTACAAATTCGTTGTACATCTGAACATATTGTGACATATGGAGCTTTAAAACATTTTTAACTGTATGATTTACCTTGAAAAGAAAAAAAACCGACAATCTAGACTACGATTACATGAAAGTATCACTTATATTTACTGTTTGAAGCATTTACAACTTGTCAATTAATTACAAAATTCAATATGGTTTCAATTTGAAAAAAAGATTTAGTGTTTTTGGATATATGTTTTTTTTACTGTAAAACAGCTCATTTGAGAGGTGTGGTGCACTGTGGCATTTCTTGTACTTTAATTTAATTTGTGAAAATAATTAAAACCATGCTCTCAAACGAGAAACATATTACATGCAATAAATTATAGAACATAAAATAATATGGGAGAAAAACCAAACTTGGAAATATGTTCTTTAGTTATTTGCTTTTTTAAATCTTTTAAGTTGTTTTTCTTGTTATCAACAATTGAGTATAAAGGTTATATGATGTTCGTCCCAAAGAATGTCAAAGTGTTTCATTACTTAAGAGGTCAGGATATATATTTTCATTGACAATCTAAAACACGAGACGTTTAAAACAATGTCCTTAAAGACAAATACTCGCTAGGTAACGTACTATTTACAACACATGGTAATTGTTTGTGAATGCCATGAATTTGAAATATGATATGAGTTTATTAATCCATATACTCAGGATTTGTCTCAATTGAGAATATATTATCTACTTATTATCACTAATCTCCTGGACATCTTTAGTGCAAACGGCAATGTCTAATAGACTATTCATCTATCATTTACGGAAAAACGAAACTCAAAAAAGTTAATTAAGAGCGAATTATTATGTATTGTCATTTTTAAATACGATTGTTGTTAGGTCATCGTACAGTGCTTGTATCCTGAAAGCTGACAAGTAAAGAATAGGATACAGGATGCCGTATACATGATAAAAATACAGAAGTCAAACTCTATCCTATCCTATCCCATCCTGTATCCTGTAGCCAATCAGATTCGAGTATAAATTTCAGAGTGTTTATGCCCCCCTCCCCCCCCCCCCCCAAAAAAAAATAATTAAGAAACACATTTACAACAACAATTTTGTTTGGGAGCTAGCGTTCGCCCCTTAGTTTTATTAGAGATAAGTAGTTTAAATGATTTGAGAATTCGTAGAGAAAGGTACTTTACATTGCATGATATCAAATTAAACTACATTATAAATCACAGTAAATTTATTTGTTGCTTAACAAGTAATCGGGAATCAAATGCAAGTGTACGTTGTCTGTGAATAAACATTTTCCTGACACCAGGTAACCCTAGACCTAAACTGAAATTAGAGTAACTGAATCAGGATTAAACGCAGAAAAATTATATATACTGGACATTTTTCCACGACTTATATCAAGTTTATAAAATATGTGTAGAGTATTTGTGTTTTTAAATTTCTTTTTTGATACAATAAATACTAATACATGTAATATCGGAGTGCGCTATAGATAATACGGGGTTTTTTTCGGGTTTTCTTTTCGCTAAGTTCTACGGAAATACAGTATTCTATTGTTAAGGTTATTTTTCAAACCTGTTTATTTGAATGCCAATACATAACCTAGTTTGTGAAAAAGAAAAGGATGATTAAAAACTGTTCTGATTTTCTAATATGATAGATAACATGCTTAACTTATTTGAAAATGTCCAGAGGTTAAATATGATAAAGACGCATTCCTTTGTTGTACTGTGTGCTATTGTTAAACATATGTTTTGGCTTCTTTATTTATTAGTATGCTTTGATATTATAATAATAAGCTCACTTACCTAGATTGCATCATTGCATATCTACGTTTTTGTAAGAAAGGATATTGATATTTTTCAGGTATCAATGCTAGGGCAATTTAAACATTCTACATTGGAAGTGATCGGTATGAAATCTCATTCATGAAACAAAACAAAAACTTCAATTAAAGAAAACAATGATCTAAACAATAAAACACCTAACGTAAAAACAAATGCCTTTTATTCTTTACAAAAAATCATGGATAAAATAACAATTTTGAATAGTAAGAATACATATCTCTTTATTAAATTTGTTAATTATATGATGAATTGTTGATTAAACGTTTTTCAAAGAAAAAAGTAGTTACCAGGCACACACTTCATCGGCACAGGATCAAAGTTCAGTTTCCGACACAAAAACGCAGAGTATGCCGTCTGAAGCAGTAACATCGTCATCTGACACAAGCGCAAATGAAATACCAACGACAAATATAACGACATCATGTCATACTGAAATCACAACTGGAGACACACCAACAATATTAAGTCCTACTGAAACTACATTCACAGATATAACCACGGCCTCAAGTCTTACTGAAACCACAACCACAGACGTGAATTTAACCAAAACGTCAAACACTAATGCCTCCCCTTCCAATATTCAAACTACTCAGCCATCAACCAATGAAATTCATTTGGCAACAACTAGTGAAACTTTCCCTACTGAAAGGTCCACCTCCACCGTCTCTAATGATGAAATAAACACTACTACGGGTGTTATTACAACAGGAATAATGCTATCAATCGTGTTTTGAATAAATGTTATATCTTTATGTTTTATATTTTTTCATTGATAAATTTCTTCGTATATAATTTTGCATTTTTCAGAAAGACCGATTCAGAATTGTACCATGGCATACGAGTTTTCTGAAGGAGACCGTGAAGTACCCTGCTACAATGATACTTATTCTTGGATTGTATGCTCCCCTTTTTTTTTTTTCTTTTTTTTACAAATTGTTAGATAAATATATGAAAACGATGTCATCAGATTTTGGCTAAGACACAATAATTTTATCCAGAGATATCATGCATTTCTTGAATACATTTTGGCAAAGTACAAGTACTTTAATTTTATACTATAGACGTAATCGGAATAACTTTCTACAGCATTTCAAATAAGATGTCTTGCGAATATTCATCATCTACATTTTTTCTTTAATTTCAGGAACAGTTAAATCAATTTAAGTTTTACGTAATTAAGGATATGAATACGAATAAGCTCTCCAAATCTAAACAACAAAATTCTAAGAAAAACTGATTAGTCTATACTAATCAGTTTTTCAATCTATTATACATAAATAAAGCTACAAAATTGCATTTCAAACTCTGAAAAGAACATGAACCCTTCTCTTTAAGTCATAAAAAATGTAATTCATATAAAATGTACTTATACACTATGAATGATAATTTTCTTAATTTGACGTTTTTTAAATACATTTAGGTGTGTTTATAGGTTTTTTTCTTCTAGGTCATTCAGAGGCGGTTAGATGGATCGGTCGACTTTTACAGAAACTGGACCGAGTATGAGAACGGGTTTGGTTCCTTACAATCCGAGATCTGGTTAGGTGGGTAGGACCAACGCAAAAATATTGTTTTGTCAAATTTCATTATCATATGCTTGTTTCTTGCTAAACACGTCGTCAGTATGATTACTCTACAAGATCATATAATTGTTATAGATTTCATTTTGTTTAATGTATGTATTTTATACTGTTGACAAAATGAAGGTTGAAACATCATTTCTTTGCCAGGAAACCAATACATTAACGAGCTTACAAATGCTGGTTATACTGTCCTGAGAATTGAACTCACTGGCTTTAATGGAGAGATGAGGCATATAGAATACAACTTTAACATAGAAAACAAAACTAACGACTATAGACTGCATATTTCCGAACGAAATGTATCTGGAATGGGTTGGTGTAAAATATCCAAAAAAAAATCAATTTTTCTCTCCAAAGCATGCAACCGGTCAATTGAAAGCAATTGAAAGTTACAACTGGTCGTTAGCGCTTCTACGGGTGGTCTCCGAGTGCATTTTGGTGCAAGATTTGTGAGACACACAAGACCAGCTTAAATTGATTTTGGAAGGATTTACGCTTCTTATAAGCACGCACGCACGGGAGCTATTGAACATGCACAATAATTTCTTATTAATATCTGAAAATGTACGAAGCAGTTACACGTCAATCAAGGAACCCATAAGGTAACCGTATGATTAGACTTACACATATGTCGTATAGAATCTGACTTGTCCCTTGTGTTACAGAAACATCGAACTCATTATCAACATATAGATATAACAGAAAGTGAATGCCATGCGTACACAAAAAAAATCTCAATACTGGTTTAAAGAATTGATTGGCAGTTTTACATGTACCACTTATATGAATGCAACCAAAAATAAAGCCAATAGGAAAAGCTTTCAGAAATTTCCTTCCAAAAACAAAATCCAAACCGACGAATGCCTTTTTCTAAATTTAGAAGTGATTTAAAAAAATACTGAATGATGAGGTTTTATATATTGAAGTATTCCCAGCTCATTCGACTTGCAAGAGCGCATTTCTAATGATCCTTATGAGTGAAGAAATGGCAATGATATTATCACAAAAACAATTTTTTCGACTAAAAGCTTCTACACAAGTTCTCAACATATTACATGAAGAAATTTTGTAAGATCTAGCGTAAAACTAGGCATAAAGGTTTTTATTAAAGAAACTCTCATATAAGTAAAAGTAGTAATTTTCTGAGTCTATTAATGTTTGTTGGCACTTTGTTTTAAAATACTATTGTCTCTTTTAAATATCAAATATTGATTTTAAAGATCCAATCTTTTTTAAAATTGCGTTTACAATAATATGAAAAAAATACTAATTTTTTTTTAAAATAACGTAAATATTAACAATTTTCTAAGTAAAATATTTGTAAATACAACCTACTTCATGCAAATGCTTACTTTCAATTGAAAGTTTCGTCAAAGCTATTATAAAGATTTCCTAAAGTTCAACAATTATTTGAGGATAATTTTACAGGTTTGGCTATTTACCAAGGCATCATTTACAGAATAAAAGTATTCTTTTTCCTGAAATTCTCAAATTCGTTTGACGTTTCAATAATCACTTGTTTAAAGCAGATGTACAAGTATTTTGAATCTGATTTTTTACGGGTCTAAGGATTAAAGAAAACATTTTTAATGGGAGAATATTTTTGTTCGTAATTTTTGTGAAGCTAAAAAACACCTATGTGATTAACTTGACTTACGATGCAGATGATGGTACATGTACAGCAATTCAAAATGAAAAAGTACGTTTGTTGCACGACAATCGTAAGAAGCAAGTACAATGCCAACTGTCATCGCATGCTTTGAGTAGCCATCTGTCTCTAGCAAAAACCACACTTAACGTTCATTTGTCTTACATTGTAACTTGCAATCACTTCTGAATCAATCTCATTTTTCGCCCTGCCATAAGCCACAGAAGCCAGGACTGGCGAAACCCGTAGTATACGTACAGTCACCAAACACGCACGGCAAGATGTGACTGATGATTAGGTTGTCCATGCCTGCTTGGTTACAGTACTAAACGTATTGCAGTTTTTGCCAGTTTTGGCTGCCTCGGCAGCGAAGGGCAATAACTAGTATTGAAGTGAGTGCAATTGCAACGTGAGTCAAACGAACGTTAAACGTTAAAGTCGTAGGTGTCAGATACGATAATCTTTTGAGACGAGTTGCCACTCATAACTTGCAAATATCTGTATGATCCGTACTTTTGTTATACGATTGTTTTGCAACAGATGTTTTATGTTTGGCTTGCAAATGACACTACTACATGTAATACTGGCGTTGTTGGCCACTTTTGATCAATTGTACCGATGTCCTACTTTGCCTTATTCACGAACCAGTATTTGTATTTGTTTTCCATTTTGTTAACATTTACTGAAATTGACTTATTACATAAATGTGCATAACAAAATGAAGAAAGTCAAAAAGAAATCAAAGAGGTAGGAAACTGTTCTGTTGTAATATCTCCTGAGGTACATGTGAATAGGCTTTACCAAACGGTGACACAGTTTAAGAATCTTTAAAGAAATAAACAACGTTATTTAGTGAACATGGCGTTATGAATAGCAATTGCTCTGCTGGCATATTCCATGATGCGCGCTAGCGCATATGCACATAGCAGCGAATGCATGTAGCTTGTTATATGTGACACGGGGTTAAAAAAACACAACAAACAAAAGATGTGAATGTTTGTGAAAAATATTTATCTCTGACATTGTACAGTTTGATTGAAAAAAAAACAAAATTCGCAATTCTTGTCGTAAAAGTCCGAGAATTCATTTTATAAAAGTGTGCGTAATTCAAATACAGATTATAAACTACTTGTAAAGCAAAATAACATATCGTTGATTTTAAAATAAATAACAATCGATAAAATACACTCCAGTCAGTATTTCAGTACTTTGATTATTAATAGGCTTTAAATTAAAAAAAATTGTTATTGAGAAAAAATTACCATATTCACACTTGATCAGATTAACTCCATCAAATCTGAACAGATTTTTTTCTAGTACTTTGAATTCAATATCATTTATAAACAATTTCAAAATTGTTTTACTATTAAAGATTATGGGGCCACAAAGAGGGGAAGAGGGTCTAATTTTTACATGGATTATAGAGAGAAAAATCCTTTAAAATATTCTCAATAAGTATTTGGCCAGAAAACGTAAATTCTCGGAAGTGCATATCAAAGTTTGTTCAAATCATGATCCCCAGGGGTAAGTGGCCGTCACAACGGGGGCGGCTGGACAAATTTATACATAGATATACATATAAATATTAGAATAAAGAGAAAAATCTTTGTTATAAAAAAAGTTTGCCTGGAAAAGCTGTAACTTTATTGAAAGTAACTTCAGATTGTGTAGATTCATATACGTCAAAATACAAATCTTGAGGCCACATTGAGTATCTAATTTCACAAAGGAACACTTTTTAATAATTCAAAAAACTGAAAATTAATACGATATTGTTTCACTTATACGTGTATGCAAGCATTTTGACATATATTATTCTTTAAATTGTTTAGACTTTGGCCCGTTAACAATCCGTGAGTCCCTCACAAGGGTTTCAGAGTTTAATGTTGGTTTATATACCAAATATGTTTAGGATCTTTTTGAAAATTATAATGCTCAGCCTATGATGTGACTATAAAATCATCCTGTTAGAAAAGGGATTTGATTATAAACAAAGAGTATCCAAGGGGAAAATGGAATTCTATTTATACAGGTTCCGTATATCTATACTACATATTAGTATGTATATTGTCCAACTATTTTGTATTATGACTTCATTAAGCTGTTTTTGTTACCATGTCTATTGTTGCTCTGGTGAGCGATGAGGCACATTGCCTCTTGTTTATTTTTATTTCTTAGTGGGTACTGTGCACGCATGGCGTACGTTTACCGACAGAGGAAAAGTGAGATCTTATTTAAGATTCATGTATGACTTATCTTAGTACTTGTTTCTTGAATTGAAACGTTACTACCGCTTAGGTTTTCAGATCTTGCAAGAAAATCGTAGTGCATGTCCAACAGCTAACGTGCGTGATTTGATTTAATATGAACATAGTTCATAGTAGGGATTAGGCACAAGTTCCATAACTTTGACTGTCATCTCCCGTGCATGCTTACAAGAAGCGCAGGTCCTCTCAAATTGTAAGATGTTCTTGCGTGTCTCTCAAGATTTTCATTAAAATCCACCCGCACACCAATATTTTTACCAAATGTTGAAATTAAGACCAAAATGGTATGATTGCAAATGTACGTATGGAAAATATATTGAAACAAGGCGGTTTACACACCGATGCATTTTTTTAATGTATAGTGTCTCCTTTACAGATAGCTTATATCACAGTGACACAGCATTCTTCTGTACATTTGATAAAGACAACGACAACTGGAACGCAGCTCACTGTGCAGATATGTCAGAAAAAGCCAGTGGTTGGTGGCACTCGAAAGCTGCATGGTGCACCGATGGTAATCCTAAATGGAATATATACGAACGAGTATATGAACTATCAGCAGGGGATTCATTGGTTTGCATGGGACGAACAATGGACCCTCAAAGAGACCAAAATGATGCTAAGAAAACCCTAATGGATTGTGAATTATCATATCATGTGCAGTGGATTGGGGATCACCAAAACAGCGTGATACACCGATGTTTATCTACATGGGGTCTATTCGGATTTGTATATGAACTGTCTAAAGTGATCTATTGGTTTGAGTAGGACAACCAGTGGGCCCTTAAAAAGACAAGAAAGACTGATGCTGAGATAACCATGATTCACTTATCTTATTTTCTTGTGTTATTAAACGATCAATTGAATACTTATTGTGATAGACTTACCCAACCAATTTTTATTGTTTTCTATACATGTTAAGCTTAACTTTACTAATGGATGAAATTGTATGGTATGTTACAGTAGTTTTATTGCGTGTTGCAGACTGACTGTGGACTCGTAACTGATACTAAAAACCATGATACTTTCTATATTCATCGTTTTGTGTTATAAAAAGTGCAATTCAAACGAACTATTAGGTTATGCTGAAAATTAAAGATTTTATTCTTATGAAAAATTACCATTGATATAGTTTTAGATTGCGAATTATACCCCGTGTTCCGAACAGTTTGTGTTTTATCTTGGTTTAAATCTTGCACCTTGTGATTGAAATATAACTCTCATTTATCTGCATATCAGTCTGTCAGTTTGTCTGTCTAAATAACCACGAAATATATCCATGAATATATCATTTTGCTTACCTTAAATTCACTATAAATTACATGTTTATGTATGTTTATAGATTTCAATCACACTATCTATCACACTATCTATCTATCTATCACACTATCACACTATCTATCTATCTATCTATCTATCTATCTATCTATCTATCTATCTATCTATCTATCTATCTATCTATCAACATTATTACTATTGTTAAAGAAATTTAGAATAAAGTATAATTATTCATGAGAGACTTGCCTTTAATTTTACAATTGTATCATTAAATGGTGCGACTGCAATGCTTAATAAAAAAAATATTTTATCATAAACAGTTAAACGTGTTGTTGCTTGTTTCATTAAGAGTTCTAGCTGCTGTGTATATTTTGACGCCTTGTGGTACAACTTTATTGTTAAGTCGCGATATGTCATTAGTGGTTGAAGATGCTAACAGTTGATACAATAATTTATAGCATTTGGCATTGCAATTTCAAAAGTTAAATAAACTTTACATCATTAAGCGACGCGTTTTATCATTAACGGCTGTTACACGCAATGATCTAGCTGGTATTAAGAATTAATCATCTTTAGTTTGTAATTTAAGTAGTGCTTATGAACGTGATTTACTCGGTAACTAACAAGCTTTTAATACAACTTTTCGTGATCTATGAAAGGCATTTACTTCTTTGTAGGCTTTGTTGTGATTTGATAACTCATACTCATTACTCGTACTAGTTTGATTTTGTAACGTACCGAGCTACTTGTACTGCCAAGGGAAGGGTTTGTGTCTGGTCTTTTCCAGGGTTTTGGGTGTACACTAACAAAGTCTTATAATATAATGATTTTCTATTGATTGTCAAAAATGATTGGTATAGCCTAACCTTACTTAGGTTAATAATTAACAAGGAATTTGAGGGAATCTAGAATATTTACAAACAAAACAAGGGGTATAAAAAAATATATAATTGCACTGTGTGTGATGTACTGGTGCTGCCTTGTTCAGGTCGGACAGTACACACCCACAGTGACAATCCACTGAGGTCAACCACTCAGCTAAAATGACTGACCGTCCTCAGATTACCGCATATACTGTAGGCTGCCTTATTCAGGACGGACAGTATATGTGGTAGCCCTTCAACCACTGTGCACACTGTACGCTGCCTTATTCAGGACGGACAGTGAGCACAACGGCCTGGACGACAGTCTGATCAGCCACTAGAGAAATGAACAATGGCTAGCCTCTCCGAGGAAAGCCTACTGTGACACACTGACAAGCTAAAATGACTGCAACCTACAGTACCAAGAGGACAACCTCTCTATGGCCTATCAAAAACACTTAACACCGTTACGAACGGGCAAGCTCTGTATTGACACAATACCTTTCATTAAACTTCACTAACTTCTCTCTTCTGCTGATCATCTACTAAGCAGCCGACAGCTGATTCACTGTCGTATTTATACCCTTGTATCACGTGACATAAACAAAGGAACTAAAAAAAACCGGTCTGGGCCGAACCTAAAATATCCGGAATTATTACAATTTCATTTAATGACCTTAATGTTATTTTTACAGAGTTACTAATTTTTGAAGAGCACTTATTATTACTTATTGGGTTTGTTACTGACTGTTTACAGAAATTTGTGGGGTCGCTAAAGTCCATAGAAGGCGAGGCGGAGCAGAGCCTTCTATGGAATTAACCGACACCACAAATTTCTGTAAACAGTCAGTAACAAACCTAGTAAGTGTTTGTTTTGTCGAGGACCTAAAGTTTGATATGTAAACAACGAAAGATAATATATAACAATTAAATTCATAGGCTTATTCTCTAATTTTGTACCTCCCTCGTCAGTCGTCTGTGCAAACCTGGATGCCATTGTATTACGTCACAGGCAAAGGGGGGTCACTCTAAATATTTTGGGGCTTAAAAATTAAAGGTATGGTTGAACGTTTGTGTAAAAAAATCAGCTCAAATAACGTTACGTCCGCCATGTTGCCGTATAAATTTTGACGCCCGCCGTGTAAATAATTTTTATAAGGCAATCACGTGACGTGATTCATCCAATGGCGTCGAGACATTTTAGTCCGATGCAAAACAAAAACTGTTAAAAAAGATATCAAATAAATATTATTTGTTATTTGGAAACATTTGACCTAAAAAAAAAAAAAAAAAAAAAAGTAACAGTGATGATTTCTTTGTGTTGAAAAGGTTGATTTGTGCTAGTTTTGGTAAACATTATTTTTTCTTTTTATGATGATCTTTTCAAAATTATTTTCAATTTGACTCGATAAGCGATGTGATATATAAACTTGTCACTAACACTATGAATATTATAAATTGTCAGTGAGGGTGCGTTAGACATAAGCGTGACACCTCGCCCCAATCTGCACTGCTTGAAACGAACTGACTAATAAGTATCAAATTACTGGCGCAAACTCAAAGAAATAGAGTCCAGCTGTGGAAATAGAGAGCGCATTTTGAATTTGAATGTTTGAAGCAGCACATCGATTACAGAGGCAAATGATTTAGATTTTATCACACAACAGTGAAGTAAGTTGTCATTTTATTTAATAACATTGATTCTTGTAAAAAAAAATGTGAAGGAAACTCATGCATTATTGCATTGATCACATAATGTATGTACATGTGTTCCTTGTATATATGCTTGGTTGTAATACAATGTTTTGATTTTAAAATAAGACACCCGATATTCTAACTGATCAAAGGAGTTTACATTAACTGATTGAGTGCATATTTTGCATTCTATTTTGCAGATGTTGTTCGACATCGTGTACGTGTATCGAAGCAAAATTGGGAGTCCCATGATTATATCTCAAGAAACGCGATTAAAGAGACGGAAAGAAGATCAATGAATTATTGTTTAGAAGAAATGACGACCCTGTGATTCGAACCATCTTATCATCTGCTTTATGGTGAACTTTTTGACTAATTAGTATTGTGAGGAAATTAAATCCCTAAATAAATAAACTGAGTATTATCTAAAGTTTGGTGACTTGTTCTGTATGAACAGAAATTGATTTGGTGTATAATTATATAAACTACTTGGGTTATATAATTCAGAAGCCATCTCTATACGAAGAGTTAAATGACGAAATTTAAACCATATTTCAACCAAATTTAGACATTGGATTAACGTCGAAGACATTAAATCAACGTTGAAACAACGTCAGAATTCAACGTTGAATCAATGTCGGAATTTCAACGTCCATTCAACGTTCATATTCAACCAATTTTAACGTCATATTAACGTTGAAGGGTGACGTTGTTTGAACGTTGATACAACGTTGAAATGCATGCTGGGTTCAAGTCGACTATTTTTTTGCAATCGTGTTTATCCTCATCCTTTTTAATGTAACACTCATATAGCAAATCCTAGTTCGGGGCGAGAAATATTCACGAAGAGGTTCTTAAGTCTCGACAATATTCATTCATGCGAATCAAAGTTGGTAACAATATGTTTTGGAACAATCTGATGCACCAAATATATGGTAGTTTGGTCTGCACTAAATGCTTGGTAGCTTAATTTAAAATATTCTTAAACTTTTGACACAAGAAAGAGGTTCATTTTTTTCTTGAAAACCTTCCCCCACAAATGATAGTTCTTTATCAAACTTTAAACAAAAATGTTATTTTTTCCTAACTTAAAAATATAGTCATTGTAGAATATAAATATGAGTAGAATTGATATATGCAGTGGAATTTTCAGTCTAGAGGTGACGTAAAATGTTCTCAAAATACTAAAAAGCAAAGAAGCAAACCTCTAAAAGAGATCAATAATATCCAAGACTCTAATCATCTTAACAAAGCTTGACAAGGCGCGTATGGCGCTTTTCATGTTTTATTTTTTTTTATTGTCATTTCCATTTTTCATGAAATAAAATATTCATTAAAATCCATTACATAATGGATAATTATGTAGCACAGTTTCCGTATTTGCAGACATTGCTAGAAAAAATACCTTTTTTATAATCTTGAAATATTTTTAAACACTTTCTAGAAAACGTATATCTGAGTATAATTTGGGTTACACCTTAAGTTAGAAGTAGTTTAAATAATGTAAGACCATTATACAAATCGTTTCTATATCTAAAGGGCTATATTTCATGTCTAACAAATGAATCATATCCAAATCAATGTCTACAATTTTTCCTTAATGGTTGATCTTGTCTTAAAATTTATATGTATATTCGAATTATGATTGTGGGCATTAATATGTTTTTTAAAAAATGTCTTATAAGGCATTATACCTCTTATTTTGGCGCCATATCGATCAGCGAAAATCACAAAGATTTGTCTTATCATACTCTAAAAATATTTGAATTTCAGGTCGATATTTTACAACAGTGATTCCATACTTTAAGCTAGCGAAATCATGCATTATTCATGAAGTCTGGACTTCGGTACACACAAAAAAGGAGGGGTTAGGAATTATGACGCCACATGATACAAAGATTTTTAGTTCGTAAGCATCGAATGTATTGTTCTGATGGATTTGTAGATTGAAAAGAATTTTAGAAGCAATAGAAGAAAAACCAAAAGAATTAATTTGCTTTGAATTATTGCGTCGGGAAATCGACATGAATTTTAATACCACAGACCATTTAATTACCAATTTAAATTAAACTTTACAATTTCTTAAATTCATATAATTTTCAAATGATTTTTGACAAATTGTAAACAGACTCCTTGCAGAGATAATTTAACATAACATTAGTTGTACTTTTATTGTTTCCACTGCTGATTAAAAAAACACAGCCTTGTAGGCTGAAATAGTGATTTTTAAATTTATCAATAATCATTCCGCATAGAAAAGTTTGAGTGTTATATTTGTTTTTCTATAAAACGATTTATAGATAAGGTAGACCTATAAGTATACAACTCTCAGTCTTCGTATTCTTTTCTAAAGTGTTTCTTCAGTATGCTACTTATCACTCAACTTTTATCGTTGTTCCATTTACTGTTAATGATGGCACTGTGTTTCCACAAATGTGATGGTAATATTGAACAAAATAAATATGCTTTCATGAACACGATTTCGAAGAACGAGAAAAGGAATGTTTATCGCCAAATTACCATTCCCTATATCAGGAACCATGTTCTTGCGTGTGGTTCTAAATGTGGAAACGATGAGAGCTGCATGGGAATTGATGTTTGCAGTGGAAGGATTTGTCGTCTATGGAATACAACCATCAACCAAAACCTTTCAGCAAATAATTCAACTGAACTTTGCAAGCGTTATATTAAGGTAATATATGAAATAATGTTCAGTTCTCAATAAAGAAAATAAAACCAAGTATTTTATTTTGTATTTTGAACACGTATCAGCTATGAAAGTAGATGATGCTTTTAAGTCCCTTGTTTATTAATATTTTTTTTGGTTATGTACTAATTCAGGTAAAAGCTTCTTGTTTAATGTTTGGCAAAAAAACTCCACAAAAGTATTATATACAAATAGCTTTATGTGCTTGATAACCTGCGAGTAGTGTGGGTCTAAAAAACTGTATCACCCTCGCTGACACTTAGTTTGCATATTATTTAAATCGGGTTCGAAAACCAAAGAACCAAAAATAAACAGTTGCCCCAAAACCACATTGTAAATAAAACGTCTGTGATTGGTTTTAAATTCAGACCTACTTTACAAGTAACTGCTTAGAAATATTTTTAAATAAACAGAATATATATATACAGTGTTTCAAAAAACACTTTTTAATGAAATAGGTTTGTTTTTAATCCGTTTTTATTTGTTTAAAAATGTTAAACATATATAACATGGCTTTGAGGGCGATATACCAAAATATTTGCCTCGAGGTGACGGGAAAGCCCTGGAAAGTTATGTCGCCCGATGCCAACAATAAAACACCAGTTTTTTATTGTTTTTAACCAAATTTCTATTCGTCAATTATCTTTTGAGACTTCTTGTAAAAAATAATAACTTTCTGTTTAATTATTCAAGTATGTTGTTATTCTAAATATAAAAATCAAAATCATGACAAGATCGGCAAACCTCATCGTAGAGCGACAACACGTTCTGAAACACCTTCATTTTAACATTGGAAACCCTAGCTTTAAGACGTCACGTACATCAGTGACTCTTTTCATCATTTTTAATTTCAACTTAAACAATTGTAGTCAATGCAGAAAAAGGACGACCTATTCTGTTTTGTAATAAATTTGTTTGGTAGAGATATATGGCACTGTGTAGATTAGCAAAACAACAATAGTCTTTTCAAATTCAGGAAAACACGTTCGTTTTTAATCTGTTTTAAGTAGTCTGAGAATTTACTTTGAAATCAAATCGTTAATCGTTACTGAAATTAAGCATCGAAGATATCGGATATATTAGGCGTACTTATCATTTTGAACTTTACAATTACCTAACAAAATTCATTTTGCCTTTGAATTAGAATTGTGATGTACATATTTTGATTTATTATACGGTAAATGAATATTTTTCATCTTTGGTTTTGGTAATCTGAAACAGTAGGTTAAATGTATTTAAACAATTTCATTAGTGATTCATTCGGGATATGAAGGTAGCGACATTGCAGAAAAAATATATAACCCGCGTAAGCATTCTACTGCTCATATTAACATCTTTCTTGTAACTAATCAATATATTGATTATGAAAAGTTAGTAAAATTCTCTAAATTACTGGCAAGACTTTGGGTCATCATGATTATTCCGTGAAGTCCGTGCATTTTCTTAGGATGCAGTAGACTTTGACCAATTGATAAACAGGACGTGTCGATTTCAGTCTTGTCAGTATCTTGTCAGTTTCAGCCGCTGTAGATTTCGACCAATCGTGTAAATTTCAGTCTGACTGTTTCTATAGAGCTATGGATTAACTGTAAGTTTCAGTAAGAAATAGAGGAAATAATATTTGGTAGATGTGAATATAATCCGATAACTTAAATTTGTTAACATCAAGAACTTCTGCATCGCCAACAAGGAAAATCTGCCTCATGGACAGATGAAGATTTTTTTCGGTAGAATTTTATTTTCCTATTTAACAACTATTTAGAAAAAGGAAAGAATATAGTTGCAGTCTCAGGGGGCAGCAAACTTGCTTTCGTTCCTCGTATCCATGAAATGACCCATTCTATAGTTGTGCTTTGTACTAATGCTATTGCTAAAGATATATTTATATCTTATTTATAAGTAAGGTCTTATTAAAACGATTTAAGCTAATTACTTGTCCAGAATACCGTATATGCCTGCATATACTTTTTGTAAGAACAGTCAATAAATTGATATTTTTCAGGTATCAATGTTAAGTCAATTTCAGCAGTCAACTTTGAGTGTTATAGGTACGTACATTTATCAATGATTTTTTTTTTCAGAAACAAAATTAATACACCACAATAAAAATTCCAAACAATGTTATGTAGAACAATCAATTCATAAGATTTTGGCTAAAAATTACAAATACAAACATTATTAGATAACCTGAATGCAAATCATTTTTATACATAAGTTCTGTAATGAAATCTTGATTAAATGGTGTTCACAGATACAAGTACCAACCAAGCAGTCACTTATCCGACGCATTATCAGACCTGGATTTCAGACAGAACAACTCAGAGTATTCACTCTGAGTCAGAAATGTTGTCATCTGTGACAAGTACAAATGAAGCCACAAATGTTTCAGCAATTTACATAGCGCCAACTATTGAAATTGTGAGTCATCTTAACCCAACAAACACAAATACGACTCAGTCATCAACTGATAATGGCTCGACAACTCAAGACCTCACGACAACCAAACCGCCTTTTTTCACTGATACTATAAACAAAGACCAAACGATTACTGACAAAGCAAGTACAATAGACAAAACAACATCAGAGTTACAAACATCAACTCGATTATCGGACACTGCATCTTCAAAAACGACAACTTCAAGTCTTATTAAAATCACAATCATTGATAAAACAACAACATTGAGTCCTACTGACATTCCAAACAAACACAAATATAACGGCAATACCAAGTCTTACTGAATTCTCAACAACCGACATAACGACAATAACAAATCCTACAGGAACCACAACCACAGACATGACAACAGCATCAGATCCTACTGAAATTACAACCACAGACATAATAACAACATCCAGTCCTACTGAACTCATAACTACAGACATATCGACAAAATCAAGTCCTACAGAAACGACAACCACAGAAATAGCGACAACATCAAATCCTACTGACAGTTTAATTGCACACACAATAACGACTGAAACGTCAGGTCCTAATGACAGTACGACCACAGAAGTAAATATAACTGACACGGTAAATACTAACACCACACTTGATTATATTCCATCGACTCAACCATCAACTCGTTTGGCAACAACTACTGAAATTTTTCCTACTGAAACGTCTACCTCCACCGTCTCTCATGGTGAATCAAACACTACCACGGGTATAAACACAACAGGTACGGTACTTTCTTTCATGTTTCGAAAAAAAAATCATCTACTTTTTTCGCATTATTTTATCAGTTATGGGCTATATTTACAAATACATATTTAATAGAGAAATTTAAATACTGAAGATATTTATATCATATCTCTCACTAATAATTTTTTCTTCAATATTTTTTTTTTGCATTTAGAAAGTCCAAATCAGACTTGTACCATGGAATTTGAGTTTTCAGTAGGAAGCCGTAAAGTGCCCTGCTTTAACGACACCTATTCTTGGATTGTATGTTGTCGTTTTCTTTTTTAAAAAGTCTTAGACACTTTATTTTTAAAGATGCTTTTATCTTATTTGAAATGACTAGTTTTGTACATTTTTGGGATTCACTTCACCATACATACACATAATTGGACAATACTGTTCTTAAAACTTTAGACTGGTATCTTTTAAACGTTTTGCAAATTATGTCTTTTTATGAATATATATTTTGTTTTAATTTTTAAATGTTCAACTAAGAACAAGATTTCATATTCAGTCGTTATTTTTTTTTTTTACATATTCGGCTTCAGTTAGATTTTAATTCACCTGAGTCACCTACGTGACCCATTGCTATCCGTTTCTGTCCGTCGTCATTCGTCGGTTGTAAACATTTTAGCTGTTTCTCTAGAACCAATGAACCGATCTGAACCAAATTTTGCCTATAACATCTAAAGGAAAACGTGGAATAAAATTGTGAAACTAATGGCCTCTGTCCTCTGGGGCCTGAGGGGTAGAGCTTAATCCGTCAAAAATAATCCAATATTTAAAAGAACGTCTTCTTTAATCCTGTACATCAAACAGTCAATCATAAACTGCTGGCATCAATTTGATAAGCAGTGAGCTCTCTTGTAAAATTTTGAAATTATTGAACCCAGGCGTAGGATGGGGCTCTAATGATTATTTAACATATACTCAAATTACATAGCTATTATGAGGAAGAACGCTTCTGCATGCCAAAATTGTGAATTTCGTGGCCCCTTTGTCAGGTCAGAGGTTCCGATGATTGGTCGGAGCTCTAATGATAGCAAATTTACACCAATCTTTGAAAATACTATGGTCTGCCTCTGATTATAAAGCCCAGAAACAAAGTACAATATATAAAATAGTATGTATAATCAGGTAGAATCATTCTTCCGAAATGGTGAATTTTATAGCCCCTTGGTCAGGGGGATCTAGAATTAGAGCGGGGTTCTAATGATGAACCGGAAAAATGAATTCTTCACAAACATTCTCCTCTGCTTCTAGATATAAGACATGTGATAATTTTTATCGCGTTCATTTTGGTAGGTTATCCAGCGACGATTCGATGGAAGCGTTGATTTTAACCGAAATTGGGCTGACTATAAAGCAGGCTTTGGTTTCATCGATTCTGAATTTTGGTTAGGTATGTTGTATCTTACAAATTCCAATGTAAAATCATTGGTACTTAGCAGATTTATGTGGAAGTCATTTCGTAGATTCGAGAAAATTATTGATTTTCCTGATTTAAACTTCTCGTGGGTGAGTTATGTATCCAAGAACCTCAAATCTTTACTATATGTAAAAATCCAATATTATTCAATTTGTACCAACATCTCAAATTTCAAGTGATGTTTATAAGGGAAAGTAGAATTTTAGTTAGAGTGATACCTCCCAAAGGATGTAAAAAATAAAAATGGAATTTTGTTAAAGACAAGTTTTTAAATTATATATTACACCAACAAATACAAAGGGTAGGTGTATATGTCAATTACACTTTTTGGTTCAGCACACAGTAATTTTTTAAAATGAAATAAACCATTTAAAACAGGATTTTAAAATTCAGGAAAATTTATAAAGACTCGTCATGTTGTCTTTATAATCAATATTTTGGCTTATTATAAATATTGTTGGTTTCTTTTTACAATATAATTAGAGGACACTTAATTTCTAGGTAACAACTATATACATGAGCTGACGAAGGTGTTTGATTACACTCATTTACGGATTGAGATAAAGACTTTTGATGGCCAAGAGGGATATGCTGAATACTCATTTTCAATAGACAACGAATCGCATCTATACAAGATACATATTACATGGATATCGGGAGACATTGGTGGTGAGAGTTTCCTTTGATATTCTATTCATTTGGTAAAACATCGTTGATTTCATGAGAATTTTTATTCACGTTACTGCTGTGAATGTCTTATTGAATAAAACTTAAAATATGCCATCACATGATACAAAATACTGTATACAGGGATTGTTCTCCCCGTTTTATTCTCACCCCTTTTGCCACGTTGTCAGAAGGCGAATTCAACGTTACAAAAATGTCTATGTTAACACAACTGCTACTGGGCGAATTTAAGACGGGGCGAAACCGTTTGCAAGTGTAGAAGGGCGAAAATAACACGGGACAAAAATAACCCTGTATACAGTATTTTTTTAACATGTTTAACATGTACAAAGAGTTATATTTTTAGTACAAATCCATTCCACTGTATAAATATGTTTGTTTTTTCGGGTCTCTATGCATTGAACCCAAACTGTCAAAAGTGTACCTATGTTGAATTTGTAAAATCATTAATTCTAAAAGTTGTTCCTTTTCATTTTGTGAAACAAATTATTTAATTTGTAAACATCTATTATTCTTCTACTTTTGGCAATTCTTCTTCTGTAATGTATCAATAATGTTATCGTTTTACAGATAGCTTATTACGAACGGATGGTGCTCTATTTTGCACTCTGGATCAAGATAATGATGGAACACAAGCCAAAGTTTGCACAAGTGAATATCACAGTGGATGGTGGCATTCATGGAATGCTTTCTGCACAGAGGCTAATCTGAATGGCATCTACTACCCAATGTATAAATCAGACAAGACCGGAATCTTTTGGTTTAACCATGACGAATATTTTACTCTCAAAGAAGTGAGAATAATGCTACGAAACCCATAATATTATTGGTTTCTTGATTTCAACCTACAAGCAATCAAACATGCCATTTTATAACAAAGATGTTTTACGAACGTTATTGTAAAATGAAACTTTATAGAATTGTTTTATTTGATGTATCTTTATTAGATATACTAGGTGTGTAATACGAATTGATCGTTTAAACTCTCGATTGGAGTATTTTTAATTAAATTTTTCATATTTGTACGGGATATTTTTTTGTTCTCTTGATTCAAGGGTACGTCTTTTTATATTTCTTTAAATAACACAGCGCTTGTTTCTCAGATTCATATTGCAACATTCCCTACGTGTTTAATTGTTTTTTTAATGGATGGTTCTGCATTAGTAGGTAGAAAGTAATAATTAAGCATTAGTTTGTTAAAATCCGTTCAATGAAATTGTCTTTTTGTTATAAAGCAATGCATTTAGTTTTGTATACAAAAGGTCACATTCAATGTAGAGGTGCTAATTTTTTTCTCCAATTGTATTTTTAGATTAAACTACCTGAACCTTTATTTTATTTTATTTTTTTTACAACGATTGATAAACAAATTTTACAACTTACATTTATATCTTTAGTTGGCGCAGGGGTCATTGTGTGGGAAGAGGCCAAAATGCCCAAAGAAAACGCAGTGTACAAGCGGGCGACCACCAATCCCTTTCTTATACAACCACTGCCAATCACGGGAATCGAACCCGGGTCTCAGAAGTGAGAAGCGAGTGCATTGTCCACTGCACTATTTGCACTATGTGCACACCATTTTACTACTACATGTATATTAAATCTGTTAGAAAACAACATTTAATACAGCTTTTTAGCGGTGGCTATGTGGATCGAGGAATCTTTGATTATGGTGAATTTTAAATTTGAGACGTAAAACAAACCAATTGTTATATGGACGTCCCCTTGAGTGACGTTTTTTATCTTTTAAAACAGTTATCATACAAATGTTTCAGCAAGATATTTTAAACTACTACTATTCAAAACTACATTCTTTTTTCTGCACATTTCATGCTTTATCATATTATTTTATTTGATACAATTTTGAGTTGTAAACCTGAAAAAAGGTTATAATGTATTCGATCATCGAGCAGAGCAATAAATAAAAATGTAAATATTGAGAGTAGAGGAATACAAATTTGATTGATGTGATTAATTCTTGCATTGTAACAACCGTTGATGATACAACGCCGCTCAGTGATATAAATATCATTAAGCGTTGCATTTTTTTCATAAAGCAAAAACCTTCATAAAGCGTTGCTGTCGCAACATGAAATGCAAGCCTTCTTTCATTTCCTTTGTTCAACATAATGTAAATGTAACCGAGCAGTAAGGAATTCCAAAAGACATCCGTTTTGTTTAACAGATTTATTAAACGTTTTAAAGCATTGACCTATAAACAAAGAAAAATACACTAGACAAAATACAATTTTACATGTACATTCAATATGTTTTAGCTTCGATATTTTGTTGATAAAAATGCAACCGTTACTTCAGTATTAATTTATATGGTAAAACATGTTTTGTAGCAATTTAATATAAGAACTTACAAACAAGTTTCAGAAATTACAATGGCAAGATTAACTGCAAAAATACGATAAAGTATAAACCTTGCAATTGAAATAATATGCCCTAATCACTATCATGGTAGTAAAGAAATATATCACTAAATATAATATAAACATACCACAAAATGCAGCTGATATACACTGGATTGTCCGATGTCGTTAATATGAACCAATGAAATTAAAGAACCATACACGCGCAATAAAACTTTAGATGAATAATATTTAAGAATATACTGCACAAAACGAAAATAGAAAATCCAAAAACGAATAAATACATATGAAATAGATAGTAATAAATCTGTTCTACCACACCCCCCCCCCCCCCAGCAAAATGTTAATTCGTCCTCGAATTAATATAATAAATACATATAAAATACATGTTAATAGATATACAATTTCAAATAACTTTGCATCACAAATATTTGCAGTCGAATATATATTCACATTTCACATATTGACTGGTTTTAATTCCAAACGATTCACAGTTTCACACTGTATACGGATTTATACGGTTTGTCTACGATAACATGAACCTCAGCTTTCCATTTGTCCTGAATTTTGTCTCTACCTTTTAATCCTCTGTTTCGAATAAAGACTTTGTCACCAATCTGTAGTTCTTTTTCCGATCTTCCAGCTTCATGTCTCTGCTTCCTTGCTATTTCGTTTCTGTTGAGTTCTTCTCTGGCTCTGTTGTAAGCAAACAAAAGCTTTTCCGAATGTAGATCCACCCATCTGTCGATGTTGATTTCATCTGACGGTTTGGTACTTAAGCCTAGGAGAAAATCTATCGGAAGGTTTGGTTGTCGTCCATACATCAGGTAGTAGGGGGAATAACCAGTCGATGCGTTTGGTGTAACATTATAAGAAAACACTAACTCTTTAATGTACTCGGGCCACTTACGTTTCCTGGCTGGTGGTAAAGATCGAAGCAAGTCGTGTAACGTTCTGTTGAAGCGCTCGCATTGCCCGTTGCCCTGAGGATGATACGCTGTAGTTCTAGACTTCTTGATGTTGTAAAGGGAACAAAGGTGTTGTATTATTTCAGCTTCAAAGCACTTTCCTTGATCGGAGTGGATACGTTTACATACACCAATTGTACAAAAGAGTTGTCTTACTAGCACTTTCGCTACAGTTTGTGCGGTTTGGTCTCTGGTAGGAACTGCAATAGTTCGTTTGCTGAACACATCCGTCAACACAAGTACATTTTCGAATCCTTGGGATTTCTCAAGAACCGTAAAGTCTATTGCAATACATTCCATAGGTTCTGATGCACTTAAATTTCCCATACTAGTGTAAACAGTTGGTGGCGGTGTTTTTGAAATTGCACATCTCTCACATTTTTGACAATAGGTCTTAATATCCCTGTACATGTTAGGCCAGTAACATCTTTGTCGGATTATGTTGAACGTTCTCTCGATTCCCCGATGTCCATTCTCATCATGTAGACTTTGTAGAACTATTTTTTGAGACACCCCGGAAGTACAATCTGATCCAGGTCACCAAGCTTAGGGTCATTAATTCGTCTATGAATAACACTATCACGTTACTCCAAATATTTAAGTTGTCGTAAAAGAATCTGCACTTTCTCTGCTTTTACTCTGCTTTCGAATAAAACTAGGTTTAAGAACAGTTTTAGATACAACGAATTCCTTACATTTTCCAAAAACCGAATCTTCGGTTTGTGAATCCTGGAGATCATCATTTGAATAACTAGGAAACGTGTCACAATAAGAAACATCTGTTGACTCGATATATATGACATAGGACTGAGCGGCCTTAATATCCAGTGGAATGTTGGTTCCATCGATACACTGATTTAGAACATCACTGTCAGTTGCAAGTCTGGGTAAAACATCAGCGTTGGTATTCTGTTTACCAGGGCGATATTTAATTTCAAAATCAAAGTCCGCTAACTGCGATGCCCACTTCTGTTCGTAAGCCCCCAGTTTTGCTGATGACAAATACTTCAACGGGTTGTTGTCTGTGAATACGACAAACTTATTTCCAAGAAGGTAGTCACGGAATTTTTCAGTCACACTCCACCTAAGAGCAAGAAGTTCTAGTTTCAGACTGCTCATGGTCTTTGACGACTTTTCTTTCGGTCTCAACGATCGGCTAGCGTAAGCGATGACGACAGTTCCTCCATTTTGCACTTGGGATAGTACAGCCCCCAGGCATTGGGAACTAGCGTCCGTTTCTAAAATAAAAGGAGATGTGAAATCAGCGTATCCTAATAACGGTGCTGATGACAATAAAGATTTCAGCTTCTGAAATGAATCCTGACATTCTGATGTCCATGTATCACCGAAAGTTGTCTTTGGATGCTTGGCATTCTTCTTGGCAATTTCTAGTAGAGGTTCCGCAATTTGAGAAAAATGTCTAATAAATCGACGGTAGTATCCCGCAAAACCAAGGAATGACTTCACCTCTTTCACATTTTCTGGGATCTTCCAATTAACAATACACTTAATTTTGTCCTCATCAGTACTTATCCCGTTTTCACTAACGACATGTCCAAGATATTTTCAGTCCATGTTGACGAAGAATTGAAAACACTTCGTCGAGACGCTGAACATTTTCACTTAATGTTTAGGAAAAAACGATGATATCGTCAAGGAAAACAAGTAAAATGTTGAAAACTTTTTCACGGAAGCAATGTTGCATCAAACGTTGAAATGTGGCTGGAGCGTTTGTAAGACCGAATGGCATGCGTGTATATTCATAAAGTCCGAAAGGTGTAGTGAAAGCAGTTTTCTGTATATCCTGTTCTGAAATTTCAATCTGATTGTAACCGGAAGTGAGATCTAATGTAGAAAATATGGAAGACCCATGTAACACGTCGAATGTTTCTTCAACTCCCGGTAGGGGAAACTTGTCTTTGATAGTTTTCTCGTTGAGTTTACGGTAGTCAACACATAGCCGCAAAGAGTTGTCTTTCTTTCTAACAAGCACGATCGGAGATGCGAAGGGACTTGTGCTCTCGCGAATTACACCGTTGTCAAGCAGCTTCCGAATATGTTGTTTTACCTCTTCAAACTGAGATGGAGGGATTCGACGATACTGTTGAGAAACTGGTGTATTATCAGTAAGACGAATGCGATGTTGAACTGTATCTGTGCATCCGATATCGTCGTCGTTTTTAGAAAAGACATCACTATATTTCCGGAAAAGAGAGGTAATCAATGCTTTATATTTTTCACTACAATCAAGCTGATAAATATCCTCTGGTAACGTAAAATCATCGTCACTGGAAGAAATCTCGTACACTTTACATTTCTGAACAAATACTTCTTCGACACTGCCGACACGATTAAATCCAATGCTTGAATTTTTATTCTCCACATCACATTTCGACACAGTTCCAATCATCGTGCGCGGTTTTAGATATATATTTTCATCACCGATGTTTGCAACTCTGGCCCACAATTTTCCTTTGCTAACGGTAACACAATCTCCATCGACATGAATCTCACATGTAGATAACATATCTCGACATTCGCTAATTATGTTCATGCCAATTACACCGGGTACAGCTTCCTTACGTTTCCGGGTAGAATCATCAGTCGAGTCTTTCACTATCAATAAACCACGCTGTTTGAGAATATTTCCATGATAATGAACATCAACTTCAATATAACCGATATAGGGAATTTCTAGTCCATTGGCTGCTTTAAGTTGAATAAAACTGTTCTGAATCAGCGATGTACCAAGAGGCTTAATGAATTTGCGGTAGAAACTTTCCGTTACCGTGGAAACCATAGAACCCGTATCAACTAAGCACGGAAGATTTATTCCAGAAACACTTATGTTTATCACCGGACACTTTCCAATAACCCGGCTATGGAATTTCGAGTCCTGTTTATAATCATCTATTACCGGACTCACTTTAATAGATGTGATTTGTTTTCCGACGATCCGGTTGTTGTTTCACGGGGTTTAGTAGAACGGCAATTTCTCTGAATATGGCCAACTCTACCGCACTGATAACACAAAGGTGGGGAACGAGAATAGTTGCGATTTTCCCTTGTTTGCTGGCTGGTCCCGCAGTCTCTGATCAAACCGGTTAGAGAGTCAATTTGCTTTTGCTGCGCTTCAATTATTTTCAATAGCTGGTCAGTTGTAGGTGAGTCGGTCGTCTGGGTATTTAAATTCTGTTGATCGTTGGTCGTGTTCGGTTTAGTCGAAGTGGCGGTTGTATTGTCCGCGGTTTCCTCTTCTTCGCTGAATACGATGATTTCATCTCGAAAGGTGTGAAATTCTGTAGGTTTTATCCTGAGTAGTTTCTTTGCTTCTTTTCTTAAAGACGAATCACGTAAACCATTAGCGAATTTTTCACACAAAGTAAGGTGTTTGTTCGGAAAAACACTACTGTCCTTTCTGACTACGTTTTGGTATATCTCCAGTAATGCATACGAATTGGTTCTAATTGGTTCTAATTGGTTCTGAATCCTGTTGATTTCTTTCAAAGAATTTCTGTTGTAACGAGGTATCTGATTCCGGATTGCCAAATGCCGAACGGAGACAGTCAAATATGGCGTACGGGTCCTGCCGAATATCTGGGCGGAATTTAATTTCTTCTTTTGCTTGGCCTTCTAAGTGTGAATAGATAAGGTCCACTTTCTGCAAATCTGTATATTTTCGTGCTGAGAATACAATTTCGATTTCATCTATCCAAGCATCAATAGAAACATCGGATTTTGACATAGGGCGGCCACAAAAAGTCTTTAATTTTCTTGTTTCGGGTATAAAAGTTTGTTTTTCAATAACTTGTTTGGATTGTGATCTGTGTTTTGCTTCTAATAGTTCGATTTCTAATTCATGAACACGACGTTGCAATTCCGCTTTCTTCATGGTAACAAAATAAAGGTAATAACAATACTCATGGAAAGTAGAAGGACTTTAACACAGGAAATTATTCAGTGTGATATTTACTCACTGCCACAATAGAAAGTTCTTTCTGATAAATTCACTATAACAGATACTTATCTGAATATTTGGAAAATAAATTCCTACGGCGGTCAATGCTTGAAGATGTTTTCTGTGTTTTCGCGCCATGTGTAACCGAGCAGTAAGGAATTCCAAAAGACATCCGTTTTGTTTAACAGATTTATTAAACGTTTTAAAGCATTGACCTATAAACAAAGAAAAATACACTAGACAAAATACAATTTTACATGTACATTCAATATGTTTTAGTTTCGATATTTCGTTGATAAAAATGCAACCGTTACTTCAGTATTAATTTATATGGTAAAACATGTTTTGTAGCAATTTAATATTAGAACTTACAAACAAGTTTCAGAAATTACAATGGCAAGATTAACTGCAAAAATACGATAAAGTATAAACCTTGCAATTAAAATAATATGCCCTAATCAATATCATGGTAGTAAAGAAATATATATAATAAATATAATATTAACCTACCACAAGATGCAGCTGATATACACTGGATTGTCCGATGTCGTTAAAATGAAATACTGCCCAATTGGACTTAGGCTGAACGGTTAATTATACTATTAGAAAATCAAATTTATTGGATAATAATATGAACCAATGAAATTAAAGAACCATACGCGCGCAATAAAACTTTAGATGAATAATATTTAAGAATATACTGCACAAAACGAAAATAGAAAATCCAAAAACGAATAAATACATATGAAATAGATGGTAATAAATCTGTTCTACCACAAAAGGTTAAAAGAAATCAAGATACAAAGTTATACGTATTGCTTATACAGAACAAAAAAATTCAAATTGAGAACAAAAAGAGCCTCATTCTTAAGTCTTAAACAAAGTTTCATATTAAAGCGAAAGTTAAACTTGCATGCTATTCTGGACAATTTGTTTGGATGTTACTTCAGCTTGACACTGTTAGATTATTTTTAGATTGATGAGATTGAACACTTGTTTTAGCTGACTGAGTGAACACAGAACAGTTACCTTGAGTTGTAGTTACAGCAACAGCCATCGAGTCGGAACATCCGGCTAAATCCTTAATACTGCACACAGGGTTATTTTCGCCCTATTTTTTTTTTTACATTTCTGCTCTTGCAACCAGTTTCGTTCGCTCCTCAATTCGTTTGTACTTAAGGAAATTTGATTTGATATACCAGTATTCGCCCAGTCTTAGATATGCCAGCTAAAAACGAGGGCGACAGGGGCAAAAATAAAAACTGGGCGAATATTTCTCTTTACACAGTAGTTGGAAGAGAAGGCAGACCAGATTTTTAGGGGTATTTGTTGTTGGATCAACAAAAAATTATCAAACCGGCAATTCTTATACATTTACATGTATATGGGCTGGGTCAAATTCATGGAGTTAGTTGTTGAAACAAATAGTGTACAGTTGTTTAGGGATAGCCAGTGTTTTCATAGTGTCCATAAATGTTCGGATATTATTGCTAGCGCTCTCGGGCGCTAGCAACTACGTTAGTCTTTTTCACTGGAATACGCATGCTCCACTCCAAAGTAGGGGATTCTGGGAATACTGTACTATTGTAGATAAACTGTACCATTTGAAGTCTGTTTTATCATCTTCACATGAAGTTTTGTGTTTTATTGAAAATGTTAAAAAGTAACAGTAGCTTAGGTCTTGTAATGCAAAGTTATTTTAAATATTATAATAAATAGCTAGCTTTATTTCAAATTCATTCAAGCTCGGATCAATAGATTCACAATTCTAAATTGAGACCCCACTCCAGCACAATTCCAGTACACCCGGGTGCCTTCCTATTTAATTAATCGAATCAGGAATTTAAACCAATATTTTAGAAATCTGCTTCTGTGTTTTAGGATGGCTACGGCGCTAGCTCAGCAATCTTTTTAAAAGATAAGCTTGTTACTTATTAGGTTAGTTACTGACTCACTACGGAAATATATTGCGTTAATCAATCTCATAGATGGCGAGGCGAAGCCGAGCCGTCTATGAGATTGATCAACCCAATATATTTCCGTAGTGAGTCAGGAACTAACCTAATAAGTGTTTTGTTTTCCCGAGGACTATCAAGCGACATGTTTATTCACAAATAGCGATGATCTACGCAAAGCCACGTACAAGATGTCTAACATCTCGTCCAATTTAACTCATTTAAACTCTTCAAAATTTTCAATCTCACCTTTTAAATACTCTTTAAAAATCTTTGCTTCACCCATAGTTACTTACAATGTTTTGTTGCTATTCAATTTTAAATGTTTTCTCCCTTTCCTCTGCAGGGATTTGAGCAAATTTCGACGCTGCCATTTTGTTCTCCTCCAGACAAAACAATGTGACGTCAATATTCTAAGGGAAACTACTCTAATTTTAAAGAATTTCAAAGGGCAACTACTGCATATACATTAAGAACTTACGGCATGTGGTTTATGTATTAAATTCTATGAAATGTCGAAATGAGTAAGCGAAGCATCGGCCAATGACGGCCATATTGCCTAATATCATTTCTCACCGAAGAAATATAGAGATATATGCGGCAATCAAGTGTTATGTTTAACCAATGAAAGTGTGACATTTCAGTCCAAGGGAAATAAATAAAAATTATTGAACTTCGAAAACAAAAAACTCTTGTTTTTTACAAACAGAAGATGATTTTCATGCTCGAAAAAAGTGGGGGCTAACTACTTGATATATATATGATTTTTATACATAAATTTAAGAAAAAAATGTTCGCTGCGAGAAAAAGTGGAGAGAAACGACCCTCTTCCCCAGCATCCTGATGCTATATGCCTGCAATAACTTTGTTTACAAACGAACAAAGTCTTATGAGCAGTTAAACTAATCGGCAGTGAATCAATTGATACACTTTAACTGAAAACGTTAAAAATATTAAATATGTTTCAATTTGATTTAAATTGGAGAATTAAAAAAAACTAAAACAATGATGATTTTGTGTAAATTTGATTATGTGTATTCATTTATTTATCCTATTATGGATATAGGTTTCTCTATATATCAATCATATCTATACGAATCTATGTATACTATATACAGTACCAGACCGGGTTCTTATATTATGATACTTATATTATGATATTATATGTGCATTTGTTTAATCAGCAGCAGAGCAATATTATACATGTAAGTATCCATTATACGGGGATAGGGGCCTAAATTTCTATCTACACTGAACAGAATCATCACATTCTTCGATTTCATATAATATCATGTCATATCTTTTACTTTTGTTTTGCGTAGACATAATTAACATAGAATCCAACTGAATAAACACTAAAATTCTTTATTTGTTCTTAAAAACTCAGTTTATGTGCGGGACTAACCCCTGGACAGTCCTGTAACAATAACGGATGATACATATAGTGTGTTTTGCTTTGTTTTTTTTTTTTTGTTTTTTTTTTGGTACGGGTATTTTAATGTCTCGAGAATTCACCATAGATATTTGGGAACCTTGTATATGACAGCATATAGGAAAATGATTTTGTTGCAAATATAAATTAATCGCTTAAAGTGACAAAAAAATAGACATAATTTGCACCCCAAAAACATGTATCATTTTTTTCAATTTTATTTATCTAGAATGGTAAATTGATGCTGATTTATGCTTTATTAAATTTGAAAGTCAAAAGTTAAGTTACATACAAAATATAGAGCTGAGAAGTATTTGTTATGTAGATAAGTCGGCCTCCAACACAAAAAAATCAAATTTTATAAATATGCGTCAGCCCCGCCCCCCCCCCCCCATTCTCCCTAGGAAAAAAATTTCTTGATCCGCGATCTGAAAACGTTCCCTATAAGTGAAGGGTCCGTTTTCTTTAGGTTACGTTTCTTCAGCGTTCGATTTATCCTGATACATTTTGCACGCCACCTAGCATTAATTCAGTGCATAATGTTGGTTTTGCATCACTGATCGTTTGTTCTGCATCGATGAATGTTATGTATAATTTTGCCAAAAGAGGCTGCTGATTTTGGTCTTAACTGAACTCTTTTGCAATTTAGCAGTGTTTTAAAAAAAAGGGTTTTTCTTTTTCATCCTTTCTGCTGCCCATAAATATTGAATTGTATAAGCAAACTTTGACTACGGCAGCATAACATTCAGATATGAAATGTATATGAAAATTTTATATAGGTTAAATGCATTGTCAATTTATATCATTTAGACGATGATGAAACGGTGCTTTTCAGCTCAGAATTGCGTGACCAGTGACCACGCTATAGTTTCTGTGCACAGAACCGGATGTTGATTGTTGATTGACGAACTGTTAAAAACGTTCCCCGCCAAAAAATGTAGTCCCAACTCAAAAGAGAAGTAGCAACAAAATTAGATACAAAATAATGCTTGTGTAATTTGAAATTTCCTGTCATTGGTATATGATCAGAGTATAGGTAAATTAAGCCAGTTTATAATGAAATCCAAAAAACATTGCAGAACGTTTTCCCCTGTAGCTAATATGTTCAGCAGTTTGTGTAGTTAAATTTATAATTGAAAAAATAGCTAACTGCATTCACTGCTGTTTAATTTTGTTTCTGTTTGAAAAATCATTATTTTTTAATTTCGTTTATAATGAAATAGAAAATCATTCGAAAACATTTCCCCTTTAGCAAATATTTAAGCAAAACTATTAATAACATTGTTGGTTAAGCTTTGTAACGTGTTGAAGCATTAGACTTGCAATATTTATATTTCAAGCTAATTTGCAACACTGCAAATATTACTTTTTGTTAATAGGTGATTTTTGTTTTTGTCATAAAGCATGTAGAATTAATGTATTTTAAAATAATAGATTCCCAGTCAAGGACGTAATTGATTTTATTGATTTTGCTGTACTCTAGCATCGCGCATTACGATAAACCTCTGCTATTAAGACAGTAGTATGTTGAAAGAAAGGTCTGAAAAGGCGAATTGATAGCTGAAAGAAAGGTCGGAAAAGGCAAATCGAAGGCAGAACATTAATTTCCAATAACTCAGTTTACAGTTGATTGATTGACAGAGGTTAATCTTGTAAACTTTACTCCGGAAGTATATACTTTTGAAACATTAAGGTGGCCGGCTGGTTAACTTAATTAGTTATCAGATACCTCTTATTTTTGTAGGGGTCAGTGTTTACTCTGCTCCTGGCTTGTATTTTTCCCTTCTATTTTTGATTAAGATCACTGTTTATTATAGTTTCATTTCATTATTAACCAAACGTTTCCCAATAGAATTTTGTTTAGATATAATATAGCATTCAGTTAAGAAAAGAATCCAACTAACGTTTGAAATCTGGGTGTATTCTATATTTTTACGTAGACCTCTTCTTCTAAAGGATATCATTACTGTGAAGACCATCGAGTCTTCTTAAGATATCCTTGATCATTCTAGGGACACTTTCATACTTTTTCACAGAAACTTGTTGCATAAATACATAGTCAATTGCCATGTTTCGTTTTTACTTCACTGACGCCATTTGCATATTTATTTCAGAAATGTGAATTAGAGACAAAAAATCTAAATGAAGTGTGAACAATATCGATAAGCCACTATTTAAGACGTATGAAGAAACAAAAGTGTTTATCATTATCAACGGGTTTCAAACTAAATATAATATACATTGTATACCCTTAAAACATGTAAAATGCTGTGTTAAGATATATCAAAGTTATTTAACATTGTGTGTTCAGAACACTACTGGTATCAATGATATCACCTGTTTTAACATTTTTTAAACAACAATTGCATTGTTTGTTCAGATAATATGAGACCTATGTATACCAGTCGCGTGATACCGTCACAAAATAGTTCCATACTGTCATGAGTTAATTTAACTCGAATTCTAATTAACAAAGATACGTGTACACACTATTCAGTTGTCAATGTTTTATTTCATTGTATTTTAAATTATGTGATTTTTTTTAATTTGACGATCCCCTCAATAAAGACAGCGGACCGCCTGATGGTTTTGATTTGCTCTTGTTTAAATAATTTATTTGAAGAGTTGAAAAAAAGAGAGAAAAAAGACCAATTAATCTCGAAGCAAAAAGACAGATAAAAAAAGTTATGATAGAAATTACTTCACTGCATGTAGAGAACAACATTTGATAGTGAAAAATTGTTAAATAACAATACAAATTATGAACAAGTGAGTGCATGTGAAGTAAGAAAAACTAATATGCATAAAAATTAATCATATTTATTGGTGAATTGACAAAACAGAGCAAAAAAAAAAAAAAACCACGAAAATTCTATCCGTTGTACTAATTTGTAACCAAAATCACTTATGGTTTTCGTAGCATCATTCGAACTCCTTTGATGGTATTGTAGGATGTACCAGCAAAACCAAACCAGTATATTCCGGTTTTTTCTAGTATATAAGTATCAAAGTACACTCCATTCAGATTGGCCTCTGTGCAGAAAGCGTCCCTTGCGTACCACCAGCCGCCCTGGTGATCGGTTGTACACACCTTCCCATTGTGTCCGTCATTGTCACGATCCAAGGTACTAAATGGGGCGTTGTTAGCGAGACGGAACCTGTCTGTAAGCAATAATTTGGAAAAAAAAAACTTTAATAGAACCTAATGTTTGCTTTTACAAACCCCCCTCTTGTTTTAAAAAAAAATCCTTTTAGGAGCACAGTTTATAGAATGCATGCTACTTTATAATTCTTTTTTTGTATTATCGAAAGCACTTAGTGTTCGTTAGGAGGCCATTCGGGTAAACATGAATTTTATTCAAATTACCATTTTATATCCTTTTGAACGTTCAAATTTTGTTTTATATAAATTTCCTTAACGTAAATGACACTATTCAAAAGTTCCTACGTAATCATTAAGATTTTAAAATAAACTTGATTTCCAGAGGGTTTTATGTTTGTATTTAAACCCTTTTTATAAGCTTTTTGAATTGGGTTTGCAGTAAAAGACAAATTACAATACTCCTAACATATATTCAGTATACATGTAATCGATTATTTGTTTTAAAAAATGTTTCAAAGAGGCATGGTCATGATGTTACTTAAAATCTACATCTCCCTTTTAACCTTTACAATGCCTCCGTTAAGCATTTGTGATAGTTAAACCAAATTGGAGTGCCAGTCTTCGCGTGATAAGCGAAATACGGGGCTCACAATTCTTTGTTATGTAAGGAAAGACCAGATGATTGAAAATTTAAAAGAAAATTCCAGATTTAGACTTCAAATGAATTTTACAAACGCTACACACTGTTCATTTATGTTCAAAACGGATTAGCAGACAGAAAATCAGCTAGTTAAAGAATTTAAAACATTTTGTACTTGTTTATTGAACTATTGTAAACAAAACCGTGGCACGAACCTTCTTTTCAAAGAATTGTGAGCCCGAGTTCTCGCTTATTACTCTAAATGAAACCAATTAAATTAGGAAAATAGTATTTGAATATAGTATTGATATAATCCGATATTTAGCTCAAAATGTTTACATGTATTCAAGTATTTTTTTTCTTTATTTTCATTCTACCTTTCATTATATTAAATAATACGATTTAAAATTGCAAAAAAATCATTATCTCAGTATAATTAAATTGTATATTAAACGCAATAGTCCAATCCATACTTTGCAACAGTTGTTTCCCCTTGCGGGGTCAACCCAAAGGTAAAAAAAAATCCTTCTTTATGCGACCAAATATGTGGGCGTCCCGTGATAAAATCTCTGAATTTTTTTTATTCCTTCTATATGTGAGTTGCCCCATTGTGGGGCAATCAAAATACACAACGGAAACGGAATCTTATTTCCAAATGACAAAGTTACAAAACATCATCACTACAAACAGGCATGTAGCATCAGGGGGGGGGGGGGGGGGCAGGGGGGGGGCCTTGCCCCCCCCCCCCCACTTTTTCTGACAGCAACTAATTTTTTAAAATTTACATATAAAAAATTGAATTATCATGGAGTTGCCCCCCCCCCCACTTTTTAGGAGGATGTAAAAAATTGATATGAAAATGAGGAAATAAGGATTGAAAATGAAGTAATATACTATGCCAGCCCCCCCTCCCCCCCCCCCCCCCCCCCCCGGATTAGGATTTTGAAGATTTTGGAAAAGTGTTATTTCCTTTTTTTTTTTTTTTTTTTTTTTTTTTTTGCTTGTCAAGATTTTTGGGATGAGTCTGCCCCCCCCCCCCCCCCACTTTCAAAAACGATGCTACGTGCCTGACAAAGGCTACTGTGAGAAACCTTTAGGGTTTCCCCTAAAAGGTGGCAACCAAGGGACATAACTTTTGTAAACTGTGGATCGGTCTACAACAATAAAGATATAAGCAATTCCTACCAGAAATGTTTCCCGATATCATCGAAACGTGTATCATGTATTGAAGCGATTCGTCATCTATTGAGAACGAAAATTCAATATGTCCTTCTTGGCCATCAAACGCCTGTAACTCAATCCTTAAACGAGTGTATCCCAATACACTGGTCAGCTCATGTAAGTTGTCGTTACCTAACAAAGTGATATACATTTTCAAAGAGAACATCAATCTCTTCAAAGAGGATTTTTGATGGAGAAAAAAAAATTTGAAATTCATCTTTAAGGACACTTTTTTCATCGTAAAATTATTTTCGTGTAATGATATAGAAGCGAAATGAAACAATCGGATTCTTCATTTTAACAAGACAATTGGTATACGATTTCGTATCATGACTTCAGTATGAATTGAGAGTCTAATGGGCATATCTCGATAGTTTGCACCGATTTTCGCGTAGGAATAAAGTGATACATACCTAACCAAAATTCAGAATCAATGGAACCAAAGCCTGCTTTATAGTCAGCCCAGTTTCGGTAGAAATCAACACTTCCATCAAATCGTTGCTGTATAACCTGCCCAAACGAACACGATGAAATTTGCAAGACAACTTGTATGAAAAATACAATTCTGGAAACCATAGGTTAATAATAGAAGATTGAAGGGACGTCTATTCCTTAATGTTATAATATTTCTGAGTTGAAAAATATTTAACGAGTCTGAGAATAGTTAGATTACGGATGTTGTTGCACAGTCTTTCTTTGTAATACAGGTAATAAAAAAATAGAGAAATTGTGATTTTATCACTTTCATCGGGTAAAATGCTAAAATAGCGTTTTACGACAGCATCACTTTCTAATATCATAACTCCATTCCCAGAAAAAATGACTATTCATCGAAATCCGAAACGTTATTTTATGTTTCATATGTTATTTCAGTGATCATGGCTCATTCACATTCTAATCTATTTCATTTCCTGCAATGAAACGTCGGAGTTTATGTTTTGATATTGTTAAGAAATATAAATTGACTTTCACATGCGGGTTTGTTTTAAGAATTTAAGAATAAGTATTTTTTTATCTTTTATCTTTTAACTATTATAAAGTAAGAAAAAGTTTTATGTAATTTAACTTAATGTTTAAGATTTGAATATATGTCTAAATCTTTAAACATACTTCTTTTCCTCAACTAAGTAACATTAGTCTACAGATGGCAACCAATATTCATCACTCTTAAACACAGCATCGACAATAGGGGATTAGTGCAAGTTTAGTCACTAAGATCTTTGAACTTTTAACTTCAAAAGTAATAGAAGCCCCTGTAGGTTCATTTGGTATTGTAATAAAAGGTTTAGAGAAATATTAACCGAGAACAAAAGTATAAAACACAAAAATACGCAAATTTTATATTCTAAAATCCTTGACCTCAAAATCAAAAGGGGGATTCTATACACCATGAGAAATATATATGATATGAAAGGTCATTGCAAAATGGCAAAGGCTTTATGAGATATTCAATAATATGAGATATCAAAGAGACCAAACCGAGAAAGAACAAAAGACGGGTGGAAAGACACACAAACAAACGGACAGTTTGACATTCATTCATACATTATTACTCGCAAAATGTTCCAAAGAGATACGTTAACGTGAAAAATGTGAGATAAAAATATTTGTGAAATGTGAAAATTCCAAAAAATGAAATAAAAAAATATGCATTGTCTGATAGCGTTGAATGTAAATAACATACAATCCAAGAATAAGTATCGTTATTGCAAGGTACATCCCGGTTTCCTCCGGAAAATTCGAGGATCATTTTACAAGTCTGGTCTGAGCTCCCTGAAAATGAAGCATTAACAGCTAAAATGATGTAATTTCTCGTTAAAACTTACTTTAAACTATGTAGAAAATAATTAGCACATAACTGCATGAAAAACAGGTCTTTCACACATCAAAGAATGTTAGCTAAAAATAAAGTAAGGCAACATACCTGTTGTATGCTCTAGCGTATTAGGGGTAAAATCGTCTATAGAACTGGTAGAGGAAGACATTTCACTTGATGTCTCAACTGTGGTGTGAGCAAGACTTAATGACGTCGGCGTCAGTAGGTCTGTGGTTGTGTTGTCAATGGGATTTGACGTTTCAGTTGTTAACGCGTCTGTGAATGTGCTGCCAGTAGGACCTGATGTTTCAGTTGTCTTAACGGCTGTTGTTGTGCTGTCAGTAGAGCCCGAAGTTTCAGTTGTCACCATGCCTGTTGTTGTGCTGTCGGTATGGCTTGATGATTCAGTTGTCATTAAGTATGCCGTTGTGGTGTCGGTAGACCTTGTGCTTTCTCTAGGACTTGACGTTTTAGCAGTAATTGCATTTGTAATCGTGCTGCTAGTAGAACCTGCTGTTTCAGTTGCCAGTAAGTCTGTAGTTAAGCTGTCAGTATGACTTGGCGTTTCTGTGGTTGTGCTGCCAGTAAGAATTGACGATTCAGTTGTCATCACATCTTTGGTTGTGCTGTCAGTGCGACCTGACATTATAGCCGTCACTACGTCTGTTGTTGAACTGTCATTAGGACTTAAAGTTTCAGTCGTCATAACATCGTTTGTTTTGTTGTCAGTAGGACTTGATGTTTCAGTTGTCATTACGTCTGTGATTGTGCTGTCAGTATGACTTGACGTTTCAGTTGCCATTACTTTTGTGATATTTCTTTCAGTTGTCATTACGTGTGTGGTTGCGATCTCAGTAGGACTTGATGTCGTTATGCCTGTGCTTATAATTTCAGTAATAATTGATGTCATGATATCTGTTGTTGTACTTTCTTTAGGATATGATGTTGTTGTTATGCCTGTGGTTGTGGTCTGAGTGGGACTAGATGTTGTCATGATTTCTGTGGTTGTGGTTTCAGTTGAAGTTGATATTGTCGCTTTGTCTGTTGGGGTAGTTTCAGTAGAAATAGATGTTCCCTCACCAATACTTGTTGTTTCTGTCATTGCTGGGTTTTTTGTTGTTGCGTCAGTAAGGACAGACGTTTGGTTTTGCGGTGTCGAACCATTAATATTTGATGAGTGAGGCAAACTTGTGGTTGTTTGGTTGATATGATTAAGCATTCCAGTAGCTTGCGTATTGCTTGATGTTGTGTCAACGATAGTCACTGAAGCAGTTTCATTTGTGCCTGTGTCAGATGACACAGATGATGTTACGGATGACATACTTTGTGTTGTTTTGTCAGAAACTGAACTTAGATCATGTGTCGGAGAAGTAATTGGTTGGTGGCTACTTGTGTCTGTAAACAACATTTCATTCAAAATCGTACATTCAATATAAAGAAATAATATTAATTTTAGTTATTGAAAAATACAAGTATCTTATGTGTAGCTTTATCCAAGAATTCAATCGGTCAAAATTATTTTGATGCGATTACGCAATGGAGTATTTCCCTTTTATATCTTTGATAATTATTCATTAATTCAAAAAAGAAAATATATACTCACATGCGCCTGTAACATTAATTGAAAACTGTTGAACTTGGCTTAGCATCGATTCCTAAAAAAATATTAATTAAACTTTTCTCTAAAAGAAACTTATAAAATACAAATGATTCGATTGTGCACTTTGCGGTGTTGTCAACGTTTAGATACATGTAATTATATTCCAAAATTTCTATATTATTTTGAATCGTAACTGGGTCTATTTACGATTGCTAAGGTCTTTGAATGTTTCTATCTCAAATTTTAAATTATATCACATGACAAACACTAGTCAGTTATTATGTTGTTTGTAAGATACTGAAAAGAAATTATATACAGATATGGTTAAGATGATTTTTAGTGATAATTTCTCCCCAAACTTTAAATATTTGAGTTTTATTTAGATGTAGCTGTGGGAACACGATTAAATAATTCAACACATCTTGAATTCTTCTGTCTATCAAAAATCATATCAAGAACCAATAAAGGTGTAAAAAAAAAAACCAATCTTACGTTAGCTATGTTATGACATTTCGAAAGTTATCCTAATGTCATTAAATAACGAGAGCATATAAAACATCATGCTTATCCTTTGGAAAATAATTTAAATAGGATTTCTTAATTAATTAATTAAATAAATGTTAATTACATATTAACTAAAGGGTTATTAAGTGTACTCCTATATCACAATGCATATCAACATATTTAAGGATTTAATAAACATAGATGAGGAATTGAATTATACGTTTTAATTAATGTAGATACATGTAATATGTAAAACTTAAATACCAAAGGTACTGAACATTAAAACAACATATCTGGTGTAAGTAATAAGTTATTATCAATTTACAATATGTTATGCAAATGATGCTGTGGTTACATTATTTTTTGTTTATTACCAACTTTGGTAGATTTCGCTGTTGAGTTCATGAACGGATTCAATAATGTTCCGTAAACTGCAATTTATATCTAATAACATATTTTATTTATAGAACCATCAGCCAAAAATTACATATACGTTTAAACTGTCTTTTTACTAGATCAACAAGAAATAATGCTTAACAATATACATGAAAGAACAAGACCAATCTTAGATATAAAAATGTGATTACCTTAATATACCGCTTACAGAGTTCGTTTGAATTATTCGCTGAAATGCTTTGGTAGATGGTTGCATTCCATAGACGACAAATCCTTCCATCACAAACATCAATTCCAATGCAGCTTTCATCAATTCCACATTTAGCACCACATGTCAAAATATGGTTCCTTTTGTGATGCACGGAAAATTGATGATAAACATTTTGGTCATTGTCCATGGCTATCGTTTTCAAAAAGGTTAACTTATCTTCCTCTATAGCACCGAAAGATTTGTGGAAACAAAGGCATGTCGATATCAGAAAGGTAATGCACGATAGGTTTTGAGTGATAAAAATCATCTTGAAGGAACAGCATCTAGGGAAAAGTGCGGCGGTGGGAATTAAATACTTCAGATCTATACGTTTATTTTAAATAGAAATGGTCTTTTAAAAAAGTATTTGTTTTCATCAAACACTTTGACTAAATACCGTACGGTGATCAATAATGTTGCTTTGAAATCAGTTTTCCAGTTTTCCTGACATCCAGCCTCTGTTTTCCAGCAGAGAAAAGAAAAAAAAAGTTACTGTAAGAATTTGCAAACACATTATTTGACATCCTCGCTGCTTGAGGTCTGCTTTATGTGCATATATAACGACAATTAACCACTAATAACTGCGTAAGTCGATTAAAAGGTACCTACATTGATATATTTTTTTTTGAAAAAAAAAACTTAAACAAGTTCAATATAATTATAAATGGAGGCAATATTACATTTTACAAATCTAAGTAAGGCGCTGATCCCAAAACTTGTCCGTGTTTAGATAGAAATCTAGATAACGGCGCTTATCCTTTGGTCTAATTATCAATTTGTTGTTGTTTTTGGTCCAATCTTTATGACCGCATGTCGTTTCTTTATTCCTTTTTGAAAGGAGAGAGATTTTTAAACACGTTTCCATTGTCTTTACTTTAAAACTAGAATGCACCTCAATCAACCAATGAATTATGTGTTAATTATTTCACATCTCAGATTCAGAAACCTATAAGCATAAAATACTTGCTCTTATTTTTAGATCTGGCTCTTAACTTACCTACGTCGGGACCATTCGAAGAATAAATCTAAATAATCCAAAATAATAGGTCAATTCAAATTCTACGACACTTGAAACATTTGAACTTGGTACATACACTCCTGATAGACCATTGTTATGTAAACAAATGAAATACGTGTATCTATACGTTCTATCATTTCGATTATTAGGCTTGCAGATGTTTGTGATATCAGGTGGATACGAAATCAAACGTCTTTTTGACTTTGAAGAAAGTCGAGCCAAGAAACAAAATAAAGAAAAACCATGATGAATACACATCTCGAAGACTTGTAGTGGGTATTTAATCGTAGAAAAACGCAAAGTCCATAGTGTATATTGCATTTTAACATGACTGATGGTAAAAGCATTGCTTGAAAATAAACATGTTTTTAAAAAATCAGATACGGTAAGTTAATTATATATCAATGTTGAGTAATTTCTGACTAAATTGTGATACTTAAATGACTTACCTTTATAAGCTTCCCTTTGCTATTAGATTACCAGAGACCTTATAAACCACATTACTTCCTAGGAAAAAAAGAAAAATAACTCTGCATTCATTAAAAGCAAGCAGATTGACACACTGGATCCAAATGCATGTACATGTACACGTGCATGTAATGTAATTTGAATGGAGGGATTTGACTAAAAAAATCGTATTAGAGTATACCTGAATCAGTTTCCTGCTTCACATCCTGTCTTCCATACAATTTAAATTAGAAAATGGGAATAAATGTATTTCATTGCTTCTTTCATCATGTAAAAACATATGTCCTGTTATAATTGAAAACAAGAATGTTTATGGCAGTATTTTTTTTCTATCTGGTATATTAACCCTAAGTGAAACAGCGATATCTAATACAAATCAATTTAAAGGTGTGAGCAAAATAATATAGACACTTTTTCTGTTTCATGTTCAGGTTCATTGTCTTTTTGGTCTCAATATACATAAAACTTATTGGTATACGGATGATATGTTTCAACATCAATTTCAATTCGTGGTCTAATCTAAAATAAAGTTAATGTAATTAAGTGTCTCCTTTCATTTCCTCCACTTTTGTCATGCGTTCACAACTCACTTTCAAGATTCTCCTTATGAATATTTAAGCCTCAGTTACAATCACAATTCCAAACGCGTGCATTTCATCATTTTCGGTTTTATTTTTCAAGTTCAATTTAAAAAAAAAAATCAAAGTGTGTGAATGAATGGAAACAATATAATTAATAGGATTTTTTCACGAACCTTCTGAATAAAATTCAAGTTCAAGCAGTCATTTGATCATAAAATCTAAGTGAACTTCAGGTTGATCTGCTTCTTAAAGGGGCATGGTCACGATTTTGGTCAAACATTGTTTTCCGATTTTAATATTTACAGTGCTTCAGTACGGCATTCTTAATAGGTAAATGAGTTATAAACGAGATACAGAGCTCACATCTCTTTGCTATGTAAACAAAGCCTTCGCCTACATTTTGAATGTTGAAATGAAAATTCCAATTTTAGACCTAAAATGGATTGTATTAAACGTTAAGAACTGTTTATTAATGCTTAAATGGAATAAGAAAATAGACAAACTAGCTTAAAAAGGATTTGTACTGGTATATTAAACCTATGTAAACAAAAAAAAAAACAGGGCACAAGCCTTGTTTACATGACAAAGAATTGTGGGCTCTGTATCTTGCTTGTATCGGCACGCCTGACTCGAACATTTAATTTGATCATAAGAAAAGCGTTCCTAAAGCATTCATTTGTAAATAATAAAATCAGAAAAGTGGAATTTACCAAAATCGTGAAAATGCCCCTTTAAAGGTGTTCGATATACATGTATTAACCGTTCACAAATGCTTTCATAATATACATGTACAGTCATTCAATGGATGTCTTTTACAATTATATGCTATATTATGGTATGGGATTTTAATGATATGCTGTGAGATGTTAATGCTATGCGATTTGTACATGTATGCTACGATAAATTGAATGAAATGAAAGGAACCTATAATTGTATGTAATGAGATTTGATTTTTACCCCGTCTACATAAGAGTGAAATGAGATGAAATCAATAAAAACTGACTAACAATCATGTTGTATACTATACAATAGTAGTCAAATTCCCATATAAGACGATTTGACTATTTCTTTAATCTAACTAGATGATACATTGTATATCGCGCAAGCGTGGTAATTAACACTTAACACATTTAATGAGACAATTTTTAATTTGGAGGGTTTGTTCCCGTTTTGCACACATTTGAAAATAAGATATCGAAAAAATGTGTGCGAAACGGGAATTTGACCAGGTGAGATAGTTGCTTTATTGCTATAGTCTGTATCACAGTTCCTCGTAGGAACATTGATCAAAATATATTTTAAAAAAAAACATATCTTCTCGCAATTGATGTTTACATTTATTTTGTGTTACAATATTAGTTGCATAAAAGCCAATTTACTTAATAATTGACATCTATATTTTTGAATTTTATTTAAAACATTAAATTGGTCTCAAAATTTTTCCTTATTTCTTTAAACAATGGAGATTATTGCAAATCAGTACATGGAGTACTTAGAGTGCATTTATACTACAAAACATAGTCACATTAATACTTGCTGCAAAAAATTAAATAATGATGATGATTTAAGTTTGGATGGACATTCTATAAAAAGATAATATTGTCAAGCTTGGTTGAAGACTAATCTTCAATGAGATACACAATCATTTGGTGGTATTTTGAATAGCAGCGGGTTTCCTGTTTTCGGCCGTTTGAAGTGTCGCTATGCAATGTACAAAACAGTAACAATCAAAACTACCCTAAAATCAATGGTTATCTGTTACAAGTTAGAAAAGAATATCATACTTTAATATTTAATGTTTTGCAGACATTAATGGAGGACATCTGTCGATTGAAACCGCTGTTGAACATATTTCATTTATGCTGTGTCTTGAATAATCCACAAAAAGCTGACAAACTGTAATGATGATAAATCGGCAATTTTATATGCTTCAAGAACTCTAACGATTTTTTTCACACAAACCTAAATTAATGCATTTTCGACACTCTTTAGTTTATGGTATATGGAATCAATATATAAAACAAACATTACTTTTGACAGACTGTATTGTGCCAGTTCAGCTATCAATTTAAAATACTAGTACCAGAAAGTGACCTGCAATATACTGAAGCGGTGATGTCATAAGAACTGCTGTCAAAGACTCTACTTCAAAGGTTGAAATATTTTGTGACAAAGATCGTTTTTCTTACATAATCTCCTTTCTGATGATATAAACCAAACAATTATTAACATGCGTTTTATATATTTTGCAACTACAGTAAGTTTTAAAAAGAGAATCGGATTACCCGAAATGACTGTTGTTTCCCCTTGCATTATATAATTTTTCATTGAATCAGCTTTCAATTGGGTTGTGACCAACAATTTTTTCTCAGTTTATTCGGTATTTTTTTTTTATTTAACGTAAATGAACAAAAGTGTAAACGTTAAATCAAAAGTTGAATCAATTATCATTATTAATTTTTTGACGAAAAAAAAATTAATCAAAAGTTTACTAAATAAAAGCCCGAATGTCGACTAACCCCTACTATGTTGTAAAGCTACGTGCTTTTTATATACGCTAAATTCAGCGCTAAAACTTATTGATTGTTATTGTTTAAAAACCAAAAGATCACGTGAGATAAAAAAAAATATGCTTAATTTGAGTCTTCATTTTTTCCCACTAAAAATGTTCAGCTTCAAATTCAAATTTAATCCCCCCATCCAATTCAGCTTCCCCGTTTTATCCATACATTTCATTTATAAATATGGATGTAGAACACAATCCATTGTTTACAAATTAATATATAAGGATTACAACTAATATGTCGTGGTAAAAAAATAAGCATTGAATCATTATTTCTTGAAAGATGTGGTCTCATAACTGCAACGGTGTGTGCAAACAAATTTGTTTGCACACACCGCTGCAGTTATGAGACCACATCTTTCAAAAAATAATGATTCAATGCTTATATTTACGTTTTTAAACATTTTTTTCTTCCCGCAAATATGATTTGTTTTTAAAAAGCTTTACTTATTCAACGATTAATGCGAAATTAACGGAAAAGACATTGGAACAGCCGAATTATGCTGACAAAAATAGTGCACAGCGTTTTAAATTCTAATAACACAATTTTCTTTTTCTTTCTAATTTTTAATTTAACACTAAGAAATTAACAAATTGAATTCATTTAATCGTCAAAATATATTTACATCAATGAAATATTAATCAGCGTAAGTATAATATCGGGTCGTGATCCGGTTTGAAGTTCGAGAAATACTGATGGAATAGTGAATGTATTCCTACGCACCAGATTTGGTGATTGGGTCTTCTGTGTTATGCGTAAATATCACTCAAATCAGCCAATGCAATTTAATAGAGGGAAAGAAAGTATATGTAAATATAACAGCATGAAATTAAAAAAAAAAAACGCTAGTGTATGCATATATGTTTGCACATTTTTAACCAAAGTTGTCAGATATAAAAAGTATATGTCCAATGATTCACCCCCCCCCCCTTTACTTCCGCCATGACTTTAATTGGTTTATAACCGAAAAAAATGTCTTTGCTGAGTATATATTGGATTTTTCAAATGGATTAACAACACAAAGTATGCGTGTGCATGAAGCAACACTCGTAATACAGTACGGAAATTTGCTTACGTTGATGTCAATGGTTAGAGACATTACAAGTCTAAGACTAGAACCTTATATTAGTGTAAGTATAAACTGTAGTACCGCTATCATCTTGCTAAGGGGTTTTATTCTTTCAAGATGATTTATCATGATGTCAGAAAACTGAAAAACTTTGGCAAACTATCTGCATCATTCTTTAATCTTCAAAAATCAATATTGGCAATTTCTCTGTTACATAAATACGTAACCGATTTACAAAGCTCGTATCTTAAATCTATTAAAAAAATTGTGCATGTTGGAAGAATTTTTAAGTTCAGTGACAGAAATGAATTTATTTTTCCAGCTGTAGTTATTTTTTAGAGAAAATAATCTTCAAGAAAGCTTAGTGTTTATTTATTTTTCGTTGAAATATATTAATTCATTAATTTTTAACAATCTATTTATTATTTAAGCAAGCTTTTATTAAAAAATACATATATATTCATAATAAAAAAAAGGGCTTTCAACTTGATTCTTTTTTTTAAATCATAAAACGTGTCCCAATGTCTATTTCTACGACTTTTTAGGTCACCTGAGTCACTCAGGTGACCTATTGCAATTGGTCTTCGTCCGTCGTCGTGCGTTGTGCGTCGTGCGTCGTGCGTCGTGCGTTAACAATTTTACATTTTTAACTTCTTCTTGAAAACTACTAGGCCAATCGTTACCATTTTTGGTGTGAAGCATCTCTATGGTAAGAAGAATCTAAATTGTGAAATTTATGGCTCTACCACCCCTGGGGTGCCACGGGTGGGGCCAAATATGCAAAAAAAGCCAAATTTTCAAAAATCTTCTTCTCTAATTCAACACATGTGAGGAAAAAACTGAATGCATGGTTATGATGTCCATGAGGCCCTCTACCAAAATTGTGAAATTTATGGCCCCTGGGTCAGGGGTTCAGGCTCTAGGGTGGGGCCAATATGGCCATATAATAAAAATGTATTAAATCTTAGAAAATCTTCTTCTCTACTACCATATATATTTGTTAAAAACTAAATGCATGATTATGATGTCCATGAAGCCCTCTTCCTAAATTGTGAAATTCTTGACCCCTGGGTCAGGGGTTCAGGCTCTAGGGTGGGGCCAATATGGCCAAATAGTAAAAATGTATTAAATCTTGGAAAATCTTCTTCTCTACTATCATATATATTTGTTAAAAACTAAATGCATGATAATGATGTCCATGAAGCCCTCAACCTAAATTGTGAAATTCATGACCACTCGGTCAGGGGTTCAGGCTCTAGGGTGGGGCCAATATGGCCATATAGTAAAAATGTACTAAATCTTTGAAAATCTTCTTCTCTACTCTCATATATATTTGTTAAATACTAAATGCATGGTTATGATGTCCATGAAGCCTTCTACCTTAATTGTGAAATTCATGACCCCTCGGTCAGGGGTTCAGGCTCTAGGGTGGGGCCGATATGGCCAAATAGTAAAAATGTATTAAATCTTAGAAAATCTTCTTCTCTACTCCCATATATATTTGTTAAAAACTAAATGCATGATTATGATGTCCATGAGACTCTCTACTAAAATTGTGAAATTCATGACCCCTTTGTTAGGTGTTCATGCTCTAGGGTGGGGCCAATATGGCCATATAGTAAAAATGATTTAAATCTTAAAAAATCATCTTCTCTACTCCCACAGATGTGGGCAAAAAACTGAATACATGGTTATGATATCCACAATCTCCTTTACCTAAATTGTGAAATTCATGGCCCCTGGGTCAGGGGTTCAGGACATGAGGGGGGGGGGCAATATGGCAATAAAGTGTTAATGCATATAATGTTTAAAAATCTTCTTCTCTATTCTCACACATCTGTATAAAAAAAACCGACTAATAATTATGTTTACCAGGAAGTCCTCTACTGAAATTTTAATTTTCATGTCCCCTGGGGTATGGGTTTTGACTCTAGGGCAGGGCCAAAATGGATGTATAGATGTTAATGCATATAACGTTAAAAAATTATCTTCTTTACTCCCACACACCCGAAAGGAAAACTGAATTCATTATTTTGTAGACCAGATCTTTTAGTTTTTCACCAAAATTATAGGTTTCACAGTTCTTTTTGAATTAAATGTGGTTGTCATTACAAATTTATAATTTTTCTACTCCAGTATGAAACCTAATTAATTATAGATGCATATATGAGACTCCATGACAAGTTTTTGTATTGGATATATGCTACTCAGGTGACCGTTAAGGCCAATTGGCCTCTTGTTTAACGGTACACATATTTTCATACACATTCCTATATATATATATATATATATATATATATATATATATATATATATATATATATATATATATATATATATATATATATATATATATACACACACACACACGTTTATATACTGAGTATATGACTTTCATTTTTTCTCTGAAAATTGGAGACCAATTGCAATCGATTATTGCATGCGCATCAATCGGAGTTCCAATTTTGGCTAGAATACTTTCAATTTTAAAAAAAAGTTCTGCTTCCAGAGGAATACAATTGTAATAATAATTGATTAGTAATAGATATTAATTAACGAACTACCAAGTCGTCCATTAAAGATACCATTTAATTTTTAATTCCTTAACAAAAATAAAATACTTAATGTTAATGAAACATGTGTAAGGATTTTATTTTTTTTAATTGAAATGTCAGCAAACAATAAAGATAGTTAAATCCTTTGTTTTAGATTTTGGTCTGCTTTTTTCAGAAAAGGATTCGCTATATTGTTTATTTACGGCAGTGTAATAATGATGAAAAGCCTATAAACTTTCGTTGAAAAGGACTCAAAGTTCCATATTAATAAGTCAACACAATATAAAATCCGTGTGTTTCTGGGGGTTTTTTTTTTGCTGGTCTAATCGGTTATTTAAAGAAACATAGAAATCAAGATGTCTAAAGTTAAGATGTTGTTGGAAGAGCAACAGTCGTCGCATCGGAAGATCCCGCAAGAGCAGGAGTGGTTGGGTCATCTGTTGTTTGAACAATATCAGTGGTGAGTTCGGTTGTTCCACCATTAGCCACAGTTGTTGGATCATGTGTCTGTACACTATTTGTCGTTAGAACAGCAGGAGTTGTTTGGTCGGTAGTTCCTCTATTAGCCACAGTAGTTGGACCATGTGTCTGTATACTATTTGTCGTTGGAACAGCTACAGTTGTTTGGTCGGTAGTTCCTCCATTAGCTAGAGTAGTTGGACCATGTGTCTGTTCACTATTTGTCGTTAGAACAGCTACAGTTGTTTGGTCCGTTGTTCCTCCATTAGCTACAGTAGTTGGACCATGTGTCTGTTCACTATTTGTCGTTGGAGCAGCTAGTGTTGTTTGGTCGGTTGTTCCTCCATTAGCTACAGTAGTTGGACCATGTGTCTGTTCACTATTTGTCGTTGGAACAGCTAGAGTTGTTTGGTCAGTAGTTCCTCCATTAGCTGTAATGGTTAAAGCAGTTGTCCCAAGGTTCATTTTTGTTGAAACAGCAGCAGTTGTAGGGCTGTTAGTTCCTCCAACAGCTATAGTAGATAAGTCAGTTGTCTGAAGGTTACTTGCTACAGCAGCAGTGGTAATGTCTATATTTGGACCTGATTGTGAATTCTGTATAAAAAAATAATTAGATAACGTAAATTTTAGCTACGATGTAATTTCTGTGACAATACATGTAATACACACACATATTAATATCAAACAACAGTTAACTGAAGCTTTCTTTTAAATGTATGTGTTATGATTTGTCAAAACTTTTGAAATTATAATGATTATTGTTTTAAAAATTACAATATGCGTACAAATATCAATTCATGGACACTTTATGATTACAAAAAACACCTCTAAACAGCATTATATGTAGCGATTAAATCTGCAAATTACAGATAATCATGAAATGAATCGTGAATTTGATCGTCGCCAGAAAAAAAAATAGCGTCTTGAATATTTTCACAAACCTTAAATTGCGAAAATTTTCTGACGCAAACAAAATTTGGTTTACAGTTGCAGGTTTATGTATGCTAGCTGAATTTATGAGGTACATCTTCTCAAATGTTAATCATTATCAAAATAAACAATAATAGTTTCAATCGCATTGTGATTTTACATGACGTACCTTCGAATAGCGATGACAGTCGATCGCTGATGTCGAACTAAAAGTAACGTTAGTTTGAAAGCTTCCATTCCACAGACGACAAAGCTCTCCCCCACACACCTCCATCCCAACACATTGGCCTGCTGATACACAGTGTGCCCCACAAGAGATCCTGGGACTACCAGCTCGTGCCAGCAGGGGGACCTCCATGAAGACGTTTGGTTCTGATGTTCTTGGTGCCGATTCCATATAGGTAAAGCTATTTACGTCAATGGTTAAAGACTTTACCAAACCGGAACCCAAGTTTAATGTCGTAAGTACTAACACTATCATGTTGGAATTTGTTGTCATTGAATCGCAATGTAAAAACCACGAATCAGTGAGAAAAAAAAGTTTCCGTGTATTTGTAACTCGCCCTGTATATCAGAAGTTAACTTATCATGTGTAATTATACAGACAAAATGGACACGATCATCAAAATGCCTTTAACGCATTTTGGTTTTGTCTCCGTTTGAAAGAATTTTATTGACCATTTGCTTTTGGGGGGTTTCCAATGTCGTTTATTATGATATTGCAAACTATTGTAAAATATATTTCCCGTTTCCAAACCTTTGTAAAACATGCTTTGTCCCGTTCTTTAGATCAATAACAATATTGCCTAACTCCTTGTCACAAATACACGTACTCGACTTGCAATGAAAATATTTATGGTGACCTTTAATAACTGCACGAGTTTAATTTTTTTTGCTTCCGCCAAGTTATTGTTCGTCTAAATAAATAAATATTGTGTTGGCCATGGAAGAATATTCATGCAGTCTAGTGACAGAATTGATTTTATACATCTAACTGAACTCTTTTGAGGACAAAACTCCACAAGTCAGTACAAAAAAAGCTTTTTTTCTTTCATTGCAAATAAATCTATTTAATAATAATAGTTATTACAACATACCTCTACATGCACATACTTTTAAAAGCCACCCCCTTTTCAGTTGTTTTTCCTTAAAACCCCTACCTATAAAACTACTTGAGTGTATCAGAAGCCAATCTCTTTATAATTACATGTACGTGGACAATCAAATGTATAAAATATACATGTACATGCATTTCAGGGCAGACTATCTTCACGATCATGGTTCTTTGCAAATGAAAAAAAATGTCTGATGCTAACCAGGCAAGGTTGTTAGAGCAGGTCTAAATGATTATTTAGTTTTCCAACTGAAGATGCATTGTACCTAGTGTAACATTACATTTACCAAAACTTTGTTAAAACATTTCAATGCTTCAATCATGCTTCAGTAAAACATTTGAATATCTAAAGAACCAACAAAAATAAAATTTTCATAATTTTAGTAATTTTATTGCCATTTTTTGTTTTCTACACAGTATGATAAAACAAACAAACAATCAATATTCTTCAACTCAATTATTGCTTTTTAACAGCAAGATTACAAAACCCGTATATACAATTAAAAACATATTGTACTTTTGTGTACAAACAAAGAGACAAAAAATAAAGTAACCCCACTTCGATTCTCTTAATTCTTTTTTGTCCCAAGAGAAAAGAGACAACAAACTTGTTTTGTGGCATACTTGTTATGCACACGTGTACACACAAAACCCTTCCTTACACACCCTCTCTATTTCTGGGCTCATTACATGTTTCTTAAAGCAATAATTTACACGTATTATAAGAGCTTTTCAGTTGTGTTTTTGATGCAACAACTATGTAATGAAATCACCCTAAAAAATATTGATCATTACAAAAAAGTCACAGGAAGTATTTCTCAGATCATATCATACAGTATAACATCTCTCTCTCTCTCTCTCTCTCTCTGATATACACACACACGCAGGTTTTTTGTCATCAAAAAAATAAAATAATCCCTTTTGAAAAAATAATACCAACAATCAACACAACAATAAATCACATAACTTCATGAGACATGATCACCTGAAAATGACATGATGAAAAACAGGTAATTAACTCTTAACGTTCATTCATTAAATCCTTAGATTCTCACATGTTTTTCCTGAAATTCAGATTCTTTAAACATAAATGCTTTCCCTATTGAACATTTAGATTCTCAATACTCTCATCCTGCATGTACACTATATATTGTTAACATTCAGATTCTCAAAACAAACATTATTCTCCATTCTCACAGTTGATGTACACATGAATCAATTCCATTCACATGTCAACATGGTCAATGTTTTTTTTTTTTCATTTATCTTCAAAGAAAATTCCAAAACGAACTGCCAATCAACCAACCCACTGACTTAAACATAAAAAATTTATATATAACTTATATTTTTACTTCAAAATTACAATCATGACAATAAACATAAAACTTTTTCTTCATTATCTTTTCTTGAGATGCTATGATGAGATATTGCATTGCTGAAAGAATGAGGACCCAAATTCATTAACTTAGTGGTAACCCCAACCCATCATGTCATCAAACCTATCTCCATATGGCTCAATTTTTGCGCATGCAAGGAAGCAAAATCGTCCGCCCCTGGCGAATTTTACTGTACTGATAATAATGAAAACAGTATGTCCACAAAATTACTTCTATTGAAGATTTGCTTAGAGGTAGGAGAACAATCTTGTAGACCCCTCTTCCCCACCCCATCCTTGTTTTTGAATACTCAACAGTTTTCAATTTAAAAAAAAAAATTTAAACATTCAATTTTATCACTCCTCACTAACATTTTAATCACACAAACTTTGTTTTAAAATAATGAACACATCCCATATTATGTATTTCTTTAGCTATCTTTGCTCAAAATACATTGTTAAAAAAATGATACTCTTGCATATGCCTGGTCAAAATCAGCTATGTTGTAAAATCACCTTAGCTATGTTATCACTTTAAGTTCAAGTCATCACTAAGTGTTACATGTATGTGCGAAATTACTGGACTTGAGTCAACATCTTTGATTATGGAGGTAAACCTGCAAGTTTACTCTTGGTCTTCGACTGTTGACTAATTTTAGCTCCGAGCACCACACCACAAACGACCTTCATACCGACGTATTTACAACAGTGACACAGCTGACACAGAAAGAACAATAACTCTTCCATCACTTCATAACCTGGATCACAGGAGTTACTGCTCTTGGCAGACCAAACCGGTGCAAGGTTTTGTGCCATCTGGATTCAATACTCTATGATTCAATACTCTGTTTGACAAATATCACAGTCTTTGCTATAAACTAATCCATGATGATTTTCTTTGTTCACTGAGGTATCAAGTCAATCTTTTTTTTTTGGAGTAAAAACCATAAGTTAACTGCACATCACAGACTCTTCAATCAGTCTTTGGCTTGGTAGGAGATGCTGGACTTTCATCATACTGTCAAAATAAAAAATGACTTCAAACATTTTGTCAAATTCAAACTGATAAATGTTAATTTAGGCATTCACTGATAAAATTTTCTAGAGATTCTAAAAGTGTTTAATGTGCTTTACTCAAGACAAGTTAGTCCCCCCACCCCCCAAATCCTTAGACAAAAAAATAAAATAAAGATAGTAGTTTCTTAGGCACAGTTTGAAATATTTCATTTACTGCCATTTAAAAAGGGAAATAACTCAATTTTTCAACTTTTAGTAAAATGGATAAATATTTTTGTTTGCCTTGACAAATGCAAACAATGTGTATTTGTTATAGTGCAAAATTTAAATTTGCAAATCCAATCAAAATTGCTCACTTCCAAACCCTGAACATTTGTAGCTACACATATAAATCTGCAAAAGTTTTGTAAACTTACACATGACTTCAATCACTTGGGGAGGATGATTCATTATTTGCTGGTGAAGTTTTAACTATGGCTAAAATTTTCAGAATATAATGTGGCAGGCAAGTTTCATATTTTTATTGCAAGATGCACAAAGGGAAATATTCAATTAGTCAATTTCATCGTTACAATTGAGTTATTCCTCTTTTAAAAATAGGACAAAAATTAATCACAAGGGCAGCATTTGACATAAGGTAGTGGCAGTCATGAGTGCCTATGAATGATACATTTTTGTTGCTGGCCTTAACAATGTGTTGACCTAGTTGTTATGTAAAATAAAGATCAAGTACCAATGCGAGCTGTCGGCCGATGTTTCCCATTGTCACACCCCCTGAGAAGAATATGCATGGCAACCATGACCTCACGAACAGGAACTCTGCTTTGGAATAGCTGAAACAAAATACAAGTTTAATCATTACTCCCAGGTGCCTCAAATATAATTCATACAAAGACATTCAAATGTAAAATCTGAAAAAGCATTGTTAGCGTTGTGAGGAATTTAACAGTACATTGTGAAGAATGAAACTTTTAAAACTTTCAACATGATTTAATCTTGAGGAATTCTACCTAAATTAAGTGAGACCAATGAATACATGGTTTTTTTTTTTTATGATCAGACTTTGTTTTTTATTTATATTTATATATTTTCTTGAACGTTGTTTCACTTGAGTTTTCATAATAAAGATCAAACTAAAATGTTTACAATTTACAATGTACATAATTTACAGCAAGGGCAACCTTTTCTCTATTTTTTTTTCTGGGAGGGGTTGTAACATAAATTTTATTCAGGCAGTACTTACTTGTATACACCATTATAGACTAGAAGCTGTGTGACTAGAGTGGCCAGGACTGCAATCCCCACCCCCAGGCCGAATCCACAGGGGGAGCGGTCAAACAGCCACCACAGTCCTATAGACATGGCTGCCAGGGTCATCGAGAGCTGCATGTTGTTCACAAAGTCCAGTTTCTATAGTATGTGGTTAAGGATAATTCCTGTACAGATTTTTAAACTCAAGCATTGACTAAGGTTTCTGATCAACTACTCCCCTCACACACCCTTGATTTAGTTTCATTCACAATTAAATCAGATAAAATGGAACAAAAAAATTTTGTAAAAAAAATTACCAACCTCGCAAAAAACCCAGTTTTATCATATGCATACAGTCATTAAAGCAAAAAATGAAGTAAGAGAGTGACTGATGAAAAATAACCTTATTTTACATGTAATTAGTACATCACTGTCAGGTTCCACAAAAATGAAAATAATGGTACTAATTGACAAACGAAATGATCATTTACGATTTTTGACATATGATTGACATCATGAATGGAAAAAGGATACAGCACTGGCGTGATTGATTCCGACGAATACGGCGATACATCTCATGACCTTAGACCACTCCCCTTTGTGGGAGTCGGGGTTGCTGATTGACAGGTGACGATCTAGGCATGGATACAGAAGTCCGATCAACACTAGAAAAAAAATATGGACTTTGTTTTCAAGTACTTGCAGAAGTATGATTACATGTATGGTAAACAGACAGTTTCCGAATGGAGATAAAAGTGTGGTTTTTTTTTCAGGTAGCTGTTCAAATTCAACCGAAATCCATTGTACAATGTTGCACAAAAATAAGGTATTGAATTACACAATTCCTTGTAACATGTGCATTACAAGTAATTTAAATACAGTATTAAAGGGAGATTTAAGTTACTAGCTGTCACAAATCAGCTTTTTCCTTGTCTTCTCCATCCCCTCCCCTAATTTTTTTTTATCATCCTTAATACACAATTATAATGTTCATTGTTGAAGACTTAAATTATTATTAAAAAAGTTAACAAAATAGAGAATCATTCTGATAAGATATATAAATTAGAGTTGTGCCAAAACATTTATCTCAAATGATGCTACATGTAATTCACCTGGGTTTTTTTTTTATACAAGTCATGCACAATTATCTCTTCCCACACTAAACAGAATTTTTGTCCGTTTACTGTATAATTGGTCACATGAACAACTCTATATTTCTAGGGTCAATAAACATGATTCAGCCGTATGAATTGTGTCCTCATTGAAATCATAACAAATATCAGGTCATAGCTTATCAAACAAATATTGGACGACATTTGCAAGTCGTGGCGAATACCATGGTGAACATTGCAACCAATTGTACATTTTTTTTTTTATATCTTAACTGGACCTAATTTTTAAACCTGCGCTGTGGGACGCCCCACGCAAGTGTTTCTTTGGCCTTTTCTTAAAGGCCTACATTTGATAAAGCCCTAGAATAGATAATGATATGAAGTTTCTGGGTCAGACACACTGGGAAGTACTGGTGTGCATGAGATACTATGACAAACGTTTGAATCCCTTGGACAGTTATTTTAAAAACTGTACTCAAACTGAGTACATTGGTATCTCCTGATTAACTAGTATCTAAGTACTGTATAGACGTACTATCTATCCAGGTTGTTTATTTTCTTGCAGTGACACAGACAAAACAAACTAGCTGTTGCAAATAAATCTTGGCAAGTTGACAAACTATGTCTGAAGCTCACTGTCTCTTAGCTTTACATGTATGCATGGGCAGCATCAAAGATTATCTTGAATTCTTATTGCTGAAATTCACTCATAAATTAAAGCTTAATTTTGTGTAAAAATAGCAATCATAGCATAATCTTGTGAAAATAGCAATTATAGCATAATCTAAGTACTTAATGATGCAAGTAATTATTAGGCCAAAATACTGATGCATGTTTCCTTTCATTACAATTGCAAACTCTGCCTCTGCTTTTTAAAACTTTTTATCATTATTTGTTTAAAAATGAAATGGGAACAATTTTTCCTTCTTTTTTTTTTTTGGAAAATTTTAAATGCCAAGGAAGAAAATTTTGAAGCATGAGAAGTCAATGTTAAGAAAAGACTGTTGCCTTAACATTGCTCTGCTTGAAAATGGATCATCAAATATTTGTTTCCCTAAATTTTAGGGATAGTTTAGATATGGGAGGTAAAGCTTACACTACACAGCCTTTACTTTCTTGACCAACTAGATTAGGTCAATTTTGAATTAAATTGAACTCCTATCATTTTTTAAATATCCTTTAGAGGAAAGGTGCTGTGATACAATTTAAGGTATTTCCAGGATTATGAACAAAATGACGAATAGATTAAATCTTCAATAAACAGCGTAAATGATATCTGACTGCAGCTAACAGGACATTATCATGGAATCAAGAAATTTACAAAGAAGAAAACAGGATGATAAAGAAGATTTAGATTTTGTTAATTTTTACCTGCAGCGGCTCCACACATGGGTGGAACCCACCATTCCTTCAGGAAGAGGTTCTCTAGAAGCTCTGGTGGCATCTTCAATGACACGTTGCCTTGACGATTTATTTGCAGCAGGTTCATAAACACGGCAAAGAAGTTGCCGATCATGAAGAGCACCGTCCCTCTCAAGAGTAGACCCATATTTTACAAGAATTTCTGCTGTAAAAAATGAACAAATGAAAGTTGTTACATTATAAGTCTTGGAGATCCAACATTTTCAATGATTTCTGCTGTGAAAATGAACAAAGAGAAATGAAAATGCCCTTGACTATGTCTTGGAACTGACTTGTTTGTAGACAGCTGTTTAGAATTAAAATTATGGAGTCTGACTGCAAAAACACAATATCTGGCTCTGATAACAAATGCACAGTCTGCACGTGAATTGAACTCACGTTCTATTTTCAAACAGGTGATATCTTTTACACAAAACCAATGATTGTGATCTTATTTTCTATCCACCTGTGCAATTCCAAAATGTAAACAAATATGTCAACAACATATCTCAGCCGACATTTAAAAAAATATTTTGGACTTGAAGCTCACCAACAGAAATTCATAATAAAGTCCTTACCTTAGCTGTTGTTTACAATCGCACTGTCTGTTTATAAGTTTATCGCTCTTGATAATTTATACATAAAATATCTGGTGACCGGTATGCTATGTTGTATCAGCTCATTGACCCCATGGTCTTACCATGAACAAAATCTCGGATGTTTCAGGTCAGCCAATAAGATTTGAGAATTTAAGTAACGATTAAAATAACTAACCAATCAACACGCGGCATTTTCTCCCGCCATACTTCTAAGGCATGATTGTGGGGAATTCTTCCGGTTCATCTATATTTACCTGACAGATCATGTGACTTTCAAAATGGCGCTGAAGGGGAGTGTGTTTGCAACGAGAGCTCGAGCAGGCTCGTCAAAATTAGCTACACAATATGATGCAGACGGAAATGAAATTGAGGTATTATGATATTTCACAGATGACTGATTTCTGTTACCCAAAACTCTATCCACACGCTTCACGACTGGTCAAGAGCACAATCATTCATACATATAATCCCTTTATACACCTGATACACTCAGGAGTTCCGGTGCAAAACCCCGATTTAATAATGTAAACAATTTAATGCACTTATTGCCTCTGCTGGAATAAAAATTGCAAACTTCTGGCCTATAAAGTAGACTATACCTAGCGACCTATAGAATTTATTTAACCCAATAGCCAGAGCCACAAGAGTTGCCATGTAGCTCAGAGACATCCTTATTATCCTATTCAGATTATGTATTCCTCTTATTGTAAGATACTAGTGACCAATATCACTATTATATAAATGGCCATTGGCTATTATGACCATGGCTATCCAATTACAAATTCTATAAAATGATGAAAAGAATATAAAAAGACATCCAAGACGCAACAGAATCATATAAAATCCATAATTGTCAATAGTGTTGTGACGATCAAACTGGTTCGAAAACCAGCGCCAGATAGCTCAGTTGGTAGAGCACCTGACTTGAGATTCAGACCGTCCATCATTTTTTCTCCCATCTTGTTACAGTGTTAATATGGATTGACTTCTTTTCACAGTTTGATGTCCGTGAGGATGAGGAACAAAACGTTAAGCTGGGACAGACCATTGACTTGTTACTGGCTGCAGGATATTTCAGAGCCAGGATAAAAGGACTCTCACCTTTTGACAAAGTATGTATAAATATACTACAACACAATGACATTCACTCATTAATGTACATTATACATGTAACTGTAATAAGAGATTGCATGTGCATATCTGAATGCTTTGCAGTGTCTTTATTGTCTTTAGCACCAGGCAATAGTCCAATCCACACTTTGCACAAGTTGTTTCCCTTTGCGGGGTCACCCCAAAGGTCCCAAGGGAAAAACCAAACTCTTTCCTTCTTTAAGATACCAAATATTTGGGCGTTCTGTGATAAAATTTCTTTGAATTTAAATTTATTTAATTTATTACTTGGATGTGTTGGTCAAATCAAAATACACAATGGAAACAGAATTTTATTGTCAAATGACAAAGTTACAAACCTCTGAACTACAAAGAAACCTATGATACATCACACTGAATATTTTATCTTTCAATTGTTATTACTTATACCACATGTTTATATTTATGCATGTGATAATTATCATTTTAGCCAGAATCCATGAAAAGTAGGTTATTTCCATTGGATTATGATAAATCATGGTAAATGACATTTGACCTCAACCTTTCAGGTGGTGGGCGGTATGACGTGGTGCATCACCACGTGTAACATTGACATCGATGTTGATCTACTCTTCCAGGAAAACTCCACCATTGGACAGAAAATGTGAGCTTTGCGGAAATTTTTTTCTAATGAAATTCAGATTTTTGATAATTTTCATGACGTCTAAGAACTCCATGTTTGTAATACTGGAATTGTGATCCCAAAAGTTGATTTTATTTACACAGTGCAAGATGTTTTTGAAATGATTCCATCTGAATTAATGCAAGCATTTCATACTATTTAACCTGTATTTGGTGGAAATTGATTTTTTATCAGGTTATCAAAGAATTTTAATTTTTTCATTCCAAAGATAGATTCTTTCCATTTCTCAGAGTTTCGGGAAATTGTTAATCATCATCTATTACAAAATAATTATGCAGATTTAAATTTGATTTTCTTTTGAAGTGCCCTAACTGAAAGAATCGTAGCTGTTTTACCCAAGATGAAATGTCCACACCGGATTGAACCTCATCAAATCCAGGGCTTGGATTTCATCCACATTTATCCAGTTGTCCAAGTAAGAAAATCATTTCAAATCATCATAAAATTTTGGTCAGGAATTTAATGATATACCGGTACATGATTGTATGCCATTAGATATTTGTTTGTAAAATTTCTTGGAATTATAATTGACACATTTATTAAAAGTTTCGTTAAATGATATTGATTCGGAGACTTTGAATCTATATTAACAAAATACTCTTTCCTATTTTATGTCCTGGATGCTTAGAAAATTGCAAGAAAGATTGTGGTTCTTTGGATTTAATGATTGATTTTATTATGTCAAATGAATAAATAATGTGAGAAAGCAGTGCAATGTAAATCTGACAATAACTGTTATCTTCATTTTGATTATTGATTATCATATCCTTCACCAAAATCTCTTAATACTTCAATTATCACAGTTTAAATTTTTTTTTAAAGCAGGAAAATTTGATTTTCAAATTGATAGCGAGAGTAATTTGGAAATGTTTTTGATAAAAGAATCTGTAGTAAATATCTTCAAATGACATTAAGAATTAATTGTTTCAACATTTTTTTCAGTGGTTGGTAAAGAAGGCCATTGAAACTAGAGAGGAGATGGGAGACTTCATTCGAGCATTCTCAATATCCCAGTTCAGTAAAACACACAAAATGCCAGAGGTAGGACCTTTACGATTTGTTGTTGCTTGTCTTTAAGTCTGACAATTTTGTCATATTTTATCAGGGGCTTAAATTTATGAAAAAAAACTCTTCTTAAAATTACGTTAATTTTGCATCTGTAGTGAAGGGTATAACAAAACAGTGTTTGACTGGGATTTGGGACAATATATGATTTGTTGGACCTTCAGACACAAATTTTGCCTTCGGCCTTTAGTCTTGAGCAACATTGTGTCTAAAGGGACGGTCCAACAAATCACAAATTGATCTCATACCAAGTCAATAACTGTATTTCACATAGTACCATTTACAGTAATAATTTGGTATCGATCAGTATTTTATTGTTTTGACTGCAGGATGTGGTGTTTGAAGAAATGAAAGAAAAAGCCACTAACTCTGTTTCTGAAGTCAAGGTTTGTATGAGCTATTTGAGCTATTAGTAGACTTCTTAGTCATGCAAACACATATACTGACTCATAGCCTCAATCATTTGAATTCATCAGAAAAATATAAGACTCCTTATCAAATAAATTGTGATGTGTGTTAAAACTCTGAACTTGCAACCTTTTTCATGTTGGTCAAGTGTTGAATGTTGACACAGCAGAGTATTTTGTTCTCTGTGACCATCAGATTTCATATAGCATAATGTTGTATTATCAGTAACCAATCATATCTCATACAGGATAATGTTGTATTATTTGTGACCAATCAGCTTTTATACAGCATAATGTTGTATTATCTGTGTCCAATTAGATTTGATTCAGCATAATGTTGTATTATCAGTGACCAATCAGATTTCATACAGCTTAATGTTGTATTGTCTGTGACCAATCAGATCTCTTACAGCATAATGTTGTATTGTCTGTGACCAATCAGATCTCTTACAGCATAATGTTGTGTTATCAGTGACCAATCAGATCTCTTACAGCATGATGTTGTATTATCTGTGACCAATCAGATCTCTTACAGCATAATGTTGTATTATCTGTGATCAATCAGATCTCATACAGCATGATGTTGTATTATATGTGACCAATCAGATCTTCGACAGGATAATGTTGTATTATCTGGGACCAATCAGATCTCATTGTTAGCTTAGTTCACAAGAAGTGTGTGAACCACAGCGTAGTGCTTAAAATTCCATTTTTGATCTTGTTATGATTTTCATACACAGGAAGTGTATAAACCACAGCGACGCTACAAGAGACAGAATGTGGACTCGCTGAAGGATGAAGAGACTCGAGTCCACTCAACTCTCCTTGAGTACGGCAGGTGAGTTCTCAATCCGTCATCATGCTACGTCTTGCTCATTAATTTTTAAATTTCATGTATATTTATAACAATTTAGAAATTAAATTTTGATGTGATATATCCAATGAAATTTTTAAATTATTTATTAGAAATTCATAAAAAAGGTAATAATGCTTCAGTACAGAAAAAAAGAGAGTAAAAAAAATATTGATTTTGTGTATTTCAGGAGATACGGATTGAGTAAATCGGATACATCGGAACAGGTATAATATATACTCATTGAATCACCCAAATGGTTATGAAATATTTTTTTCATAACATTAGAATTGAAGATTGAGAGATTTTTAATCGTGTTAGTCAGAGAAATTTTACATTTGCTATCTAATTTACTTGTAAATTTTGTTTAATTGAATATAAGGATTGAGATATATTTCCCATGTTATCACTTGGCAATATTCATGTTGTTTTAAATTTTCATTAATATACATGTACAAAAATAAAGAATTTTTTTTCAAATAAAATAGAGAACATGTCATGCATGTTTGAAACTGAAAAACATCATTTCATGTTTTTTTTTATTCATGTATATTTTATAAAACAAAAGAATTAAAAAACGTTCATTACATTGTACATTTGATTAGAACTAAAAATTTTATTCATGAATACAGTTACTATATAAAATAGATTTTCTTACTTTTTAGGATGGTGACAAAAGTGCTAAGAAAAAAGCAGCTGCAGCAAGTCTTGGAGGTCAACAGGAAATGACCCCTGAACAGCTGCAGGCAGAGGAGGAGGTATTTTAAGTTTTTTTTGGATTTAATAGCATTACATGTAGATGTTTAATTATTAACTGTAGAGATGCATAAGTTTTGATAGATTTTTTGTCATTTTTTGTTTTTTGGTAAGTACAAAAACTTTTAATTTAAAATATTTTATACTTTATGGATTACATAGAGCTAAATCATTCTTTAATTGATCTGTAAACTAATTAGGAGTTTCAGAGAAGTTTCTGGCAATAGGATTGGTTTATTGATTAATATAAATCTAGATATTTAAAGCACTGTTTTGACTTATTATAATATTCTTGTAAGGTTAATTTTATAATAATTCATAACAAATTGATATTTTACAATTTTAGAAGAAAATACAGAAGTTGATGTCAGGAATGGCGGGATTCCAAGAGGTAGGTGTATTGTTATATCAGAGGCCTGATGATCGACAGCTCCCAGGTAATTTACTGTTTGCAGAGTACTATAAACCAACTTTCATTCGCCTGAAAGAAATTTCTGCAGGGTTTGCAAGAGCCTCATCATCGCAAGCATTTCTTGCCGCAAACCAGTCCTCACATGCCAAGGGTATATCTTGCGGTGAATCAGTTTATATTCCATAAATTGCAAATTAAGGTTATTGGGAGTAAAAGTTGGTATAAATAATTACAGTGTTTTACCAAACAGACCTGCATACATGTATGTATAGATCGTGTGATGGGATTTTTTTTTCATATAAGCAAAGAATATACATGAGTGTAATTGCAAATAATAGTTGTCGTTCCAGAGGCTACCTTTCATGAACAAAAAGTTAAGAGTGGGGTGTGCTTGTAAAGTTAGAAACTAAAGAATCAATTCACATTCATGTTCACATTTTCAATCCTAAAGGGGGAATTGCTTGTCTTTGGTAAATCTTGTGCATCTTGTTTTATATTTAGTGTTAAATACACAATGATTTTATGTACTAAAAAAAAAGATTTCAAAAAACCCAGTCATATAGATTTTAATTTGTTTTCCTTTCTTATTTTTACAAAGTCTGGTAGAAGACGGGTAAATATTTGGTGCATATTTGTCTGTATTTTAATGAACTCCTGGAGTTATTATTTAATTTTATGTATTCAATTTATTTCATTTTCTATATATTATCGTGTATTGGTATTTCATTTTAATTGGGATTTTGTTTTGTATAGAGAAGTACTCTGCCTTATAAAAAAAAAAAAATAGAAAAAAAAACTATCCTGTTCAGCAATAATATTTTTTAGAATCATTTTCATTTTGGTTGATTCTGATCAATTTTTTAACATTTTCATGTGCTTCCTTCTAATTATATTAAAGTTTGAAATTATGTTTTGTGAATAAAGAATTAAATAATTATGCAAATTATACTATAATAAATGTTTTACTTTATGCACACATTCAAACAATGACAATTTTTAAACCTTTTAGTACATGTATAAATATATATATATTTAATGTGGAAATTTTCATTACAAACTGAATATTTATCTATTACACTCTTGTACACACTAGTAAACAATATGCACCTGGATATTTTAAAACACTTATCGGTTACAAATATGTTGTTGCATGCAGAATATCAGTGTTGTTGATTGTGAATTCATGTTATTTTCAGTAATAATTATATATGCACCTGAATCTAACTTTTGGTATTGAAATGGGGGTTAGGGGTGGATTTAAGAAATTCATTTTATCTTTGTGTCATTTAGATTCGATGTTGTGCTTTGCTTATTGGTTGTTACAGCAATATTCAATAAGTGTATGATTATAACCATACTATTTGTGTTTTAACAGCAACTAATGTTTGTAGATTTATTTGTTAATTTTTGTCGAGTTTGATTGCATTGTGGATAAATTTTTATGCATGCAGGATAAATTATCAGCGAGTGCAGTGGGGTCAATAGTAGGCATGAAATCAGAGGAAATTCAGCAGATAGCTTCTCACTACGAAGAAAAAGTAAGTTGTCAAAGATGAATTAAACTTTTGCACAAAATCCATGTTATCATTTAAAATTTTTTTTTTTTTTCATGTAGATGCATAACTGCATACCTTTGTAGAAAAATGTGGGTTGACAGGTAGCAGAGCAACAAGGCCTTACCTGCGAAACACTCATGACAAATTACATACTGTAAATTCCTAATTAAATGCGAGGAATTGATGTCCACATAAAATTGCGAAAAGCATTCTCACGGATTTTAAAATCTCGCTTTTATTTTTTGGACAGATGTAAACTACCGTATTTTTCCGACGATAAGTGGGTATTTTTTTCCTCTGAAGCAGAGCACCCGACTTATCGTCTTGTTCGACATGTCGTAGGCTCGATGTCAGAAATTTTTTAAAAATAGCATTAAAAATCTTGGTTTTAATCATCTTGAGTTGGCTGTGTGATTGAAAATTACGTTGTTGAATTCACTGTTCATCTTTAATAATTATCATTTTCACTCATCTGTCAACACTTTAATACATAATAATAACAACAGTTATTAAAAAATGTTACATTGTCTTTAATCAATTAAAAGTTTTACCGTTCCGTTTTTATAAACACATCGTCACATGGTTCTATGTATCACCAGTAGGAAGATAACATTGCGCAGTAAAATTGAAACCAAGTTTGAATGGAAGAAAATATTGCAGCAGGTCCGGGGGATGTTTTTTTAAATTTAATTATTTCATTTGTAAAGAGTTGTTAGTGGAAAGTATAAATCAGAAATATTTAATGGTCAAATTCAATCTTAAAATACGTAATCGGCAATTATCAATACTACTGTTTATACAATAGGCCGACACCGGTTGTGTTAATAATCTTGCCCTAAGGCTGAGATCTTTACGGCAATTTCACTCCCTGTGTATATAAAGAGTACCGTTATAAGAGTGTTATAGTTCATTGATTAATTATTGTCCAATTCTTTGATTATTGTTAGATAATTTTTTTAGGAAACGTATGTATGTCGTATATCGTCATTATCAAGTCGTACAAATGATCGATCTATTTCTAACAGTGTCTATGTAAAACAATAGCGTGTAACTGCATTACTGGATACAAAGTAAACAAGTTTCATCAAATCATAGTAATTGCTAAGCTTTCTGCACTTGAGATCCCCCTTTGAAGTCCGACACGAGACAGGTGCATGCCTATGACACCGGAAATTGTTAAACAAACATTGACCACGCGCCGAGTCAACAGGTGGCTGGTTACGTAATGGCGAATACACTGGCGATAGTCAGAGTGGATACTTATTTTAATGCTTGGGAATAAAATATTTCTGACAAAGTAAGTTTCGTTTTGCATAACACGTGATATCGGGATTTGTTTAAAATGCATGCGACTTTGTAGAAGTTGCCGGTATTTGAAAATTTGATGCATAAGTATAAAGCGTAATTGTTTAAATGTTAATCATTAATAATAATTGGTAGCAATATCGGTGACATCGTGGCATCATACACTGATAATGTTACTGCAGTTTTATAGGCCATTTTGAAGTGATAAGATCGACGTATGGTCTGAGATCGACGTATCGAAGGATTTTGTTAAAATTTTGGCGAAAAATGGGCAATTCGACGAGTCGTCCGCATCGACGAGTCGTCGGGAAAATACGGTATTTGGAATTATGAAAACAGTTTTGCTTTTGTGATTTTATATTCTCGCGATTTGATGCAAAACCATTAAATTGCAGAATTAAGTACTCGCAGAAAAGAAGGAATCTACAGTAATATGGCCTGTCAGCCAGAACTTTCCTTTATAGTTGTGCATCTTTGCTAGCCAAGTGTCTGCTTCATATAGAATGAGATGATAAAAGCGAATCGGACCCTAGGCTAAAAAAAAGATGGAAGTTTGGCAGTTATTTTTAATGTAGAATTTTATTAAGAATGACTCCTTGTGTTATTTTGATATACTCCAATTGCAAGTCAGCCGTGGTTTCAATTTGATGTGTTTTTAAGCTTATTGGTGTTGAAGATTCAATTTGTATAGTAAATAAATGTGCAAGTCCTCTTTTGCCTTTGACATGTAACAGCTGTTTTGAAATTATATGTTCTACATAAATTATAATGATAAATTGGCATATTCTGTATTTCATCTTGCTCTTTATTAAATTTAATCAGTAATTGTTAAATAGGTGAATTTCCTTCATGATATTAGGGGGAATGTATTATAAGATATTTTACAACTTACAAGATGATTATCAAATTATACCAAAAGTCCATGCAGAAAGCTTAGCATAGCATCATCTATTCAAGAACCTCATTTGATATATTTTTTTTAATTTCCAATTCCACCAGAAATCAGAGATTGAGCAGATTGAGAAATCAGAGCGAGTTGGCGGCACTCAACATCACAAGAGAATGACAGCAGCTCTTAGTAAACAGATACAACAACAAACAGATAAGTTACAGCAGGTATGATAAGTAAACAGATAAGTTACAGCAGGTATGATAAGTAAACACTAATGTCAGATACAATAACAAACAGATAAGTTACAGCAGATACGATAAGTAAACAGATACAACAACAAACAGATAAGTTACAGCAGGTATGATAAGTAAACACTAATGTCAGATACAATAACAAACAGATAAGTTACAGCAGGTACGATAAGTAAACAGATACAACAACAAACAGATAAGCTATAGCAGGTACGATAAGTAAACAGATACAACAACAAACAGATAAGCTACAGCAGGTACGATAAGTAAACAGATACAACAACAAACAGATAAGCTACAGCAGGTACAATAAGTAAACAGATACAACAACAAACAGATAAGCTACAGCAGGTACAATAAGTAAACAGATACAACAACCAACAGATAAGTTACAGCAGGTATGATAAGTAAACAGATACAACAACAAACAGATAAGTTACAGCAGGTATGATAAGTAAACACTAATGTCAGATACAATAACAAACAGATAAGTTACAGCAGGTACGATAAGTAAACAGATACAACAACAAACAGATAAGCTACAGCAGGTACGATAAGTAAACAGATACAACAACAAACAGATAAGCTACAGCAGGTACAATAAGTAAACAGATACAACAACAAACAGATAAGTTACAGCAGGTACAATAAGTAAACAGATACAACAACAAACAGATAAGCTACAGCAGGTACAATAAGTAAACAGATACAACAACAAACAGATAAGCTACAGCAGGTACAATAAGTAAACAGATACAACAACAAACAGATAAGTTACAGCAGGTATGATAAGTAAACACTAATGTCAGATACAACAACAAACAGATAAGTTACAGCAGGTATGGTAAGTAAACAGACACAACAACAAACATATAAGTTACAGCAGGTACAATAAGTAAACAGATACAACAACAAACAGATAAGTTACAACAGGTAATATGTCAAATATGTCCATAATGAATGAGCATAGCAACAGACAAATAAGTAACAGCGGTAATGTGTCCATAGTGAACAAATACAACAAAAAACATATAATTTACGGTAGGTATGATTTACATGTTCAAAACTAACAGCATTTAAAATATAGCAGGTAAGGTAGCCATAGCAACCAAAACACTTTTGATGTTATCATGTTGCAAACAAAATGAAAGCTAGACAATGTCATTATATATTTCAACTTATTTTGCAATTTTTTTTCGGTCTGAAAAATATATTAAATTTTTGAGCTACCCTGTATCTAAGTTATTAGATACATGTAATACCATTTTATTTTTGAGAGGTTTTGGACAGGTGTAAAATTCCAGTTTCTAAGAGCTTTTTAAGTGATGTACAGTTTAAATTATTTGCATGCTTTGAATTTCAAAGATTTTTGTTACTTTACATCAAGTATATTAACCATTTTACTATAGAGTCCTAATTAAGTGGAAGAAATTAATATCATTCTGCAGACAATTTTGAGAATCACCCCATGCAGATTTTAAAATCTATCATTTTCCTGACACTTGTGAAATTGCATTTACAGTATTCATGCTAAATTTATCTTAATTCACAGATTCAAGCAAAGCATGATGACCTTCACAAAGTTTACCTTGAAACTCAAGAAAAACTCAAGCAGGTAAGTTGATCTGTTTATTGCAAGAATTTTTTAACTTTTCATCTGAAAATAATTACAAAAGTTTGCATTACAGGAAACAATTTCAACTTGTGAAATTAGTTTTACATTCATTTAAAATTCATAATCATGGGAGATTATGTCCTATAGTTTATCTATAAGCAGTGGACAATCCATAATTTTCACCTTTACTAACATGCATGATTTCACAAGCTAATACAATTACTGTATACCAAATTATTTTTGCCCCATGTAATTTGCCATTCTTTCTTAGCTCTTGAGAACAGTTTTATCTCAATTGAATTCTCCCAGACACAGTTTAAAGAGAGGTACATATAATATGAGACTTAAAAATTTGCCCATGCAGTCTTAAATTCGCCTATTGACAATGAAGGTGAAAGGGGCAAAAACCATATGAGGGCGAATATTTCCATGCATACAGTAATGTTTATTTGTATGTTACTGTTTAATTCTTAATGTTTCATGTTTGTAGGTTAGACATCGCAGTGGAAGGATTGACGAGGAAATGCTGAAGTTAACGGAAATCGAGACAGAGGAAAATCAGGGGTAAGAAAAAAAATGTTATTTTCACTTTAATTGAAATGATGTGAAGCTGTAAACATATGTACCAAAGGAACAAATATATAATTATTTTGACAATCCAAAATGGATATGGTTTTGTTCATTGACAAATTTCGTTGGCAAAAATCATGTTAACAAATGATCAGGAAGAGGATAAAAATTTGTGATTTAGACAACAAGGTTAAGTTGGGGTAAAACCTCCCCCCCCCCCAAAAAAAAAGATGCAAACATTATCAACACTTTCTAGTGTTAATTATAACAAACCTGAAGTTTATTAATTTGTAATGATCAAATATCCTTTCAGCTATTACTTTCACTAAATAAACGTTACAAACTGAAAAAATAATTAATATGTTATCTAATCTGAAATGATTCAGAAGGGGAAATAGGTCAAGGAAAAGCAGTAAACAAGAAAGTTCATGGTAGTGCATCATAATAAATACATGTACATGTGTATCAAATTGTCATTATTCCACAAAAAAGTTTATTCAGTTTAAAATGAAGCATTTTGAAATTAAGTGAATATTTCTCAATACGAATTGGGGTCTGTTTACAAGTGTATCTCATAATAATCATCAAAGATCATTCAAAGGAAAGCTAAAAAGGCCATGAAAGAATAGGTGAAAAGCAGTCTTTAACTAAATTCAGAGTTGCATTTTGTGCTGTGTTACTCAGAGTTTTACAGACCTTGTTTCACAGTTCTGTAAACTACTTTTTGTTTTAACACAGAGTTTTACAGACCTTGTTTCACAGTTCTGTAAACTACTTTTTGTTTTAACACAGAGTTTTACAGATCTTGTTTCACAGTTCTGTAAACCACTTTTTGTTTTAACACAGAGTTTTACAGTTTTAACACAGAGTTTTACAGATCTTGTTTCACAGTTCTGTAAACTACTTTTTGTTTTAACACAGAGTTTTACAGACCTTGTTTCACAGTTCTATAAACTACATTTTGTTTTGCTGTAACACAGAGTTCTACAGACCTTGTTTCACGGTTCCATGAACTACATTTGGTTTTGTTCTAACACAGAGTTCTACAGAATCTGCGCTCTCTGGTGGCTATGAACGAGAACCTAAAGAAACAGGAGCAGGACTTTAAGGCCCACTGTAAGGAGGAGATGGCCCGACTCAAGGCCCAGATCGAGGAACTGAAGGAGGGTGCACAGGAGGAGGACTCAGAGGACAAGGTCAATATAATGCAGAGTCAGCAGGTGTTGGAGGAGATGGGAGGGGGGGGGGAAGGGGGGTGTAAAAGGTTGTCATTGTCATTCATCTTGTTGAAAGGTGTCTCTGAATATTTTTTGGTTGGAGCTTCATTCATCGTCACATGCTTCATTCATGGTCACAGTCAATCAACACAATATGTATAATGCTTATGGCAAAGTTGGTTTCATTTCCATGCAGGTGTTTGGGGAGAGGACATGATTGTATGAAACATTTTCATTCAACTTGTTGAGAGGTATCTGATCTCTCAAATTAGTTTGGTTTGAGCTTCATTCATGGTCACAGACAACACAACTTAGTTTCATATCCATGAGTCTTCTTTTAAGGTTTAATATTAGTAATGTGTATTTGATTTATTAACAAAATACATATAATTTTATATTAAATTAGAACTATTTCTTCCTAGTACATGTATATCTAAATTAAAAAAATAGCAATTTTCAAATTTTTCTTGGAAGTTTTTATTGCAGTTATAGAATTGGAGCTAATGCATGGTACATGTACATGCCCTTTTTATGAGAGAGATTACCCACACAAAGATGACGTTCTAAAAGTAATTATTTACAAATTCATAAATTTCTTTTCAGAAATAAAATTATAAATCAAGTATGATTTTGTTTTGACAGGCCAGAGCCAGTTTGATTGACAAGCAATATGAGGCAGATAGGGAGAAACTCCACAAAATCAGACTGCTTTTGGTAAGAAGTCTCATTATCTGCTGAAATTTACCTCCTGATTTGGGGGGATTTTCTTGAGTTGATCCTCAGATATGTTTATCCACATGTCAAAATTATGCTAATAATCTTGTTCCAATATGGGATTCCATCTTCAAACATGTTAATTGACTTATAAAACTATTATTATAATAACATTTTTCCAATATTGTTAGTCCATCCTTAAACATCTATATCAACATTTTAATTTTCTTATAAACTTCTCCAATGTGAAAACTTTCATTCTTTAATACCTGTATTTATTTACTAGTACTTTTTTATACATGGAATATTTTATTTACTATGACTCTTAATCCAAACATTAATGCTTTCAGGCAAGGAAGACTAGAGAGATAGCAGTTCTTCAGAGGAAGATTGATGATGTGCCATCCCGAGCAGAACTTAGTCAGTACCAGCGACGCTTCATCGAGCTCTACAACCAAGGTTGGCAGTTATTTGCTGTGTTTCTTAATTTTCAGTAATAAATGGTCCCATGCTCCTTACCTCTTTTGTTTTACACTGCAAACGTCAGTGTTTTTACTGCAATTAAGAAAAGAGGCTCCTTTACTGTTAAGAATCGACAAATTAGTAATGAAATCTTATTTTATTTTGACAATTTAGGACCATATATTGCAATGAAATAATCACATTACATGTTAGACTTTAAACCATACATGTATATCAAACTTTTGCATTTATGATTTGGGCCACATATTGCATTTTAGTTTTAATTTTATCACAGTTCTTTCATATGATGATTTTAATGCTTATATTGCAGAAGAATGATTCAGAAATTCAGTATTTCTTGTATATGTTACAGTTGCAGCCACCCACACAGAGACGAAGCAGTTTTACACATTGTACAACACGCTGGACGACACCAAGATGTACCTGAACAAAGAAGTCAGCCTTCTAAACTCCATCCATGATAACTTCAGACAGTAAGTCAAGATTGAATGATAGTTGTACTGTTGTAGTTTGTATTACGGTACTCGGTTTAGTTGGCCTAGTTTATTAATGACCTGAACACAGAAGTCAGCCCTCTTAACTCTATCCACAATTACTTTAGACAGTAAGTCAAGATTGAATGATAGTTGTACTTTTTTAGTTTGTATTACTCAGTTTAGTTAGCCTAGTTTAACCTGAACAAAGAAGTCAGTCTTCTCAACTCCATACACAATAACTTCAGGCAGTAAGTCAAAACTGATGTACAGTTGTTATATAATACTCAGTTTAGTTGGTCCAGTTGTACCTAAAAAAAGACATCAGCCTTCTCAACTCCATTCATGATAATTTCATCAGTAAGTCAAGACTGATGAAATTTTTAATGCTCAGGTAAGTTGGCCCAGTTGTACCTGATTAAAGATGTCAGTCTTCTCAACTTCATCCATAATTATAACTTTAGACAGTTAGTCAAGACTGCTGTTCAGTTGTAATTTAATACTTAGTTTAGTTGGTCCAGTTGTACCTGAAAAAAAAAGAAGACCGTCTGCTCAACTTCATCCATGATAACTTCAATCAGTAATTCAAGACTGATGTGCTGTCTTCATTTGAATTTTCATTTTAGTTGGCTCATTTGTACCTAAAAAAGAAGCCAGTCCTCTCAACTTCATCCACTATTATAACTTAAGACAGTGAGTCAAGCCTGATATAAAGTTATTATTTGTAAAGCTTAGTTTAGGTCACTGAATTATACCTAAAAATGAAGTCAGCCTTCTCAACTTTATTCACAATAACTTTATACATTAAATCAAGATTGATGTAAATTTGTAACACTTTTAGTTAGCCCAGTTGTACCTTAAAAAAAGAAGTCAGTCTTCTCAACTCCATATACGATAAGTTCTGGACTAAATTTTAGCTATAATGTTATTTGTTTCACCCAGTTAATTTGTTAGCCCAGTTTTACCTGAACAAAGAAGTCAGTCATCTTAACTCCATAAATGATAACTTCAGAAACTAAGTCAAAACTGATGACACTTTATGAAATTGGTGAAATGGTGTGTGCAGTTTCATTTGGCCATTCTTTCAAAATGTACATGTATCTTAACACAGTAAAGCAAGAAGAACAACAAAAATTTCAAAAATGCAAGTTATAATTGGTACAAATTTAAAACGGAATGGGGGCTTAAAAGATTTTTTCTTTGTTTTTTAGGGCAATGGCTAACCCAGGTGCAAAGGAGCAATTCCTGAAGCAGTTTGAAAACATTGTGGAGGGCATCAAACAAAATAAAGCTAAGGTCAGTATTACCATACACAAGTCAAAAAGTTTTCCTTGTTTAAAAAGCTAATTCTATATTTCTGTACAATGCATTTCAATTGACCCTTTGTCCTCTTTGAAATATTTATTTTAAATGTTTATTTCAAATGACTTTTTATTTTCTTTAAAATATTTTTTTAAAGTTGGCTGAATTTTTGGGGAAATTTTTTATATTGATTTTCAAGGTCTTGATTCGAGGCTAGTAGTGCTAAATATATGTTCTAGTATAAAAGTTTTTTTTTTCTTTGATGATCTAGCTTGAGAAACGAAAACAGGAAGAGAAGATGAAACGGGACCAGTTCAACGACCAGTATCTGGACTTGGTGGAAAAGCAGAGGCTATATTTCAAAACTGTCAAAGACTTTAAAGAGGTAAATGCCTGAATTCATTTAAATGAATTTTTTTCATAATTTTATTAAATTCTGATGTTTTAAATGTATGGGCTAAAATCAAAGAAAGATTTTTTTTTCAAAAAAACATTTCCTTTTTTCCAGGAATGTCGCAAAAATGAAATGCTGCTTAGTAAATTAAAGAAATGACATTTATTACGAGGGATGGAACTGAGAAAAGGACTATTTCTATGAACAATGAAGACATTAACGTTGGAAAACCATAATATATATTGATATAATCATGATTTTTGTATGCTTTGCATGTAATTAAACATCTGTACATGCACGCTACATCTACAATCTCAACAGCAATAAAATTTCTTTACAAAAATATATGTTGTTGTCATGAATATTAAACACAGAAATTCATGGACGATTTGGTTAATTCTATAACTTCTACATGTTTTTATCACAATTGCATGTAGGTGCTGAAAAAAGTTTATATTTAATTCATATATATATCATAATGGTCTTACCTGTATTTAATTGGTTATTGATACTTTGCGGAACGGAACATATAAGGAGGTGTCCAATGGGAAAAGAAAATTTTATAAAATGAACAATTTTTTAATTACAACATTTCGATATAAGATTTATTCTTAATTATAATGTTTGAATTCGCTGTGTTTTAAGATAAAAAAGTAAATTTTCCTCTAAAATTATTATACTTTTAAGTAACCATCAGGAAAAAAAACCTTAATAGATGGTTTAAACTAGCCAAAAGGCAATGTCTTTTATCATTTTGGGCTTTAGAAGAAACCAAACACGTTCGCAGGTATATCAACTATAAAACTACAATGTCGGAAATATTCCAAATTTTAAACAATGTTTTCTCCGGTTCGGTTTCGTTCCGCAAAATACGTTTACCCATGTGAATATTAGAATTTAACGTACAGGAACGAACTTTATTTTTAGTCTAGAAGAGAACCTGAGGATAATTTCTTACGTTAACTTGTACAGCTTACATTGTAGTTTTTAAAGATGCTATCGGTCTACAAGCTTATGTTTTTGGTTTGTTTTAAAGATCTCAAATTAATATAGACATCTTTCAACCATAGTAAGTTTTTACAAGAACGTAACTTGTATATGCATTAATTTTGGAGTAATAAATTAATATATATTTTTCATACAACGCAGCCAACTTAAACATTAAAAAAAATAAAATCAATTTTATATCGAAAGTTATGATAAAAAAGTTTTTCATTTTGTAAAAAGATCTTTATCTCCATTGGGTACCCCTTTACTGGTTCCGCTCCGTACAGCAAAGTACCAATAGCCTGAATTTAATTCATAAATAGTCTGTGTATATCTATGATTGGTAAAAATTAGATTTAACATTTTATATGAGATGATTTTGTGAATTTATCAGTCTTGATTTAAGTATATATAAGTGTTTAATTAGTAAAATACATGCAAAGGTTATCTATGTATGTTTAACAAAGGAGATCACCTATCAGATTGACTATCAATTAAGCTATGTTCCAAGTTCGTCCGGAAGTTTTCAAGAGGAACATTACATTATAACGTGACCGGGGTGTCTAAACAGTGTTTCGGACAAACTCGAAACGTAGCTTTATCGCGTTTGATAAGCTTGTTGATTTTAAAATAAATGAACGACAACTCTGCGAATGAAAGTACTTTCAGTTTGAAATTATACAATGGCGGCGGGAAAGGAGAAACAAGTTTCATTAGAAACAGGTGTAACAACGACATGTCCGATCTGCTTCGAATCTTTCAAAACTCCGAGGATTCTGCCATGTCTGCACACGTTTTGTCACAGCTGTTTATCGCCATACATTCTTTCCACGTGCAAGACCAAGGAAAGCCCGGTGGGATTTCCCTGTCCACTCTGCAGATGTTTTGTTCCCGCTCCGTCTTTTTCGGTAGAGCTTGAAAAATGGTCGGAACTTATTCCTATCAACGTTAACAAAGCAATTCAGGTTCTGATAGAAAAAGGAGACAAGTTATGTGATGCATGTCAGCGAGAAGATGAAGAAATAGTGGCCAGTGATTGGTGTGAATCTTGCTCCGATTCCCTGTGTGCTATGTGTACAAAATATCATAAAAGAAATGCAGCTTTTCGAAGTCATACGTTAGTTCCAATAGCAGACTTTAGTAAAGTGTCTGGCAAAAAAGAAAGCATGGAACCAACATCTGTGGTTTGTAAAGACCACGGTAATTCAGTGAAATATATCTGTGTCGACCATGAAGAGTTATGTTGCACTAAGTGTGTGTGCACCAAACACAGAACATGCACACAGGTCGACGACATTGAAGAAGCAGCAGACAGTCTCCGAAAGTCAGAAAAAATAAAAACTTTATCAGAGGAAATATTTCAATTTCAAGGCTCACTTGTGAAAGCTAAATCGGATGGAGAGGACACCATAAGATACATTGACGACACATCAGATCAAATTAAGAAAGAATCCACAGAATTAAGAGACAATATTGTGAACCATGTAAATGCCTTACTAGAGGACCATCTATCTGAACTGGCCAAAAATGCTAAGGAACACGAAAGAAATGTGGCTAGTGTTGTAGATGCAGCGTCTGACCGGCAACTCTTAATGGCTCAGTACTTGCACACTTTAGAAAATACAGAGAAAACGTCTGCATCAGTTCTTGTCAATGAATACTTGAAGATCAAGAAGCAATTTGCCTATGTTTCTAAGTCAGGTCTTTCCCAAATTAGTTTACAATTGCAATCAAGTGTTTCAAAAGACCTGGCAGGAATCCTCCATGTGAAAAAATTTACTGATCTGAAGACACGTATTAAATCGATTCCACTATGCGGCATTGATTTTACAAGCGCAAACATGAAGTTGATTTGTGAACTACCTGGTACAACAGGTGGTTGCTTTTTAGAAAATGGGGACATCGTTTTGGTTGATCACGATTCCTGTCAGTTATTGCATTACAGAAATGCTGTCCTTGTTCGTAAGGCAAAATTGGAAATTCTACCTCTAGATGCGGTTTGTCAAAGTAGTTCTATGCTTCTTATTTCCCATAACGCTACGTTTTCGATCAAATCAAGATTTAAAGGAAACATTGGAAAATTCAACCTTGACAAATGTGAAGAGAATGAAGATTATATTTTTACAGAAACATCTGTTTATAGCTTGGCGATATCTGGAGGATCTATTTATGCTGCTTGCTCAGATGTGATAATTAAGTTTGATCATAAAGGAAACACTGTACAACGATATCCTGTCGACATGTATACTTATTCGGTAGCAACAAACAACAGCAATGAAATAATCAGCTCAAGTTGTAGCACACAAAATGTAACAGTCATGAATAGTTGTGGTGAGTTAATGTATACTTATTCTCATGAAAAACTTAAACATCCAAGAGGACTTGATGTGAATTTCACAGGAAACATATTTGTTGCAGGCATGGACAGTCATAACATACACGTGCTTACCCATAAAGCTGAGTTGTTGAAGATTTTTGCAATTGGTTTTAAATCGCAACCAATATGTATCAAATTTAAAGAGAACTCTAACGTTTGCTTTGTAGGTTCTTATGGAAAAACAACAAAGGTGTACGAATTTCAAGAAGCTATGTGAGAGTTTATTTACTGTTCTTGGTCAAACATAAAGTTTTAATTATTAGAATCAAACATATTTTAGGTTTTTAAAATTCATATATCTTAAAGTGAATAATTATGTAGAACTTATTAAATATCAGAAAGGTTGCGTTAGAAAGACATTTTGGGTGTTTATAGACATAATTTGTGTTGGTATTTGTGGATATGGAGAGTAATTTCGCTAAATTTGGGTTGTGAAAGAAATAATTGCTTTGTACTCACAAATGCTCGTTAGCACATATTAATTTTGCATTCAGATCATATATTTATTAAAAACATAGCAATACCGTAAATTTGGAAATTTTTACGTCGATTTATTTTTGCGAATTCGAGTCATAAAGCTATAGATTAATTTTTACGTTTTAAATTTTTGCGAATTGTCATCGGCGCTAAAAATAAAAAGCACTCAAATATTAAATGTCAACATACTGACATGCACAATGTTAGCTAACCTTCGGACATCGTATATTACCGCCGCCTCTAATTTTCTCACGAATCGTATATGTTTACCAACTTCATAATTTATAGTATCATGTGAGAGTTGATGTCTGCAATTGATATCTTGTTCAAATTACCGATATATACAATAACAGCAGCAAATGCAACAAAACTACCTAAAGGGGTATCTTGATACGGATTTATAGCGAGATAATTATCCCAATTAGTAGTTAACCAGTTAACACCTTCACATGCGACGGTTTGTGTACACCACACACGTATCGGAGGGTCACGTGTCAAACACATGTACAGGTGATGTTTTCCTGTGTCAAGCGAGCGAGAATGAGAAGAAAATGGCGGCATTCAGCGAGAAATTCAAAATACTGTACACATTTTCGTATTCCATGAATTTTGGTGTCCCGCCGGTACACTGTGAATGGGGTAAAAAAAGTAACGCTACATTCTGCGTAACGCCGGTACATCATGGTACATATCATAAAGATCTATGAATAAATCACGCATGCATGCAGTATCATCAGTATACATGTACACTAAGATAGACATGAGGCTACCAGTCAACCGAAGATACCGATTTTGAGTGAAGTCCTTCTCCACACGCTGGTTATAGCTTGGGGGTAATTACATGGTTATATAAACAGGTTTTTTAAATTACCTTCGGCATATTTTTTATTACTTTTTTTTTGTTGTTGATTAATTTTTAGGAAAAACAATTTTGCGAATGCAGAGCACGCGCAAATTAGCTAAAAATTTATCTACGGTAAAAATTTCCAGATTTACGGTAATGAACATATTTTTCTCTCGCATTTTGCACAAATTTGCACAGCATGTTTTGATCTTTTTGTATAATGAATATATGAATATATCTGTTGTTTTGAATCATGTTGATTTCAAGATTGTTTAAAGAAAAAGATTTATTTGATTTATCAGAGACTCGGTGAACCTATAATTATCATGTTTGTGTATTAGAATTGAATTTATGTTTGAAAATAGTTACGCTTAGTCTAATTAAAGAATGGAACAGTCTTGAAAATCTTCATTTTAGCATTATTTTGAACTTGATACTTTTACTTTTTAAATTCCTTTGAGTTATCCATGCGTGTATGTAAAATCAATATTTGTTTTGTTAAAATTGCGTTTTGATTACAATTTGAAAATACGTTAGTAAACTTAAGTTAAGTCTAATGAAATTTGAAAAATCCGATTATATTTATAATTTTTTTAGCCGAAAATCATGACCAAGCTTCCTTGATTTCAAGGTCTTGAATTTGCCCATACACAGTGGTGTTTTAAGAGAGATATATTGTGACATTAAAATTCGCACAGGTTCAATTTCGCCCGCTAATAACGAGGACGAAAATAAAAGGGGGAGAATATTTCCCAATATTTACATTCTACTGTGTTTTTCCACTAAATTCTGTGATCTTTAAATGCCTCTAAATGCAACAACTAATCACTGCGTATGAATTTACATGTAATTTACATTAGTAGTTTCAAAAACGTTGATTTCTATGTTAAAATTATATATCATACATGTTGTCAAAACACCATGTTTTACATTTATTCAACAAAAAACTGATTTTATTGTTAAAAGCAAAATCCAAGAGTTGTTTTCATGGATTATATTTTCATGCTCCTCTATCAGTCTACGTGATAACCACTTTCAACCGGTTTTAATAAAACAGCTGTTCTTGCTGTTACTAATTTACATATATACTCCCTCCGTGATCTGCAATTTGTATCGATTTATTTAAGTAAATAATTGATTTAATCAGTAAGGGAATGTAAATATAAGCATTAAATGATTTTTTTTTGACGTTGTCATGTCAATAACTGCCGTCAGTTGAGCAGAAAATAATCATAACGCGCTAACCCGCTTTAGTCGATTTATGTGCTTACCTGACGGCAGTTATTGACGACGTGTGAAACTTTAAATGTTTACACAAATAAACATATCAATTTTCCGATTTTCCTGCTATTGGTTTTGCAAAGTTATGTTACATGAACAGTTACAAAAAGGTGCATCAAAGTCCTTTCCAGTAATTGTATATATACGCACTAAAGTAATAAGTATCAAACAGAATATGTTGTCATGATCATAGCTTACTAGTGTCTTAAACAATTCCGGCCATTGTGACGTTCGTTAGAAGATATTTTAACTTGGTGTGGTCTGAGGGATTTTGTTTGCCAGGGGAAGTGGGATGGCCCGATAACTTGTTTTTTTGTAGTTTTACTGAGTGAATGGTAAGATTGTATTTTAATTTCAACCCTGAACTACTCCAAGGTGAAAGACATTTAAAATTTATCAATTAAAAATCTTGTCGACGATTTCTGCAAATCAAATGTCAATTGATTAAAATGTAGAACGCCTGCAATTTTTTTTGTTCGTTTCATAAAAGAAATCACCTGAAAGATTGATTACCAATAACGTGTTAGATCAGTATAGGGATATCAAAATAAAAATTGAAACGCAATGATCCACAACTTTGCCAATAACAGTACTTTCGGTTTGAAAGTATGCAATGGCTTCCTCGAAGGAAGAAGAAGCGCCCTTAGCAACGGATATAAGAACGACATGTCCGATCTGCTTCGAGTCTTTCAAGACTCCAAGGATTCTGCCATGTCTGCATACGTTTTGTCACAACTGTTTGTCGTCATACATTCTTTCCACGTGCAAGACCAAGGAGAATCCGGTGGGATTTCCTTGTCCACTTTGCAGACATTTTGTTCCCGCTCCGTCTTTTTCAGCCGAGCTTGAGAAAATGGTCGGAACTTATTCCTGTCAAGAAAACATTTCAAGTGCTGATAGAAAAGGGAGACAAATTATGTGACGCATGTCAGCGAGAAGACGAAGATCTAGTGGCTAGTGATTGGTGTGAATCTTGTTCCGATTCCCTGTGTGCTGTGTGTGCGAAAGCTCATAAAAGAAATACAGCCTCTAGGAATCATACGTTGGTTCCAATAGCAGACTTTTGTAAAGTACCTGGAGGAAACGAAAGCTTTCAATCTGCACCAGTGGTATGTCAGGAGCATAGCAAACGTGTGAAATACATCTGTGTTGATCACGAAGAACTATGCTGTACTAAGTGTGTGTGCACCAAGCACAGGAAATGCACTCAGGTCGACGACATAGAAGAAGCCGCAGAAAATCTACGAAAGTCAGAAAGAATAAAAAAATTATCGAAGGAAATATCACAATTTGAAGGTTCATTTACGAAAGCTAAATCAAATGGAGAGGACACCATTAAATACATTGATGATACATCAGATCAAATAAAGGAAGAATCCATAGACCTAACAGATAAGATTGTGAACCATGTAAATGCCCTGCTAGAGAACCATCTATCGGAACTGGCCCAAAATGCTAAGAAACAGAAGGAGAGATTGGTCAGTTTTGTAGACGCGGCGTCCGACCGACAGTTTTTGATGGCTCAATATTTGCACACTTTGGAGTTTTCGGAGGACACACCTGCACCCGTTCTTGTCCAAGACTACTACACGATCAAGAGGCAATTTGAACATGTTACTCGATCAATGTTTTCCCAAATTAAGCTAAAATTAAAATCAAATCTTCCAAAAGATCTTACAGGAGTCCTCAAGGTCACAAAATTTACAGATCTGAAGACTGAAATGAAATCTGTTCCCTTAAGAGGCATTGATTTTACAAATGCAGAAATGAAGGTACTCTATGAACTACCCGATTCAAGCGGTGAAATTACCGGTGGCTGCTTTTTAGAGAATGAGGACATCATTTTAGTTGATCACCATTCCAATCAGTTATTGCTTTACAACAATGCAACCCTTATTCGCACAGCAACATTGGATAATCAACTTCAAGATGCGGTTTGTCAAAATACTTCTCGACTTCTTATTTCCAAAAAATATAAATCATGGAGATTCATCGGAAAATTTAACCTTGACCAATTTGAAGATAACAAAGTTTATGTTGTAAAAGAAAAGCGATCTTTTTACAGTTATAATCAAATATGATCACACAGGACGTACTGTTCAACAATATCCGGTCGACAAGAATACTTTTTCGGTAGCAACAAACAACAACAATGAAATAATCAGCTCTAGTTGCGATACTCACAAAGTTACAGTCATGAGTAGTTCTGGAGAGAAATTATATACGTATTCTACTAGCTACTTTGCTAGTCGAACACTGCGGTATCCACAAGGACTTGATGTGAACTTTACAGGGAATATATTTGTTGCAGGCAAGGACAGTCGTAACATACACGTTTTAACCCCAAAAGCTGAGTTATTGAAAATTTTTGCAGTTGATTAGTAATCTCCACCAATTAGCATTAAATTGAAGGAAAACTCCAACGTCTGTTTTGTGGGGTTTTGTGAAACACCAACAAAGGTGTATGAATTTCAAGAAGATGCCATGTGGAAATTGAATTTAATCGAACATATTAAGGTACATCATAGTATGATATTGTTTGGGGTTTTTTTTTCAAATATAAAGTACGTCATAGCTTGACGTAATGTTAAAACACTGTTTAGAATAAAAAGTTTGCGTTCAGTTATATTTAGATGATAAAAAATTAAGTATAATGATGTTTGTATATATGGACATAGGGATTTATAACTTTTTATTTGTTGTTAAAAAATCATGATAGAAATATCTTGTTGTAATGACTATCCAGCGCATATATTTGCATTCAGTGTATAGCTCCCCTGTGGTTGCATTGGAAATCTGCAACGTTCAATTTTATTTATGAATACACTTTGCTAATTCATGCACCATGAGCACAAAGATAAACGTCTTCACGTGTTTTAAGTATATTTATTTTTTAAAGATTAAATAAAACTTTCAATCTTACATAACCAATTTGATATGTACTTTTGAAAAATAATTATTAAATTATATCTACTCCATATTAAAAAGATTTTTCTACAAAGATTTTGGCACTATATTTTTAATCGCGGAAGCGAACTAAATAACATGTTAATTTGACTGTTCCATGTATGTTTCCTTAATGAGAGCGCATGCAATGACTTTACGGCGACATTACACATATACATGTATTTCATACAAAGAGACATCTAAGGTCGTTTTGCTTAAGGCCAGCCCCATTAGACTGATCACACATGTTGTAATTTTCATTTATTCAGAATACATGTATCGACAAATAAAATGTTTGTTGTTTATATCAATAATGTATTTAATACGTTAACCGCACGTTGTTCAATTTGTCTGCACCGCTTGGAGTGATACACTACAGGACCGATGACATCCAACGTTAGCATTCAATGCTTGAATAGATGATTTATTCATTAAAAATCAAAGCATTTACGAACATTTAAACCTTCATTGGAATTTAGCAAAACACATAGCATGCGGGCTTAATAACCCCAATCATTCGGGGTACGAAACCAATCGGTTTCCTTTTCTAACAATTCCCGTGAATGCCCAAGAAGAAATTATTTTTATTTACTTTCAATCTTTCTTACTTTGAAAGAAGACTGTGTAAATAGGAAAAAGTCCATAACTTCTAAGATAAATGGTGTGTATGGAGAAAAAAAAATTGATACTGTAATGACAAAAAATCGGACCAAGTAGCTTTAAATAATGAAACAATCTAGAAATATTTATCTCAATGAAAATTTGAAATATACTATATTAGTAAGATATATATTTCAGCTGTTTAAGTTTCCTCCGAGTTATCCATGCAGGTACAAAAACATTCAATAATTTCCTTCTTTTGTTTTATTGTATTTTTGTTAAAAACAAATAAACATTGTACTTTAGCCATTGTATTTGATTTTTAGCCTAAACTTGCCTAAACATTGTCCCAAAGTTATATATGCCACATATTTTGTCCTTTGAACTTTGATTAATCAATTTAAAATATAAGTCCTAAAATCCGGATTTGAACCAGAATGACTTTAAACTAAAGTTTTAATCGCCAAGAACTACATGTTTACAAGCTTCCGCTCCACGTCAGTTTTAGTAAATGGAGCGGATTCGCATTTTACGGTTGAATAAAAGTTGACAAGTTATAAAAATGGTCTTGTTGTCCATCAATATATTTAAATCCTGAGAAGACTAGGAATATAGCTACTCCTTCTAGGCTTGGACATCCAGCACCTAATGCCATTAAAATGCACACATAAGCTTTGGATTCGAGCTTGTCATGGGATGGGGGGGGGGGGGGGGGGGGGGGTAGCTAGAGTGATACCATTGAATGTTTTTTTTTTTCATTCGATTTAATACAAATAGTAAATACATGTTAAAAGTGAAATTTATCTGCACATCGCAGTTTCTGCAATATTATTTGCAGTGGCTTACTATAGTCTTGCCCATGAAAAGACATTTTATATTGATTTTCATTATAGTCAATATCAATAGATTCAAATTAAATATAACTGAAATGAATGAAGCGCTGCTAAATTTGCAAAAATTGATAATATATTTAATCATAAAAAAAAAGAAGATTAGAAAAAACAAAATGTTACCATCACAGCATAAGATTAAAAGTATTAAATGCATGTTAGAATAATATATACATACATTGTCAATTCATGCATATTACAAAACATAAGTAAGTGGTGTTTTTTAGTTTAGAATAGCACTTTGTGGTATTTATCTCAGATTGTCACTAAAAAACACTAACTCTGGAGTACTGACCATATTATTTATTTGTGGCGCTTTTGGCCGCAGTGATAATTGCAGGGGCTTCCGACGGGCTGCCCCAAGATATATGCGGTATATATTTGAAACAAAAACTGCTACATTCAGCTAGAGTTATCTTTCGTTATCATAAAATATGGAAGGTTTTACATACAACATATGATGAATAGCGAAAGTTTCTAATTTTTCAGAAAAGGTTTTCTGCTTTTTAATTTTGAATAAGATAATAGTAAATTGGATCCATATGTTTTAAAAATGCTATATTGTAAACCAGAGCATAGATATGATCTCAATATAGGAATACTAATCTATGCTAGAATAAAATATGATTTTTAATTTTTTTTTCTTCTAATATCTGCTTTCTCAGAATAGGGAATTCTAATTCAATTTAAGATATCTAAAATGTTACCAGTTTCAAATAATGCTAGCTAAGTCTAGAGTTCGTAATTTTTCCTTAATTAAAATAGAATTGACTCTGTAAAACACCTATAACGGTCGAGAGAGATATGAAATTTTTGCTATCCAAAGATAATAATTATCTGGCCCAAAACAATAAAAACGTATTGTCATGTATAGTACAATACCTACGCATGGATATACTATTAGGGTGCTTTGGGGTGGGGTGGGGTTTGGGTGGGTTATATTAAGAGCATCCGGACAAGAAGAGGGGGAACTAGCTTTCAAGATCTTCGCCTGTATATAGTCTAATGCATAAGACTGTTAGAGAGTAAGAGCGATAGAAAGGTACTGATTGGGCCAATACTTTAACTATCACCCTTTTCAAATTGTATTCATCTAAATAACTCGATCAATCTGTGCGTGCACAGTTTTTCTATTTTTTTTAGTAATCTGAATAAGAAAAAACATTTCCTAGAACAATACATTTATTAATCCAATTGTTAAATAATATCAGATTTTTAAAAATGTTACTTAATAAATGTATTTAGATATATTATATTCTTGTATTGACAAAATTTTCAAAAATATAATTTGGCCCATAATTAATCAACAAGCTTTTTTGTCTACTGCGTACTACATGTAACAAAAAATGCAACACTCTTTTCGTTTATTACAAATAATAAAGTACACGTTTATGCAATTTATTCAATTTAGGGCTTTGTAGGCGCACGTGAAAGACGAGGGAAAGACAAACGTCATAAAAAGAAAGCCTAATTAGGGGTTACATTTTCGTTTATATACTGCTTTAATATATTTAGTTTATATAACATGCAAAATAGTAATATGTTGACTGTTGACGTCAGTTCTGTGGGCGTTTATCACCAGTGACTAGTACCCCCCCCCCCCCGACTTTCTTTGGCGTTTTTTTATGGGGGTGGCGAGAGGGGAATGGGGTCGCCCGCTGAAATTTGAAAATGGGGGGGGGGGGGGGGGGGTTGGTCCAATATTTTTATAAACGCTTTACTTTACATGATTGATTCAGAATTTTCTTACAAAGCGGACCCCCACCCCACTCCGACCCCCCCCCCGCCCCTTTCTTCATGTTAGATCTTGATTCACCGCGAGCGTACTGTAAATTCGGTCTGATCAGGAAAATTACATATCATTAAAACATAAAGTAGAAATCGTAACAAATTGATTCCTGAAGCTGATATCGCAAATTTTTGAACTCAACATGCATCATCTCCTTGTTTCAAAGGGATGCAGTGGATGGTTGGTTCTAAAAAAAAAAAACCCTTATTATTTAGATTCATGTTGTACTGGTATACATTTACATCTGTACAGTTTTATTTCTGTTATATATGTACATATCTGGACACCTTTTGATGAGTCGAAGATAATATGTATTACGGTGCGACCGTTGGGGCGAGCGCAGCAGGTGATCAAAAATGAATTATGATAAATCAATAAAAATAAAAGTAGTGACGTAAAGTAAATGAATTTGAATGCAAAATAAAATAAACATACCTATTTTTTCCAGTAAATTTTCATTATTCATAATTCATATCATAAGATTGTTTTTATTTATTTACATACTGGTCGCACGCCAGTATAGAATTTATCTCAGATAAAATGTTGTTGAATAATAACGATTTTAACATAATGTACATTGCAGTTTATTTCCTCTTTTCTTGAAGCAGACATTTTTCTTAAACTTGCATATAAAGATTGACTTATCACAGAGTCCCCCCTCACCCGTTTAAAAAAAAAACAAATTTACGTATAAAAAAAATTTGTTGATCATATATATATATATATATATATATATATATATATATATATATATATATATATATATATATATATATATATATATATATATACATATATAAGGAAAATGGATCCCACGGGAGCATGTAATAAATAGTAGTGAAAATAAAAACACTTTTGAGCAGCTAAAGAGCTAAAGGCATACTACGCACTCCCCATTCCTTACCCCGATAAGAATTTTCCTGATTTTGAGAATTTATTTTTTCTTTTTACTTGTGAAGATTTTTGAATGATGTTGCCACGCCCCCTTTTAAAAAACGTTCCTGGAAATTACCGTAAATATAGTGAATAAAATAAATGTGAGCATTCATCCAAATGAGAGCAAGTGTCGTCTGTCTCTTTGAAAACACACTGAAAAAAAACTACGCGAAAAATACTGTTTTGTTTACTTAAAAGGCATGATGTTCTGGAAATTACACAATTTATCTGTTTCTCAAAAGTTTTACTTTGATTCTCGCGAGATGGTATCCAGTCAAGTGAGATCGACCGACATTGAGGAATTGCATTGTGGGACGAAATTTACTGACGCCGAAAAATTCTGTCGGATCAATGTGTAAGAAATCCATTGTGACGTCACTCGAAAGGACGATAACTCCGTTAGTCTTATGTAATGGAATTTGCGTTGTGTCAGCAGTAACAATGCATGTACTTGTTCTCGTGAGAGTGTGAAAATGGGAAACCATAATAACAGGGAACTACTGGTCCGATTTACTGACGCCAAACAAAAACTGTTGAATGAATGTGCAAATAGTCCGAATTTTCTATTCACACACGCCTTGCCGGTAGAGCTCGCTTCGCGCAGGCGCTGCGCGCCGGCGAGCTGCGCTCGCTATCAAGATTGCCAACGGTTTATGTGAAATTTCTTGTAATGAATCAACACAATATAATGTCATAACTGTCTGAAATACTGATAGATTTATTTTTAGAGAATATCAATTAAGTTTTTACCAAACGGAGTCTGTTCTTTAATGCAAAGATATAAAAAATATATACGGGTACATCGGGTTTTAATAGTTTTTCAACTCCTGTAAAGCTAAAATCGTTGTGAATGTTTACCGAATCTTTCTCTGCTAGTTTTCTGATATAGAAAGGAACTAAAATGTTGGCATACTAGTAATCCGATAACTATACTCATCCTCGGGATTTTCTATACGCCTGGAATAAAACTTCACGTGGCTTCCGAAGGGGTGGGATATGATGAAAAATATGACGATGAAAAGGAAATATGAAGTTTTATTGCCCTGGCACATGATTGTATAGAACCAATGATGTATACATGTATAGTGATCTCTCTCTCTCTCTCTCTCTCTCTCTCTCTCTCTCTCTCTCTCTCTTTCCATCCAAACAAAATATTCTATGATTACGTGTACATACAATTCAATCTTTTATCCGAATCTAGATTGCAAGAAAATCAAGCGGTAAGAGTATGCATGAAAACTAATATTCGACCCCGGGGGACAATCGGCCTTAATCCGCTCCCCCAAGAGATCGGGTGTTTGACCGGTAGCGTATCTCATTTCACGGTCACTTCTCCTCAGACCTCAGGCAATCATCAACGCATCGTTATAGCGGCAACTTTCTATTTGTTTTGAAAAATAAGAGAACATCTCATAGCCAGTTTTACTTGCTGATGATCTGCAAGGCTGTTACTCGCAAATGCGATCGCTTATTGCAAATTTCTGCATTGGAACATTTTCTCATGCATGCATGTATGCATTTCCAGTCACACTCTTTGAATTATGCTATGATGAATTGCAGAATTAATTCTGTAGATTTTTTGTTGGGTTAATATTATAATGTAACTAATGTAACATGCAATGATAAAATTAAATTTAAAAAGATGCTTAGTCCGAATCTCTCTCTCTCTCTCTCTCTCTCTCTCTCTCTCTCTCTCTCTCTCTCTCTCTCTCTCTCTCTCTCCCTCTCTCTCTCTCTCTCTCTCTCTCTCTCTCTCTCTTAAAAAGGAGAAAACAAACATAATGATGCTAAAACATTATGAATTTAAGAGACATTATACGATAAATACCGTTGCCATGACGATGACATTTGTTCCGTGGAACCATCCATTGCTTCCCGTTATTAACTAAATGACCTTTTCGTGGCGGTCGGAGGAAAATAACGCGGTGGATAATTATCCCCAATGATGGCTTTAACAGATTCAAATATCACACGCAAAAGCAGAGTCCAGTGATAGGATGTTACGGAAGGTTTCGGGCTTTATCGCAACATTAAAGCATATTCGGAATGTACATACCGTGTAATTACATATCCACGTGTAACTTCATATAATGCCGAGTTCATGGAAATCTGTGCAGTTTGTGAAAAATATATCAACAGTTATCTTTTGAAAGTTGAATATTTTTTCTGTTGAGCTGTGAATGTGGACGACGAGATGATTTGGTAATGCGACGTCATAGTGACGAAATGCGAAGGAATCTAAACGAAGAGGACCCACGCTATTCCGACGAAAACGAATATAGTTCAGGATCATCTGAGGATACCCACACATCCAAAGCCCGGAAAAGGAAGCCACGAAACAGCTCCGGAGGAGAAGACAAAAACAGTGAATTTAATTTCGACGGGACGCCCGTCCCCAAGCAGCGAATGGCTGCGAACGCTCGGGAGAGGGACAGGACGCATAGCGTCAACACCGCCTTTGTAACGCTTCGGACGCTCATTCCGACGGAACCCGCGGACAGGAAATTATCCAAAATTGAGACACTGAGACTGGCCACGAGTTACATAGCTCACCTGAACACGGTGCTGATGGTGGGATCAGACTGTGTGGACCAGCCCTGTATCAAACACCAGGCCATGATCAGAGGCGGAGTGGATAATCTACCCAAGACACTGTGTACGTTTTGTCTGAGCGCCTCCAAAACGAGACCGGTAAGGACATGTTTTAATTAATTTTTTTTATATTTCATATTAAGGATATAAAAAGAGATAAGAGATAAAGTGAATATTTTTTCGTTACAAAATAAATGGACAATTATAGATGTAAAAGAAGAATCAGATTTGAAAAGAAAATATTTAAGAGTTGAGAGAGAGAGAGAGAGAGAGAGAGAGAGAGAGAGAGAGAGAGAGAGAGAGAGAGAGAGAAAGAGAGAGAGAGAGAGATATTAAATGAGGATAAAAAAATCTCCACCTCCTCAGGAAACAACGGATTGCGAAAATCATTAAAACAGGAAGCAGAATGCATTCACGAAGCTTTTTGTATGATTATGTTTTTTATTAAGCAAAATCATTGAAAAGTTATAATAAGATATAAAAGTTTTATGAAAAAAAAGAAACAAACTAACAACTGTACTCATTTCTAGATCGACCGAGACGGTAAATATTACTGAAAAACCAATGAGTAGCTAAAAAAATATTGATATAAAAAATTAGAAAGAGAAGAATATAATATGTGTCCGCAGAAAACATCTGTCCAATAATTAAGAAAATTCAATGTTTTGGGATTTTTTCTTTTGTTTGTTTAAATTATTAATGAACATGATATATATTTTACATGTACATATTTTTAACATGTGCTTGAAATATGAAGTGCCCATACAATTTTACAGAACTTATTTCAGATACAATGAAAAATATTTGATTTTTTATTTAAATAACACCACTAAAGCTGTAATCATAGAGATGAAAGAAAATGATTTATGACATTACGAATATCAGAAGATGAACGTAAATAAACGTAATTGTATTTATTTTCAAATAAATTGGTAAATTATTTGTTTTTAATCAAATCACGCTTAGCTATTTTTGGCCACAGTGCTAATCATAATACAGGTTTACATATTAGTTAAAAAAACCCCATAATAATTTATTTTTTTATATTTACCAATGGAGCATCTATACACTTCCTAAGATCCTACTGTACATGTACAAATTACAATCGTTATGGGTTTTTTTTCTGTCGATTTCTTTTAATTCTAATTTAAAACTTACATCTAGAGCAAAAATTTCCACATATAATTAAATTAATTAAACAATGAAAATTGTTTTATTTTCACGTCAGCAGCATGAAAATATTTGATTCTCTTCGCGTATTCTCGCGAGATTTCCCGGGGTCGGGATCTGTGGCGAGACGAATGAAAACTCTGACCTGAGGGAGAAAGTTTAAACAAACTATTTAGTTTGTCCAGGAAACCGTATCCTTCAACAGGCCCACCAAATCAAAACACGACCTCTTACAATCTTCATGATGGACACGAAGCCATGCTCGCTACTGCACATTTCTAACAGGTCTAATAAATAATGTTATAGCTTGAGAATCGGTGAAAAAATGGATGTAACAAATTGTATTTTAAAATAGAATTCTTCAAAACTAATGTACAGCTATTCTATAGATCCAAAATTAATTAGCTAAAAGTGTCTTATTTTCACCGCTACTGCCTTCCGATAAAAAAGAAGACACAGTGAACAAACAAAAAGTTCAATTACATGATACGAAACAAAGCTAAAAAAAGAAACAAAAATCAACAACAACAGAAAAAAAACCTCAAACAAAACAAGCAAAAGAAAAAAAAATGTTATTGATTAAAATCAAAGTAAACAATATTTATATTTTACTTAAAAGTATGCGTATCCAGTTGTTTGTGCATATCCGACAATGATACAAATATGAAAAAAAAAATTAAATCACAATATCATTTAAAAAAAAAAAATATCAGAAATTTCCACATCTTAGCGAAAAAAATATACATATGTTAAAAAGTAAAATATGATGAAAAGTAACAAACATACACAATCAATGCGTAACTTATTAAAACTATTTCAATCAGCTTGTTTTGAATTATGAGCATGCTTGAAACAAACGATTTGGAGAGTACAGCGGGTTTTCCTCGATCCCACGATAGTGAATAATTAAGTGAACAATTGCTCTGACCTCTAGTGAACCCTGCACAGCGGATTCCGAACGTCGATTCTCCCACAGCTGTCTGCGGCCATTTCAAATATCATTAGTCAATGGTTGGCTGCATGGGAAGGTCTTTGGTTTTTTTCCGGGAAATATGATGTCCGAAATAACGTTCTCAAACATTTTCTGTTGACCGTTAGATTATGTATGAATATGTCCAATTTAAATAATTTGTAATTGTCTAACCACCTGTTATTTAAAAGAAATTAATCTTGATATTACAATATTTTCTATTTTTAAAATGGTAATTTGATTTTGATGTTATATGGTTTTCTTATGGACACGATAGCATGATACCAACATTTTCTCTGAAGGTTGCATACCGACGTTAATTCTCTTAATAAACTATTCATACTTAATTTATTATAAACATTGTGCAAAAACCGGACTGACATTGAAGCCGAAATATATGACGTTGTCTTGTAAGCTGATAACTGACCAGAAAAATTACTTGAAAAGCTTACACGTGGAAGTGCGCGTGCATCAGAGGGGTCTTAAGTGTTACGTTATTCGTTTACGTTCGCAGATTTGTAAAAGACATGTAAATGTAACTTAGTGCATCTATCAAAGCGCAAACTTAAGATACATGTACCTCTAGCTCGCTCTCACTCACTCACTCATTCACTCATTCACTCACTCTCCCTCCTTTTTTCAGATTCGTGGGGACAGCTGTATGTATAAGGACACCAGACACGCCCCCTCCTGCCGCCGATAGACCCACGGTGTCCGGACTGCCATTATTTATTTGTATATTGATGAAGTATTATTGAAATAAAATTAAACACTTATCTATTTTTATATGTGTTTTGCGATTTCTTCCTCACCATATACGTATCATGGAGTGTTTATTTATACCAAATTTTGTTCTTTAATAAAAATTAAAAAAACAAAAAAGTGCCGTGAACAAGGTTTTTGCTTTACACTGCACCTGATGATTATAATCATTACGTCTGGTTACTAATTAAAGTTTTACAAGTCATTATCACCACTGTCAATTTTACCAAGATGTCGTCAGTCTGATTTCGTAGGTAATTAATTATTTTATGCTGCCTTATTTTCTCTGGTTAAAAGCGAAATAATTAAACAAATGTAAGTTGTGAAAACGCTAGACGTATAGGAATAATAGGATGTCATTTCTTTCGTCTATGTCTGTTGATTACTTAAATCTGACTTTAAATTTGAGAAAATGTTTTTTTAGCCTAGATGGTGCACAAGCCAACTTGAAACCTATAAAAAGAACAAGCTTCTATTTACACAGTTAGATATAGGCTGTCGAAAGTTAATTCTATGTTTAACGTAATCCATGAGCGAAGGTTTAGGATAAATTGTGTTTTAGAAAAATAAAACAAAGCCCTAAAAATGGCCACAGCTGCATATATATCCAGCCCCTCTTAAAATTAGACTGCTGCAGTACTGCTGTATCCTTCAAATTTAGACTGAGGTGTATTATCATCAACTCCGCTACGTAAAGGCTGTCCAAAGTTAATTCATGTTAAACATAACCCACGCATGTTGAATTGGTTTAAGAGAAATTATGTTTAGAAAAAAAAAAACTCCTGTAGTAATTCAATCTTTACCATTAATTTTACTAAAATACTGTAATCTGTAGAAACTCACCTTCGCTAGCCAAGGATTTTCGGTCAACTCTGCTCTACATAAAGTTTATGGGGAGCAGAGTGGACCGAAAACCCTTGGCTAGCGAAGGTGTAGAAACTCGAAATGTTAATAACATATTTAAGACTATATAGATTAGATACTCAATGGGATTATCAGAAAAGATCATTATGAAAGAGGTAACCTACTTGTGGGTTTAATACTCACTGTACATGTATTAATGTAATTATAATGGATACAAATTATTTGTTTGAAAATGTTGTTTGTTTTAATTTTTTATCGTCCTGCCTTGTAGGTTTGGTATTTTGAAAGTGACGTTAAACGTAGATTTAAGTTTGGGCGGCCTGAATACTTGGTGTAACAGAATGAGGTCTAAAAATGGTCTAAAATATCGACACACTTGGGATTTGCTATTTAGGATCTGGATGCATCATTTAGCCGGAAATTCCAAGTGGGCATAAAAAGCCCGGATCGACGCGGTTCCAACGTCTACATAACAATTTCTATTATGCTTATTACTCGCATCAGGACACATTTTTAGATTCTCAGAAGCGCACCACATAAAAAAAGTTACATGTAGCGTTTATGCAACACTTCTTATATCATTGTTATACAATTAAAGCATACCACTGATGGAGTCAGTAAGATTCCAGTTCCCCGTGGCCAAGTCTATTACGAATACAGAATATATTAAACATGACTCTTTAACAATTCTGAATTTCATTACAACATTCGCTTATTTTGATAATCGATACATATATATATATATATATATATATATATATATATATATATATATATATATATATATATATATATATATATATATATATAAAACAGTGGTTATTATCAGACTTACAGGGTACACGTCTGTCATTAAGTCAACTTAAAGGTAACTGAAAAAAAATCCTCCTAAAGGTAGGGTCATCCTTTGAATTAGTGGAACATGGTAAATGCAATGCATACTGTGTTGGTGTAGCCAATCTGTTAGCTAATCGTTCAATTTGATAATACCAGAGACCCTAACAATGAGTAGAAGTGTGTATATCATGTAATCCTGTGAAGACGGAAGATTTAATCGGGGTCTTTAATTACACTATAGTATGTATTTATAAGAGATATCTTATGTTTAATCAAATGCACATTGTAATTGTTCAAAGCGGTTTGGATTACAAATCTTTTTTTTTCTCTCGTGTCGTAGTGCATGTGGAGTAAAAGACACTTGATACGAAAACATTGTGCATGCCTCCGATTTCGATAAAAGAAAATTAATCAAGATGTGACCCTAACGAATTCAAACTAGTACAGGTATACATTGTGGTGATCCTTTGACGGACACGAATCGCCCGGATACCGCCTGGACCAAACTTGCACGCGCCGTGAGGTATGTGTCATCTATTCCCCTGCCCGTTGCCGAAGAGAAAAAAGACATGCTGTACCTGTTTATCATCGTTTACCATTATGAATAGCGGTAAATACTGGCTTTTTCAGACGGTTTTCTCTCTGCGGCTTCGTTAATGACAAACATCTATTATGGTAAAGAGAAACACTAAAAAGTGTGCGAAAAAGGAGAGAGATTGGGTCACACACCCCAAAAATGTACATTTAGGAGAATCTTTAAAAATATTAAAAAGACACCAAAAATTTATCTTAAAAATTAAAAGGTAACTGCGACAAATTGCACAGCTTTCTGTAGTCAAATCTAATAAAGCCCCACGAGCTTTATGACAGGTTTGACCACGTTCCGACTGAAATTATCACCTCATAATATTCAAAGAATGATTCTTTATTACTTATATTTATATAATTTACTACAATGGTACGATTAAATATTAGAGCATTGACATATCAAAGCGATTTTTAATTTTTTTTAATTATCTACACCCAACTTAGACAACAAAAATACGTCAACTGAATCTATTTGACTGTACATTGCAAAAATGATTCGTAGGGCCTTTAAATCCACCACTTCTTAATCTAAAGCAACCACGTGATAGCAACACTAGACCCGGAAGAAATAACACCAGTTTAATCGCCATGTTGGAATCTTGAGGTTTGTAGTCTGTTTCTAATTTTTATTTAGTCTCTACGAAATTAGAAGATAATGACATGTGCACATTCTATCACAGGAATCGATTATTTGATAAGTAAATGGCAAATAAGTCTTAAAAGAGCGAAATATAAAGCATGCTAACTGGTTTATGTGTACGTGTATATTTGAGAGTTAAACGCAGGTTAAACCACTGCCAATCATATGAATCCTCATTAATACTTGATTGAAAAGGAAATTCATTGATTGTTCTTATATCAGAACAAACTTAAATACCTGTCAAGGTGTCTGACCATGGACCCTAGGACTTGGGCCCAGGATGTGTTACGATGTCGTCTCTGTGAGACCCCGAGTCCTCATATGTATTGTGACATTTGTAACATATATCTATGTAAAGCATGTGTGGATGAACACCTCTCAGATCGACCCAACGAACATAGCGTGATACCGTCTCAAAATCATTTATTTCCTAATTTATGTCGAATTCATTCCTCAAAAGAATGTGAACTTTTTTGTGAACAATGCGAGAAACCCATTTGTGTGAAGTGTGCTTCTTCCAAAGAGCACAGCGGCCATGGGTATGTAGGCATGGTAAAAGCATTAGATAGCCAAAAAGCGGTTTTAAATAGAGATTTACAGGAACTGGAGAAATTTGTTCTTCCAAAATATCACGAAATTGCAAAAATTGTAAATAATTTCCCAGTTGAAAAAGATATAAAAGAAAACATCCGGAAATCGACAGCGGCTATCGATAAGCAAGGGGATGAATTGCACAAAGAAATTGACAACATTATCAAGCAGATGAAATCTGATCTCGACAAAATGTCCCAAAATATTGAAGTCCTAAAAAAACACAAGAACAACCTTACAAGCACTATTTCTGAAATCACAAAGAGCATTGCTGATCTGAAGAAATTACTCAAATGCAGTTATACCGATTCTACCCGTGTATTTGCTTACAAATCCAGAAATGCTGAATTCAAAAGACTTCCACCTAAACTCACAGTTTCTTTGGCAGAATTTTCACCTCAGGTTATACAACCAGAACAGCTTCATAAACAGTTTGGTTCCCTTTCAGCTTTCTCTATCGGAATAGAGGAACATGGCTACACACTGGAACTTCCAAGTGCTGAGTCCTCTCCTATACACAAACCGATCAATGATGAGCCACGGATCATCACAGTAATAAAAACCAACTACGGAGCCAAAAACAAATTATACAGTGTGTCCTGTCTAAATAACAAAGAAATATGGACGCATGGACATGACAAAATACTGAGACTCTATAGCATGTACGGAACATTATTAAAGTCCATCAAAACCAAACCAGGTAACCGACCACAGGACATAGCAGTGACAGGAGAAGGGGATCTGGCTTACACTGCTTACTGGGACAACACTGTGAACATTGTGAAGAATACTCATGATCAGACACAGACAGCTATACGACTACAGGGTTGGAAACCTCACGGTATTTGCTCTACCTCCTCTGGTGACCTCCTGGTTGTCATGGACAGTGTTGAAGATACAGAAACAAAAGTTGTGCGCTACACTGACTTCACAGAAAAACAGACAATCCAATTCAATGACAAAGGACAACCTCTTTTTTCTACTAGTAATCGTTACTATAAGCACATCAGCGAGAACAGGAACCTAGATATATGTGTGTCCGACCGTGACGCACGCGCAGTAGTGGTTGTCAATCAGGCTGGAAACCTCCGGTTTACCTACACTGGTCATCCCTCTGCTACCAAGGAATCATTCAGACCTGTTGGTATCACAACAGACAGTCATGGTCAAATGTTGATTGCAGACCGTGAAAACAACCGAATCCACATCCTAGATCAGGACGGACAGTTCCTCCGCTACATTGACGACTGTGGTTTAGACGGTCCATACGGTTTATGTGTGGACACCAGAAACAACCTCTTTGTTTCCGAGAGTGACACGGGTAAGGTCAAGAAAATCGGATATATGTAAACGAATTGTGGACAGTTTATGCCACAAAGAAAATAGTGATTTTATTAAAAAAAACCCAATTGCAACCTTATTGTTATTAACCTGTGTCTGAGTGGTTTGAAAGAACTATATGTGATATTTAGATCTGCAGAATGGATGTGTTTTTGTGATTGTTTATTAGAAATGAATTTTTTAATTTCAAATTTTTCTTGACATATTTTAATTATTCATAATGTTATGCATTAATAAGCAAATCAGAATACCAAAATTAAAATTGTCTTATACGAAATAGAGCAATAATTCAGTTTTAATTACCCCCCCCCCCCCCTAAACAAACTAACAAAAAGATTTCAAAATTGATATAGAAAAATCAAGAGCGTATATATATCTTTTTTCTGTGAAATCATTCAGAAAAAGATAAATATTCATTTAAGTATTGTACTGTTTATTTGCTAAAATTCATTTGAATAATAAGCAGTTGTAACATGTACAAATTTATAAAGATATTACGCTACACTTTATCTGAGTACATTCCATGTATATTCATAGGAAGAGCAACCCTATAAATCAATAAATCAAATAGTAATGTAACTGAAAATAGTAATAAGAAATTAATTGGATGTACTAGAAGTCTGACACTCCCGTTTTTGCCTGCTTCATGCAGATACATTGCGTGATGGCACAATTGTTTGTGATTATGAATGGCATAGAGTTGAACTAACTTAAACATATAAGGGCGAATAAAGTAGATAAAATACACGTAGACATATATACAAGTAATAGCTTTAAAAAACGTAGACATATATACAAGTAATAGCTTTAAAAAACGTAGACATATATACAAGTAATAGCTTTAAAAAACGTAGACATATATACAAGTAATAGCTTTAAAAAACGTAGACATATATACAAGTAATAGCTTTAAAAAACGTAGACATATATACAAGTAATAGCTTTAAAAAACGTAGACATATATACAAGTAATAGCTTTAAAAAACGTAGACATATATACAAGTAATAGCTTTAAAAAACGTAGACATATATACAAGTAATAGCTTTAAAAAAAAAAGCTTGCCTGACTAAACAAAATTAGTCATTGGAAGCAAGCATGTATCAATAGACTATCTTATTAGAAATGAATTTTAATTTTCGCTGCTGATCATAAATTCTTAAATGGAACGTGCAGATTTAAGAAGATATTTCAGTCTTTCCTGCGATCTATGCATATACATCACCTTAAATTAAATTAGTTTATTTTAAGAATGTACATATACATGTATCAAATAATTGCATGTTACCTTGAAAGCAAAATGTTATATTAAGATGCAAATCAACTGCAAGGCATTTTTTCCTATTTCCTACCAACGGTAATAGGAAAGGATATTCAAGCACGTAGCATTGTATTTAAAGGTGTGTTGGGACAGTTTCATCAAAACATCTTGACAAGCAAAAAAGGGATGAATTCTCGAAATCATGAAAGAAAATCCTAATTGTAACTTCAATATGATTTAATCAGAACCCCTCGTTTTCAGTTTCATTTATTTATAAATATAATATTTGTTCCAATCTGATTTTAAAAAAAATGTTTTTTAAGATGTTTCTATGACGACACCCATGTGATCATTCATGACCTGAAGACATAGATCAACTTTTACCTGTCTAAAAGTAAAGATATATATATTATCCTGTAAATTTTCATCAACCTGATCTTGGCATTTTTCTGTTTTTATTTATTAAATTGAGGAGGATTGAAAAGGGAACTTCATTCCGAAGATTAATTCTCAGAAATGTGATTGATTTAAACAATGCAGGCAAGCTTCTATTGAATAAACATTTGCTGCAAGTAGATATGAGCTAAGGTGTAGTAGATCAATACAGAATGGCGAGCATATGAATGTACGGCTAGGTCAAAGAAAGATTATTCATGGAGACGGGATGGTCAATTGATAAACCAGCAGATCTACCTCAAACTTTTAGACATGATATTTTGGCGTCTTACTTTGATGAAGCAAAGAAAACATTTTAGCTTTACAATTCTAAAATTTTCAATATCATCATACTGAGGTTCCAAGTATAGCTTAAATGGTCATAATATTCTATCGGAATTAAGCACACTTTTTATATATCAAAATAATAATTATTAAAAGGGCTGGATGATAGTGGCCATTTTTAGACTGTTTTCATTTCCTTTTAAAGAAGAGCTCTATTTAGATTTAGGAAATGACACAAATTTAGAAGTTAAAATTTATGGATTTTTTCTTAACTTGAGAACCGATTATAATTAAACTAAGCATATCTTAAAATTTTAGGTATTCTGATGGTATTGTATTGACAATCCAACCTCCTTAAAATATGAAATATGCTTAAAAAACTTACAAAACAGTTTAAAATTCTTGCTAATAAACACAATTTAAAGCATCTCGAACCAGTGTGTATTAAAATAGATCTATTCTTCTATTGTTTTCAATAAAAATGATGATTTAATAAGATTTCATATTCTTGGATAAATTGAAAAATAACAACACGTGACAAATTTTGTGTCGGTTTTTGGAATAAGAAAATGTATCAATGGATATTGCCCACAAAGAAGGTTATAAATTATATGTAAAGTTAGCAAAGTTACATTGTTGGCAATTTTTGTAATAAAATATTTTTACACTTAGTCTATTAGTTGCTTTTATTATGAATACTAATTACACTTGAAAACCCCAATAATGTGTCACTTTTACACAGTGTTTAAGTCATTAACAATGTCCCGCTTAATTATGCCAGTGCCAAGATGACATTTTGTCACCCATCTATAGCTGCATATATCGAAGAATTCAAATATGCCATATGATAGACCATTGTTTAGAGAGTTTACAACCACTTTTTTATCATTGTATCTCACCTGTCAGGTGATATATTTACCTTTTAAAAATAAATTCCTACAGGATAATAATTTGTCCCATAGGTAAAACAATATTTCCACAGGAATCATATTTCCTTTTGGAATTATCATTTTCCTATGGGATATTAATTTTTAAAGATAAATATCTTACATATAAGCTGAAATACACTAAAAACAAAATTGGTAAAATACTCTATAGAAAATGGTCTATCATTTGGATTTTTCCGAAACTGCATCTTGAGCGGGTGGAAAATGTCACCTTGACACTGGCATAGTTATTCAGCACAGTGTTCATTATTCCCTTAAAGAAAAGAGAATAAGATTACACCCCTTGATATATTTAACACAAAATAATTTAAGTAATACATACGACTGTATAAAAAGTATTAGCGTGGACATATACTCGAAGAAAATCTTCTACTTGTCACATATAGACGTATTTTAAACTATATTGGTAAAGTAGAACAACACTACTGAAAGACAAATTACGGCTTCCTTTACCAAAAATAAGCGGCCAAATAGTAAAACGTTACGCAAATGCAAAATTGAAATTTAAGGACAACAAGTTACCCATCATATCTACCTAAATTGTTAAGATAGAATTTGTTAGCTTATTGACTATTATTTACCAATGAAAAATTCTACATAATGTACTTTTTAATTTTGGGTTTTTTTCAATATTTTTATATAGAGCTATTCATTTAAAAGAGATCAAGAAAGTCTAAAATAGCCATGTTCATCAAACCCTCTAAACGCCATTTTTTTTTTATTTAGTAATGCTTAAAATGATATACATGTAGTTGTCTCTCTTTGACTTATCTGCTCTTGTTCCACCAGCGAACATATACATACCGGTAAAACGTATAAAATGTACAAAATGTGCAAAATATTACAGTGTGTGTTTAAGACGGTTGGGTGGTCATGGCCAATTTTAGGCTGTATTTAACTCATATATATATAGACGAAGAACTTTCTATACAGATATAGCTAGGAAAATGTTCAGAAGTCTGAAATTAATAGTCACAGTATATCCATCAGAATTTATGAACTTAGTTCCCTGTTTTGGTCACAAATAGGGTTCTTTGTTTAGGTCAGTCGTTAAGCAAAATATAACCTCTTCCTGGCTGTGTATTTGTTGTAGAAATATTTTATGATTTACATTTTCCGATCAAATACTCAGTATATATATAACTATTAATTTTATGCAAAATGTACTTCTTTCTGACATTGATTTATATTGATGTTAACGCAAAAATTAAGTTTAATTCCCATATCATCCATATGCATTGTATAAAATTGCTGAGCCATATTGAAGGGTTACTTGACTTACTTGACTTATTCCTGTTCGTTCCATTGGGAGTATAGGACCGCAGCAAAGGTGAGAACATTTCTAAAAATCATAAGCAATATATAATGATCGATTTTAAAAATTACTATTATGTCATTTCCCGTGACGACTGTGTTTCATTATTGTCCCAGAAAACAATCGAGCAAGTAGTTGTTTTGTTCCAAAATTACCCCATTTCGGTTAAGCGCCACCTATCAGAACCACTTAATATAGTTTCCTACCATTACATTGTGCCTACGTGTACACTTTTCAATACTGAGCTTATTAAGGAGACTGGATGGTAAACAAATTTTCCATTAGGTCTGCCCCAAACTTTGTCATTATGGTAATTTTGGAAATAAACTAACAAAGAAATAGTCCAAATATTTCAGCTTTTTAAGCTTATTTCTATACAGATATTCCTAATTAAAAACAGAGCTTTTCGTCACAAGGAGGTTAATATAGCCAAACTAATGGTCACAACTCACCAGCACTCTTAGTAGAACCATCTAAATTTTTAGTATATTTTTTTACTTTGTTCTGATGATGGCACTTAGCTTTTGCCTATACGTGCTATTGGTAAATTTAAAAGTCCAAGACGGAAATCAATCAAATCATTAATTCAGGCGTGTTTATGTCAGTATTACATGTATCTATTGATTCAATGTGTCATCAATCACTATTAAAAAACAAACAACAATCTGATAGACTAACTTAATAATTTCGGCACTTCAAAGTAAGTCGCAAGCGCGCACATATAATGATACATTCCAAATAAAGAGGTTGCACTTGTATATAGTTTTGGCATTACTGACATGGACAAAACTAAATGGAAGCGACCGTAGTTATAATTGACATTAGGTGTGAAAAAAATCAAACAGCAACTAATGTGTACAGGAGTTTTTTTCGCCCGTGTAATTTTCGCCCTTGTACATTTGCAAACAATTTCGCCCCGTCTTGAATTCGCAAAGACACAGTTGTGTTTAAAGAGAGATAATTTGAGACACGAGTATTCGGTCAGTCTCTCAATTTCGCCCACCGACAATGAGGGCAAAAAAGGGCGAACATAAAACGGGGCAAATATTCCCTTGTACACAGTAACCTAAAACAGGCAAGATGATCGTGGCAATTTTTGGAGCATTAACATTCCAATTTCCTTTACAGAGAGGGATTTGCATAAAGACTTTGGGAAATATCCAGATATGAAAGCTAATCTCAGAGAAAATGTTCTTTATTGAATTGAAGTTCTTGTTAAAATAATCATATCTGAAAGTTGTAGGTAGATCTAATGGAGAATTTGTAAACCAACACCCTCCAAAGCTATGAAGAAAAGCCATAGATTGTCCGACAGCTTTGTAATATACATCGTATCGCACAATCTTAAATATCAGAAATCGTCAGTACGTGCGCCCCGTTTCTTTAGAGGAACTCATCCCTTCTTCCAGTTCCATCTTTATCGACTCTTTCTCATGACAAACTCCATTGAATTGGATCAAAATTATAAAAAAAAATAAATATCCGCCTCTAATGATTGTCTTGCAGAGAATAAAATGTTCGGAGCCATATTTGCCGATTTTGCCAATTGAGTCTGAGATTGCGGCCCAGACAACTTAGACTTTTTCACTTTTAAATATGTGTCTATAAAATGGGTATATAATTGAAAATTTCATAAAATATGAGACTTTATCAAACGTGAGTTCGTCTACGTATTTATATCCTGGATGCAAACTATTGCAACAATTTTAGAGATTCGCTACGTGGACATTTTTAGACATTAATTATTCATTTTACCTAAACAAAAGAAAATTTGACATTAAGAAAAAAATTTAAATTTCTTAAAAAAAAAAGAAAAATTCAATTTCTTGTAACCTTGTGTTTAAAATATCACAAATACAATGTATACAGTACATTGTAAGGTTTTTTTTCTTTACCGTTCTGTTTTTACGCAAACTCCAAATGTTTATGCGTATAAACAAAAGCAGCTTTTATATTGACTAATTGCGCATTAATTTTCCAGGATATAAAACAAATGATTTTTCTTCATTTGTTCCTCCATGGTCTTCTCTCTTTATTTTCTACTTTGTAAATTTATAAAAGAGTCCTTAGAGATACCATAATTATGCCATAACACAAAGCCTTCATGATGAGAGATCATTAGGCGCTTTATTTATTGACATTTCTGCCAGTAATATAATATATGCCTGCCCCCTAGCGACTCACCCAGGGACCACATTGCGTGCAAGCGGGGCTTGATCTTTGGCACATGGCTTACATAGGGGGGACCCGCGGGGCTGGCATTAACACACATTGTTAATTAATTGAATAAAGTAAAGTACAAGTTAGTAATATTGGTTGATTTTTTTTTTTACGAAAAACCAAAGAAATGTCAATGAATAGCACTAGTCCTACAAAAGTGTGTGATCGTATATTCCTTGTTATTCAATGTATTCCTATGAAGGATTAAAAAATATAAATTTTAAGACATGTAAACGTAACATTCAAACACATTTCATAATTCAAGAATGCATTCTTTTTTGTATACTTTGATTGATGAAGTGACTGACAGACTAACTGTGTATCTCAATATTGTTTATTTTTTCGGAATGGCGATAATAATTAATGGACAGTCTATCTTTCTACATCACAAAAGCAATAGTGATCATTGCGTTAAGGAGAAAAGTGTTACACTCATTTTTTTTTCGACAGAAATAATAATTTAAAAAAACCGCTTTTCCTCAAAATGCTGTTGTTAACAGATGAGTGTAGTTATAATTACCATTATTTTTTTTTTAATTTGAAAAGCTTCAAAGGGCTAAAATTCGAAAATAACCCAATTAGAACTCACAATTATATATTTTCTTTGATGAACACTAAAACAGCATCGCAAGTGGCCTTTCTACGACCCCTTTAGCCCAGGTGAGCTCACAATAGAAAAAAAAAACTTCTGATTGAAATTAATTATTCATCAAAAACATTTTGATAAGCGTATCTTCGAGAGTCGAATTACACAGATTTCAGACTTATTTCAGATGTCCACATTTAAAACCGTGTTTATCTGTTGTTTTTACAGATTTCTCCTTAAACGCAAGGAAACTAATTATGCAAACTAGTTACCAGTGTAATTGAAATAAAAATGAATCCTTTCACTGCTCTTAGTGTGTGTGGTTAAGAAAGATTGCAGAAAGTTAAGGAAAACACGATACTTTCTGTTTGTGTATATGTTTATATAGGTGTATAAAAAGAAGGTTTTTATACAATTACAGATGAAAGTAAAGTTGACATATTAACAAACGGTATTTGAGTGACCGCTTTTAAAAGTAAAGGAATATATACATTATCGTGATTAAAAACAAACTTCATTTTCAAACTTCATTAAGTTTAAAACTTTGAAAATGTTATATACAAGGTTAAAAGTTTCATACAAAAAATGAAAAAAACCAAAAAAATTAATAATTTTAGATGAAAAATTGATCAGAACACACCATTTCAGTCACATCCGCACCAAATCTTATTCAATTCATAAGAAAAAAAAACCCATTAATTGCACCTATGAAGCATATTCACCGACAACTTGTAAAATGTAATACTTTTTCATAGGGTTTATATGTTAGTCGATAAATCCTACGATTGGTAAATAATGACAACCACACACTACGGAAATCTCCAAAGGGAATACTCTTTTCCTCACTAAGAGTAAACACACAATGCAAATATGAATACATAATTCTGGCAGTGATAGAATGGATATTGCGTTGAGTAGCTGGATTGTTGTTTGGCAGAACAATCGTTTCACACGAAAAATTCTTTGCCGATTTTAGTTTTGCCAATGATTTCGTTGTCAGTCAACATTTGCGACACTTCCGATGAATTGTCGTAATAAGGCTTTCCGGTCACAATCGTTACAACGGTTTTTGGTACTTTTGATTCCCGCGGCCCTCCTGCGTTTGCACTGAGATACGATGTACATGACACAGATTAAGATAATTACAGTTCCTAGAATCAGAATCAGGGACAGTTTGATCTCGTACACGATGTGTCGGTTATGTAACAGCAAATGATGATACACTTCCGGCGGAGATTCGTTTTCATAATCCATGACGAAAACTTTTCAGGCACTGAAAAAAATAACATGATAAAAGATGGAAAAAACATAGTCAAAGATAAAAAATAAAGACACTTTAATCAACATGGAAATATAAAGCGTTCTTGGCAATTAACTAAAAACCAAATCTAAGTCAATTACCTTTTATTCCAACAGCAATCCTTAGCCTCGTCGCATCACGACAGACAGCTGACTACCCTTCTATTCCTTCTTTTCTGGCTTTCTTGATGCGGTATTGGTTTACTCTCAGTTCACAATCTATGCTCTGTTTGCTTCCATAATTTCTCTGGCTTTGGTATCAGAGGGAGAGAGGGAGAGAATATTTTTCCTTCAATAAATCAATCCATATACTGCCTCAAATTATTATTCCCCGAGCAAACGAACTCGTTTGTTTGCGATACGTATTTTTCCACTAAGCTTGACTACATCCAATATTTTTTCCTTTATTTTTTTTCAACACAGGGGATCTTCTGTATTATAGTTGCGGGGCAATGGATATACCTTCAATGATACTCACAACAATCAAGGGAATGCAAAAACTTTACATCTGATCTCTGTTGTGTTTTTTTCTTCAGGCAGCGGGAGGTAATTGCTTGATAATTATTACCTCTAAAAAAAAATCCCATCCAAGTCGTATATCGCTCGGTGTTGTCATTCACCGTATTACTGGTTTTCAACGATCGAGTCGTTCAATACTATTGTTTTCCTGCGCGAACAAAGCCTTGCTATCGTGTACTAACTAATGCTGAGCTGATTTGAGTGATCACAGAGAGAGAGGAGAAGAGAGAGCGCGCAAACATGGTAATTCAGAGTCATAGTTCTCCCGTCATTTTCACTGAATAATGAATGGCTATGTATTTATTAAAACGTTATCGTGGGCCAATTCTTCCGTTTCCGTAATGCAAATCAATACCGGTTTCATAGTTCATGCCTTTTCGACAATGTATTTAGTTGTCCTTCGGAACTCAGTCGTTGATCACAAGCACAAGCGATTTCTGGTTCTCGCTTGATACCATTAAGGGGAAACGTTTAAGTAGGTTGGATGATCGTCGCCATTTTTAGGCTATATTTACCTCCTTTAGATGAAGAGCTCTGTATAAAGATATTGAAATATCTTCAAATTTTAAATCTAAAGTATTTAGATTTTTTCTAACCTTAGTTACAGTTTTTAGCCAAACATATAAAAATCTTAAGTTAAATTTGATAGTTCATTTGTTGACCGCTTTTTGTTGAGATGCTATTTTAATGCGTCCAGAGATGTTCATTTCTTAACAAAATGTTAAAAAACTCGATATCTCTGTGCTCTATTATGAGTAACTGATTACTTATATATAGAATCTCTATATACATACAGAATCCAATCAAGAGTGCATCCACTGCTATTTTTAGTACGGGCTAATGTAAAATACATATATACAATTCTCTTTGAAGCAATTTTTTTTGGAACTCTTTGAAAATTTTAACAAAGAAAACTTCTTGAATTTTAATATCACAATGGAATAATTCAAGAATATTTTTTTGTATTTTCTCTTTTGGGCTTTGGCACCCAAATAAAACTTATAATGGTGTGCCTTAAATGAAAATTGATGAAGATGCAAATCACCCGGCTTATATCAATTTCTAAATCTTGTCGCAAACAAATAGCAATTAGCGAGTTTAAAAGCCCGAAGTATGGATTTAGAATTTCACACAGGTTTTTTTTCATCCCACCAAATGATGATCAGATTTAATTCAGATAAGATAGTTTATTCCCGATGTTTTGCGGTTTCACACTAGTACCGATGTTAAATAAGGGTTAATAATTATACAACAAGTGACACATATGCATTGTGACAATGCACTTTGAAAAAATGTATATAAATTACGGTATACAACAAACACACTGGGTTTTTTTTTGCTACATCTATCTTGTGCACAGAGAAAGAGAAAACAATATATCCTACGCGGAACTCTTTGAGCGTGAAGATTTCATCCGGTAATTTGTCAAATTACACCCAGGGGAAATAGAAATGTCTTTCAGAAAGTCTTTCCTCAAAACTTAAAATTACTTGATACTTTGCAAATGCGCGTTGTGCGAAAAGAGTCAGTCCGCTTTAAGCCTCCCTCGCAGAGAAAATGTCATATTTATTTTGGCTATAACAACAGTCATTTGAGATTCAGAGGTTTCCGGAAAAATAAGAGGATGACATTTGTTGTGTTAAGTGGTTGGGGATTTGAAGCGAATTCTATGGAATTATAGATTCTTCACACTCAGAAAATTCACGTTGAACAGCAACAATGATAGCTGTATGCATTGATTGACTCTTGAGAAAAAGGCAACTGTGTGATCTAGCTACATTTCAGCGTTATAAAAATAAAAATAAAATAAAACATAAAACGAAAATAAAAGTCAATACTAATTTAACAGTAATAACACCTTTTTTGCCTCCTCATGTGACTTATTTTATTTTCAACTTAAGAATGGACATTTTTAGATATAATGATACATGAAGTACCCCCCCCCCCCGCAACCTAACAAACCGTAACTGTTTTACGGAACTGACTAAACTTAACAACAAGATATCCCATTTTTCCATCTATTGTTTATGTTTTAGAAATTGGAAATTACTAGTTTGTACTGAGACACCGTTGAACTTATTAAACGCGTCACAGTTCTTTTTTTATTTTTGAATCAAAAACAAAAACGACCCCTCCCACATTTCAACTGACAAAACAAATTATATCACTAACAAAAAACACGCCCCAGAACCCCCCCCCCCCCCCCCCGAAAAAAACCCAACAACACCAACACCTTCAACGAATCAACAAGCAAAAATAAAATAACCAAAAAACTTTATTTAATTCCATAAGTCAACAAAATATCTTTAAGACAATTTTAATACTTTGTCTAGAGTGATACAGGGCACCATACATGATCATGCCATTAATGAAGTGATGCAAACTTTTTGAAGTTCTTTATCTTTCGTTGTCAAAAACATAAAACGAAAATAAAAGTCAATGTATACTTGTATCTTGACAAAATGGAGTTTATCATCTAATAAAAATTTTCAAGTACAACGAACACATAAGAGCAACATGCTTTTGTTTTCAAGAAAAATCAATCTCAATCAGAAATAATTGCACTTTCCTATTGATGTATTAGACAAATATTATTTGGCGGTTAGTGGGAAATGTTACTTGGTCCAAAAACAATTATATCAAATGTAACAATTTTGATTCTGAAAAAGGAAACCATTGCACGAAAATATAAAAAAAAAAATCCAAAAAGCATAATAATTCACCAGAATGCTTTTAACAATTAGATATCTATGCTTTATATCAAATTTACACAACTAATAAACTCCGAAATAGCTTTGTAAACAATAAATGGATACAATTTATATGAATCTTCCTGATACATTACAGGGGTATGGTCACGATTTTGGTCAAACATTATTTTTCCGAGTTTGATATTTACAATGCTTCAGAAAGGCATTTTTAATAGGCACCCAAAATTAGAGTGTCATTTGCTGAGTTAAGATCCTGAACTTCTTTGCTATGGAAACAAAGCGTTTGCATACATTTTGAATGTTGAAGTATACATTTCAGTTTTAAACCTAAAACGAATGTGTTAAACGTTAGGAACTGTTTGTCTATGTTTATAATTAAAAAAAACGATAGACAAACAAGATGGTAATTCATTTTACTGATATATCGAACCTATGTAAAACAAAGCAGGGGACGAACCTTGTTTACATGACAAAGAGTTGTGAGTCCTGTGTCGTGCTTATAACTCTACGAATGACTCTCAAATTTTATTTGATGATTAGAAATTCATTTCGAAGGGACTGTAATTAATAATAAAAACATAAAATAGAATTTGACTAAAATAGTGACCATGCCCCTTTAAGACTTACAAAACAATATATACCACTAATATTTACGTAAGCCCCTTTGTACTAGTTCGTTTGCACTTCAATTCATTTGAGAAAAAGAAATTGAATGTATTGAAAGTGATATTATTGACAAACGCCAATGTTCAGTTCCTTAAACTGAACTTGACGCACAACCTTTGGCTTTTGAGAAAATTTGCCAGATTACATACTTACACTAGACTTGGTGTAAATTATGTAAATTATCCGATACATCCGTTAGTATGATAGAATATTGGTGCACTTGTGTTTGAAAGCATGTGTTTTAATTAAAAAAAATATTATAAACAATGTTTAAGTTCTAACATATTGCTACATGTTATTGATGGAATGTAAAAAAAACCGATAAATTAGTGCGTCAGGACTTGAATTTTTTAGCTAATTTAATAGCTTTTTGTGAAGGACTTAAAATAAAGATGCATAATTCCAGGGATGTAAATTAGATAAACTGCTTCATAAATGCACCAATCCCTGCTGTATTCCTTCGTCTACGGTTTTGAAAGAGAGAAAAAAAAAATCCATCACATGGAGAGAATACAAACAAAAGATTCGTTTAACGGAGAGAGTCCAATTTCTATTCGGAGATACAGTTAATTCCAAAAATTGAAAGCATTATAATTGAATGCATGACAGCCACTGCGCACCAAAACCATTCTTTTCCGGGAAAAATGAAAGCGGCATTATCCAAAGAGTAATTGATTTTCTCGTTTGTTTTATGTCATTAATTCTATAGATTCATTTATTTAAAGAATAATCTTAAATGTTCCAAAAGATTATTATTGATTTTGAACACAACAAAATACTCGTGGGAAGATAGTTATAAATCAACTGCTTTCTTTTTGAAAAATTTTAACAATTACTAGGATGAATAACATTTTCTCCTTTAGGTTAGTCTTAGGATAAACATTTAGTAGTAGATAAATGCACAACTTTAGAAAAATAAGGTCAAAGGTATGACGTTACACTGTGGTCTGCTATGACGTCATTTCATATAGACTTGAAAGAAGGTCCCTGAACGCCCATTACAAACAGGCAGCCTGTTTATAAAGACTGTGGTATACTGGGCCAAGGATAGAGAAACTACTGTCCAGACAAGGCTTTTTACAAAGATTTCCTATGGCCTTCACTTTAGCATAGAAACTAAATTTATTGCACACTTTAAACCCCAAAGAACTTTTTATGTGAAGTAAATTTGCCAATAAAATTAATATACTGTTCTGACTGAGATTTCACGCGTATGTTTGTCATGACGAGGAGATAAAAGGCGGACAGACGGACGGACAGACGGACAGACGGATGGACCAATCGCAAAACAAAGCCTTAACAAATTAACAAAATGCAGGAGTAACTGTACAAGGGCGATATTTTAGTTGTTCGAAGGAACTTCAATTCAGCTGTTTAGGTAAAGTCTTCAAATTCGTATACAGAATATCAAAGTCTGTCGTTGTTACATCCTTTATTATACCATGTGGTGTTTTATAGTAAGTACATGTATTAACTTAGTAAGTTCATGTAGCATCTGTGCTTGTTGAGAAAGCCGGAAAATCATATTTTAAAATGAACAAAAAAAATTTGTATTGATAATCCATGTAAGCTCTTAGAAAAACTTTTTGATTTTATTGTACTTCCTGTACTTTTTTATTGTTGTGAAATATGGGGAGTGGATCTCTCATTGAAAGGTATTTCAGTTATCGAAAAATTTCATGTAAAATTTTTAAAGAATATACTTGGATTATATTGCAAAGCATCTAATGTTGGTTGTCTGGCAGAATTAAACACGTTACCACTTTGGTCTAAACTCTCATTCTCAAGCATTAAATATTGGAATCGCTTGATAACTTCTAATTATTTGGCATTATAAATTATATCAGGGAACAATCAATTCCATTTCCTGGACTAAGAAAACTTATGGCGTGCTAGGATAATTGCGTAGTCTCAAACATTAGTAATTATAAAAACACGATTCAACACTTTTTACCAAACATAAAGCAAAGAATCGTTGACCTAATGTATCCAAGAGCAATCATTAAAATGTTTGGTGCAGAAAAACTTTTATTTTTTAAAAATTATATATGAGAAAAAGAAGTCCTTATGTTGATATACTCAGAAAAAGATCTGAGAGATCCTCTGTTAGTAGAATAAGATTAAGTGCACATTAAGGTGCAATAGAAAGTGGTAGATATAATGCCACATTTAGGAATGAAAGATATTGTAATCCTTGTAATACTGGTGCAAATGAATGAAAATGAAACTCATTTTCTCTTTGAATGTAAAGCCTATTCCTATCTACAGAACTACGGAACAGCTTTTTAGTAATTTTTACAATATATTTAAAATAAAATTGCCAACAACTTGGACAAAGAAAAATCATTTTACATTTAGGTCTAAATAGTGAAATACAAACTTTTTTAAAAAATACTGTTAAATTCATTAATGACTGATTTGAACACAGATGTTATTTAGTCTAAGGAAATGTTAAACTGATCTATATAGATCAGTAAAAATATATTCACTGTTCATGCAGTTATTGTAAACATACAATGATGTTCTTGTATATCCAACGGGCTTTTGCTAATTATTAGTCCCCTACCAGTTTTCACCGGAGGGGATTATAGCTTTCCTCTGCGTCCGTAAGTCCGTCTGTCTGTCCGTCTGTCTGTCTGTCCGTCCGTCCGTTTGCTGTCCCACTTCAGTTTTTCACACTTTTTTTCTTTATGCGTTTGAGGAATAATATGAACTTTGCTAAACAACTTCAAAGTGTCAAACTACAGATCAAGTTTACACTTTTGTAGCGTCTGGTTGACATATTTTCGAGAAAATTAATTTTTTATATTCCATTTCTTTAATGTTTGGGTTCGATATTCTGCAAAACAGTGCATTGTTTTCAAAATTTCCACAAACCGGTAGGGGACGTGTATTGCTTATGCAATACTCTCAGAATGCTTGTTGTAATTGTGTTTGTGCCAATAAAATATTTGTATATTTGTATTTGTAGTAAAGGGACATGGTCACGATATAGGTAAAATTAATTTTTTTTCTGTTTTATTATTTGCAATGCTTTAGGAATGCATTTGTAATGATCAACAAAAATTTGAGAGTCAGTCGTAGAGTAAAAAGCAATATATAGGGTTCACAGTTCTTTGACATATGAAAAAGGTTCGTGCACTTTGCATAGAGTGTAGGTTCAATATTCATTACTGTAAAATTCTGTTTACGCTAATTTGTCTATCTTTTCATTCCTTTTAGGCTAAATTAACAGTTCCTTATGTGAAAAACTCTAAGACAGGCCTTTTTACTTCAACATTCAAAATGTAAAAAGAGCTTTGTTTAAATAGCAAAGAATTGTGAGCTCTGTAACTCACTTATAACTCAGCGAATGCCACTAAAATATTGGTTGACAATTTAAAATGCTTTTCTAAATGATTGTAAACATTAAATCGGAAAAATAAGTTTTGACCAAAATCGTGATCATGCCCCTTTAAAGAGGCTGACTGATCAACAAATCAACCATGAACCATTTGATCTACCTTAATTTTGACAGATGATATTTTTGTCATCAAATGATATTTAGTTAAGGAAAAATCAAAACATTTTTACTTCAAAATGTGAGCATTTTCCTATATTTGTTTAAGAGCTCTTCATCTTAACGAAATAAATATAACCTAAAAATAGCAATAACCATCCATTTCATAGATTTTTCATAGTTAAAAGTTGACGTTATTTGTAATTTGTAGCATCTTTCAAAAATGTCATTGATTAGAAGTCTTGAAATTGATTAATACGATATCTTTAAGAAAATACCTGATTTAAAAGCAACTTCATTCTCTGTAAAGGCCCAACCTTAAAGCGATCCTTATTCCCTACTTTGATGAAATATGCATGAACTTTACATTCAAAATATAGTCAAGAATAAATAAATAAAACAAATCATACTGATCACAAATCTGAGTTTCTCAGGTTTTTAGTCATAAAAACTGTTATTATTCAGAAAGATCGGAAAGCCATGTGTATAATGAGATATACTTTCATTTTTTGCTAAACCAGACAGCAATTCAATGTTGAGAGACTCTAATTAATATAACAAAGAACAAAAACTAATTGATACCATAATATGTTCTGATTTCAAAAGAAAGAATGGCTATTATGCGGCGATGTGGTGGTGACCATTTTACAAAAAAAATTTAACTCTCTCTCTCTCTCTCTCTCTCTCTCTCTCTCTCTCAGTATAAACAGTTCTTATTAATAATTATCTGAATCTAAAGTTCATACATATTTCATCAAAGTAAGGAAACTTCTCATACAGAATAAGGATGGGCCTTTACAGAGAATGTTCTTTTATTGACTGCCTATCTTCATCAATCTTTTGTTTAAAATGTTGTAAAATGTATTAAAATTAAAATTTACAGTATTTCTGCTGTTTTAAAATTGATACAAACTCTGGAATGTGTTAAATTGTGGCTAGAATCATTTTAGTGATGTGACGATTAAATGATAAATTCAAGCGTAAAGAATAAAAGCAATTGCGATCTTTCACATTATATCTTATATAAGAGATAAAAAGATTCCATTACATATATCATGGTAACCTCATTTAGTCAATATGATATAACCTCTCTTATATATAGGTCAACTAATTCTAGACGGTATCTCTCTGATGTATTTATTAGTTTGTACTTCTAGAATCATTGCTTTTTGGTTCCTTTTTTCGTTGATGTCATGGCCAAAGAGTGCAATTTTCAGGATAACAGTAGTTCAAATAATTAATCGAAGGTCCGAGAAAAATATGGCTTTTTAGAGAGGAGATGCACCTAAAAATGAATATTTGATCAAATATGACATGCTTAATAAATAGATATTGGTCATTTTTCATCATTGCACAATTCATATCAAGTCTGACATTGTAAATCCTGAGATTTGTGCTAACGCATAAAAGAGTATCGACAACAGCATGAATTAGTTAGTTTTGATAACAACAGTCCTACCAATCAACACAAAGTAACGAGAGACGGGAGCCTTCGTTATTTTGATATATATTGTAAGTAAATGGTGAATGCCTTTCTAGACACCCGGGTGACGCCTATGCATCATCTCATTATTATGAAACTTGACCACCACATGTCATAATTGGCATGATAATTTTTGTCTAACATGCGTTTGAAGAAAATATTATTTTTCATGAAGTTATTGATATTATCGATAAAGTTTTAGCCCGTCGGGCTCAACCGATAGGTTTCAGTTTTACAGATGAACAAAGGTATCTTGAAATTAAAATTCGCGCAACCATTTTATCTCACATTATTTATACAGCATTATTTGGCCAACATTATGCAAGAGGTCGGTCGTAATATTGCGTAATTATTGATTATATATAAATATGAAGGATATATTTCCAGAAAAACGATATAAACTGCAATCATTAAAAATAAAACATGGAACCTTTCCAATGGCGTCGACGTTTTCAAGACAATGTAAACGAGTTTCATAACCAAATATTACTTTGCACCAAAGGTTATACTTAGAAAATTCTTCCTTTTTATAGGTTTCTTTTTCAACAATGGCTGATTACTAAGTTAAGAATCCTTTTTTTAATCACATTGAAACAACATTACAATAATGGACAGACCATATAAGAAATCATTTGAGCCCCATAACTGACAAAAGATTATCATGGAATAAAAACGTGTCAAAACCAAAGTGTAAGGTTTTTAAGAATAGGCTAGCAAATTATAACTAATATATAAAGTCATGGCTTTTTTCTCTTATCTACAGGTCAGGAGATTCTATACTGTATCTTGCTGATATGATTATTAGTTTGTACTTCCAGCCTTCATCTTGTGATTTCTGTATCGTTGATGCCATGACCAAAAAGACCAATATTCAAGATAACAATCTTAAAAACAATCGTCAGCTGCATGAAGGAAGTTAATCCGGTGTTTCTCGAAAAGTGATGGAGTGCATGCCAAATTAATCTTCGATATAGAATGACATGCTTATATAGATATCGACCTATATCTTTTTTTCATTCAGCAATATATCATTTCTAATTTAGTAAATCTTGATAATAGATCAACCGCAAAAAGAGCATATAAAACACGGTTTTTTATAATTGCATTCTGGTACAAATCAAAATCGATACATGTGAGAGCGATAATTATGTTTTCTTTGATATATTGAGTAACTTGTTCTTCCCTTCAAAGGCACCCCTATGCATTTTCCCATGATTATAACCAATAACCGCCCAAGTTAATAATTGGTATGATTATTTTTATCTTGTATACGTTCGAAGAAAACATTATTTTTATGAAGTTATTGATATTATTGATAAGGTTGTCATTTTTCTTGAAATATACAATCATAGCTCTTTTTAGCTTGTTGGTGTCAATCGATGTATTTTTTCTTTGAAGGAGAGAAGTTATCTTGAAATTAGATATTCGAACGATACCGTTGTCTCAAATGTACAGCAATTGTTAAGGGATATAAGTAAAGAATTCAAAGTAGGCGGCTTGATAGTATATTGATCACAAACCACTTAGACTGAACGTCTTCTAAATAAGGGTTGAAATTTCTGTAAAAATCATCACCCCTTCACAGTGTTTTGCCAGTGTGTTCATGTTGAAGTAAACGCATTTGATAAAATAAAAAATCATTTTTAAACAAAAACATTTTCTCCACGAAACAAGCGATGAAAATGAATACTTCTAATGGTGAGAATAATCAATTAGTTTGTTTCCCAGTTTATATTCTTCTTTTTAGTGTTCTGCATGGTCAACAATTGATGATTATTAAGTTAAAAGAACATAGTTTTCATCATAAAACAATATCCAAGAACAGAAGAAATTGGAAGCAAAATTACAATAATGAACAGACCATACAGTAAATCTAATGAACCTCCTGGCAAGCGAGAGATATTGACAAAGGACAATCGTGCAATAAAGACGTGTCAAAATTGATCGCAATGTTTTTCTGGATAGGAAAACAATTCCCATTTCTTAACTGAAAACAAATAGTTAAAACTACTTCCACAGCTGAAGTATGTCTATAATTCTGTTTAAATATATTTAGCTAGACAGATATTTTAATGTAAGCCGTGTGACAAAATTGATTGCAAAGTTTACTAAATTTTAAAAGAAATTAGGATGAATAGCAGTTTAGATGACAATGCACTATCTTTTTTTTGCTAGCTTCTGGCCTAGAGTTTAAGTCAAAATCATTGCACATGTTATTTATGTAGCACTCTGTGAATATAGGAAATGATAGACGAACCTATAGCTAAGCTTTTTACACAAAGGTCTGTTATGTCTTTGGCATCTCACAAAGAAATTGATGTAATGGCACTGTATATCCCTTACCTACAGGCATTGTTTTGAAACGATTATGGCTTAATAAAGCCAATCAGAGAGGGAAAATCGGGTAGACAAGGGCTTTTACAAAGATTTGCAGATGTCTTCAGTACTAGTTTTTCAACAAAATTTTGCTCAAAATCAACGCACACTATGTTAATTTGTATAAGATAGACAGGGCGAATTTGATTGAAAATATATAAGAGCAAATAACAAATGTCTAAGTCGTTTTAAAAGATCTTTAACTTTAATTTGTGTTCAAGGTCAATGCAATCCTTCATTCAAAAGTCATTTGTGCGTAGAATAGAGACATGCTTTAAAAAAAGAAACTTACTATAAAATTGATGATTTAAATGGTCCATGAAACAAAAGTACGGCACAGCTATGGTCGTTTAAATACAAGTACGTAATATTCCTCTTCTTAGTCTGAACTAACGATTGCATTTGAATTGATTCAATCATATATATTTACTGCTGACATGGGTTGTATCAATTCAGGGTTTAAAAAAAACCGATTTATATTCATATATCATTTATGCTATTTATCGTAGGGTAACCTCCTTTGACTATTATTCTTAAATAAAGAGGTCAACTTAATTTTATAGACATTTTTTTACTGCTGATATTATAAGTTTGTACTTTCCGATTTATTGCTTTCTGATTCCTGTTTTCGTTGAGATGCCACGGTGAAAAAGTGCGATCTCCAAGATAACAGTATTAAACAAAATCAGCAGAGGGTCGAAACAAAATTGTGGCTTTTCAGAAAAGCAAAGCATAGAATGTCAAACGAATCTCTGATTAAGTATGACATGCTTATATGGATATCGACCTACTTTATCGAAGCAGCATTTGTATCAATTCTAATATTGTAAATCATGAGAATGTTTAACTGCAGAAAAGAGTGTCGACAACGGCATGTGGTCGATTTTCTTATAACTGCAGTCCTACAAATCAACATAAATTGAAGTGAGAATTGAGCCTTTGTTCTCTTTGATATATGTAACTGCTCGCTCCATTCAAAGACTTTGCTTTCCAGTTTTTTCTTAATTACGACGCATGACCGCATCCATTAATATTTGTTATGATTATTTCTATCGTTTATGCGTTCGAAGAAAACATTATTTTTATGACGTTATTGATATTATTGATAAGGTTGTCATTTTTCTTCAGATATACACAAGTAGAGCTTTATTTTAGCCTGTTTGGTGTCAATCGATATTTTCTTTCTTCAAAACAGAGAAGCTATATAAAAAATAAAACTCTAACTATTCTTTTGTCTTATTGCAATGTTTGGTCAATATAACCTATTGAGAAGTCAACCGCGTGATTTCATATTCAGTTGACCATGTATCAATATGAAGAGATACCTTTCAGAAAAACAAAAAAAATTAATTAGTGAAATCATTAAAAAAATCATAAAAAACTTCGTTGACGTTTTCATATTGAAGTAAACGACTTTCATAATAAAACTCAATCATTACAATAAAACGACAAGAAACAAGCCCTGAGAATAATTATTTTTCCCCAGTAGGAACATCAAATTAGTCTGTTTTCCAATTCTTCTCTCCCTTTGTGGTCTACGTCGTAAATTTATGGTTGGTTATTAAGTTAGAGAACGCTGTTTATTATCATATTTGACAAAAAAATCTACATTCAAGAATGGCACATGAGCGAACAAAAATACAGCAGTTGGCAGACCATAAAATAAATCTAATGAGCCCTCTGGCAGGCGAGATAGATTGAAGACAGATTATCGTGCAATAAAAATGTGTCAAAACTGATTGAAAGTTCTATCAATAATTCACATAGTTTCACATAAAGAGTCATGAATTTTCACACGTAGAGTATGCATATCACTACTGTTTACCTATGTTTAGATAGAAATACACGTACGTGTAATGTTTTAAATTTTCAAAATGAACTAAAATTTTGTAACACGCCTAGATAACATCTGATGGCATATGTAATATCTTTATAAAAATCAATTCTTATTCAGAAAGTTGTCTGTATAAAGTCATTATAATTGTATGATATGGAACCTATCTTTTACTGGAATTGTAAGTTGTATTTTAGCAATTTGAATGGGGAATAAGCTGGCATACCTTTAGTAAGAAGTTGTTGATGGCTTGTAATCAGCTAAAATAAATCGATTGACACTGTTCGGGATCTTTGGCTTTGCTTACTTGCACTTTGATATTTAACATTTAACAATAAACTGAATAGCATGACCTTAATTCCAAAGGCTGCAGCTATCTGATTAGATTGGCCAAAGTTACTCAGGTGAGCGATGTGGCCATTACCTACCTCTCTTATAATTTGTCATACAGTTAATGAGCGAGATGAATCCGTATGACTTGAAATGCATTTGTTCAAAAGTTTATGAGTATTCTAGAACACGCAACAATTTAGGGAATTAATATCATATATATGTGTGCATAAACACCGTAGAAATCGCCATTAGTTCCGAAAGACTTAATTTGTAGACAGGTATCAAACTTATTATTAATGGCACATCGTCAACATTTTCTCAAACTCCTTTCTTCACTTTTATAAAAGCTTATACCATGGGGATACAGAAAGTGATAAAGCCTTCGATAAAAACGAGGCTGCTAATCAAATTTATATCGATCGGCGAGTCGGGGATGGCTGACAGCTTTTGTGGCTTTGGGAGGGCACATCATTGTGTTAGTATAAATAGAACCCCGGTCTTTTGTTGGAAGACCACTCAGTTTGGGGAGAGATTATCTCGCTGGAAACTGACGGAAATGATGAGTGCAAAATTATTATATCTGCGTAAGTCGAACCACTTCGCATTGAATCAGACAGATGCTAGTCGGATTTATATAGAGGCGTTTACAAGCACTTTGTTTTACTTATATTACGTCTATATGGGGAAAATACTAGTATAAATACACTCAGAATGATTAATTTTACGATATTTTCATGATGTGCTTTTTGTGCTCTAATGTCGTATCAGTTCCATGCTTTCTTTTTTTCACGCCATCCTCTCACAGATTGAGCTGATTTTACTTGAATAATCAAGTAGATTATAATTCTCTTACTCGAAAGGGGCGCATAAGTAAGAGTATACGAGTATACGAAAATCTTTTCTTAATCATCTCAAGGCGTGGATCTTGGATTTTTCTTCGCTGCTCATTGCTGCTAATTGACTGCTTTTTAGGTAGTACTACTTTAATACATGCCTTAAATGTGCAGGCATTATGGTGGTTGTGGTGGCGGTGTGTCTGTTGGTTTTGGGGGGGGGGGGGGGGGGTCCGAACTTCTCTCTCATTATATCTGTTTCGGGTAATGTTTCGATTAATTTACAGTGGAAAAGGGATTTTACAAGGGGAGAAAAAAAGATTTTACGACTACAACATAGACTGATCTGCTCTTCAACAATTTTTTGTGTGAAAAAAAAAAAAACAAAGGTGAGAAAATAGTAAGCAATTCTTACTTTTCATAAATCGTTGCTCCTTTTAGGAAGGGGAAGATCGGGGTTTTTAATAAGAAGATTTTCTGGATTCTATAATCGTAAAGAGGCTTGAGTCAAGGAAGTAATAAAAATGAACATAGCATGAATGTTCCTAGATGTGTTTGTATATGAGTACGTTTACCAATGCCACCCCCCCCCCCCCCCCCCCGCCTCTCGAAATGTAACCCACGTTTATTCAAACAAACCACATCTGTATATTAACAATAAGAAACGGCGAGGGAAGGGCTATACAACAATACATTATTAACTGAAACAAAGGGCCTCAATGACTAAACATTGGCAAATTATACTTAACTCTTCTCCCAAAAAAAGGTCATATAATCTGATAAAAATCTCATCATATGCGAGTTCACAGCACTATACCATCTGCATCGGGTCGATTGCTACCACGTTTACGTTCAAATGAGTTGTACCCAGGAGAACAATAAATGTCACTCATAAGTAAACATGTAGCTTCTTTTCCCTCTTTTGCAGTTCCAATTATCATTATTTTTTTTTCTTCTCTTATTTGAGGGGGAGGGGGTGATCTTGATATCAATTATGTACATCAAAATGGGTCAACAATTTTACTATCGTATTTATCTTAAGAAGTTAGATGATTTGTTAAGCTATAAACTATTATGTAGTACAGTAAAATTTCACAAATGTCAGGTTTTAAATTTGAGTAGTTTCCTGTACCTTTATAAAGAACTTTAAATTTCTTCTAAAGGAAATCAATACGGTCTAAAAAATTACAATATCATCTAACCTTAAAATAGATCTCAAAATACCTTGGTGTGCTAGGCACAATTAATTTCTATCTGCCGTTCCCTATGTACAGTATAAAGTATACACCAGCAGTTCCATTTCTTTGAATTTGCCTTATATTACACTTAATCTTAGACAAGTTGAACGTAACAATTATTCGTAAAATATAAAAAATGAATAATTATTTTCAAATTGGTAGGAATATATTAGCATAGCATAAGATGGCGTATCAATAAAGCGCTGATGATGAGTCAGCATTGTATTAAAAAAACTAACACAGAAATGGGGCTGTTGATCTGAAAAATTACTCATTCCATTATGGTTCAAATGCCAATTTGACAATTTGACATCAAATTCCTATTTTCCGTACCTTATCTTATTTTAGGACTGAATAGTAGAGAGAGAGAGAGAGAGAGAGAGAGAGAGAGAGAGAGAGAGAGAGAGAGAGAGAGAGAGAGAGAGAGAGAGTATAAATTGATCCTTCTCTATGCACACATGCATGTATCATCGTTGTACTGTAGTTCATTGAGGAATAGCGTTATGTTCATTTGAATCTATGTACTTTTATCTAAACTGATCTGTTTTTATCAAAAGCAGTGTGAACACAACTTGATACTTTGAGAGGACAGGATAACTACATGTACTTAGTAGATATTTAAGGTGGCCTGATACTGAACAAATTTATTTACCCTAGCAGTTCTACATTTACATTAAAAATACCATTTTCAGCCTTTAATAATTTTTTTGTATCATTAATAAAAAAATAAAAAAATATCAAATATTCTCGGCTTGAAACATTGAATGTTTTGGACATTTCTATGTGTACTTATCTTTATACAGTATGAGAGCTTTTCGTCTTGAGGAGATTACAATAGTCTTATTATGGCAACGGCCATCAAGCCCTCTTTGTAAACATGTCTACCATATGCACCCTCTAGTGTATTGCATTATATAATTTATCGATCCTGGCAAATACATGTATTTTTCCCATGCATAAGCCAATTAACAAAATGTGGTCCCGGGAGCCCGTGCATTAGCCATATTCATTCGGAATGAGCCGGGACTCATTTGGAGCTCTTATGATTGGCGTTCCCAAGAGATTGGTTTAACATAGAAATTTCTCGTTAATGTACTCAAATTGCAGAATGGGCTGTTAAATGCTTCTGAGCGAAAGTGTTTATTAGTAAATGGAATATATGTATAGAGTTTCTAAGCCTTTTTTCACCAATATACGTACTTTGATTCGGCTTATTACCACATTAAGTTGAACAAAGAAATTGCTTTTACCGAGTTTCAAAACGGCCTAACCTACACCCCCCCCTTCCACAACGCTTCCCAATTTTCGGGTCACAAAACGGTCTTAAATGTAACTTTTGAATTTGTTCAGGTGGCAGTCGATATAAAACCTTCCTACAACTTTACAGAAAGATTTTGTATTTACTTCCACACGGTAGGTTCAAGATTTACAAAATGACACGTCACCAAAGAATTGGGAAAGGGGTGGTTAGACCGTTTTAATAACTCGATAAACGCAATTTGTTCGATTGAAAATGACAATACTCCGAATCAAAGTTTACTGCCAAATTTAAAAATATAATAATAAATAGATAAAAAAGACCGGTAACACAATACATAATACCCCATTTACTAATAAAAACTTTAGCTCTGAAGCATTTTTAGCCCATTCTGCGATTTGAAATTTGTCGATTTTGTATTTACTACCATCTGATAAATTTACAACATTAAAGATAAAAGACTTTAATGCATTTTGAAAAACGGAATTGTTATTGTGTCTAGAAAATACACATAAATCAAACTGTTAAATCACTGTTCAATATAAATAAATAAAACCAACATTACCTTTGTGTCACAATATATGTCTCGAGCAAAACTAATCATAGAGTCGAAAACGACAAACATAACGTCAACGGCTCTTCTTCGTTTTTGAAATTGCAACTTAATTTCAAATATTAGATTGATTTTACCCATAAGCACTCGTAAATATAGACAGTGCGTTTAACTGTTTTCTCGTGGTATGATTCTGATTCATATTAAGGAGGCTGTGTGGTCGGTAAATCAGCAACCATACGTCGCAGCTGAAAATTAATTTTTAGAATTTTTAAAGCCTCTACGTTTATCTGAAAAAGAAAATTCCACAATATATAACGTTCGAATTCAACATTATTTGAATATCTGCCTATGTGTTTGGAATCCCCTGCAATTATTTCCCTCAGTGTTAATATTTATGATACTTTCAATATCAACATGGTCCATTTGGAAGGAAATGAGCGATAACTCTGAGTGTCCCGTGTCTTGCGATAAAAATGCTTGCTAAATACGACTCGTAAACGAAAAAGATTAATTCATGTCGCCATTACTTTAACTTACTTGACCCTAATTTTGTCTGCTAAATTTAGGAATCTGACTTCTCAACATGGCAAAGTCTTTTGCTGTGCGGCATCTCACAAATCTTTAAAGAAAGAAATGTAAATAAATATTTTTACAGTAAAACATTTAGTTAACTCCATCACGTCTGAAAAAAAAAGTAGCAGCAGAATATATAAAAAAGCATATATATATATTCAGCTCAAATAACGTTACCTCTGCCATGTTGCCGTATACATTTTGACGCTCCCCGTGTAAAGAAATTTATAAGGCAATCACGTGACGCGATTCATCCAATAACATCGAGACATTCTAGTCGGAGGCAAAACAAAATATTTTGCTGTGCATCCCACAAATTATTAAGGACATAAATGTAACATTTTTACTACATTAAATTAGTGATATTCAGGTACACTACTCTATTACGTCAGAAAAAAATAGCAGCACAATATAAAAATTTAAAAAAAGATATAGATATATATATATATATATATATATATATATATATATATATATATATATATATATATATATATATATATATATATATATATATATATACACACACACACAATATTGCACGTCACTAGATGATGTAAGACATATTACACGTGATTTGGGATATTCTGCTGACGTCACCAGACAGAAGAGATAGCTTTGTGTAGGAGAACCAACTTCCCAAGGACTTCGACGTTAATGAAGCAAAACACATGTCAAGTTAATTTGAACAACCTCTGGATCAGCAAAATTTAGATTTTCAGAAATTCATGACCATTAGTTTCGCAAATTTACTTTTTCCCACATTTTACTATTCGACTTTCTCGCCCTAAATGAAATTTGTGATGAAATTTCACGTGATTTGGGATATTCTTCAGACGTCACCAGACAGAGGAATTTCCCAAAAGGGATTCGTCGCACTTTTGCGCCACCTTTCAAATATACATTATTCGGTGTTCAGGTTGCATGCTTGCTTCAAAGGAACAAATTAAATTCACACTGCATAAAGTATTTTCAAAGAGAATCGGGTATTTGAGTGGCTATTTTCAATGATTGCATTTTAAAGTCACTATTGCATTACACATGCATGCCCTTAGCAGTCAAACACGTAAAAACAAATTACTACTTTCTAACACATTTTGTCTGGCTTCTAGATCAAATTGGCTAGCGTTTTATTCAGGGGGAACTCTAATATGTTCGATAAACCGTGCTGTAATCCTCTTTCATCTTTTATATACATACCCGGACTTAGTATGCGTTGAGTTTAATACTCGATTTAAATACCGAACCCAAAAAACTCCTTACATGACTCAATATTAGTTGAATTCATTTGACGCGTTGTTGATTTAAATGTTCCAGTATAGACCAAGTTATCAGGCGGCTCTGACACAAGGAAAGTTAATGATTCAAAGTCTTGTCATTGAATGACTGTTTGTTGATATTGACAACCTAGTGCAACGGTGTATTCATATCGCAGTGCAGCGGGTGTGTTGTAAATTATTTAAGTATCACTCGCTAGTTGCATTAGGCATCTACCATAGTTACTTTGTTGCCGGATTTATCTCCCTTTAACGGAGATTAAAGAAATGTGTCCGATTGGCTGGGATGCTTGAACAGACAATTCTGACTGAAACTTGAAAAGATGCTTCTCAGTGCGCATGCGTTTCAGACATGAAACTGACATCATGGGATGTACTTCGAGCATGTCCAGAAGGAACTCTGAGGCCACTTCCTTCCGGTTGATTCTAGTCGGTCTGGATGGGGCAGGTATCTATTAGAGTTATCCATAATTTATTTCTTTTAAAGATAGCTGGATTGTCATGGCTATTTATAGACTATACTGATCTGTTATAGACGAAAGCTCTGTACAGGCTAAATGTTTGGAACAAAATCAAATCTATGAAATGTCTCTTTTACTCAATAAATAGTTTATTGCTTCAAATAAATTGTCTACTAATTTGAAGAAGATCTAATTGCTAATTTGTTGACACACCCTCCCCGCCTCCTTAACAGTATGAAGCATCAGAAAGCTTATCAGTAGCTAATGAAATCATTTCAGTATATCAGATACACAGTTCAGTACAAAGCGAGTACCACCTTTATACGCTGACATGTTATTGAGAAATTTTATTGATAATTGGCCAGAAACTCGTTGCAAAGTAACTTACTGCTTTACTATTAATAGTACATATACAGTACATGTACGTAAACGTTTTGCTGTAATTTTGTGAATAAATGAACAAAATTTTATTATCTGTTAATGTCAGTTGAAAAAAAAAGATATTAAGTTTTCAAGTATTCAATGATCAAAGGAATCAATATAAGGTTTTCACTATTTGAGTGATACTTAATATTATCAACTTTTGATTATGGATTTGTTTTTGCACCTAAATGTCAGGAAGGTGACAAAGCAATGCTTTCTGTTTTTAGAGTGAAATTAACCAAAATAAAGCTTTAGTTGACATATATTTTGTTAGCAAAGCCAACGCGAAACATTAGCAGTCAAATATACAAATTACAGCTGTGACAAATATACAGGGTTAATTGTGTAATATTTCTTTGCTTTTTGCGTTAAACCCCTACAACCTTAAACAAATAAGAACAAAAACACATTTTGTATTTATCTTCATGAATGTCATTAAAAAATAATATCTCTTATATTAAGACCTAGTGTTTTATGCTAAAACTTTCTTCATGTTGTAAAAAAAATGTATTTCGTTATTTAGGTAAAACTTCGCTCCTGTATAAACTGTCCCTGGGGGATTTTGTGACCACAAAGCCGACTCTGGGATTTAACGTGGAGACTATAAGCTACAACAATAACACCATCACCCTGTGGGACATGGGAGGAACGCCCAGCATCAGGAGGCTGTGGAAACACTACTACCTCAACTGTCACGGTATATATCTCACTACTATCTCATCTGTCACGGTAAATCTCACTTCTATCTCAACTGTCACGGTAAGACTCACTACTATCTCAAATGTCACGATCAGTGTCACTATCTCAACGGTCACGGCAAATCTCCCTAGTACCTCAACTGTCACGGTAAATCTCAAAACTATCTCAACTCTCACGGTAAATCTCACTACTACCTAAACTGTCACGGTCAGTCTCACTACTATCTCAGATTTTACGCCAAGCTTGATCTAAACTTCTATCTCAACTGTCACGATTCGTCTTTCTACTATCTCAACTGTCACAATCAGTCTTACTATTATTGCAACTGTCACGATCAGCCTCAATACTATCTAAACTGTCCCGTTCAGTCTCAATACAATCTTAGCTGTAACAGTAAATCTTACAACTATCTCAACTGTCACGGTCAGTCGTAATTCTTTCTCAGATATATTTCGGTAAATCTCTGTATGATCTCAACTTTCATGGTCATTCTTTTTACTATCTTGATTTAAATTAATTGTCACGGTCAGTCTATGCATGATATAAACTACTCTGACAGCAAATCCTAATACCATTTCAACTGTCACAGTAAAAACCACTAGACCTACCATCTAATTATAAACTTACGGACAGTCGTTTTTACTATCTCATTTGTTATGGACAGTCTCAGTATGTTCTCATTTACTATAACACGACTGTCTCCGACAATTTACAATTTAATAACTTTTAGAAACGTGAGGTCGACAGAAAACAAATTTTTCGCAGTTTTAAACTTGTACATACAGACTAAGAAATGTTTTCATTAATTACATTGATTACCGGGTATTATCTTAATCCGATATAACAGAGGCTTTAACTTTTAATCTGCATTCAAACTTTTGACATTGAGTCAGTTCATACTTGCAGTTAAAATCGATTGTATTAAATGTCTGTCTAGTATTTGGACATTTTAAAGAAACCAAAATATAACGTGTTTTGATATAGAGTTTGATAATTATCGAGTTATCGATCGTAAAACCTTTACCGTTGATAAACTTGATAAATACATACAATTCTTAATATGGATATAAACTGAGTTGGGGGAGAGTTTTTACTTCCTATAAACCGCAGCCATTTATGTTATTTGATGTCAACAAGTAAAGAATACGATTAATATTGAATTAGACAAGACTATACAAACACATTATGAGGATTGATATAACATGCAAATATGATGTAAAAAATACTAATGATTCGATAAACTACAATCGGTCGTAAAATGCATGTAAATATTCACTTATTTAGCTTGCTACTTTTATGACCTTCCTTCAATTGATCAAAGATTGAACGTTTCTAAAACAGTAATATAATTTCTGAAACATTTCTTTGAAGGTATGAATTCAATACAGAGATTTTACAGTCAGTTCAATCATATCTTTTTCAACATTGAAATTGAAATATCATAATATAGCATTAGGATCTCATACCACAGCATAAAATCTCATAGATTGTCATTTGTCATATCATACCAATTGCATTTCATACAACATGATTTTAACTTGGGTGTAAATGCTTTTATTTCAAAGAATAAATGTTCACATTGCGGATGTTTTGTAAATTTTGATTTCTTATCATTTTACTTCGATATGTTTAGAACTATGGAGGCGTTTTTTTTTCAAATTTCATAGCATACCATACCATCATAGCATACATGTATCATACCATATCCTTTAGCCTTTATTTCAATTCCTCATTACAAAGCATACGTACGAATCTCATAGCATTCCGTTGAAATCTCATAATTATCATTAAAATTGCATACCATAGCATAGCATTACGTTGTAAAAGATATGTATGAAATGACTATAAGTAGTAAAATGCTCCTCTATGGATATGTCTATTATATCACACGTATCATTAGGATTATTATTATCATAATAGTTCTAAATGGGCGTGTTATCTTTCGATTACTTTAGACAATTGTGCCTTATCACGCTCCAGTTTTCCAGAGTTCACTTAAATAATCAAGTCAAAGACAAAATGAGAGTTACATGTAAACAGTGAAGCAATAGTACAACATTAAAATGGTGATCTATTTAATAATTTATTTTATTTATTTATTCATTTTTTGATGTATTTATTTACAATGTAGTGTATTTATTTATGTCATCGGTAATTAAGATTGAGTTCAAAATCAATTGAAGTACCTTTAAATTGGTTCATTTAGTTTGTTTATTTACAGATTAATCAAACTGCTGATGTTTTACTAAGCAATGACTGAATCATATGATGAAAGTAATGCTATTTGGCCATATTGCCCAAACTATAGTCCACATAAGTTTTAGTCAGAAATGTACTAATCATACAGTGATGGTATTGCAGGTCCCGCGTGCAGATTTTTTGTATTACTGATACTCTTATAAAGATACAATACAAACGTTTATTACATGAGCTGCTACTATGACAATAGCCAGCTTCTCAAGTCAATTATTTTTGATCCGCTATACTTCTCACACTGTAGGGCGGATCGGATCAGAAATTCTTGACTTTTGGAGATGCATAATAGCCTGCTTTCATACATTTATTCTGATTTATTTTGAATTTGTTAATAGGTATGCTCTTTGTAATTGATGGATCCGCACGTGACCGACTTCAAGATGCAGACGACCTGCTGACATCATTGCTAATGGAAAAAGAGTTACACGGCATTCCAATGGTTTTTCCTTGCAAACAAAAAAGATATAGAAGGTACAGTGCATTTTTATTCTTGATATAATTCTGGCCTTGAAAAAGCAATTTCCAGTCGTTTTCAGTGCAATTATGCTTAATCAAATATCATAATACACATTTATTTACTATAGGTGCACTAACTGAAAAGGACGTGATAGAGTATTTCTGCTTGGACGAGATCTCGAATAGACTTTGTACTGTCCAAAGAACCAGTGCTCTGACGGGAGAGGGAATCGAAAAAGCCCTCGACAACATGATCAGCTTCAGAAGACATATAGAAAGGATGAAAGCATAGCACGAATTTTAAAACATCGAACCCGATGTGATCTTAAAACTAGTCTACCGAACCCGATTTATACGAGAATTTGACAAACAAGTGTAGCTTAGCTGGCCTTATATGGAAAGTGTCACAGATTTTCTTTTCCCAAGCGGCCAATAAGGTACATGCATGCATACTGCCGTTCAAAGTGTCGGGGGAAAGTATGATAACTCATACTTTTTTAGTTGATACATGTAGTACATGTAGGTCGATACATGTACATGCACAAGTGATACACTGTTATGTGATCTACAGCGCTCTGAGGATCGAGATTTTCAACACAGTCAAAGAAAGGAACGACTGATACATTCTGCTAACTAAAAGTAGAAGATGTTTATGTGTGTATCGTTGCGAGTAAACATTTTATATGTTCATCGACGCTATACTTGGAGATATGACAAATATTCATGAATTTTCAAGTATCCATTACTTATAAAAATGTACATTTATGCATTGTGTAGATGGAAGCTGGAAGAGAAAGCTCAACAAAAACGATAATTGTTACAACTTCCGTTTATTTATCATTAATCATTATTTGCAATCAAAATAAATATTGTGATAAAAAAAATTGAAACAATGATTTTATATTATTTTTAAGACTGTGTCATACAGTAGATTATTGATACATAACATAGATTGCATACTTTATGAACAGTTAACAATTTCGAATACCAATTATTCTTTATGACATGAGTTACTCGGTACCGGCTTCTTTTGAACGAAAAAAATGTATCCTATCCACACACCCATTTAAGCATTATGAACATGATTCGTTAATTGTTTGAGAGAGAGAGAGAGAGAGAGTTAGAGAGAGAGAGAGAGAGAGAGAGAGAGAGAGAGGAAAGAGAGATGGAGAGAGAGAGATAGAGAGAGAGAAAGAGAGGAGAGAGAGAAATAGAGAGAGAGAATGAGAGAGGGAGAGAGAGAGAATTGATCACAATAATTACGACTATTCCTGTTCAGTAAAATAGATCAGATAATAGATAAAATGTCACAAAGTGGAATTTGTAATGTCTATCTAATGGAACTAGAAATCTGTGTTGTTTATGTAATGTGGCCTTTGTGAACTATGGTAAAGTCAGTCAAACCTTATCAATCCCAACAAGTCGTGTAGGGTCACAGAGACAAAGATGAACAAACAACAGTGTCTTTTCATACTTTTTATGACAGCGTCATGCTATGGTAGGTTCTTGTTTTTTTTTTTCATTTGGTAGCAGAAAAGTAAAAAAAAAATAAATAAAGATAATTGATAAAACAAATTTCTCACTAATACTCCATTGGTAAAAAGTTTAATCTAAAATTCATATTTTTACCTGTTTTTATCTACGATCTTATGACACAATCACGTATGACCTGATATAAGTTTCGAGAAAATCACAAGTGGCCATCCCAGACTTTTCAGTCAGTATTTGGCACGGGAATGTCCTGTGAAATATGATTTTATTAAATTTGTATTTTAAAATGAAATCCATAAACTTTCTTTTTAACACTATGCATTTTATAAAGTGATACCTCTAATCTCTTTAAAAAATGTGAAACGTCAAAATACACGCACAGTGCATCGAAACTAGATGTACATGCATTATGAAAACGTGTCTTATTCTTTAAAAAATCCCCAAAAACAAGAAGGCATGTAAACATGTTGTAACTAGACAAATACCAAATGACTTAATGAACACCTTATAAAACAAAATAATTAAAGACAAACTATTGCTTCACAGGTTTTGCAGATAAAAGAAATCGAAGGAAGAATCGAAATTTTCTTAAAACACGCACAACGGAACAATATAATAATTAATTTTACACCAATCTTATTTAAAAGGGGAGGGGGGGGGGGGGCAAATCAAAACATTTAATAAAACAAATTAAATAATCATACAAATTGTAATTCTTATTGATATATGTCTATTCTTTTTCTCACATGTACACACATATTTACATGATGTGTTTTTTTCTCTGACATCAATATTTACATGAACATGCGACTTTCCTCTGTGATATTAAAACTTAATACATACACTTTATATTTAGAGAGCTGAGTAGTGGTGGCCATAATAAGCGAAAAGCTCAGAATAACGGTTATAAAAAATATTCTAATTTTATCCCTAATATACTGTATACAGGGAAATATTCGCCCCCGTTTTATATTCGTCATTTTCGCCCTCGCCAGCGGGCAAATTTAAGACTGGGCGAATTCCAATGTCTCAAATCATCTCTCTGTAAACACAACTGTGTCATGGCAAATTCAAAACGGGGCAACTTTGTACAAGTGTAGAAGAGTGAAAATAACATAGGGCGAAAATAACCCAGTATACAGTATGTAGATATGTTCTATAACAATGAATGAATTAGGACCAGAATTATCACGAATGATTTTTAATGCTTACAGGGTATCAATGGATAATTTATTAACCATTCAGCATCCTGAACATTGATATTTTTTCTCTGATATATTTATCTATTACTTGTACACACAGCTTGCCCAAATGGCTGGATTACATATAACCAGAACTGCTACTTGGTGTTGACGATACAGGCGACATGGGGGGCCGCTTCGGTGAGAATTCACTTTATCTAAAATTATTGTTATTTTTCGTTGTTTATTCGTTCTATAAAAAGAAACAACTGTTTTCTATAATACTCTTCACTGTAAATGCGATACTGCTCTTTTGCAGTAATTGATTACATGTGATTATTTATCTATTAAATCTTAAACAAACTTTATTAGTTTGCAAGTTGCAAATATCGCGAAGGAGTTCATTTTTGTATATTTTTGTATGTATCTTAATTGTATTTTTTCTATGTAAAATTATAACTTGCTACTCCACCTAGACAACGTTGACCGTGAAAAGATTGTTTGGTATTTGAATATCATCGAATCTATTAACCATCAACCTTTCGATTCTTTTCGCACAAGGTCTCAGGGTTCCTCTTGTATAATCACAACTCTAACTCGTTAACTAGCAACAAACTCAGCATCACCTGCAAAAATAAAAAGATTTCCTCGATGTTATGAAAAACCTATTTACTGACAATTTGGACAAAATCGATTAAGTTTATATCAAGTCCCGCTCGAAAGCAACTAGTACTAACTACAAATGTAGTTATTGTTTTGGAGAACAATAAGGCTTTAGCTTGTAACCGTCCTCATAGCCAAAAATAGGTACATTAGGCTCACTGGAGAAAGCTTTGCTCATATTGACTATTTCAGAGTTACTGTCAAGCCTTCCGAGCCAAGTTGGCGGAACCTAGGACAGTCCAAGAGGCCCACTTCCTGTCCGTAATGACGTATCCCGTGGGAGGTAAACATGCAAAAATATAGTACATGTAGTTATTTTCTGACGTACTATGAAGTCTTGCCATTCATACAAAGACCCCCTTTCGAAACTAAACAAACACTTAACAAAAACAGAAACAGAACTCTCCCCATCTTCGTAAAAATCAAAAAGCTTGGTTCCGATGCAAGCAACGCCATATTCTATTCCCAACTTTCGATTAACCTTCATATATAGATGTAATTTATTTGCATGAACACAAATAATCTTTAGTACTATGATTAAATTTTCACGAAATCTATCAATTTATAAATTTTCAACATTTTCATAATTCTTACTAGGTTTATATTGGATCGGGGTCACAGATGTCGCCGTTGAAGGTGACTGGATATTCGCCTCTGACTCAAGCTACGTCAACTCCTCTTACTGGCACTCCACAGAACCTTCGGGAAAGCCTTTAGAAAACTGCGTGGTCATGAGGGATACCTTCATGGGTTATTGGGACGACGTCTTATGCTCGACAGAGGCTGGGTTTGTCTGTGAGAAGATCGACACGTGTGAGTGTTTATTTACACATGTGGGCTTTCATTATTACCGATTGAGGGTCCATCACTAATAGTTTTCTATTGCTCCCTTTTACGAGAGTCATTTAGCCAATATTTTTTTTCAAGAATTGTAAAACTATTCAGAGAAAATACAAAAAAGTAATTTAATAGGAGATGTTCAGTGAATGCTTGGTATGATTCTTTGCAAACTTTGCATAGAGACCGATGAAACACATTGGTTTTACTCGCGCTTGTATAATGTTAAAACCTCATACATTAAGAAGTTATCTACCGTATAACGCACCGATTAATAATATAATGGTCTTACGAGCTTTTAGAAAGAGTGAATGTTAACAGCTTTATCTGAAGCTAAAAGTAAATATGGGATAATTCTTGCTCAAAACTATTATTTTATTATGGAAAAAATCCAATTACTTAGCTATATACATGTATATATAAAATGTCAACATTTCCCTATGTAGACTTATACAAAGCTCTTCATGTAGAGGAGGTAAACATGGTCAAGACTGGCAGCAATCATCTTAAAAACTCCTAGACGAGTTAAAAAAATATCTACTAAATGTTAAATAAATGATTGTTCTGTTTTATCATCAGTGAATTTAAGCTTTGTGTTTTCCTCCAATATTTACAGAGACGAGGGAAAACATTCTGATCTCAAATCCAATGGTATTTCATGTATTAAACATTAAAGTGAAGTCCTGTGAAATAAAAATCACACAAAAGATAACATTTCTTGTTTTTTCTTTATTTGCAGAAAATAATACAATACTAGTATTAAAGGCATCAAAGAACTGAAGTAACTAGAGAGCACGCCTTGCAACCATATGAATGTATTTATTACGGGCCGCCGGAAGGCGGTCCGTTATTTGATACACATTTAAATATTGTTACTGCGTTTCTCTGGGATAGTTCTTTTTTAATAGAATTAATACTATGCTTATTTTTATAAATTAAAAGTAAATTTGCATGTAGAAATATGTTTTATACCTTTTAGAAAATATCACACATTTTTTGTTTTACTCGTAAATGAGAAGTAGGTCATACTTAGTAGATTGTCGTATTTGGCGCGTTGTTATCGAGACTATAATCTATTCGGAAAGTTTCGGAGTTCTTCATTCTTTAAACAATGCATCAGGATCGGTATGCGGGACATACTAAAAACCTGAAATACTTAAGACCTGAATGTCATTAAATTTCATATAAATGATATATTTGAATTTCCATGTGCCATGTCAAATAAAATGACTTTGCGTGTGTATTTATTATATTTTCATGTAAAAAGTGGTAGAGAATATCATGAAATGACATTTAATTTTATATCAATTATTTACGCAAGAATATGACAGAAATGAAAATTTGACTTGACTGGAAAATTTGAACTAATCCATTTTTATTTTATTATGAGGTCTCTTGAAATCATATATTGAACTAATGCATTCATTCAATACAATGCAACAACAAAAAACCAAAATGGTTTAAAATACATAATCTCCAGGAGAAAAATGTTGAACTTTGTATTAGAGTAATGTACAAGTCATGCAGCGTCTTCTCCATTCTCATACTATGGCAATTTCCGTTAGAAATGCTTAAAGTGACGAAATCGATTCTTTATGATAATAGTAAAATGTTAAACTTCAAAACAAGTTGCTAAAAGTATATTAAAATTTACCATAAATATTAGTGCAACCAACTCTTATTTTCTTCTTTGTGGTGTGTTTTTAAGTAAACAACCAATGATTCATACAACAATTATATTTTTGCGGCCCATTTGACGCTTGCGTCAATATATGATTTCTTGTTGTGTAATTATACGTATTGCTGTATTGCATTTTGATATATCTAGAGGATATCTATATTGTGATTTTATATTTGTTTTATCGAACGAGTGGAAATGGTGTATATACATTTGCGAGAGAATATATTTATACAATTTCAACTCGTTTGATAAAGCAAATAAAAACAAAATCACACAATTATTGATATTCTACAATCATGTATCTTCAGGGGCTGTCTTATGATTTGATTTATATTAATTTCTTTTGAGATGAATGATACGAATATGATTGTTTTTGCAACGTAGTGTAATGCAGTTGTTACCTTGCGCAATACAATTTAGTACGTCAAATCGGAGATAAAGATGGCTGTTTTGATGTTTATTTTCGCTAAAATGAAGATTGAAATAATTTTTATCGCTACATAATTTTACTTCAAACTTAATTACATATTAATTAGATGGCAATACTGAAGTTTTGAATTGTCAAGTTTGTAAATGCACAAAGTTGTGTTTGAAATGACTCGAACGAGGAACAGTTAGTAATGTTTTATAAAAGAGACACTTAGTCAGACACTGATTCGAAGTTGGAAAATATTGAATAAAGATGCTTACTGGTGGTGAAATAAAATTCTTGGAAGACATTATTTCGGCAAGTTCTTGTCATAAAAACACAACCACATTTAAACCGTTCTGTGTTCATCGCGTCGTCAAGATAAACTCCTTGATAGCGACATGTAAAATGTAACGTGATTTGCAGTTTTGTTAATTAACGTTACACTTTATGTGTTTTCTTTATATTTGTAAACTAAATATTTGAAAAAAAAAATCCACTTTAAATCAACTTTAATTTGGTAGGCGGCAAGCTATAGTCCTAACGTGGTATATATACAGAAAAATCCTCGTCAATAGGTCACTGAAGCGTTGAAGCGAGGGACTGTGTCAAAAATTGTTTGGACCGGAAGCATCTGGTGAAGCATCATCCGTTTAATAAAGCAAGGGTGTATCACACGGATAGCATACACATTATGTATGAGATAAACATGTAAAACGATACTTAGCCAACGAAATAATATTACTGAAACATTATATAAATAGTTGACAGAAAAATAATAATTAGCAGTGCAATATTTTCTCAGTCGTTTCTTATTAGCTATGAACAGCGCTTGAAATCGTTGTGAAGGAAGACACAATTATTGTACATATACAATGGTTAGCTTTTATAAAGCTAAGGAAGTCGGCAAGAATTATATGAATTCCAGAATAATAAAAATATGAAAGTGTATATTTGGTTTGCACGCTTATTTTTATGATTGTATGCACATGTGTGGAGACCAGCTTGCAGCAGTATAAATACAATGTATGGCTGGAAACTTACTTATCATTTAAAATTGTACTTTGCGAAGATTGCTCTCTGAATTTCATGGTCCCGTCGCCAATGTATTTCTTCTCAAATCCCACCAAAAAAAAAAAAAAAAAAAAAAATCGGGATGATATATGTATGCAGACTCCGGCCCATGGCTGCAGACGATACCCATGGACAGTCAAACAAAACGACCATGCGCAGTTTGACCAAGAAACTGTACAGTTTTATACAGCAAACTACGTAGAAGCGTTGATAGGCGTTAACTCCATAAGGCTTTTACGTAATGTTTTAACTGACCTTTGTCAATTCAGATCTTAGCTGGGCGGAGTTAAGATATTACTGCTCGTGACTTGAATGAGAGAGAAAGTCACGAGCAGTAATGTCGTAACTCCGCCCTACTATGATCTGATTGGAAAAAGGTCAGTCAAAACATTACGTAAAAACTTTTCTAAAGTTAACGCCTATTAAACGCTTCTACGTAGTTCGCCGCAACATCTTTGAATTTCTCTATCAAGGACTATCTAATTCTTTCCCAGAATTCCAATTTACACAAGCGCAATTGAAGTTAAATCCAACTTGATTAGTCAGCTTTTGGGCTGACTAAATACTACCCACAATTCTTTAGACAATTAATGATAGCTTAACTTACTCTTAAATTCTTGTAAACACTCTTAATATTTGGTCTGAGTTTAGGGCAAGATCATATCATACATACGCAAACTGGTATATAACAACCCAGCAGAAAATTATGTAAAAAAAAAATAATAAGCCACAAACACATTTACAAACTGTGTTTAATAATGTCCAACAAAGTCCACATGTTTATGCGAAATAAATATTGCAGTTTGTTTGTATCGACCTTCTTCATTCCAGAATAACGTTAATTTGAAAACAGTTATTGCAGAACTGGATTCCATGCATTTTTGGGAGTTGATTTTAATCAACTCTCCCATGCAGTTACTCAGACAAACCGAAAGTGAAACAGTGTTTAGACCTCAGCACAAATCATTGCTGCTGACAAGAGATAGTTCTTGAAAATAAGTGATAAATTCGATGCAATGTATGCTAAAGCATTGTTTTTTAAGGAAACTTATTTATAACATAATTTGAAAATATTCAGATTTTAAATGGTAAGAACAATTTAAATATTTTTTGTAGTCGTATAAATTCCTACACCAGAGTTCAATGTAGTCTCGTTCAACTCGACGCTCGTCTGTCTCCGGAAATCCTTGTCGAAGATTTACGGTGTCAGTCGAGCGTTTGGTTGAACGAGACTAGAGTTCAATATTGCTTGGATCCATACAATTTTCGAGAAATATTTCTATTACTGGTACATAGTTTGATTGAATTAATTTTATCTTTAAATATTATTTAACATGATTCATATGGGGGTTTCTCGACATTCTTGTCGAAAAAGTCCAAAAATTCATATTGTAAAAATGTGCGTAATTCAAATTAGAAACTACATGTTCTTGTCATACAAAATAACATATCATTGATTTTGAAATAAATAAACATCGACAAAATCAACTCCCGTCAATTCTTCAGTACTTTGATTTCTTTATCAAACATTCAATTATGTTTATTTAAATGAAACTCGTATTTCGTCATCGGTGCCAAGTTTTGTTTGATGAATGTGATTTTTCTATAAATTTGGAAAGTTTTGTAAAATTTTCTTTCCCTATTACAAAAGTTTTGTAAAATAGGACTAGCCCTTTCTTCCTATTATGATTTTTTTCTGAATTCGCGGTTGTCTTCTATTGCTGTAAAATACGATTATTTATTAATTTTTTCACAAACACTTGGAACTATTTAGACCGGGCGGGTCAATCTGCTTTTTGGGTGCAGAAACATGATCAAGAATATTAAGTATACACACATATGTCACAAATAATTTGAACTGGACCGATCGTCACACTTATCAATGCCTTTTCTAATTGTCAGCAACATTTCCTCTCCATCGTCAAAAAAAAAAAAAAAAAAAAAGATTTAAGTGACTTATTTTAGGCGGAGTTTGAATCGGGAAAGCAGTAAAATGTCATATTTTATTCTGCAATGTAATTTCTTCTTGAGTATTCACTGACTTATTCATTTCTAATGCAATTAATTTTGATATTTTAATTTTGAAATAACATTTTTTCCAGCAATTAATAATGCTAGTAGTCTTTAATTCTCGTACTCTTTGAATATACTAGTGTCAAGTTGTAAATTTTGAATTTACTGGGTGGGTGTAAATACAAAATGTACAACATGAAAACTTTGTCATTAAGGTCTTCCGTTTCCAACGGAAGACCTTGTACTGATTCTGTTGGAAATTCTTCATTATTAGGGTCTTCCGTTTCCAACGGAAAACCCTCTTGTTATTCTACGGTTTCTTTTTCTTTATTAGGGTCTTCCGTTTCCGACGGAAGACCCTCTTGTTATTCTATTGTTTCTTTTCCTTATTATTATTTTATTTTTTATTTTTTTTCTGACTTTTTTCGAATGCTATTTCTCGTGAACTACTTGACCGATTTGCATGAAATTTACAGGACATGTGGAGCATCAAAAGTTCTTATTATTATAAAATTTCTGGCTAATGACGTCACTTCCGGTTCGAGATTTTGAGGATAAAGTGAATTTTTAAGGACCATTTTGTCCACGTAACTTCTAAAAAACTAATTGCGATAGAAACGTGAAAATTTCAGGGATAGTAGATGAATGTCTGTAGATGATCCTATTTATTTGATATTTTGAAAAATGCGCAAGGCGGCGAAGCTCGCCCCAGGTCAAAAATTGGCACCAATTTTTTTAACGAAATTTTCGCACATTTTCGACCCTAGCTTTTAATGTGTAAATATTTTGTTAAGACATGTAATGCAAAAGTTGTTTAAATTAACTAGGACTTTTGTTTGATTTCAAGAAAAAGGGGCTGGCCCCTCAAATTAGGGGCCAAAAGGGCTCAAAAGTATTTTTGCAATTACTCTTTACTGAAAAATAATTTGTAATCGATCATAAAACCAAAAGTGTTCATTGTACATCTGTTTATCTACAAAGTACCATACCTAAGTCATATGTTACGTAATTATGGGTTTCAAGGGGCCAGAAGTCCAAAATTTTGATCTTTAATATCTAGAAAAGGAGAAATATTTTGATAAGCATTGTAGAACTAAAAATGCTTAGAATAATGTTTTTAACAATATGCTACCTAAATAATTTTTGTTGGTGGCCCCAGTAAGGATTTTAAGGGTCGGCCCCTAAAACACATTTGTTCAGATATCTTTAGAACGGTCAACAATTTCCGAACACTTGTTGAACAAAATGTGTTTATATTTACAAGACCTTTTATTTGATATCAAGAAATAAGGGTTGGCCCCTCAAATTAGGGGCCAAGAGGGCTCTAAAGTCTTTTTAAAATAATTCTTTACTGAAAAATAATTTATTATCAATTATAGAAGCAAAAATGTTTATTGTACAGCTGTTTATCTATACAGTACCATACCTAAGTCATATGTTACGTAATTCGGGGTTTCAAGGGGCCAGAAGTAAAAAACTTTGATCATTAATATCTAGAAAAAGAGAAATATTTTGAAAAGTATTGTAGAACAAAAGTTGCTCAAAATAATGTTATTAATGATATGAAATCTAAAAAAAATTTGTTGGTGGCCCCAGTGAAGAGTTAAAGGGTGGGCCCCTAAAACAGAGTTGTTCGGATAACTCTAGAACGGTTAGCAATTCGTAAATACTTGTTGAAAAAAAATATGGTTGTTTTTCGAGACCTTTCATTTGATATCAAGAAAAAGGGGCCAGCCCCTCAAATAAAGAGCCAAAAGGGCTACTAAGTCTTTTCATAATAACTTTTTTTAAGCGATAATAAGTTATTAATCATATAGCAGAAAATACGAGCTTATTATTCATAATTCAAAACTGAAATCCGTTCTAAAATCGGACGATGCAATACAGAGATATAGGGGTTTAAAATTGATTTTTCCGGAAATTTTGATTCCACATTCTTGGTTAAGAAAATAGTTTTATGTTCAGAGTTAAATTAACTCGTACCTATAATTATTCGATAATTGTTAAATCGTACTTTTACAGATTCGGATTTGTATTTGCTAAGTCGTTCTTGAAATCGATAAGGTTTGTTAATTCGTACTTGGCATCATTCGGATTTTGTTAACTTGTACCAAGAATAATTCGATTATTTTGGTCTTAGTTTCTTATGTTTTTTTTGTTTAAGAACCCTGCTTCTTACAGGAACTTCTAGCTTCACTTTCGACATTACCGGAAGACCCACTCGTTGCTTTGCAACGAGCTTTGCTCTGGTTATTCTTTTTTTTCTTTTTCTGACTTTTTTGGAGCGCTATTTCTCAAAAACTATACAACCGATATGCACAAAATTTTTAGGACTGATATAGCATGATCGGTGCTACATATTATAAAATTTTCAAATGATGACGTCACTTCCGGTTTCAGATATTGACGATTTTGTAAATTTTTAAGGGTCATTTTGTCCACGCATCTCCTCCAAAACTAATCAAGATAGAAGCCTGAAATTTTCAGGGATTGTAGATGAATGTCTGTAGATGTACCCCCATGTTTCCAATTATGAAAATTGCTCAAGGCCTTGAAGCTCGCCTGAACCTGAAAATTAGCACCAAATTTTTTCACGAAATTTTCGCACATTTTCTGTAATATCTTTTGATGTATAAATATTTTGTTAAAACATGTAATGCAAGAGTTGTTTAATTTTGCAAGACCTTTAATTTGATATCAAAAAAAAGGGCTGGCCCCTCAAATTAGGGGCCAAGATGGCTCTAAAGTCTTCTTACAATAACTTTTAACTGAACAATATTTTGTTATTAATTATAGAAGCAAAAATATTCACTGTACACCTGTTTATCTATTCAGTACAATACCTTAGTCATATGTTACGTAATTAGGGCGTTTCAAGGGGCCAGAAGTTGAAAACTTTGATCATTAATATCAGAAAAAGGAGAAATATTTTGAATAGCACTATAGAACAAAAGTTGTTTAAAATAATGTTCTCAACAATACAAAAACTAAAATTTTGTTGTTGTTGGCCCCGGTAAGGAGTTGAAGGGTCGGCCCCTAAAACACATTTATACAGATATCTTGAGAAAGGTTAAAAATTCCTAAACACTTGTTGAACAAAATATGTTTATATTTGCAAGACCTTTAATTTGATATCAAGAAATAGGGGCTGGCCCCTCAGATTAGGGGCCAAGATGGCTCTAAAGTCTTCTTACAATAACTTTTTACTGAACAATATTTTGTTATTAATTATAGAAGCAAAAATATTCACTGTACACCTGTTTATCTATTCAGTACAATACCTTAATCATATGTTACGTAATTAGGGGTTTCAAGGGGCCAGAAGTTGAAAAATTTGATCATTAATATCAGAAAAAGGAGAAATATTTTGAATAGCACTGCAGAACAAAAGTTGTTTAAAATAATGTTCTCAACAATACGAAAACTAAAATTTTGTTGTTGTTGGCCCCGGTAAGGAGTTGAAGGGTCGGCCCCTAAAACACATTTATATAGATATCTTGAGAAAGGTTAAAAATTCCTAAACACTTGTTGAACAAAATATGTTTATATTTGCAAGATCTTTAATTTGATATCAAGAAAAAGGGGCTGGCCCCTCATATCAGGGGCCAAGGGGGCTCTAAAGTCTTTTTATAATAACTCTTTACTGAAAAATATTTTGTTATTACTTATAGAAGCAAAAATGCTCATTGTACAGCTGTTTATCTATACAGTATCATCCCTAAGTCATATGTTACGTAATAAGGGGTTACAAGGGGCAAGAAGTTTGATCATTAATATCTGAAAAAGGAGAAATATTTTGAAAAGCAATGTGGAACAAAAGTTGTTCAAAATAATGTTCTTAACAAAATGATACCAAAAATGTTGTTGTTAGTGGCCCCGATAAGGGGTTTAAGGGTCAGCCCCTAAAACACAGTTGTTTAGATATCTCGATAACGTTTTACAGTTTGTGAACATTTGTAGAACAAAATATGTTTAAATTAGCGAGACCTTTTATTTGAATTCAAGAAAAAGGGGCTGACCCCTCAAATTAGGGGCCAGAAGGGCTATTAAGTCTTTTTTTTAATAACTCTTTTCTCACCAATAATTTGAAATTAATCATAAAGCAACAAAGAAGCCTTTTTATGCTTAATTTTAAGCTGAAATCCGTTTTAAAATCGGACGATGCATTACAATAATATTTGGATTTAAAAATTTAGTTTTCCGGAAATTTTGATTCCAGGTTTTTGGTAAAGAAAATAGCGTTATGTTCAAAGTAAAATTTTTTACCCTCTAGTGCCCCATGTAGCATATATGCTACATGGACTTGGATAATATGCTTAATGATAATTATTGTATATAATAAATTATCTCCCTTTGATTTGAACTCTCCACTATCATATGAGCAAAGTTTAGTTTTGGATTTTAACCTAACTCTACGTCACATGACTTGTTTACCCTATCAAACATGGCTGCGTCCATGAAGAACATAACACTGTACAGAGCCAGAGTTTCCTCAGTCAATTTCTAGAGTACATAGTGAGTATTTGTAAGAACACTTAAAAATATCTTTCAAAAGGATCAAATAATTGAATGGAGTATGAAAAATCCCTAAAATAATACATAACTGAATGCAAAAATTTATTTGAAATGATGTGTTGCATATGTGATACATCGGGAATTTATTTTTTTGTATATTATATGATACACCGGGCATTTACAGAAAATACAGCTCAATTAAATTTTGGGCACTTTAAACATTGCAAATAACTTGAATATTGAAAAATAAACAGTTGTTTGTGATGTGTATTGTTATGTACAGTAAATACTACACAATTTATTTCGAAAGATTGTTTTTATTTTTTGCTTATCAATGAATAATATTAAGGTAAATCTATGTATCACATATGAAACACTGGGCATTAAACACTTGCTTTACAGTTAAATAAAACACAAACTATCCTGATATCAATATACAGGTTTTGCATTAGTAATTCTGTATTTTGCAAATAAATCATTCATTTCTACTTTGGATGTTTATTTCTAATGTTTATTTATTTTCTTATCAGTGAATATGAATCATCTGACTCATGATTTTGAGACTTTATATCAACTAAAAAAATCAAAAGCCTTCCTCTGTTCATGACTGTGATTCTGACTCCTAATATATACACCCCCCCCCCCTTGGAAGCAGCTTACATCAAGGAGAGAATAGTATAAAAATCATAGTGATCCTCCTCTCAGGGAATTGAATTTATGTGAAATAACTGAAGATGCAGACCATTTAGATGTACTACATGTACCTCAGCTGCAAAACCAGGAATGGAATTGCTCAAACCAGCAGTACAAAGACCCATACACTGATTTTAAAGGAAAACCTGAGGAACCTCCCCCTGATGGATTGCTTACTCCACTCCAATTTTCAAACTCATGGTTCCTGACCATACGATTTCAAATACTAGTATATCTGACGCAATGCAGAAAAATTCCGTCCCCCTTTAGCCTTTTGTTTCATATCTAGAGCAGTAGGTGCAGGTTGAAGGATGATTTTTATTAATGTCAGGTGTAATGCACCATTTTGGTTTAATTAATTGTAAGCTTAGATGTTGAATGACCGATCGGGAGATTAAGAAGGTCTAAAAATAATTAACCAATGAATTTTAAGTTAAAATTTCACCTGATGTGACAGTTTGAAATAAATCCAAGATGGCGGCGATGGGTACCTTGTGTATTACTATTATTAGGGTATTTATCTCTATTATGACAAAAATTTAAAATGTCAGGTGCCTGTGTGCTCATCTTTGTCTAACAAAGACAGAAACTGTTTTACAGCTTTCTCACGAAAATGAAACATTCAACAATGCTTCCCCATTAGTGCCATATATATGAGTTGTTCAGATTTGACAATTGGTTATTCTAGTTTGACCTATTGCTGGTTATGCTTAAAAATTTTAAGTCTGTTTTTTGTTTATTTTTTATAATTGTTGTCAGTTATTAAAATATTTTAGCAAATTAAATGTTTTTTCAATTTGAATTATTCGAGTATTTGTATCATATATGCAACATGAAGTGGTAATGCCAAATGTAGCATATATGCTACAGGCTGTAAAATGTAGAAAAATTGAGATATTGCGTTAAACTATCCGATTTCCTGTTAAAAATGATGATGCAAGTTTTATTTATAAAAGTCAGAATTTTCTGACTGACATAATTGGGTTTGGGCACTAGAGGGTTAACTCGTACCAAAAAAAATTGTTAAGTCATATTTGAACACATTCAGATTTTTTTGTTAAGTCGTTCTTGAAATCAGAAAGGATATTGTTAATTCGTACATAAAATCATTCGGATTTTGTTAAGTCGTACCAGGAAAAATTCGATTTTTTTCATTTTTTTATTATCGTTACTCTTGTTATTGGTTTAAGAGCTCTGCTTCTTACAGGAACTTCCAGCTTTAATTCCGACATTAACGGAAGACCCACTCGTTGCTTTGCAACGAGTTTTGCTCTAGTTAATTTTCTTCTTCTTTTTCTTCTAGACGTTTCTTTAAACTGTAATATCTCGCTTGTTTGTCGTTAGATTTTATTCAAATTTTCAGGGTTTATTGGAAATGACAATAGCTTACTTTAGCACAAAAGATTGTGAAATCGCTACTTCCGGTTTTGAGTTATTTCCCTTTGAATATTTTTTTAGTGGGTCTCGTGTACCTGCAAAGGCTCCGAGTTGATCCGTAGCAAGTAGTTTTAATTTACAAATCTTTAATGTAGACATCTTGAACGTTGTCCTCCTAGTTTTACATTTTTGATTAACCCACGTTTACTTCTTAAAAAATTAGATCGAAATATATGTTTCAAAAAATGTTAAATTTTGCTTATATCTTTGCTCAATAACTTTTTAGTTGTATTTTTTTTCTAGTCACATATAGAACAAAAGTTGTGCAGAATATAAAGAGCTTTCATTTGATACCATAAAAAAGGGGCTAGCCCCTAAAATGAGGGGTCTAGATCCCTTAAAAGTATTTGCCTCATAACTCTAAAACGGTAAATTTTTCGATATGGGCGTCGCTGCAAAAAATGTTGTTTGTGACTTTATTGATCTCATAAAACTGTTTTTGTGTTCGGATATTGCATAATATGAGGGTAAAAAGTAATACGTGTTGACCAGTACCCGCGGCAATTTGGCCAAGTTAACGAAACTCTCCCTCGCCCGCGGCCGAGAAAATCGGTAACCATGGTCGCGGCTGGGCTACATAGCTAGCGGTCAGCGGTTATTTAATACACGAGAGTTGCGTCTCTCAAATATGTCTCTCAAATATGAGTTTATTTAGCCGCAAACTCAAGAATTGTTTTAGTTTTGATTACACATAAAAGCTTATGGACTAAACGATTAGGTGTCATTTCAGAAATCGTTCAGTTAATTAATAAAAGCTATGTCATTTTCAATCTAAAGCAATATCAGACATAGATCAATTGTGGGTTTCAAGTTTAAAATAAAGAACTTCTATTTGATAGAATATGGTCATTATACTGCAAATTTTCAAATCTTCCTGGGTTCTGAGCTGTGCGTGTCTGTGCATTGTAACTTTACGTAAACTATCCTTCATCCACGGTCGAGGAGATCAGCCACGGCTGCACTACCTAGCGGTTAGCGGTTATCTAATACACAAGTTTCGCACACCGCGACGCACACTTAGATGAATATGAACGTGTTAGAGTTTATATAGCCGTAAATACAAGAACTGTTTTAAATTTATGTTATAAAAGTTTGTCCATCCAGTATTTATCTTATTAAAAATTTGAGTGTAAGTGAATATTAATGAACGATATTACTCCAAATCGGAAACATCGTCAGACATAAATTAATGGTTGGTTTGTATATCTAAAAAAAATTTACCCCCCCCCCCCCCCACAAATATTAAATTATGATCATCCCTCGCACATGGCCGAGGAGATCCAGCGTGAGTGCACAAGTGATCCGCGGTCGGCTCGTGTTCTTCTATACGTACCTTATCACGCGTTCATGTTTCATATTTTGCACGGACAGAACTATATTTTATTGTGTTTTCAACTATTATATAGGTTTAAGATGAAAAGATAAATTTATTTTACTTGTACAGTTGATTAAGCATTGATTTAATTATACGATAGCGTACAAGGTAGTTTAAAAATCAAATCAAATTATAATCAAAGTTCCTTGTTACATGTTTGCGGTAGGTGCTAGCACGATAAAACAATGTCCTGAATTGTCCAGAATTGAGGCATTTGATGATTATTTTAAGAATATTCACATGAGTTTTAAACAACTTAAGATTAGGTTCTATCGGTCACATATTAATCGCTCTGTAGTCTTTTCTACGTGGTTGTTCGTTTCAGTGTGGAAGCGAACTCATTGCTGCGTCCCCCCTCCTCCCGCCCCGCTGACAAGTGCTCGCGCTGGATTTTTTTTTAAATTGCCGAAAAGATCCCCAGAACTGTCGAAAATCATTTTTGGTGACTTTTTCTTATGTGTAACATTTTCTCCTCAACGTGTTTCATTTTCCCACCCGTTTGTTAATTCGGTCAGTCTGTATTAATTCAATCCCCACGTGCGACCGAAGATTCTCAGAACATATGTAATTGAGTAACAGTTGGAAGGGTGCTTTTATAAACAAAAAGACTATTATTCGAAGTCAATCATCTTCACATTGAAGATGTAAAATCGTAACCTGAGAATGTGGCTAATAAATTAACCTGTTAAACACGCTAAACTTCTATAGTTATGAACATAATAATTCATCATGTATTATAATCAAAAGTTTGAAGTCAAAGGAAATTTTGTTCTTGGGAAGTACGACTACATTATGCAATGCAGTCGATCGCCATAGAAATCATCAAAGTACTGCAAGTGTCGACAGATTTCTTATTTCTTTTAAAGACCATGATAATTCACTTGACTTGCAGACTATAATATAGTATATATAATATAATATGCCTCCCAGATATATATGCGCTTCTCAAAGTTACACTTAAGTGAGATAGATGTGAGTTATTGGGGATTTTATTTATTGCTAATTGTATGAAAATTGATTTAAAAAAACAACTTTTAATTGAAGTTGTGTATTATGAGGTTGTAATGCAACTTAACTTACTTACAAGGTTAGCTACAGCCAGTGGAATACTAATTTTAGCTGAACAATGAATACCCAATATATTAAAATACAAGATAAATAGTTTCCAGAACTATAATACTATGCATGTGTATATGAAAGTTGCACCCTAATTTGTATGGCTGAAGGTGGGGAGGTAAAGGTGTATCGATGTACATACAATGTATGACTGCATATACAGATTCCGGACCGCGGGTACAGACGATACCCATGATAGTCCTTTAATACATCAATGCGCAGTTTGATCTAGAAACTGACCAGTTTCATAACTTCTTCGAATTTCTCTTACACGGACTGTCTAATTCCTTCCCAGAATTCCAATTTACGCAAGCGCAATTGAAGTTTTTTTTTTCAATTTATTTAGTCAACCCACTGACATAAAAATAAAGATTTTGCATATTATTACATTGTCGAGAAAAGTAATATTCATTTCTGTTAATAAGGTTATTTAATTCACATTACGGTGTCTCTATGAAACAGCACCATCTGGTGTAAAATTTAGATGCTCGCTTTTGCATAAATTCTCCCGCTGATCTTTTTCTTTAGCTGATTATATATTATTTTGAATGTCCAAGTCTACTCGTATCATTAAATAATATCGGACGACACACATTTCCCTGTAGAAAAGTTCAGGGAAGCCATCAATCTTGACTAATTACTAAATTTTGTCAGCACGTAATAATTCTACAACTTGCACATAGTCTTCAAGAATTTAGAAAGATTTAAATAAAGAAGTTATCCAATAGAAAAGGTTACGTGTTTTGTAGGCAGGTTCGGTTTAAAAAAATACAATTCCTGATATGAATCATGAGTACATAATGTTTATAACAATGCTTGCTACCCTTTGAAAATTTAACTCGCCATTAAACATCTCACTTTTTAAAGAACTTTTGAAACGATTACACAAACTGTGTTCGACAAATAGTTTTCCTAAAACATTTTCTTCCTTTCTTTTTCAAAACACGTCTTATATACAGGCTTTCAATCACAACACATTTTTATAACAAAAGCAGAACTGAAAGTTTAGTCATTATAATCGTTTGACACCATATCACACATATTTTCAACCCGCAGCAACAACGGAAGACCTACTCGTGGCTTTGCCACGAGCTCTGCTCTAGTTTTGTAAATTTTAGATTTTACAATATAACACTAGGCATGTTATATATGCACATATAACATTTTCTGCTTTTTTCAACTCTTTTCAATTGTCGAATAACAAATACATGTGCACATTTACACTGTAAATGCCGTTAATAAACACAGCAATGTGTTCAATTTTCAGACACATTTTCATTTCTTTCATAAATAAACAAACTGATATGTTTATAAACAAAACACACGCTGTCAATGATCATGCAAACTTGTATTCTAGGTTTCGGAAAAACGGGTTATAACTTTATCAACACACTGACTGTGTTTAAAATTTAGATACTCAATAAACATTCTAAAAGACGTATAAATAATTAACGCCTAATATATTTTTAAAACACACAATATGTTTACTTGAATGTTTATATTACGTGTTTATTTCATACAACAAAAAAATAATCATTTTTAGAAGTGTTTATAGGATATTTTTATAAGCACATCAACATATGTGAAGTACAAAATATAAACACTTAAATATGACCGATTTTGCAGCTAGTTCATTCTTAAAAAGGAGTTTCTAAACAATGATTTTCATGCAACATAAACTTCAGCATTTCATAAGGTACAGGCTTACTTTGTCCATTTACATAAAATAATGTTCACGAAGAATGTACATGTAATAATTTTTTTTTCTTTTTTTTTTTTTTAATTTTATTTTATTTATTCAAACTTTCATGTACAAGTTATTTACATCCTCTTATTTATCCATAATTGATAATTTTCCAAGTATACCATTACTGCGTATAGCATTATTTCTCACTCATGAAATAATTAACCTCTATCCGCTCGAAATTGAACCACCTGAGCCCTTCATCTTTGTACAGTAAAACATCACATAACACATAGGTATGTTGCACTCTGCCACTTTTGTGACTTTATTGTTAACCAAATTTGGTTTGAAATAATCAGGAAAATGACAATAGATGATTATATAACAATAATTAATAAGTTCATAAAATTAATCATAAAATTATGAATATTTAATTCTTTACCCATAATATTTTACAACTAAAATAATCCATAACTCCCATTACTGATGTAATCAATGATGTGATTGATTAGATAATTTATGAAAAACATAATCCTTGTGGTCTGAAAGCGCCATGTACTTGATTTATTTGATTTAAATCAAGTTCAGACCCCAAGGAGGGAGGGAGAAAATTTTAAGTGGCAAAGTGCATTCCTATACCTTTAAAATGGACTAATATTTGCCAGGATATACATATGCCTTACAAACCTTAGTCCCATATACATGCAAACACATTCAAATACTATTCATGCATGGGTAAGGATATACATATGCCCCACCCAAAAAGATGTACAATGTAACCTAATACTTGTAATATATAGTAATCATAGGTAGGAACATACATATGTCCAGCCCTTTCAAAGCTTTGACATGAAAATAACAACTTATATTTCAAATTATTTTAACGCATTATAAGTTATCAAGAAATATACATATGTTCCTGAATAACCGTGTATATCCATAAGTTCACAGTCGGTCTTTGCTCTCTCTATACTAGATTAACTGGTCTAATATAACTTTTGAATGCATCTGATTTCCATCGACCTAACAGTCTGATTTTGCTGTCACTCATGCCAATGTCAGCACAGTGCGACGCCATGCCTATCCGGAAAGAATGGCTAGTAATGCGAGTCATATCCAACTTTGCAAATGATAGACAGTTTTTTAATACCGCCGAAAGTTTACCCCTGGAAACTGGAATATTTGGTACATAACAAAAAAGTGGCCCATTTTGTACTCCTCTTAACTTGATGTAGTCTTCTAGACTTTTTGTTACTTGCAGAGTGAATAGTGAGAAAAAATGGTTTGCCAATGTGATGTTTATATGTAACAAATTTGATAATTAAATGATCTTGCTGCCTGGAAATTTGATTAAACTGAATTAAATTTTTGTTAATTACCTTTTGACATGATGTTATTTCCCCAACTCTCAAGAATCCATAAAAGGCCAACAAAAACATTGCTTTAAACAAGGCCTTTTCAAATGCATTGGAAACTGTAACTGGTAAAAAGTCACAAATTTGATGCAAAATATTTTTTGTAATAGGTATTCTAACATCTTGTGAAGGTTTAAGTTTGCGTGTTGATAAGAGCAATTTTTGTATTAAAAAGGACGAGCATGGATCCCCAAAACTGTTGAGCTTATGGATGTAACTAATAGCTGAGAGATATGAAGAAATAGTTGTTGCAGCATAGTCCTTTGAAAATAGGTAGGCAACATAATATACCAATATGTGTTGTTTCACTGGAAACTCAATAATTAACTCGTATTTCTCGGCAAAATATTTAAAAACTGTCCGTACAAGTTATTTACATCCTCTTATATATTTAGTTTACAGTGCATACACATCACATATTCACATATTCACATGTAATAGTTTGATACGATTTCTGTATTAAATGAAAGAACTTTCCAGAACGGGTTACGAGGAACGCAGTTAGATTACTAAACGCCAAGGAGGACAGTTAAGGGCGAGATAACCACTGGGCAGATCTATACTTTTGATATATGCAAATACTACTTTTTTATTTCAAACATTTTTAACACCACAGATTGGTAGTAAACCTTATAGATTTATTAGTAAACAATGGACACAATGTGTTCTACGTCTATATCAATAATTGATGTACCCATTAAACAAGGAAATTGAATTGAAGGACTTTTTTCTTCAAAACTGTCTTTTATCTAAAATTTCACTTTGAAACATTGACAAAAATAGAATTTTTTTTACATAAAAAACAAAATGAAGGGTACGACGCGCTTAATACCGACTCACATGTTTGAAATTAATTACAACAAAATGAATTAAGAAAACGTAAATGTATATATCATAAATTTCAGTTTTTATATTTCATCCCTGCCCACTTCTCTAAATATCCAGACATGCTGGGTTTTTTTATTTCAATTTTTAAGAATATGCTAAGAAAGCATTTTTAAAAAAAAAATTGGGCACAGTACTTGTATGAACAAAAATGAAAAAAAAAATCATCATAAAAAATGTATCATTTTAATGTAAAGTCCCGAGTTTGCACGGGCTATCATCTAGAAAAAAAAAATATATCTTAAATAGATAGTAAGCAGTGATCAATTAACATTAAAAATGTCAAGTTTTTATAGAAAGGTCATTTCCTATCTTTAAACAAGTATCGACCTATATAGATTCCAAGGGTCAACCTGTTATTCAAGGTCGGGAGGCCTGACCACGAATATATGAAGAATGCATAATTATTTAAGCTATCGATAAGTTACATCGACTTAAATAGTTGCATCGTCTGATCCACCTGTTTACACTTTGTTTCGTCTCAGTGATAGGACAATGGATAAACGGGATCGGGAAGAGACAGGGTAAATTCAAAAATATTTTTGTTATTCTATAATTAATTTATCTGGAACCACACGATAAATGCTGTCCCTTGTCGTTGAAGCACACGATTGCTGATTTTCATCTTTTTGAGTTCATAAAGCGGTTGAAAAAACGTAAAAAATGTCCTATGGTGATGCTGTTATACCGTGCAGCCATGTAAAAAAAGACAAAATAAAAATACTAACAGTCCTGAATTGAGAGAAAACGTGGGTTCTTATTTGGCATACAAAGCTAGGGTGTTGAATTGACATTAATTACGTGTAGTCTACTGTAAAGTCTATAGCCATGTCTACTGATCCGCCCTGTTTTGCTCTTCATTATACTAAAGTCATCGAAAGATGGAATTACAAATATTTACAAATAATCGAATTTTGATAAGAACTCTATTTATGGAGGGGCATGTATAATATTGTATTTCATACCTTCGCGGCGGAAGACAATGGTTTTCTCGGGGAGTCAATTTCAACTGTTTCACTCCCAAACATGCACTATTTATATTGTGGTTGTGATATTTTGATGCCCCATTTTCAAGAAACATTTTGCGAGAAAACAGACAGTAATAGTCGACCTATATAGATTTCAAGGGTCAACTTGTTATTCAAGGTCGAGAGGCCTGACCAAGAATATATAAAGAAAGCATATTTAAGCCATCGATAAGTAACATCGAATAGTTGCAGTGTCTGATACACCTGCCTACACCTTGTTTAGTCTCAATAATACATGCAGGACAATGAACTCAGCGGATCCGGAAAAGACAGGGTAAACTCAAAACATCGATAAGTTACATCGACTTTAATAGTTGCATCGTCTGATCCACCTGTTTACACTTTGTTTCGTCTCAGTGATAGGACAATGGACAAACGGGATCGGGAAGAGACAGGGTAAATTCAAAAATATTTTTGTTATTCTATAATTAATTTATCTGGTACCACACGATAAATGCTGTCCCTTGTCGTTGAAGCACACGATTGCTGATTTACATCTTTTTAGGGTTCATAAAGCGGTTGAAAAAACGTTAAAAAAATGTCCTACGGTGATGCTGTTATACCGTGCAGCCATGTAATAAAAGACCAAAAAAATAATACTCACAGTCCTGAATTGAGAGAAAACGTGGGTTCTTATTGGGCATACAAAGCTAGGGTGTTGAATTGACATTAGTATGCGGATTACATGGTGGTTTTAATGTTGAGGGTTCGTATCATTAGCTCTGTCAATATCATAACTTGTCATACGTGTCAATATTATTTTAAATTCTTGAATATGCTTTTGAAACATTCAAGTTTGTGTGTGTTTGTGTTGGTGAGGGAGGGAATGGGTGCATGGGGAAATGGAATTTCGTGAATTGCAAAACTTATTAGAATCAATGTTTTGGTACATGTAATTAACTACTGTGTATAATGACGAACATCTGTGTTTTGAATTTGCCAGAGATTTTTTTTAATTTGTTGGAAAGAATTCCTACAATGTACATAAACCCAAAAAATAAGCAGCCCTGAATATGAATAATGGTATCTCGACTCAACAATATTAAATTACCTTATTAAATTATGAATTTAATGATGGCCAACCTAAAACGCTTGCCTTTTGCAAGACCGCCTTTAACGTACACATCACTATATCTGAGTTTTTCTGACTCCAAATTGCTTTGATTTCAAATAACAGAAAGTTTTCCTTTAGTTATACATGTTCACAGAAATGAAAAAAAAATGTGTTAAATGCATTAGTTAAACTGTTTTTTTTTTTTTAGTTTCAACTGTATTTTGCTAAAAGTTTAAAGTAATTTGTTCATTGTGAAATGCATACTCTAGGTAATCAGTTTTACGTATAGTCTACTGTACAGTCTATAGCCATGTCTACTGGTCCGCCCTGTTTTGCTCTTCATTATACTAAAGTCATCGAAAGATGGAATTACAAATATTTACAAATAATTGAATTTTGATAAGAACTCTCTTTATGGATGGACATTGTATTTCATACCTTCGCGGCGGATGACAATGGTTTTCTCGAGGAGTCAATTTCAACTGTTTCACTCCCAAACATGCACTATTTATATTGTGGTTGTGATATTTTGATGCCCCCTTTTCAAGATACATTTTTCGAGAAAACAGATTTTCATCTGATCGAGCTTTATAAGCTTAGACAGTAATAGTCGACCTATATAGATTTCAAGGGTCAACTTGTTATTCAAGGTCGAGAGGCCTGACCACGAATATATTAGAAAGCATATTTAAGCTATCGATAAGTAACATCGAATAGTTGCGGTGTATAATACACCTGTCTACACCTTAATTAGTCTCAATGATAGGACAATGGACTCAGCGGATCCGGAAAAGACAGGATAAACTCAAAAACAATTAATTGTTGTTATTTTATTATTAATCCGGTACCACACGATAAATGATACAATTGTCGTTGAACATACAATTGCTGTTTTTATATCTTTTGGGGGATCATAAAGCGATTCATAACGCGTAAAAAATGCCCTACGGTGACGCTGTTTTACACCGTAATGTAATAAAAGACAGAATAAAAAAAAAACACAGTCCTGAATTGAGAGAAAAAAAACCGTGTACATTGTACTTACATAGCACAGAAAAGAGTTGAATTAACATAAGTTTCAGGATTACTTTGTGGTTTCTTTGAGGTACGTAGCATCTTTTTGGTCAATATCATAACTGGTCTTATGTGTAAATGAAAATTCAAATTTTCAAATACTGCCGAATCAATTAAGCGTGTGTGTGTGTGTGTGTGGATGGGATATGGGGGGGGGGGATTCGGAAATTGGAAAATTTACCTAAAACAATTCTTTGTATATTAATGTACTTCTATATACAATAAAGAACATCTGTGTTTTGAATTTGGCAGACATTTTTATTTGTGGTAAAGGATTCCTACATAAACCCTTACAATAAGCCGCCGTGAGTATAATATTAATAACGGTATATCCACAGAGTAAAATTACCGATTGATGGCGAATTTAACCTAAAATACATGCTTGCCTTTTGCAAGACCGCTTTTATAGTGCATACACTGTAATGCCATCTCTGAGTTCCATGACTCCAAATTGTTTTGATTTCAAAATAATAGTATACATGTACTTTCCTAAGTTATACATTTTCATAGAAATGAAAATAGTTCTGTTGAATGAATTAGATTAACTATTTTTTTCAGTTTTAACTGTATTTGCTAAAACTTTGAATTATTTTATACATTGTGAAAAGCATATTCTAGGTAATCAGTCTTACGTATAGAACGTCATGTCAAACGGATCTACCCTGTTTTACTCTTCATAATACAAAAGTCATCAAAAGATTGGATCAAAAATGTTTACAATGATAGGTGTTTTTTTTTTTTGCAGATTTCTCTCTACAACTGATCATGATGAAATGATATGTGATCATGAAGACCAGAATATGCACGTACAAGTAAATGGCAAAAATGGATCTGTGCCACACGACAATTCGTTAGAAATCATCAACGAGAGCCAATCAAAAAAGCTGTTGTATAAGGTCAATGATGTGCCGCCGTGGTACTTGTGCCTCATATTGGGGTTCCAAGTAAGAACAAGGTTTATTCAGAAAAGAAAATGCTTTCTTCGGTGATTCATGTGGGATATGAATTGTGGCATTGCAGAAAAAAAATACATAATCCGGGTTTGCGGATTATGTAATTTTTTTTCTTTAACGATCGCTACCTTCATAACCCACATGAATAAAAAATAAATTGATTATGAAAAGTTAGTAAAATTCACTAAATTACTGTTAATGTATATCAGTACGTTTGCTGAAAGAAACAGCGAAATCATTTTCTATCGGAATTTAAGTCTGACATTATCATTGTTATTGCGTGCACTGCGTGATTGTTCTTAGGTAGCTAGAGGTTTTGACGAATTAATAAACGTGACGTGTATAATTTTCAGTCTTGTCAGTGTCTTGTTAGTTTCAACTGCTGTATATTTCGACCAATTTATAAACGGGCCGCATATATTTCAGTCTGGCTGTTTCAATAGAGCTATGAATTAACTTTAAGTTTCGGTAAGTTTAAATAACGCACGCTAGCGCGTTATGATAATTTGTTTGCACACACCGTTGTAGTTATGAGACCACATTTTTCAAAAAATAATGATTCAGTGCTCATATTTACGTTTTTAAACATTAAAGTTTATTTCTTTCCCGTAAATATGATTTGTTTTAAAAAAAGCTCTGAGTTATTCAACGAGTAAAGCAAAATTAACGGAAAAGCCATTGGAAAGCCAAATTATGCTGACAAAAATAGTGCACAGCGTTTTAAATTCTAATAACAAATTTGATAATTTCATCGCGACCGAGTAACACGGCGAGACAAAATGTACGTCCACACAGGTGAGACCTCTACAGCGAAGTACTTTGAACTGTTTAGAGGTCTGTCCCTTATATAAGGGTTGTAGGGACAGCAGGGATTAAAGAGAAATATGGCGGACAGTGCCTATTTACGAGCAGTGTTCAGCTTTGACTATAAGTTTCCGTAAGAAATAGAGGGAATCACAGTAGATAGTGTATCGGTGAAATATTAGTTCAAACTGTAATCATGTCCATTACTTACTAGAATGAATATTCGACGCTTGCTTTTGTAAGCGTTTAGCGCTTTATTACTTTGTGGAATAGTTCCTTTAAAAGCAATCTGTATTTATAGTTCAATTACTAGAATAAATGTTATTCAATCATTTTTCATTCAGGATAGTCCTAAGCAATCTGTATTTATAGTTCAATTACTAGAATAAATGTTATTCAATCATTTTTCATTCAGGAAACTCTTGTTTCAGCAAGCCTTTACGTCAATAAGCGGGATCATCGCGCTTCCGGTCATCATTCACAAGAGCATGTGTATGGGCGGGGACACTGTGGGCCTCTCAGAACTCATACAGACCGCCCTATTCACGGTGGGGATGTCCACCATCACCCAATCAGCCATTGGTATAAGGTAGGCAAAACCAAACCTATTGTTTGTTTGTTTGTTTGTTTGTTTTTTAATTCGAGTGTTATATATCATATTCTGATGAATGGAAGATGGTTTCTGTCAAAACCAGCAGTAGATATTGAGGGTAAATTTATTCAATCTCTTTACGATCACCTAGTTAGTGAAAGGTTCTAGAAATGATTTATCTAGCTATTGAAAACAAATATTGGAGTTTGAAGCAAACTCTAATGATACAGTGTTATCATTGGTAATCAAGATTTGGATCTATATAGATATAACTTTATCATCTAGCTTTATCATACAAAAAGGCGAATATTTGCGATTGAGGAACTGATCCAAAACGAATGTTTATTCCGCTTGATTTACAATTTTAGTAGAAGTATAATGAATATTCGAGTTACTAACAAAAAAAACCCACAAGTCTTGGTCAATGTATCGTAATGTATTAAAAAAAAACTTAGGTGCCAAGTTATCTTTTGACTTGAATTTTATGCAAAAAGGCACGTTTGTTTTATCGCCTCGTAGACTCCCTATAATACAAGGGGCAACAGCTGCCTTCCTTATGCCTGTGTTTGCACTGATGTCACAACCAGAATGGAGTTGCCCTTTTGACCAACAAGCAAACGGTATGAATTATCTTTTGTAGTAAATGCACGCTATGCGTGTACTCACTTGCGGGCATTGAATTTTACAGATGCAACATATATAATTGATATAATGTTTTATATACACCTTTACGCTGTAGGATTTTATTAAAAAAAAAATCATTACTTTATATTTCTATTGAGTACTTAGTCGTTTCATAGTAATAAACTACATTTTCTTTATATTATTAGAATCATCCAATATTCACAGGTTTTTCTAAATTCATTAAATGATTATAATTACGCATTCAGGGTATGGGTATTATCTTTTCATTAAATTTATTTGATTTTATTAGTAAATATGATAAAAAAAATGTCATAAGACGACCCATACATTTTCCCCTATGATTCCCATAAATGTATTTAATTAATACACACTTTTAGTTTCACATTTTTGAATTTGCCATATGACATTTTGAGTTGATAGATAACGAAACTATAAACTTACCGGAAATTGGAAGCCAAGAGCACAGATCTCTCTGGACAAGCCGACTCTCTGTGGTGAGTATACCAACTACTTCCGGTACATGTAGCTTTTAATTTTATTAGAGCAAATGGAAATATAGAAGACTTGCAACCGTTATCATTATTGATGATCTCGTACAATATGTTTAGCACTGTTTTAAGTATACGCAAGCATGGTTATTATTTTATTTTAACAGCACTGAATTTTAATGTTTTAATTTAATTCCAGATATCAGGTTCACTAATGGTTGCATCCCTTTTTCAAATGTTTCTGGGGCTGACAGGATTGGTTGGATTTTTACTTCGTTTTATTGGTCCATTAACAATCAGTGTTGTGACGTCATCCATATCGCTGTCTCTTTTTCCCATTATAACGACATATGCACAAAAGCAGTGGTATATAGCTTTCGCGTAAGTTGATGAGTTAATTTATCAGCGTTGAAAAGACAACTGTTTGTTGGAGCAAATTTATTTTTCGTATTTATCAAGTAACATAAGTATATGAACAAAAAATATGTAACATAGCGAATATATAATGGTTTTTTTGTACAAAAATAAATACTAGTAGGCTTCCATACCAATTGTATATAGATACTAAAAGATAATCTGTCAGTAGTGAATGTGCTAAAGTTTTACACAACACATGAATTAAAGCACAAAACTTTTTTTTCATAAACACCTATTGCTTTGATTTCAGAACAATTGCCCTGGTGGTTATCTTCTCGCAATATCTCAGGAGATGGAAGATCTGCGAACTGTTTCCGGTAAGAATAAAACAATAAGAATGCTAAGACATTGCTAAATTATTTACGAACACATTTGTTAACCTGTAAGAAGAAAATTTGGTTATATCTTCGTTGAAAAAAGGATGCATCAATATAATTTTTGAATTTGAGAAAAGATTTGGAAACCATTTCCAACCCAAATCTTTGAAAAAGAAACAAACAAAGAAATAAAAAAAAATCCCTAAAATATTAACCCAAAATGAATTTATGGGTAAAATAGTTATAGATATGTTTTGTTTTTCGATTGATATTGACGTTGAAACAATATTTCGGAATTTCTTTGATCATTTCATTTTTTACACAGATTTTGATATCAGTTGGCTTAAGTTGGTTCCTCTGTTTTGTGTTGACTGCCACTGGAGTATTTACAAATGATCCAAACGGTTGGGGATACGGTGCTAGAACTGACATTAAAACTGACGTGTTGACAAAAACCAGCTGGTTTAGATTTCCATATCCAGGTATTATTGTGATTGATTATGCCTGATCACTGATTTTGAATGTGACATCAAACAATTGTTGTTGTTTTTTGGGGGTTTTTTGGGCACACGAACATGTCCATGCATTGATATGTTTCGCACCACTTTATTAACTATGCAGTGACAGTTTCGTGGGAATTTTTTGACATTTCTTTTTTCATTGTAATGAGGTGTATTTTGACCCAGTGCCACATAGGTTATGTGAAGTTAATTCTAAATTGGTATTTCTGAAACCAACTAAACATCAAAGATGAAATTGTTTTTTTTCAAATCATATGAATATTTACTTTTGTAATAAACAATAAATAAAACAAAACTTTAAAATGAACATCTGTTAAAAATCATAACAGTATACAACAATACTAAATGTGACAGTTTTCATTTGCTCGGAGTAAATTTAATGTCGCTTGCTTTTTAATGATAATATAGGTCAGTTTGGATGGCCCACCGTGAGCATCGCGGGAACCTGTGGAATGATAGCTGGTGTTATAGCATCAGTGATGGAATCTATTGGCGATTATTATGCATGCGCCTTGCAAGCAGATGCAGGAAAGCCACCGAAACATGCAATAAATAGGGGTACTTATTTACTTGACTAAATTTCTATTTTGCATCGATTGCCTATAAATATTGTAAATGTTATAATGTATCATAAAGTTATTCCATGTCATAAGATTCTTCCTAGGAATTGCTGTTGAGGGTTTGGGTTGTTTATTGTGTGGATTTTGGGGAGCAGGCATAGGAACAACATCATACAGTGAGAATATTGGAGCTATTAGTATCACTCGGGTACGTCAATAATTGTCAATCTTTCTTTAGTGTCTTCTCTACACAACAGCCAATATTGTTTATACCTCTTCTATCTCTTCTAATTGTGAAACGGTGACTAATACAATAATGTACGATTTCTACTTTAGTATCTACTTTCTATTCTTCTTTGTTGTCGTCAAATAAGTCATATCCCAATTTTTATTTTTTAATTCTTCTGCTTGAACTTCAACCACTGCAGCCCATTTTTCTTTTTTCATGTATTATGCAACTATCCTTATGTATATGGTACTGATCTTTTATTTTTTTTTTTTACCGAAGCTTACATTGGAAACGATTTTTATTGTTTCTAGTACTTCAATTTATTCCTAATAACTTATTTTTGAAAAAAACAAAAACAAAACTATATTGCATTCTGTTCATATATATTCACTATAAAGGTCGCTAGTAGAGCCGTGAGTTTGGTTGCTGGTTGCATTTTTATGACATTGGGATGTATAGGGAAAGCTGCAGCCCTTTTTGCTACTATCCCTGATCCAGTGCTTGGAGGACTATTTCATGTCAGTTTGGGTAAGAATGTTATTATGAGTAAGTGATTATAAAGTTAGGGGGTCTAATTGGTCCGCAAATCACCCATCTATTACCTGTAAGAATTTTACGTATAGTTTTCGTTTGAATGAATGATCATTAATCATGAAAAAAAGAATCATATATCTTAACTTTGAAACTTGTATTATTTTCTATATTTTTGAATGGAACTCTTCTTGGCAAGGAAATCGATTAATTATATAACTATAACTCTTTTTCTCAAGAACATCGATAAAGGCAACAACCATGTAGCCCTCTTTTTAGATAATAATATTTATGATAAGTTGATACAACGTTTGACGAAAAAAATAATCAGTCTATAATTTTTCAGCGCAAAAACATTATAATATTGCATGCATTCTCTTTATTTAATTGCAAGGTTTTCAAACAGAATATAATTTCTATATTATAAGATGTATAAATTTGATGCAGAAAATTGATCTAAAAAGTTTTTTTTCTTTACTTTTTATCATACAACTTTTCATTGAATCATTGCTGTAGCATTTGACCTGATACAAAGTTCATGTCCATGAAAACCAAAACGATATAATAGTTAGCCTTTCTTAGAATGTTTACTTTTTGTTTATGAATACAAATTCGTGGTGGAAAATTTTGTATCTGTATGTTAATTAGAGTGTGTGTGTATTTGTGCTGTAACCCTATGATATTGACTGTAACTATGTAAAACTGTATCAAATAGACTTAATCATTACTTTTAAAACCTTATTTTAATTTGGTCATGTTTCTGAAACAACACTTTGCCTATTATTTTCTGTTTAAAACTTAAATATTTGCATTGTTTTTTAATAGAATGATACTTTTATTGTTGCAATGTAAATAATTTCTTTATTCGTCAAATCCAGGAATGGTACTGTCCGTTGGACTCTCTAATCTCCAGTTTGTAGACATGTCCTCACCAAGAAACATCTTTGTAGTAGGGACGTCAATTTCTATTGGACAAACACTGCCGAACTGGCTAAACTCTAACATATCCAGTATAAATACCGGTAAAAGCTTAATTTTATCTAAATTATTAACTCATGCATTAATTGTAATCATATTGAATCAGATACCTACATGTATTGCCTGATTGACGAGGTCACAATGAAAAACACTCATCGCAAACAATTGTCGATATATTTCTATAATGAAGAGGCATCATTACCCAATGAGACCTGTCTTTGATAAAAGTTGCAATGCCTGTAAAACACATGTTTAACTTTTTTTTTATTAAGCTTTAAATTGAACTCTTTTTTGGTTAAGGGAGCACACTGTTCGACCAAGTCATCAACGTTTTACTGGGCACCCACATGTTTGTAGCTGGGATGGCGGCCTGTTTTCTGGATAACACGGTGCCAGGTCAGTTTTATGCCCCACTCATTCCCACCGCAACGCCCTTACATAATCCCCATTTAGAAAATGTTTCTTTTCTTTCAGGTTTAACTTCAATTTGAATATCGATTATGCAACATAATTCATAATCTACTATGGATATATATTTATCCACTTCCCAGTATCTTTTTCAAAGTATATGTGCCCACTTATTGTTTGTTTAAACTACATAAACTACTAATTATAACTCTAATTATTTTTCACTACATTCATATAAGAGTCATTCGATACATTTTGCTGATTCCTTGAAAATAACCTAGACATACTAATTTCTAGCAAACGAGACTGACTTCAGGCCAAACGCGCGTATGTTTGATAAACTGATACATGTACATGTATGCATCTATTGGAACACTTCGTAGTTTCTTTTGATAAAAGGAATAATTCCGATACACTCCCTAAAAATTTATAATTTAATACTAGATGCAACATCCTTTTTGATTGGCTATATTCATTCTTCATCATTGCCCACATCACAATACGAAGTGCGTGTAATTTAATTTTATTTATTTTCACCTTATAAATGGTTGGATACTGTATATAAAGAATTAAAACTATAATGTTAATTATCAATTTGAACCTTTTCTGATTACTAGTAATTGTTTATCGGTATGAAAACACAGTTAAAGTATACCATTCAAGGAGCCAACGCAAGATTCAGTTCCCCTCAAGCAACCCTTTTTTCTTTGGCTTTTTACTCTAAGAAAAAGATCTGCCCTTATTGAACTCGAATCTTGCTTACTTCCACATTGGTATACTTTAACTGTACAATGTCAAACTTTCCATACGTAGATATGTTGTGCTTACCCAAATATTTGCCTGCATGTCCTTATCACGAATTACTGTTGTGGTTGTTTATTTCTAGGCACTCTAGAAGAGAGAGGTTTCACTCGCTGGAAAAAAAGCACTTCTCTACTGAAAGAAAACACGAAATCAGGAAATGTGTATGATTTCCCGTTTTTCCAGGATTTTCTGAACAAACTTTCTTGGACATCATACATTCCTGTGTGCCCTTCTTTTCAATCAAAGCAGAAACGGAAAAACCTCAATATATGACATTAATGTAGCGTGTTTCTTCATGTTTGTGAAATCGCATGAGCCTGTTTTTATTTTTAAAATTACAAACTGAGAATTATGTAATGCATTTCACTCACCAATAAATATACATCCTCATAGATAAAACATGTACATTTTTTTATTATGTGCAACTATATCCACAACTATATTTCACAATTCGTATACATTTGATTTTTTTCCGCAAATTGAATACCATATAGACATTCACAATATCAATAAGACAGCCACATGTTGATAATCATTCATTAGACATAAAATAAATGATACACAGTTAATCATTTACGGCCAGTATATACCCTTTTTAAAAACCGATAAACGTGATGTGATATTTTCCGTTCCGTTCCGCTCTCCGTTCCGTTTTCCGTTCCGTTTTCCTTTCCGCTCTTTAGCAACACCCCACTGAACTGTCTAATTTTCGTTCCGCAAAGTAAAAATAACCATTTCATAAAGAAATATTGATCCAGTTTATCTTATGATAAATAAAAGTCTTTCACCTGAATGGCAAAGAGACCTAAAACTCATCACTTAAGGTTTCAGGCATGATCATGAATATATAAAGAATGTATATTTAAATATGGATAAGCTACATCTCCTGTAATTTAGACCGCCAGTCAAAGTGAAACACTTGTATAAGTAAGACAACAATGGATTTAGGGGATCAGGAACACACAGGGTAAATAAAAATAGAGTTTGTTATGATCCATTATTAACACCCCCCCCCCCCCCCCTTATGTGTATCGTAAAACTCTGACATTTACCTTTGAAGTGCATTGCTGATTTATTCTTTTCGCGGTTCATAAAGCATACAGGTAATTCTATATGGGAAAGAAAATTAAATGCATTTCTATGGTGTTCGGAAAGGGCCATTTGCTAAAGTTCGTTCATTACTGGTTTTGAAAAACAATTACGTTGCAGCGTTTAAAACAAAAACTATCCACATTCAAACAACATGTTGCCGCGCTAACACAACTTAGCAAAACACTACGTTGTGCTGAATTTGCGCTGAAACGACAGCGAGTTCTTTAATGGAACTAAAACATGTTATTGGGATTTTGCAATGACTCTACCATGATACCATACTCTCCTTAAATAAGGAATAAATGTATACTTTTACACAGGATCTTAAACATTGACATCAATTTAGAAATTGTTCAGAGGAGTCTTTTTCAGAGGTACGTTAAATTTGCTTAGCCATTATAATTGGTCTATTATGTTATATGAATACGTACGTATTTCCCCGTCGTAGAATGGAAGGAAATTTTGTTTTGCTGTTGCCCTTGTGGCTCTCTATCCGTATGTCTGTCTATCAGTCTACCGGCAGTTTATGTTCATTTTCTTCGCAGATACTGAAATGAGATTTGGTAAACAGATTTATCATAATAATAGGAATATCTAGGTCAAATTTGATTTTAAGTACAATCAATCAATATTTGACAGAGTTATGCAGCAGGGATTTAAAATAATTCAAATATGTGTCACAGTTTCCGTTTATTTTCCTCGCAGGGGTTATACATACAGATATGAGATTTTGTAAAGAGATCATTCATAAGGACATCGGTCATCTTCGATTCTTCATACATGTACCATAGATAATTTTTTTCAGAGTTATGTCCTTCTGACGAAGAGAAATTTCAATTTCTTTTAGTGTCAGTTCATTTTCGTCGCAGAAGTTGCACATACTGTTGAATTTTGTATACAGCTTTATCTAGGTAAAGTTAGATTTGAGTACGATCGATATTTTTTACAGAGTTATGTCGCTTGGAATATTAACTGGCAAGATTGGAAATATACAGCTTACGTCAGTTTCACTTGTTACAGTCAAAACATTTGAAATGGGCGGGAACAAATTGACACGGACGTCTGCGAAAACATTGGATTGAAACTGTAGTTGTAGGAAATGTATTTTCAATTCACCTCAGCATTTCTTTCTTGGCCAAACTTCAAATAGATCGTTTCATAGCAAAGAGTATATTGTATCCATTGATAATTGATCGTTAGAGATTCGAAGTGCAAACATAAACGGAAATACATGTATGCACTAAGTAAATATGTCATATTCTAAAACTACCATGGGTGTTGATGACTATTTATTTGTGTACGGGGTTTACAAATTCTATGAAGACCCTACCTGAATTCGATATTTACACAGTAATTATATTAATGACCGAATCCAATTACAGTCGGATTTCAATGGTTCAATAGGTGTACATTAACATCTTGTGTATATCTACATTTGGGTTTACATTGTAAATCTGTGCAAAATGTCCAACAAAACAGGCCAAACCTAATCACGGCAAGAGGTCTCAAGTAAACGTCATCGTGCGATTTGTATGGATAAGGTAAAGTTACATTTGATGAAACGTTAAAGCTTTCAAAATCAACTTGAGATTTGTTTTTTAAAAAGATCGATATCGTTAAATCTAAATCATATCTATGCTTTCCTTTCCAGTAAAGTTTCTGACATTTTTCAAAGTGCGAAGTTGCGAAGGCGAAAGTTCGAAGTTGCAAGGGCGAAGAAGCAATATTCGTATCGCTCCTTCGCCTCTACACCTTCGCACTTTCGCCTTCGCATCTTCGCGCTTCGCCGTCGCATCGTTGCACTTTCGCTCCTTCGCCTTCGCACCTTCGCAATTTCGCCTTCGTAACTTCGCACTCAGGCATCTTCGCCGTACATATTAATGCGAAAGTGCGAAGGTCGAAGTGGCCCCATCGGAACAACATATGTAACGGTTATTGTGTCAATATGTAGGATCAACATTTCTACAATTCTAGATGTTTTTGTAGATTTCTTTCCGCAATTGATGATATGCAATCTGATCATCAAGACAAGACCATACACGTACAAGTAAGTGGCAAAGATGGGTCTGTGCAACAAGACAATTCGTTAGAAGTTATCGAAGAGAGCCAATCAAGAAAGCTGTTATATGGGATACTTGATGTGCCCCCGTGGTACTTGTGCATCATACTTGGCTTCCAAGTAAGAACTATGTTTATGTTCCTTGCAACTAAATTCTGTTTCAGCATACCTTTTCTAATACATAATATTAACTATATATATTTGCGCTTGTAACATGTACACTGTGTATATATCAGTTTAAATACAATGTTTTGGATAAAGATTATAGAATCTGTGAAGTTATGCTTTTTTTCCCAAAGTCTATAGTAAGTACCATGTTTATATACTGAAATCAATCTAAACAATTCAATCTTGCATCAGAAACGTTGCTTTGAATTAATCAAATTAGAGAAATTAAATACACATTAGTCGCATAAACATATTTTAGGTCAATAATCTGAATTATTTATTATTTTTTTTTCAATTTAATTTAATTGAATTTTTGCAAACTTTTACATCAGTAAGTGGAAAATTGCTTTTCAGGTTTATTTTCAGCAATCCTTTACGTCGATTGGCGGTATCATTGCGCTTCCGGTCATCATCCACAAGAGCCTGTGTATGGGTGGGGACACTGTGGGTCTCTCAGAACTCATACAGACCGCCCTATTCACGGTGGGGATGGCTACGATCGTCCAGTCTGTTATAGGTATAAGGTGGGTAACGTTTTTAACAAACATTCAAATGTAGCCTTTTCAATCTGTTTAATGACAAGAAGCAAATAAACATGATGTGACTGTATAGCCTTGATTATACCTCTCCTTAGATATTCCATTTGTTCTTGGTCATTATGTTTCGCAGTCAGTTAATAGGCTTCATTGCATTCGTTGTATACGTGTATGGAAATGTTACAAAGCCGTCCCGAAGGATTTTTTTTAAAAAAATGCATGTAGAGTAAAAGTGGTGGTATGAAAGGTTTGATAAAGGTTGCAGAGGCGCGATGCAGACATTGTATCCCTGCTTTTCAAAAGTATCATAATAGGTTCTAAGTGTGCAGAGCAGGACACTGAGAGATGAAAGTGAGTAGTTAACTTTGGAATCATTTATATTCGTGTGGGTGGATGTTCTTGGGTAGCGTAAATTTCCCTGGTTCGTGGGGAAGTAATTTCGTTGGTAGTGGAATCAGGATAAATTTAATACAATTTTAATATTAAACAAATGATTGTGTGTAGGTTCGTGGTGATGTAAATTCGTGGGCAAGGATAACCGATGAAGGCACGGGCTTTGCCCCCCCCTCTAACAATGCTGATTCCATTGTAGCCTGAGGAGTGGGAGGTGACTGGTGTGGCAGTACCGAGGGGACATGTACGGTAGAGAGGAGAAAATGAGTTTGGGTGTCATTGAGTGAGGATGTTTTATGTCTGCGAGGATTATACCTGCGTTTTAGATACAGTAACTATGTTTGCTGTGAATCCGCCCATAAACTTGTAAAATTTTAATACAGATATATAGTTATTAATCACTGTCGTTGAAATGGAGGATCTTTGTTAAAGAAATAAGCGAAGGCGACATTTCTCACTTTAAAAGTACATTTACCTGGGGCCCGTTTCATTAAGCATACCAAGGACTAAGTTATATCTTAGGAAAGAACTTTTCCTAAGTTCATTACTTACCCGTTTCACTATTCCAGTCTTATCTTATGAAATTCTGAAGTTATGTTTTAACTTTAAGACAGGTAAATCGATGTCTTAGGAACAAACTTAACATGGCGACTGTTTATTTTATAAAGACATGAATTACATGCACATTAAAGTTAAACAAAAAAGTACAAGAAAACACGAACCATTAGGACTTCTTCACTTTTACTTCTTAACTGAAAACTTTAGAACTATCAAAATAAACATATACTTCTTCCATTCATTTCTTTTGTGTAGACTTTTAATTTTAACATTTTTTAAAGATTATCTGGTCGCATGCGCAGATGGGTATCGGGTATTGTTATAGCCAGTGCACTGATGATAAAGTAATTAGTCATGCCCGAGAATCACTGATATCTTAGATAGTTTGATGAAAATAGGAATAAAGACTAAATAAAACTCAATTACAGGAAGACTGGATGATTTGTCCTATTCCTCCACCAAATAAGCTGAAAAATAAACATTTTTACAATCAAAAGTTAAGTGTCTTCTCTGTCTTCTCTGTCTTCTCTGTGTCATTTTGACACAGTTGACATTCTTTATTTTAATTGACTGTTCCATTTGCTTAGATATAAGTTATTACATAAAATGTTAATAAGAAGTTTGTAATTAAATTCTGCTATATTTTTTTAATCTTCCATTGATTTTATTTTATTGAAATAGATACGTTCCCATTCTGACTTTGAGCTAATTTGGAACTCGTTACTTAATTATACCCCCGCTCCGAATGAGAGGGGGTATACTGTTTTACCCTTGTGTGTCTGTCTGTCTGTCTGTCTGTCTGTCTCTCTGTCCGTCTGTCTGTCTGTCTGTCTGTCCGTCCGAAACAAAAATTTCTGTCGCATTTATCTCAGCAACTATTTATCGCAGATGCTTGAAATTTTTACACAGTGTTTGTTAAGGCATGCTATATCGTGGGATATATTTTTGTACCAATCGGACGTCAACTTCTGTTAAATGACGAATTTGCTTATTTTTTAGCCAAAATTTTCAAACAAATTTTCGTCAAAGATTTCTCAGTGACTATTTATCGCAGATGCTTGAAATTTTCACACAATATTTTTATCGGCATGCCATATCGTGGGATATATTTTTGTACCAATCAGACATCAACTTCCTGTTGAATGACGTATTTCTTCATGATCAGTTAATTTCTTTGGTGTAGACTTCTATTTATTACATTTTTTTTAGATTATCTGATCGCACGCGCAGATTGATAGCGGGTATATAGTTATAGCTAGTGTATTGACATTTATTAAATTATTCACGCCCTAGAATCACTGATCTCTTAAATAGTTTGATAAAATCGGGAATAAATACTTAAAAAATACTCAGTTACAGATTGACAGGATGAATTGTCTTATCCCTCCAAGAAATAAGCCTTTCTATTTCCAGAGATATATTAGATGCCTTTTTTGTGTATATGTGTATTTTTACGGGGGTGTTAATTGATTTTTTGTTCCGGATAGGGGTAGGAATGACCGGGAAGTGTTTTGGGAATGTCGACGCAAAATCCTTCATAGGAATGCTGTTCTATATGATAATAAAAATCTTGCCTTATATCCTCATTTTTCTATCACCGGGAAGTGTTTTAGGAATGTCGACGCTAAATCCTTCATAGGAATGATGTTCTATGTAATAATGAAAATCTTGCCTTATATCCTCATTTTTTCTATCAGCCGAGATCTACTGTGGTCTCATTAATATTCAAGAGTATCGATTTTCGTGGATAAAGTGAAAATCACAGTTTCAAGGATACGCAAATTCGTGGCCAATGACCTTATCAATACAACATATTAGTAGAATTTGCAGTTCAATGAATATTTAATTTCAAGGATAAACTTAACAACGGAATCATCGAAAATTGGTATTCAACGAAAATTGGTGAATTTCTATTTTTTTCTTTTTGTAACAGCCAAACAAAACAAAACACACCATTTTTATATCAATTATTACAAGAGAACTAGCGTTACATTAAACTAAGTTTAAAAGTTCCACATCTGTCCATTTCAAATCCTATATGCCACTGAATATGATTATTGTGTTCCATTTGGAAGATACCGTATGATACAGTAAAATCATCAAATTTGGATATCTCAACGGTCGTTTTTAAATTTAGGAATAAGCATATCTGTATACGTTAACGCATGCTATTTAAAATGGACTTACTAGACAAAAAAAACCCCACTGGAACATTAATAAAAATAACAAATTATTGCAGTGACCAATGTTTTTCATTTACGCTGTCCAAATAATATTTGAAAATAAATAACGAAATATATGTATATTTAGCTAAATAAATATTAGTACGATCAATGCATTCACTCTTATTAAAAGAAAATATATAAACTATACGGATTTATTAAGTAATTTTGATCTTACTCGTGTATGCATGTGAATGTAAAAATAGCATACACAATTTCAGTACATGTACATAGACACTACACTATTTACACTCTATTTACACGTTTTACTTTTTTTCTAACATGTTTCTAGGTGAATAAGAGAATGCATTTTTACATTCACTTAAAAAGTTTACATTGTGTCATATTGAAAAGATTTTAAATGAACGATATTAATTTAGAATTAACAATATGATATATATGAAAGTGTCTTACATTGTATCTTAAGATAAGTCAACTGCGATACGCTAAGAAAGTTTTGTGAAACAGCTATGACTAATCTTAGGAGCTTCCTAAGATATATGTTAAGCATATCTTAAGTTCTATCGTAGGAAACATCTTAGGAAATTTTTGTGATACGTGCCCCTGTTCTTTTACGAAAGAAATTTTAGGTGTTTTCTATGCGGTGGGGTGAAGGGTTGTTTATTTCAGTTTTTGTTGGGAGGGGTAGGAGTGACCGTCAACTGGTTTAGGTATGTCGATGCTGAATCATCCTTGGGAATGCTGTTTCATTAAAAAAGTGTTGCCTTTTATCCTCACTTCCTCTATACGCCAAGATGCAATTATTTGCAATGTTTCCTTTTGTTATAAAAAAACCCCATATTCTTATATCAATCATTACAAGAAAACACGCGTTACATTAAACTTAGCTTAAAAGTTCCACATCTTTCCATTCTAAATCCTACTGCATGTGAGTATCGTATTCCATTTTGAAATATACCGTAAGATATAGTAGATTTATTATATTTGGATATCTCAACGGGTATTTTAATTTAGGATTAAGCATATCTGTATATGTTAACACGGACTTTTTTTAATGGACCAACTAGATAAAAAATTCTCTCGATCATTTGACCAATATTTTCAAATGATTCATGCAGTCAAGGATTACATGTACATGTAGCTAAAATCAAGAAAGATACTGCGATCTCTCAAATTCAAAAAATACCGTTTTCAAAGAATATAAGGTTTTATTACGTAATTTTTATCTACCCGTGAAGGTAAATATATACAAAATTTCAGTACATGCACATACATGTAGGCACAACACTATTTGCACTCTATTTATACGTTTTAGCTTTTTTTCCTAATTTGTTTCTAGGTGAATAGGGGAATGTGTGTTTACGTTTATTTAAAAAGTTTAAACCAACGCAATATTGAAAAGAATTTACATGATCGACGAAATTAACCAAATGATTTAAAAGTGAACTACAATATATCTTAGGATAAGATTTAGTCAACTGCGTTATGCTAAGAAAGTTTTGTGAGACGGCTATGACAAATCTTAGGAACTTCCTAAGATATAACAGGCATATCTTAAGTTCTATTTTAGGAAACATCTTAGGAAATCTTTGTGAAACGGACCCCAGAGTACATAGTGAATAACTGTGAAGACCCAGTCCCCAAGTGTTGAACTTTAATTTATTCTCCAAACTTAGCATGTGCCGTGTGTGTAAATTTTAAACGAATTTTTCACATGTTTATTTTATTTTATCGTTGTATAGGCTTCCGATCATACAGGGTGCAACAGCTGCCTTCCTTATACCTGTTATTGCATTAATGTCCCAACCAGAATGGCGATGCCCTTTTAATGAAGAAACAAGCGGTATGATTTATCTTATCATCTTTGTCATAAATGCACGCTATTCTTAGATACACATGCGTGCATTAAAATTGGTTAATAATTGACAAATCAAATTTTTATTTTTTCTTTATATACAGCTTAATTAATACAAAGTGAAAACATTTCCAGATGATAGATTATAACTAATTATGATGGAATAGTTCTATTCAGCTCTAGACAGTGTGCACGTGATGCATTGCTGCTCATTCCTTGTTTTGTTATAAATTTACATATTATTGATATTTAGGATTAAGGCAAAAACAGCTGAAAAATTGTAGTTTCTTTCTAAATTTATCGAACGATGATTATGCAGGGATTATATTTTACGAGAAAACTTTGAGTTTATCTGAAAAATATAACTAGCATGTAATAAGGAAAATTGTGTTCAGATTAAAAGAGGGAGAAATCGATGCCGAACCCTAGTACGTAAAAAATCACTTTATTAAAGGTAGATAATAAAACACCTAAAGGGAACAGCTGAAGAGCATTTCTCCTTCACTGAACTGAACAAAATATCAGTTCTACATATTTCATTAAGTTTCAATGTCTTTATTTTGCATTTCAATGATCTGAGTTGATAGGCAATGACACTATAAACTTACCGGAAGTTGGAAGCCAGCAACACAGGTTGCTTTGGACAAGGCGACTCTCTGTGGTAAGTGTTATAATCATATTATTAGATCAGCAGAGGATGCTCACTCCTCCAAGGCACCTGATACCACTTCTACCTTTTTGGAGGTCCGTGTTGCTCTCCTTGAATTTGTATTTCGTTTTATGGAGATGATTGACGGTTTGTTATTGTCCTTTTTAGCTCACCTGAGCCAAAGGCTCAAGTGAGCTTTTCTGATCACAATTTGTCCGTTGTCTGTCGTTGTCGTCGTTGTCGTCGTCGTCGTCGTCGTCGTAAACTTTTCACATTTTCATCTTCTTCTCAAGAACCGCTGGGCAGATAGGTAAAGGGAATTCAAGTTTGTTCAAATGAAGGACCACATCCTCTTTAAAGGGGAGATAATTGAGAATTATTGAAAATTTGTTGGTATTTGTCAAAAATCTTCTTCTCAAAAACTATTCGGCCTGAAAAGCTTAAACTTGTGTGGAGTCATCCTCAGGTAGTGTAGATTCAAATTTCTTCAAATCATGGTTCCCGGGGTAGGGGGGGCCACAACAGGGGGATCAAGTTTTACATAGGAAAATATAGAGACAATCTTTAAAAATCTTCTTTTTAAAAACTATCAGGCCAGAAAAGCTCAAATTAAAATAGAAGCATCCTCGGGTAGTGTAGATTTAAGTTTGTCTAAATCATAGTCCCCAGGGGTAGGGTTGGGCCGAAATTGGGGGATCAAGTTTAACATAGGAATATACAGAGAAAATCTTTAAAAATCTTCTTCTCAAAAACTATTGGGCCAGGAAAGCTCAAATTTGAGTGGAAGGATCCTCAGACAGTGTAGATTCAAGTTTGTCCAAATCATGGTCCCCGGGGGTAGGGAGGGGCCACCATTGGGGGATAAATTTTTATACAGGAATATATAGAGAAAATCTTTAAAAATCTTCTCAAAAACTATTAGGCCAAGAAAGCACAAATTGGCGTGTAACCATCCTCAGATAATGTAGATTCAAGTTTGTTCAAATCATGGTCCCTGGGGCTAGGGCAAAGCCACGATTTGGGGATAAATTTTTATATATAGAAAAAAACCTTTAAAAATCTTCTTTTCAAAACTATTAAGCCAGGAAAGCCCAAATTTGAGTGGAAGCACCCCCAGATCGTATAAATTCAAGTTTGTTTAAATAATAGTCCAGGGGTAGGGTGAGCCACAATGGTGGACGAATTTGATCATAATTAAGGCAATTGTTGCTTAGGTGAGCAATGTGGCCCCTGGGCCTCTTGTTCATCATCTACTTCCGGTGGTCATTAATTTTATCTAAACGCGAAAAGAAGAAAGATCTTCAATCTTCATAAATTTTTAATGTACCTTTATTACCATCTTTACGATATACACAAAACTAAATGCGTTTTTATTTGGATTTAAGGTGTCCGGATCACTAATGGTGGCTTCCGTTTTCCAAATGTTTCTGGGTGTGACAGGATTGGTTGGATTTTTACTTCGATTCATTGGTCCGATCACAATCAGTGTTGTGACGTCATCCATATCGCTCTCTCTTTTCCCCATTATAACGTCATATGCACAAAAGCAGTGGTATATAGCTTTTGCGTAAGTTGAATGAGTTTATCAGCGTTAAATAATGACTTTCCTCACTGATTGTTGAAGTAAAATTCAATTCATTATCATTGAAAGATAGAGATTAAAAAACCTATCACTATAACTTTTCTTGAATACGTGATGAATAAACCTTCTATAAGTAAACTGTAATTGTTGAAATTCTTAGTCCGGTGTGTTTTACGTTGAATATGCGAGAAAAAAGGTTTATTAAGTGAAAATTAATTCACCTACTTTCCCATTTTTTTCAGAAAACTGTATCAATTTTATGAAAATAATTCTGCTCTTTATATCAATCTTAACCAAATAACACGGGGATATATACCGTTTTTGTCTAAAGAAAGTATTATGCTACATCTGCCAACATAACCGTCAAACTAAATCTACACACTTGTATAATGACAGTCGTAAGATATCTGAGTATTGTGCAATTATTGGAGTTGTATAAAGGCAAAGAGATTGTAATTATTCTCCTCATAAACTACCTCATTTTATTTTCAGAACCATTGCTCTTGTGGTTACTTTCTCACAATATCTCAAGAGATGGAAAATCTGCGAACTGTTTCCGGTATGGAAAAATAAATGTTGAAACGTTATAAAATTTAGTTCAAATCCATTACTCAGATAAAAAGAAGACCTAATAGGACTTTTGTTTAAACAAATACTGTCAAATAAATTTGTTTGTATTTGTGAAAATATTCTGAACCACAAAATTTAAATCAAATGTATCACATGGTGTAATTGCTTTTTGGCAAATTGCGTTAAAATTCAATTTCAGTTTTGGTGTATTTGTGACAGATGCATTTTGTTCACAGATATTGTTATCGGTTGGTTTGAGTTGGCTCCTCTGCTTTGTTTTGACTGTAACTGGAGTATTCACAGATGATCCAAACGGCTGGGGATACGGCGCTTGAACCGATATCAAGACAGATGTATTAACGAAAACCAGCTGGTTTAGATTCCCACACCCAGGTAATTGTCTGATTGGTATTACTCGCTCACAAATGATTCCATAAAAAGAATCAGGTGTATCAATTTGCCCATAGGTAAGCATTGTATTATTATGTTTTTTATGCAGTGAGAACTTTGTGTGAGCCTTTTATCAGCTTTTCTGGTTGTATAGAGTTATACAAGTTCCTTATGGGTGAACTTGGTAGAAAACTATAGTCTTTATCCCAGTCTGTCAATCTTCTGCCTCTTTGAAGTTTAGCTTTTTATTAAAGCGCTAAGCATAGCTCAGCCCTTTATTGTCGTTAGAATTCTACTTCCGGTGCAACGAATAACCACCCCCTATGAGCAGAAGTTTACATCATTTAAACTGGTTAGGGAACCAGTTTCAGGAGTTTGTGCACATAACTGCATGAGTAAGTACGGGCTATTGTGAATTTATTGTACGAGGCTTACATACGTCATTGCAGGGGATGCCACGCAGTGATGAGGAAATATATTGCGTATACAGAAGCTGAAATGTTATACACATGTATTTTTATACTAGTATACAAACAGGAGCTGGGTTAGCGCTTTTCAGTACTATCAGTACTTTGATTGAGTATGTGCAGATCACGTTTATTAAACAGATTACGAATAAACTAGTTTTTACTTGATATGTCTTTTCTAATTGGGTTTTAGTTTATATACAAATATAATCCTTCCCTCATTTTCTAGAAACCTTTTTAGGAGATAAAACTATAGTCTGTCCCAAGTTATTTATGCAGCACATTTGGACGATTTTAATTTAAATAAACACTTGTGAAAGAATTTTATTCAAAATCGATACAAGTGTGAAAATTTCCAAGATATCTTTATTAACACTTATCATTTTTCATTTGAAAAAAATCACAGGAACAAAAAAAAAAAAGATTTCCTTCGGAGATTTTATAAAGGGGAACGCTTATATCTTTTCTCCATTCGGAACTCACTCGGAATATCACAATTTACATCTGGGTTTGCTGCAATACAAAATCCCCACAGACATCACAATTTTTAGTCGTGTATTGAGACCTGATACGCTTGAGGGGCGTTTTAACTGAGAAATCTTGGAACTTTTCGTTCTTTTGAATGAACATAGTTTGAACCCTGAAGTTTTTATAGATATCGAGTAATTCGGCAAAATGTGAATCGATGCTATCTTGGGACATAGTATACATTCCGTCGGAAATTGGATGCGCTTGTAGGGGACATGTAATGCACATGAAACATGGCGTTTAGAGGGAATGCTTGTAAAAACTCACCAACTCTTGACAACTGCAGAAAGGGAACGGCTTTTGTTTGTTTATGATTATTAAAGATATGTTACCTTTTCGATTATAAAGGTCAGTTTGGGTGGCCCTCCGTGAGCATTGCTGGAACCTGTAGTATGCTAGCTGGTGTTATAGCATCAGTAATGGAATCAATCGGTGATTACTACGCATGCGCATTGCAATCTGATGCAGGGAAGCCTCCATCACATGCAATAAACAGGGGTGATTATCTACTTGATTTACTTTCCATTTTACATCAACTTCTTTAAAAGAAGTAAACTTTATTCATCAAAATACACCCAAAGTCTAATAGTTTTTATGTAGTCTGATTTATATTGCGTATGCTATTTATTTTTTTTAAGGCATTGCTGTTGAGGGACTGGGTTGTTTATTATGTGGACTATGGGGAGCAGGCATCGGAACGACATCATACAGTGAAAATATTGGAGCTATTAGTATTACGCGGGTATATAAAGATTGCTAACCTTCCTATTGCCCGTTTCAACAACTATCTCTAGTATTTCTTCTCTTTTATTTCTTCTAAGCTACTACTTTTTGTGATCGGCTTCGGCCGATCACTGTTGTGTCCATATGAGGCATACGGCAAATGCTTCCACGTGCGCATACATTCCGCTTGCATAAGTAGTTTTATTTTTTATAAAAACTTGAAGCCTTGGTTTAGGACTTATATAACATTTTACTCAGTTTTATTTCAATTTATTTACCTTAAGAGATGCAAACATACATAAAATACAGTTCGCCCTGTTAATTCAAGAATGCATATTTTGTCTCACACGTAAGAATTTCGATCGAAAGATTCATTTAGTAATGCAGTTGACCTCGATGAACTGACCTCGATCATAAGAAGATGCTCCATGAACTGACCTCGATCTATTGATGTTGCATAATAGTAGCTAGGAAGAAACAAGGTTACGTTATAATGTGACCTCAATTGCAAGTTATGATGGCATTCAATGTTTTTTCAGTCGCATTAAATTATTTTAATAAACTCTTTCTTTGTATACGTGTTAATGCTCTTTGAAGAGCCCTACTCAGTATTCTGAAGAAGAAGAAGAAGATATTTAACATTTAATAATTAAGTTAAAAATATAAAACTAGACAAAGAGTTTACGAACGGCTTTCCCCAAATTTAGTTCAAAATTAAATTTGTTGACGGTTTATAATGATGAAAGTATGGTGTACAGATTCAAAATATTCTATATTTTGTATAAATACAGTACTTTTTAAAGTACTTGACATCAAACTGATCATGTTGATTGCTTCTAGCTATCTATAGATCATTATTGCCGATCATTCCTTTAAAAGGAATACTTGTTTCTGTTACTTCTATTATTTTCTCTTTATCTATATTTGATTTTGCATCCCCGTGAACAAGTACTTATCCAAAACCCTTTCCCTTTACCTCTTGTAGTCTTCCACTGATGCCACCACTTTTTTCAACAGCTATGTCTACGACATGTGCATATATAATGCACACGTTTTTGTTTCTGGTGCTTCACCTTAATATCATCAATGTTTATTGTTTTAATGAATCATATTGAGGATCATTTTTCATTGAGCCACTTTCATGTATGTACATTGAACAGGTTGCAAGTAGAGCCGTCAGCTTGGTAGCTGGGTGCATTTTTATGATAATGGGATGTATTGGGAAAATTGCAGCTCTATTTGTAACTATTCCTGAACCTGTGCTTGGAGGGTTATTCCACGTGACTTTAGGTAAGACTTATGGCTTAGAAGAATAGACATTTAATATGTGTTACGCTGTGACCGTTTGGGCAAACACACATATTCATCTTGCATCATTGTCTACTCCATAACCCAGACTTGTCCACCCCCCTTTCCAAAAAATAAAATCACTTTCTCTCACATACATGTACTCAAACCACGAAATAAGCAACTTCCAAATTGTGCTACTTTTAACAAACTTCCACAATGTCTTAAAAAAATTGATGAGATATATATTTGATTTATTCAGTTGGTTGTTTTGATCATTCGTCTACTACATACATATATGGGAGAATTGTATTAGTAAAACACGAGGACAGTTGCTGTATCAATGTGTGAGCATGACCGTAACAATGCCAAACGGCTTTGTAAAGTTTGCGTTATCTCGATTATTTGACTTCATTTGAATTGGCCCCAGTCTCAAAGATCACCCATCGCCAATTCTATTCTCTGCAATTTCACACCTCCTATCAAGTAACATCAAACATTGAAAAAGACGTCTGCTGTATGCACTATGCTTGTTTTTGTAATGATATATGTTCTAAAAAAAACTTAAATGTTTTCGTGTTGTTGCTATGAAGACATTTTTTGTTCATTGATATTATACAGGTATGGTGCTATCTGTTGGTCTTTCTAATCTCCAGTTTGTTGACATGTCCTCGCCAAGAAACATTTTTGTAGTAGGGACTTCTATTTCCATTGGGCAAACGCTGCCCAACTGGCTGAACGCTAACATCTCCAGCATAAATACAGGTAAAACCTTCTTGATAAAGGCTTTTTAATTTATTAAGTGCTTACTTACATGTTTTAATTGATGTTGACGTCAGAATAAGAAATTGAAGATATCATCAATGTAGGACACATAAATTAATTCATCGTTGTCTATGGAATTGCGTTTTTGTAATTGGCTACTCCTCTTAAAAAATGTTTGCTAAGATTTTTCTGGCTTTCGTCTGGTATAGGAATTACACTGTTGGATCAGATCATCAACGTTTTACTGGGCACCCATATGTTTGTTGCTGGGAATGTGGCCTGCTTTCTGGATAACACAGTGCCCGGTCAGTTTTATACCTCCGACTCCTTACTACGGCCTCAACCCTGAAAAATTCACTTATCCTTAAATTCATCTTCTCCTTTTCGTCTTTGGTGTTTAAAGGCAATTTAATGGATGTGAAGAAAACATAATGTAACACATGTATGCAGTATTGTTCTTTTTTGATATGTGATAATCTATTAGAAGCTAAGGTGTCCTCTTTAGATGACCTTTAGTACGTATAAAATAAAGAAAAAAAACCCACTGATCATATTGAAAATGTTTATAGTCAACTGTGATATTTTTCACATTCCAGAACGAATGATCTTTTATTTGAGTTAGTTGGAATTTCAATTTTTCTTATATCAAAAAAAGAGTATTCTTCAAAATACATGACTATAAATGAAATGTTCTAAATTGTTAAAATATTGCTTAATATTGAAAAAATGTTTATATCAAAGTTTGGAAAGGAATGTGGCTGAATAGAAATAAATAATATGTTCTTAGAAGCTAATTAGAGTGATAAATTACAGTCTGAATTTTCTGATAAATTTTCTTAACGCAGTCCATTTTGTCTCATTTTACAAAAGAAGGGAAAAAAAGCCACATTGTTTTTATAGTATTTAGATTATATGAGGTCAAAGAATAAATATGTGTGTTTATTGTGATGTGCTTAATATATATATTGATGCGTTCATATATTCTTTTAAAATGAATTGTTGCTTCGTATGGCATACAGTTATCTGAAATTATAAAATTAATGTTATAAAGTTATCACAAAGCTGCAAAGTTTTAATGTCTGACATATACAAACATAACTTTGACTAAAAAAGTGAAGAAATATTTTTAATGGTAAAAAAAAGTCCAAAATTTTCTTTGCTTCACCAAAAATCTACATGTATATTTCTTTAAGCCATAGTTCATAAAATGATGAAAAATCAAAACATTGCAATATCTATACCTCTGATAGGTAATTTGTGTGTTTAAAATTTTTGTTCTTGTAATTTTGTACTTCATAACTTTCCGACATCGACACCTCGCACCCTGAAGAAACAATCTGAACAAAGCTGAAAAGAAAATGAGTATATCCATACACATATATCTCTAACATGCTATTGTTAACGGTTTGTTCTTATTGTAGTGTATATCTGCTCCGATAATAAAGTATTGTTCTTTGTTAATTAATTATAGGCACACGAGAAGAGAGAGGGTTTACACGCTGGAAGAAAAGCACGGACATTCTAATGGAAAATACAGACTCTAATGTGTATGATTTTCCTTTCTTCCAAAGTTTTCTCAACAGATTGTCTTGGACCTCATACATTCCGGTGTGTCCTGCCTTTCAATCAAAGAAAAAACGGGAAAACGCGATACAGCAGACACATTTTTAGTTTTCTTTAATGTAGTCCATCCATTACTAACATATTTAGTATCTAATAAATTTTTAATTATAAATGTTCATATTTAATTTTTTCTTAAATTTTGAATATTAACAAATTTATCCCAACTTGAAGTTAACATTGAAGTGTATGGGAAAAATGCATTTTTAAATATATCTTTATAGTACAAATAATTTTTTCTCTCAAAAATCTCTTGGTAAAAAGCGAAAGCTTTCCTTTTCTTTGACAATGCTAAAACAGTTCATTATTTACCATACATATTTTTGATAGCTGATTTTTTTATATAAATTTTTACAAGGGACAGACATCTCTTTAAAAAGTTCCAAATGCAAAAAGTTTATTTCATCGACTGCATACATATTCCAGACTTTGGTTTATGTCGGACTCATAATTGTTTAAAAATAGATATTCAACATAGTTCATACAAATCAAATTTGTTAAATTCGTCTCAGTTATGGATGGAATACCTTTAATATTGTTATTTTTTTAAAGAAATACAAAGCTAGTTACAATTGTAAATACTTTATAACTTAAAATAGAGTAATAACTGGTTTGAACAAGTTTGAAACCCGCCCTTATAACTGCTGAATATTATTCATTGTGGCTTAATTTGTATTCATCTGTTAGTAAACATCATCAATAAATATTCATTGACATCGATCAAAGAAGAAGCGTTATTGTTATTTTTACAACCATACAATTTTATTAGAGATTTTTACACCAAACTAACCTTATAAAAGCTGACTCGCACAAATTAGACCACTTTTTTTTGGGTTTTTTTAAACCTCTAAATGACTCTTTTGTATCAAAGAGGCAACACAATCGGACGATAAATATCTAAAGTAATAGATACATGGTCATGTTTTAATCAAGGAAGAAAGATTGATTCTTTGTTCATTATTGGGTTATAAGTTTAGTTGGAGCGTTAACAAAGTCAGTAAAATCCCAAAGGATTTGTGATAGATTTGATCACGCCCCGACCATAATTATCATCTCATCTATTTGAAGAAAATGTCGGTATTACTTATACGTTCAGCAATAGTTCGACTGAATTCTTAATCATCGATACATTCTTTAACATAATCATAATTTCTCATATCTATGCAACCAAGCTTGCTCAACAACGTCATTTCCGTCAATAATAACATATATGGACTATTCATTAAAAAGTGGTTGATGTTTACTCAAAGACAAAGATACTTGAGCATGTAAATGCATGTGCAAATATGTCTCTAAATAAACAACGAAATAGTTGTTTCTGGCATGGATACATTATTCAATTTCTTTTAATTTCGATTCTAATTTTTGTAAATGTGACTGTATATTTATCAAAATAAATGAAACTGTTTGGAATTGCACTTGTTTATAAATAATTTTCGTAGAAAAATACCCAGTCGCATTCATAAACACTTTCTTAAAAGATATATATTATTGATTCTTTAAACTCAATAGTATTCCATAATAATTGCAATAAGTGACACAGTAACCTATATTAATTGAAAAAAGAAATTCGATATGAAACATGGATCTTTTCTTTTAAACCCTTTTTTTTTTTAAAAATCAGTACACAGAAACTATGCCTCGAGTAAACTCAGGTGACCTATTGTTATCCGTGTTCGTCCGTCGTCGTGCGTAAACATTTTTACATTTTTAACTTCTTAAAAACTACAAGGCTGATTGTTACCATTTTTAGTGTGAGGCATCTCTATGGTAAGAGGAATCATAATTGTGCAACCAATAGCTCTACCACCCCCGGGGCGCCACATGTGGGGCCAAATATGCAAAAAAAAGCCAAATTTTCAAAAATCTTCCTCTCTTCTCCTACACATGTGAGGAAAACTCTGGTTGCATAGTTATGATGTCCATGAAGCCCTCAACCGAAATTGTGAAATTCATGGCCCCTAGATACCTCTTTGGGCCAAGGTTCTAAATGGTGGTCACGGCTGAACAAAAGTAAAATTTTTACTGTAATAGGGTCCTTGCATAGTTATTTGACAAATTGTAACTATAATAGTACTTAAAAGAAAATGTTCTAATATTTTCACTATATATTTCTTTGTTAATCTTTGAACCCCTTCTGAGGCCCAAGTATTAGTATTGGGGGTCAAGGCTTTCACAATTCAGAATCTTCGCAATTTTAGGATGCTTGTATAGTAATCTCCGAAACTGTACCTCCGTATGTGTACCTCTTGAAAAGAAGATTTTTAAACATTTCTCTTACATATTTATACTTCTATGTTACATTTTTAACCCCGCTATAGGCCCTAGTGTTTTTCTAGAGGTCACGGCTTTTACAATTTAGAATCTTCACTATTTAAGGATCCTTGCATAGTAATCTCACAATCTGTATCATTGTAGTTCTCGAGAAGAAGATTCTTCTCCTTTATATTTATATGTTAAAGTATATACGGCCGCGCGTATGTTGAGTTATATATTTGACATAAATTTGAGTTAATATTGACATAATGCTTCTTATAATTAGACGTTTACCGACTCCATGATCTGTCTTTTTCAAGTTATTTGTCTTTAAATCTTGCTATACGTCTGATGAATATTAATGTGAGCAATTTTGTTTAACGCCACTGCGTATGAGTGGGGGAAACCCCGGCATAGATAACACGACGGAAAACAGTTTGCATTTTTTTTTAATTTTTCAATCTGTCAGTTTTTCATGTTTTAAATTCGATGCGTCTTTATTAGATGATACTCGAAGCATTAACATCCCCATTATGATTAATGCAGAGCGATATGAAACGGTTAACTATGTGTAATTAAGACATAAAACAATCCTAGCGTCATTGGCACGGTGAACGAAGTAAATATGTCTCCTTCTCATGAGATATGCATGTACTGAAAATGTATTCATTTCTTCCTTTCAAAACTTTATCTATACGAAAATCTACTTGTTCTCGTAACTTGTAAAACATTGTAAAAACATGGAACGCATGAAACACGAACCTTACTAGCAAAACCATTGCAACTTCATGATATATTTGATGGAAACTTTAGTTCAATTCGAGTTAAACCCTATTCCACCTCTACATGTTCTCCGATGACAATCTTACCTTTGTTCCCTTTGTTCCTATCCTTGTCAGCATGTCAATTGCTCTCTTTCCTTGCCGAATATACTATATTATATCAGAACTCATACAGACCGCTCTATTCACGGTTGGGATGGCTACGATCGCCCAGTCTGTTATAGGTACATGTATAAGGTGGGGTAAGTTTTTAACAATCATTCAAATATAGCCTACTCAAGCTGTTTAATGACAAGAAGCAAAACAAAATGTGACTGTATAGCCTTGACTATATCTCTTCTTAATAATCCATTTGTTCGTGGTCATTATGTTTCGCAGTCAGTTAATAGGCTTCATTGCATTCGTTGTATACGTGTATGCAAATGTCACAAAGCCGTCCCCAAGGATTTTTTTTAAAAAATGCATGTAGAGTGAAAATGGTGGCATGAAAGGTTTGATAAAGGTTGCAGAGGCGCGATGCAGACATTGTATCTCTGCTTTTCAAAAGTATCATAATAGGTTCTAGGTGTGCAGAGCAGGACACTGAGAGATGAAAGTGAGTAGTTAACTTTGGAATCATTTATATTCGTGAGGGTGGATGTTCTTGGGTAGCGTAAATTTCCCTGGTTCGTGGGGAAGTAATTTCGTTGGTAGTGTAATCAGGATAATTTTAATACAATTTTAATATTAAACAAATGATTATGTATAGGTTTGTGGTGATGTAAATTCGTGGGCAAGGGTTACCGATGAAAGGCACGGACTTTGGTCCCCTTCTAACGATGATGATTCCATTGTAGCCTGAGGAGTGGGAGGTGACTGGTATGGCAGTACCGAGGGGACATGTACGGTAGAGAGGAGAAAATGAGTTTGGGTGTCATTGAGATTAGGATGTTTTATGACGGCGAGGATTATACCTGCGTTTTAGATACAGTAACTATGTTTGCTGTGAATCCGCCCATAAACTTGTAAAATTTTAATTCAGATATATAGTTATTAATCACTGTCGTTGAAATGGAGGATCTTTGTCAAAGAAATAAGCGAAGGCGAAATTTCTCACCTGGGGCCCGTTTCAGAAAGCATACCTAGGACTAAGTAATATCTTAGGAAAGAACTTTTTCCTAAGTTCATTACTTTCCCGTTTCACTATTCCAGTCTTATCTTATGAAATTCTGAAGTTATGTTTTAACCTTAAGACAGGTAAATCGATGTCTTAGGAACAAACTTAACATGGCGACTGTTTATTTCATAATGAAATGAATTACATGCACATTAAAGTTAAGCAAAAATACAAGAAAAAAAACGAACCATTAGGACTTGTTCACTTTTACTTCTTAACTGAAAACTTTAGAACTATCAAAATAAACAAATATTTCTTCCATTCATTTCTTTTGTGTAGACTTTTAATTTAACATTTTTTAAAGATTATCTGGTCGTTTGCGTAGATGGGTATATATTAATATATTATATATAGTATTGTTATAGCTAGTGCACTGATGATAAAGTAATTAGTCATGCCCGAGAATCACTGATATCTTAGTTTGATAAAAATAGGAATAAAGACTAAATAAAACTCAATTACAGTACATGAATGACTGGATGATTTGCCCTATTCCTCCACCAAATAAGCTTAAAAATAAACATTTTTACAATCAAAAATTAAATGTCTTCTCTGTCTTCTTTGTGTCATTTTGACACAGTTTACATTTTTTATTTACTTGACTGTTCCATTTGCTTCGATATAAGTTATTACATAAAATGTTTTTTTTTTATCTTCCATTGATTTTATTTTATTGAAAAAGATACGTTCCCATTCTGACTTTGAGCTAATTTGGAACTCGTTACTTATTATACCCCCGCTCCGAAGGAGAGGGGGTATACTGTTTTACCCTTGTGTGTCTGTCTGTCTGTCCGTCCGTCTGTCTGTCTGTCTGTCTGTCCGTCCGTCCGAAACAAATACTTCCGTCGCATTTATCTCAGCAGCTATTTATGGCAGATGCTTGAAATTTTTACACAGTCTTTGTTAAGGCATGCCATATCTTGGGATATATTTTTGTACCAATCGGACGTCAACTTCCTGTTAAATGACGACTTTGATTATTTTTTAGCCAAAATTTTCAAACAAATTTTCGTCAAAGATTTCTCAGCAACTATTTATCGCAGATGCTTGAAATTTTAACACACTATTTGTATAGGCATGCCATATTGTTGGATATATTTTTGTATCAATCGGACGTCAACTTCCTGTTAAATGACGACTTTGCTTATTTTGTAACCAACATTTTCAAACAAATTTTCGTCAAAGATTTCTCAGCAACTATTTATCGCAGATGCTTGAAATTTTTACACAATATTTGTATAGGCATGTCATATCGTGGGATATATTTTTGTACCAATCGGGCGTCAACATTCTGTTAAATGACGACTTTGTTTATTTTTAACGAAAATTTTCAAACACATTTCCGTCAAAGATTTCTCAGCAACTATTTATCGCATATGCTTGAAATTTTAACACACTATTTGTATAGGCATGCCATATCGTGGGATACATGTATACATGTATCTTTGTACCAATCGGACGTCAACTTCCTGTTAAATGACGACTCTGTTTATTTTAGCCAAAAGTTTCAAACAAATTTTCCTCAAAGATTTCTCAGCAGCTATTTATCGCAGATGCTTGAAATTTTAACACACTATTTGTTTAGGCATGCCGTATTGTGGGATATATTTTTGTACCAATCGGATGCCAGCTTTCTGTTAAATGTCGACTTTGCTTATTTTGCATATTCACATCAGAGCGGGGGTATCACTAATGAACATTGGTTCATAGATATCTTGATTTTACTGTGAACATGAGATTTGAAATTTCTTATTTTTTAGTATGGAATAAAAAAAATTGGTGTTCTGTTTATCTGGAATCAATTTATCAATCTCTATATGAATGTAGTCTGTTTTTGAAAAATCAAAGTTCTTTTCATATTTCCTAAATACTTTTTGAAATATGGTATATTCACAAAGCCAATTACTTTAAAATTTGTTCTGTATAACAGTTGCAAAATCACCTAAGGATTTTACTTTCCCATTTATATTGAAAACGTGCTTTGTAAATAAAATTCCACTTTTTATCCAACTTTTAAAACAAACAGTTTTGCCCTTGTAAGTAAAAGAGCTATTAGACCAAATAGGTTGCTTCAAAAATGATTGTTGTTTTAAATTCAGGCCTTGTTTTGCAAATATTGAAACACGAAAGAACTTCCTTGTAGAATTGGGGCAATTTTTGAGCAATATCGATTTTTTAATAGATATTTCTGATTTGATTGAGATAAAACGAATGTCTATGTTTAATTCTTTGAAAAAACTGTTTACAAAGTCGTTTATGGCATGTTTTTAATTTTTTTTTTTATAATAATCTTGGTACCCATGCTGCTTTTAAAGCTTTTAATTTTGATTCAATATTTATTAAACCTATTCATGCGTCTTTTATACCCCTACCACAGTATTTCTCTTGATTATATCATCGTTGTTCCATAGAAAGTTAAATATTAACCTATCTATATTTTTGATATAGTTTTCTTCCGGTAATTCTAGTATTGTGGATAAGTATATTAATTTAGGGACTGCTAGAGTATTTATTATAGAGCATTTACCAAAAAGTGTTAATTTTCTTTTCTTCCAAGATTCAAATAGTTTTTCTATGTCATGATAGACTTTCATTCAATTTTTTGCATAACATTCTGTTTTGTCGTAGGTTAGGTATTTGCCTAGGCATTTTACTACCATGGTGAAAATTGGCATAGACACTGAAGAAACGCCATCAAATAATAAGACAAAGTAATGTTTCAAGAATATTTAATAATTTGTTTACGACGGTAGATAAACAAGTCGGTGGTCGGGGTACCCGGGGCAGCCATGAACTCGGAGATCGAACAACTTAAACATCTACTTTATAAGTGTCCGTAGAATCACAGTTAATGATAAAAGAAATCAAATTATATATGTTCATTTTGCTTTTCTTTGCGTCTAGCTTTTGATTTAGTTTCACTGATGTTCGAGTTGAAATACGGATATGGTACACATATATTTATCAAACAATAGAAATCTGACAACAACTTTACATTGAATGTTGACGTCAAGGCGGCGCATTGAAAACCGTCAAACTGGTGGAAATCTCAAAAGAAGACCCTTTAAGGCCACGCAATTGCTAAAAAAAACTATAGGATGACAAGACAAGTATAGAGCTTCGGCTCATCATATTTTTTTTCACTGATTGTTTAACTAGAATTAGGCCAAAGGGATTAATTATCAAGTACTTTTGACACACTAACTGTTGTCATCAGTTCTAAAATATATAAAAAAAAAAATAACCGCAGGAGACATTCACAGTAATTAGACTTTCGGGTAAAAATAACTCGATTTTTCCCTTAAAAAAACAAGAATGATAGAACATGTAAATGATGACATCTTGAAATGAAAACAAAAGATGAGAAATAAAGAAAAATTCTTGTTTCCGTTCGTTTGTAAGGTGTTTAAAACACAAGAGCAATAAGAAGCGTTAAAATGCCGCTGCGAAAAGTTTGCGGTTGCGCCGGGTCACTGGACGAAGGCACGTTGGTCAGCTTACCAGGAATATTCTATTCATGCCATGGACAAGAAACTTTTCACATTGATAATCTCTATCCGTATTTACGTTTTGGTGAAGAATAAGAGAAAATGTCTCATTAATTTCCGAACAACCCTTGTATTTCTTCATGATCAGTTAATTTCTTTGGTGTAGACTTCTATTTTTTTTTTACATTTTTTTAGATTATCTGATCGCACGCGCAGATTGATAGTGGGTATATAGTTATAGCTAGTGTACTGACATTAATTAAATTATTCACGCCCGAGAATCACTGATCTCTTAAATAGTTTGATAAAATCGGGAATAAATACTTAAAAAAGACTCAGTTACAGATTGACAGGATGAATTGTCTTATCCCTCCAAGAAATAAGCCTTCCTTTTACCAGAGAAATTTTAGGTGCCTTTTTTGTGTATGTGTGTATTTTTACGGGGGTGTTATTTGATTTTCTTTGTTCCAGATAGGGGTAGGAATGACTGGGAAGTGTTTTAGGAATGTCGACGCTAAATCCTTCATAGGAATGCTGTTCGATATAATTATGAAAATCTTAAGATTGCTTGCCTTATATCCTCATTTTTTCTATAAGCCGAGATCTACTGTGGTTTCATTAATATTCAAGGGTATTGATTTTCGTGGATAAAGTGAAAATCACAGTTTCAAGGATACGTAAATTCGTGGCTAATTACCTTATCAATATAAAATATTAGTAGAATTTGCAGTTCAATGAATATTTAATTTCAAGGATAAACTTAACAACGGAATCAACGAAAATTGGTATTCAACGAATATTGATGAAACCACTGTATTTATTTGCGAATTTCTATTTTTTTCTTTTTGTAAAAGCCAAACAAAACAAAACACACCATTTTTATATCAATTATTACAAGAAAACTAGCGTTACATTAAACTAAGTTTAAAAGTTCCACATCTGTCCATTTCAAATCCTACATGCCACTGAATATGATTATTGTATTCCGTTTGGAAGATACCGTATGATACAGTAAAATCATCAAATTTGGATATCTCAACGGTCGTTTTTAAATTTAGGAATAAGCATATCTGTATACGTTAACGCATGCTATTTAAAATGGACTTACTAGACAAAAAAACCCCACTGGAACATTAATAAAAATAACAAATTATTGCAGTGACCAATGTTTTCCATTTTCGCTGTCCAAATAATATTTAAAAATAATTAACGAAATATATTTATATTTAGCTAAATAAATAATAGTATGACCAATGCATTCACTCTTATTTAAAAAAAAAAACTATACGGATCTATTAAGTAATTTTGATCTACTCGTGTATGCATGTGAATGTAAAAATATCATACACAATTTCAGTACATGTACATAGACACTACACTATTTACACTCTATTTACATGTTTTACTTTTTTTTCTAACATGTTTCTAGGTGAATAAGGGAATGGATTTTTACATTCACTTAAAAAGTTTACATTGTGTCATATTAAAAAGATTTTAAATGAACGATATTAATTTAGAATTAACAATATGATATATATGAAAGTGTCTTACATTGTATCTTAAGATAAGTCAACTGCGATACGCTAAGAAAGTTTTGTGAAACAGCTATGACTAATCTTAGGAACTTCCTAAGATATATGTTAAGCATATCTTAAGTTCTATCGTAGGAAACATCTTAGGAAATTTTTGTGATACGTGCCCCTGTTCTTTTACGAAAGAAATTTTAGGTGTTTTCTATGCGGTGGGGTGAGGGGTTGTTTATTTCAGTTTTTGTTGGGAGGGGTAGGAGTGAACGGCAATTGGTTTAGGTATGTCGATGCTAAATCATCCTTGGGAATGCTGTTTCATTAAAAAATTGTTGCCTTTTATCCTCGCTTCCTCTATACGCCAAGATGCAATTATTTGCAATGTTTCCTTTTGTTAAAAAAACCCATATTCTTATATCAACCATTAAAAGAAAACACGCGTTACATAAAACTTAGTTTAAAAGTTCCACATCTTTCCATTCTAAATCCTGCTGCATGTGAGTATCGTATTCAATTTTGAAATATACCGTAAGATGTAGTAGAATTATTATATTTGGGTATCTCAACGGGTATTTTAATTTAGGATTAAGCATATCTGTATATGTTAACACGGACTTTTTATAATGGACCAACTAGTAAAAAATGCTCTCGATCATTTGACCAATATTTTCAAATGATTCATGCTGTCAAGAATTGCATGTACATGTAGCTAAAAACAAGAAAGATACTGCGATCTCTCCAATTAAAACAAATACCGTTTTCAAAGATTATAAGGTTTTATTACGTAATTTTTATCTACCCTTGAAGGTAAAATATACATAATTTCAGTACATGCACATAGGCACTACACTATTTGCACTCTATTTATACGTTTTAGATTTTTTCCTAATTTGTTTCTAGGTGAATAAGGGAATGTGTCTTTACCTTTACTTAGAAAGTTTAAACCAACGCAATATTGAAAAGAATTTACATGATCTATAAAAGTTTGACGAAATTAACGAAATGATTTAAAAGTGGCTTACAATATATCTTAGGATAAGATTTAGTCAACTGCGTTACGCTAAGAAAGTTTTGTGAAACGGCTGTGACAAATCTTAGGAACTTCCTAAGATATAACAGGCATATCTTAAGTTCTATTTTAGGAAACATCTTAGGAAATCTATGTGAAACGGACCCCAGAGTACTTAGTGAATAACTGTAAAGACCTAGCCCCCAAGTGTTGAACTTTAATTTATTCTGCAAACTTAGCATGTGCCGTGTGTGTAAATTTTAAACGAATTTTTCACATTTTTATTTTATTTTATCGTTGTTTAGGCTTCCGATCATACAGGGTGCAACAGCTACCTTCCTTATACCTGTTATTGCATTAATGTCTCAACCAGAATGGCGATGCCCTTTTAATGAAGAAACAAGCGGTATGATTTATCTTATCATCGTTGTCATAATTGCACGCTATTTTTAGATACACATGCTTGCATTAAAATTTGTTAATAATTGACAAATAAAATTTTAATTTTTTCTTTATATACAGCTTAATTAATACAAAGTGAAAACATTTCCAGATGATAGATTATAATTGATTATGATGGAATAGTTCTATTCAGCTCTAGGAAGTGTGCACGTGATGCATTGCTGCTCATTCCTTGTTTTGTTATAAATTTACAGATTATTAATATTTACGATTAAGGTAAAAAAGCTGAAAAATTGTAGTTTCTTTCTAAATTTATCGAACGATGATTATGCAGGGATTATATTTTACGAAAAACTTTGAGTTTATCTGAAAAATATAACTAGCATGTAATTCAGCACATTCGAAGCTTGTAATGATGAATCAAAATCTTTTGGAGGGGGGGGGGTGACCCAGCCAAAAAAAAGAAAGACCCCCCCCCCCAAAAAAAAAAAAACAAAACAAAAAACAAAAAGCAAAAATGTGTTCAGATTAAAAGAGGGAGAAATCGATGCCGAACCCTAGTCCTTTAAAATACATACTTTAAAATACACTTTATTAAAGGCAGATAATAAAACACCTAAAGGGAACAGCTGAAGAGCATTTCTCCTTCACTGAGCTGAACAAAATATCAGTTCTACATATTTCATTAAGTTTTAATGTCTACATTTTGCAATTCAATGATCTGAGTTGATAGGCAATGCCACTATAAACTTACCGGAAGTTGGAAGCCAGCAACACAGGTTGCTTTGGACAAGGCGACTCTCTGTGGTAAGTGTTATTATAATAATCATATTATTCCGTGTTGCTCTCCTTTGAATTTGTATTTCGTTTTAAGGAGATGATTGACGGTTTGTTATTGTCCTTTTTAGCTCACCTGAACCAAAGGCTCAAGTGAGCTTTTCTGATCACAATTTGTCCGTTGTCTGTCGTTGTCGTCGTTGTCGTCGTCGTTTTAAACTTTTCACATTTTCATCTTCTTCTCAAGAACCACTGGACAGATTTCAACAAAATTTGGCACAAAGCACCACTAGGTAAAGGGTATTCAAGTTTGTTCAAATGAAGGGCCACACCCTCTTTAAAGGGGAGATAATTGAGAATTATTGAAAATTTGTTGGTATTTTTCAAAAATCTTCTTCTCAAAAACTTTTCGGCCTGAGAAACTTAAACTTGTGTGGAGTCAAGTTTCTTCAAATCATGGTCCCCGGAGGTAGGGAGGGGCCACAAAAGGGGGATCAAGTTTTACATAGAAAATATAGAGAAAATCTTTAAAAATCTTCTTTTTAAAAACTATCAGGCCAGAAAAGCTCAAATTAAAATAGAATCATCCTCGGGTTTGAAATTGTCTAAATCATAGTCCCCAGGGGTAGGGTAGGGCCAAAATTGGGGGATCAAGTTTAACATAGGAATATATAGAGAAAATCTTTAAAAATCTTCTTCTCAAAATCTATTAGGCCAGGAAAGCTCAAATTTGTGTGGAAACATCCTCAGATCGTGTAGATTCAAGTTTGTCCAGATCATGGTCCCCGGGGGTAGGTGGGGCCACAATTGGGGGATAAATTTTTATACAGGAATATATAGAGAAAATCTTTAAAAATCTTCTCAAAAACTATTAGGCCAAGAAAGCACAAATTGGCGTGTAACCATCCTCAGATAATGTAGATTCAAGTTTGTTCAAATCATGGTCCCTGGGGCTAAGGCAAGGCCACAATTTGGGGATAAATTTTTATATAGAGAGAAAATCTTTAAAAATCTTCTTTTTAAAGACTATTTGGCCAGAAAAGCTTAAACTTGTGTAGAGGCATCCTCGGGTAGTGTAAATTCAAGTTTGCAAAATCACAGTCATAAAATCTTTAAAAATATTCTGGGAAAGTTTTCAGTCCAAAACTCAGTACTTAGTGTGAAAGCACAGGTTATGCAGATTTAAGTTTGATGAAACCATGATTCCCTAGAGAAAAGAGAGGCCACGAAATGGAGGGGGGGGGGGGTACATAGGAATAGAGAAAAATCTTCTTACAGGTACAACAATAAAAGGGGCTTGATATTTACCCAAATGTCAAGATATTTTTATACTGAAATTCTAATTTGATCATAATTAAGGCAATTGTTGCTCAGGTGAGCGATGTGGCCCCTGGGCCTCTTGTTCATCATCTACTTCCGGTGATCATTAATTTTATCTAAACGCGAAAAGAAGAAAGATCTTCAATCTTCATAATTTTTTTATGTACCTTTATTACCATCTTTACGAAATACAACAAACTAAATTCGTTTTTATTTGGACTTAAGGTGTCCGGATCACTTATGGTGGCTTCCATTTTCCAAATGTTTCTGGGTGTGACAGGATTGGTTGGATTTTTACTTAGATTCATTGGTCCGATCACAATCAGTGTTGTGACGTCATCCATATCGCTCTCTCTTTTCCCCATTATAACGTCATATGCACAAAAGCAGTGGTATATAGCTTTTGCGTAAGTTGAATGAGTTTATCAGCGTTAAATAATGACTTTCCTAATTGATTGTTGAAGTAAAATTCAATTCATTATCATTGAAAGATAGAGTTTAAAAAACATATCACTATAACTCTTCTTGAATACATGTACGTGATGAATAAACTTTGTATAAGTAAACTGTAATTGTTGAAATTCTTAGTCCGGTGTTATTTAGAAAAAAGGTTTATTAACTGAAAATTAATTCACCTACTTTCCCATTTTTTTCAGAAAACTGTATCAATTTTATGCAAAATAATTCTGCTCTTCATATCAATCTTAACCAAATAACACGGGGATATATACCGTTTTTGTCTAAAGAAAGTATTAGGCTACATCTGCCAGCATAACCGTCAAACTAAATCTACACCCTTTATAATGACAGTCGTAAGATATCTGAGTATTGTGCAATTATTGGAGTTGTATAAAGGCAAAGAGATGATAATTATTCTCTTCATAAACTACCTCTTTTTATTTGCAGAACCATTGCCTTTGTGGTTACTTTCTCACAATATCTCAAGAGATGGAAAATCTGCGAACTGTTTCCGGTATCGAACAATAAATGTTGAAACGTTATAAAATTTAGTTCAAATCCATTAATCAGATAAAAAGAAAACTTAATGGGACTTTTGTTTAAACAAATACTGTCAAATAATTAGGGTCTTCCGTCTCCAGCGGAAGACCCTTCTATTATTCTTCGGTTTCTTTTTCAATTCTATTATTATTATTAGGGTCTTCCGTTTCCAACGGAAGACCCTCTTGTTTTTCTTCGGTTTCTTTTTATTATTATTTTATTTTTTATTTTTTTTCTGACTCCTTCTCGGCTTTATATCTCAAAAAGTTTTCATTCGATTTCAACGAAATTTTCAGAGCGTTTGTAAAGTTACCGTGCCTCAAAGATATTAAAATTTCAGCATTTACGTCACTTCCGTTCGAATTTGGCAGCCATTTTTAAATTTACAAAAAGTGATTTTGTCCGGAAGAAATCTCCTTTAACTTTAAAGATATCGCTTTGAAATTTTTACTGGTGATAGATGTATCAATTCTATAATGTACTGGGGGGTTTAAAATTGTGTTCATCAATTTTGCTCAAAACCGGAAGCAGTTCCAATTTTTGGAAATTTTCATTTTTTTGAACAAAATAAGACAATACTACAGTCTTATAGAACTTGCCATGGTGAATTCAAATCTGAAATCCGTTTGAAAATCAAACAATGCATTACAGAGATATCGGGGTTCAAAAATTGATTTTTTCCGGAAATTTTGATTCCGCGTCCTTGGTTTAAAAAATAGCGTAATGTTCAAAGTAAAATTAATTCGTACCAAAAATAATTGTTAAGTCGTGCTTGAACACATTCAGATTTTTTTTGTCAAGTCGTTCTTGAAATCAGAAAGGTTTTTGTAAATTCGTACTTAAAATCATTCGGATTTTGTTAAATCGTACCAGGAATAATTCGATTTTTTTCATCTTTTTATTTTAGTTACTCTTGTTGTTGGTTTAAGAGCTCTTCTAACAGGAACTTCCAGCTTTACTTCCGACATTAACGGAAGACCCACTCGTTGCTTTGCAACGAGCTTTGCTCTAGTTATTATTATTATTCTTTTTTTCCTTACACATTTTGTGCAGAAGATTTCTCGGCGATTACTCGTTCGATTTCTCTCAAATTTTCAGTAAAGATGCCCCGCAGTCTGAAGTTTGTACCGCCGGAAAATTTTTGAGAAATTCACTTCCGTTCGGAAGTTATCGTCATTTTACGATTTTTAAAAGTCAATTTTGTCTGACAGGTTTTTCAAAAATGGGTAAAGATATAAGGCTGAAATTTTCAGAGATGATAGACCTACTGTTTTTCTGGCGCAACACACTCAAGAAAGTGTTCGCCGTCACTTCTTTTTGTCATAAGAAAAAAAAAATTGAAAAATTGAATTTTTCGACTTTTTTATTTTTTAATATTTCTTTTTTATATTTTAACAGTTGATAGTGACCCTCTTACTGATTCAGAATATGTAATTTGTTTTAAAATCGATCAAGGCGTTCTCGAGAAATTAAGCGTCAAAGTCCTGAAGCGAGAGCCCGAGTAGCTCAGTTGATATAGTCGTGGACATGGCCCAGGCGACCCGGGTTCAAGCCCCGACTGCCGAAAAAAAAATTTCCTATTTTTTTGGATAGAATAACAATTTCGTGTTAAAAGTCGTCTTCTCTACTCAAAAATCTCACGGAAGACCCACTCGTTGCTCGCAACGAGATCGAATCTAGTTTTTTTTGTATTTGTGAAAATATTCTGAACCACAAAATTTAAATCAAATGTATCCATTGGTGTAATTGCTGTTTGGCAAATTGCGTTAAAATTCAATTTCAGTTTTGGTATATTTGTGACAGATGCATTTTGTACACAGATATTGTTATCGGTTGGTTTAAGTTGGCTCGTCTGCTTTGTGTTGACTGTAACTGGAGTATTCACAGATGATCCAAACGGCTGGGGCTACGGCGCTAGAACCGATATCAAGACAGATGTATTAACGAAAACCAGCTGGTTTAGATTCCCACACCCAGGTAATTGTCTGATTGGTATTACTCGCTCACAAATGATTCCATAAAAAGAATCAGGTGTATCAATTTGCTCATAGGTAAGCATTGTATTATTATGTTTTTTATGCAGTGAGAACTTTGTGTGAGCCTTTTATCAGCTTTTCTGGTTGTATAGAGTTATACAAGTTCCTTATGGGTGAATTTGGTAGAAAACTATAGTCTTTATCCAAGTCTGTCAATCTTCTGCCTCTTTGAAGTTTAGCTTTTTATTGAGTATGTACAGATCACGTTTATTCAACAGATAACGAATAAACTAGTTTTTACTTGATATTTCTTTTCTAATTGGGTTTTTAGTTTATAATCAAATATAATCCTTCCCTTATATTCTAGAAACCTTTTAAGGAGATAAAACTATAGTCTGTCCCATGTTATTTATGCAGCACATTTGGACGATTTTAATTTAAAAAAAACACCTGTGAAAGAATTTTATTCAAAATCGATACAATTGTGAAAATTTCCAAGATATCTTTATTGACACTTATCATTCTTCATTTGAAAAAAATCACAGGAACGAAAAAAAAAAGATTTCCTTTGGAGATTTTATAAAGGTGAATGCTTATGTCTTTTCTCCATTCGGAACTCACTCTGAATATCACAATTTACATCTGGGTTTGCTGCAGTAGAAAATCCCCACAGACATCACAATTTTTAGTCGTGTATTGAGACCTGATACGCTTGAGGGGCGTTTTAACTGAGAAATCTTTGAACCTTTCGTTCTTTTAAATGAACATCGTATGAACCCTGTAGTTTTTATAGATATCGAGTAATAAGGCAAAATGTGAATCGATACTATCTTGGGACATAGTATACACTCTGTCGGAAATCGGATGCGTTTGTAGGGGACATGTAATGCACATGAAACATGACGTTTAGAGGGAATGCTTATAAAAACTCACAAACTCTTGACAACCGCAGAAAGGGAACGGATTTTGTTTGTTTATGATTATTAAAGATATGTTACCTTTTCGATTATAAAGGTCAGTTTGGATGGCCCTCCGTGAGCATTGCTGGAACCTGTGGTATGCTAGCTGGTGTTATAGCATCAGTAATGGAATCAATCGGTGATTACTACGCATGCGCATTGCAATCTGATGCAGGGAAGCCTCCATCACATGCAATAAACAGGGGTGATTATCTACTTGATTTACTTTCCATTTTACCTCAACTTCTTTAAAAGAAGTAATACTTTATTCATCAAAATACACCCAAAGTCTAATAGTTTTTATATAGTCTGATTAATATTGCGTAATGCTATCTATTTTTTTAAAAGGCATTGCTGTTGAGGGACTGGGGTGTTTATTATGTGGACTTTGGGGAGCAGGCATCGGAACGACATCATACAGTGAAAATATTGGAGCTATTAGTATTACGCGGGTATATAAAGATTGCTAACCTTCCTATTGCCCATTTCAACAACTATCTCTAGTATTTCTTCTCTTTTATTTCGTCTAAGCTACTATTTTTTGTTATTGCCTTCGGCCGATCACTGTTGTGTCCATATGAGGCATACGGCAAATGCTTCCACGTGCGCACACATTCCGCTTGCATAAGTAGTTTTTTAATGAAAACTTGGAGCTTTGGTTTAGGATTTTATATAACATTTTACTCAGTTTTATTTCAATTCATTTACCTTAAGAGATGCAAACATACATAAAATAAAGTTTGACCTATTAATTCAAGAATGCACATTTTGTCTCACACGTAAGAATTTCGATCGAAAGATTCATTCAGTCATGCAGTTGACCTCGATGAACTGACCTCGATCATAAGAAGATGCTCCATGAACTGACCTCGATCTATTGATGTTGCATAATAGTAGCTAGGAAGAAACAAGGTTACGTTATAATGCGACCTCAATTGCAAGTTATGATGGCATTCAATGTTTTTTCAGTCGCATTAAATTATTTTAATACAACTCTTTCTTTGTATACGTGTTAATGCTCTTTGAAGAGCCCTACTCAGTATTCTGAAGAAGAAGAAGAAGAAGAAGAAGAAGAAGAAGAAGAAGAAGAAGAAGAAGAAGAAGAAGAAGATATTTAACATTTAATAATTAAGTTAAAAATATAAAACTAGACAAGGAGTTTACGAACGGCTTTCCCCAAATTCATTTCAAAATTAAATTTGTTGACGGTTTATAATGATGAAAGTATAGTGTACAGATTCAAAATATTCTATATTTTGTAAAAATACAATACTTTTTAAAGTATTTTACATAAAACTGATCATGTTGATTGCTTCTAGCTATCTATAGATCATTATTGCCGATCATTCCTTTAAAAGGAATACTTGTTTCTGTTACTTCTATTATTTTCTCTTTATCTATATTTGATTTTGCATTCCCGTGAACAAGTATTTATCCAAAACCCTTTCCCTTTACCTCTTGTAGTCTTCCACTGATGCCACCACTTTTTTCAACAGCTATGTCTACGACATGTGCATATATTGCACACGTTTTTGTTTCTGGTGCTTCACCTTAATATCATCAATGTTTATTGTTTAAATGAATCATATTGGGGATCATTTTTCATTGAGCCACTTTCATGTATGTACATTGAACAGGTTGCAAGTAGAACCGTCAGCTTGGTAGCTGGGTGCATTTTTATGATAATGGGATGTATTGGGAAAGTTGCAGCTCTATTTGTAACTATTCCTGAACCTGTGCTTGGAGGTTTATTCCACGTGACTTTAGGTAAGACTTATGGCTTAGAAGAATAGACATTTAATATGTGTTACGCTGTGACCGTTTGGGCAAACACACATATTCATCTTGCATTATTGTCTACTTCATAACCCAGACTTGTCCACCCCCCCCCCCCTTTCCAAAAAAAAATCACTTTCTTTCACATACATGTACTTAAATTACGAAATAAGCAACTTCCAAATTGTCCTACTTTTAACAATCTTCCACAATGTCTTAAACAAATTGATGAGATATATAATTATTTGATTTATTCAAAGTTGGTTGTTTTGATCATTCGTCTACTACTTACATATATGGGAGAATTGTATTAGTAAAACAAGAAGACGGTTGCTGTATCATGGTGTGATCATGACCGTAACAATGCCAAACGGCTGTGTTAAGTTTGCGTTATCTCGATTGTTTGACTTCATTTAAATTGGCCCCAGTTTCAAAGATCACCCATCGCCAATTCTATTCTCTGGAATTTCACACCTCCTATCAAGTAACATCAAACATAAAAAGACGTCTATTGTATGTACTATGCTTGTTTTTTGCAATGGTATATGTTCTAAAAGAAACTTAGTTAAATTTTATCGTGTTGTTGCTATTAAGAAATTTTTTGTTTATTTATCTGATACAGGTATGGTGCTATCTGTTGGTCTTTCTAATCTCCAGTTTGTTGACATGTCCTCGCCAAGAAACATTTTTGTAGTAGGGACGTCAATTTCCATTGGACAAACACTGCCTAACTGGCTGAACGCTAACATCTCTAGCATAAATACAGGTAAAACCTTCTTGATAAAGGCTGTTTAATTTATTAAGTGCTTACTTATATGTTTAAATTGATGTTGACGTCAGAATAAGAAATTGAAGATATCATCAATGTAGGACACATAAATTAATTCATCGTTGTCTATGGAATTGCGCTTTTGTAATTGGCAACTCCTCTTAAAAAATGTTTGCTATGATTTTTCTGCCTTTCGTCTGGTATAGGAATTACACTGTTGGATCAGACCATCAACGTTTTACTGGGCACCCACATGTTTGTTGCTGGGATGGCGGCCTGCTTTCTGGATAACACAGTGCCCGGTCAGTTTCATACCTCCGACTCTCCCCCAGTCTCAACCCCCCAAAACACACATATCATTGAATTCATTTCCATTCTTCTTCTATGAAGTTTAAAGACAATTTGATAGATGAGAAGGCAACTCTATGTATTGTTCTATTTTCCTATGCTATATGATTATCTATTAAAAGTAAAACTGTCCTCTTTAGATGACCTTTAGTACGAATGAAATGTAGTAAAAAATGTGCTGATCATATTGAAAATGATTGTAGTATTATTTTTCACTTTCCAAAACAACTTATCTGAAATTTCAATATTTTTAAATTAAAAAGGGTATTCTTTAGAAGGTACCACAAAAAATTAAATGTTCTAAATTGTACAAGTATTGCTTATGAATAAAATATATAACAATTTAAAAAAAAGGCAGTGTAGCTGAATAAAGATTTAAAACAAACCACGTTAACCTGATTTTTCTAGCTTTAAGATTATATGATGTCGAAGATCAAATATTTGTGTTATTTGTGATATGCTTTATATTGATGCTTTCAACAATTCTTTTAAAGAAGAATAGTTACATTGTATGGCATACAATAATCTGAAATTATAAAGGATTTAAAATTGTCACAAAGCTGCAAAGTCATACTGACTAAAATGTACAAACATAACTTTGACTTAAAAGGTTTGAAATAATTTTTAGTGTTAAGAAGGACATTCAGTCCAAATTGTCTTTGCTTTACCACAAGTATACATTTATGTTTGTTTGAGCCATATTGAGGATTTGTTATTGTCATTTCTTCATTCCATAAAATGATGAAAAATATAAAAAAAATACAGTATTTTTTCTTTTCAGAGATAATTTATGTGTTTGAAATTGTTGTTCTTGTAATTTTGTGCTTCATAACTGTCCAACTTTGACTTCTCGCACCGTGAAGAAAAGAAACAACCTGAACAATACTCTTTAATATAAATGAATATATTCAAACACATGCTTAACAGTTTGTATTTATTATAGTGTTAATCTGCTACCATAATAAAGTATTGTCCTTTGTTAATTAATTATAGGCACACGAGAAGAGAGAGGGTTTACTCGTTGGCAGAAAAGCACGGACATTCTGAAGGAAAATACAGACTCTAATGTGTATGATTTCCCTTTCTGCCAAAACTTTCTCAACAGATTTTCTTGGACCTCATATATTCCGGTGTGTCCTGCCTTTCAATCAAAGAAAAAACGGGAAAACGCGATACAGCAGACACATTTTTAGTTTTTTTTAATGTTCTCATTTTTAAGAGCTACAAAGCTATTTTAATATTTTTTAACTGAAAATAGTGTAATACTTTGTGTGAAACGATTTGGAACCAGCCATATTCCTGCTGAATATATTCGTTGTGGCCAGCGCTTAATTTGTATTCATCTGTCAACAAATATCATCAATAAATATTTTAATATTCTTTGACATCGATCAAACAGGAAGATTTATTGTTCTTTATACACTACAACTTTAATTTATTAGCGACTTTTACACCCAAAGGACCTAATAAAAACTGACTGTTCACAAAACAGTACACTTTCGTATAAAACAAAGAACCCTTTTGTATAAGCAACAATCTGATGGTAAGTATTAGATACATTTTTATGTTTTTTATCAAGGTATAAAGAATAATTCTTTGACTATTATGAATATTATAAGATGATAATTTTTGTCGGAGCGTAATCAAATCCAATAATTATCAAGGGGCTTTATGATAGATTTGAACACCCCCGACCATAACTATCACTTAGAATGATTCATACTTATAAATACAGCAATAGTACGATTAAATGCTAAATTATTGACTGACAGTATCTAATATTGTCTCCATTTTGCAAGTTTGCACCCCTGCGACATTTTCGTCATTGGTGAAATATTTTGGACTTAACGTTACACAGATGAACGTAGTATTATCAAAGACAAATACACTGAAAAATGTAAAAACATGTGTACATGTGTCTTTAAAGAAACAAAGTAGTGGTTGTTTGTGGCATTGAAAAATAATTTAATTTCTCTTATTCTCACTTTTAGTCTTTGTGAATGTATTTATCTTTGACAATATATAAAACTGTTTGAAAATGCACTTGTTTATAAACATTTTGCCTCGAAATATACTATAGCATTCATACACTTTCTTAAAGGATATATTTTTGCATCTATAAACTCAATTCAATAATAATCGCAACTAGACTCTTGTTGCAAAGGCAACAAAAAGGTCTTCCATTTTGATAAATATATATCAATTTAACTGTAAGACATTGCTTCTCTCACATAGAAAAAAAAGTGGATAAGATAATTATTGTGAATGATATATCCAGACGTTACTTACATGTAAAACAACGAGAATGAAAAAGAAAACAATTTTTGAAGTACTTTCTGTGACGACCGGAAGTAACGCCGAACTAAACACAATTTTTAACCATTTATAATATCATAAGTCAATCTTTCCTTAAAGTTTGGTTGTTCGTGTCTCTGCAAAAATCTATGATCTCTTTGAAACAATATTTTTTGTCTCGGGACCGGAAACGGACAAACGGAAGTGATTAATAAAAACAAAAGCTGGTATTTCTCGTACATTTGCTTAGCGTACATCACTATTTATCAGGCTAGATGAAACACCCAAGAAAGTAAATTTTACTTGTTAAAAACATGATTTGTTTGAACCCTTCCGGTAAAAACCGTAAGTGACAGTTGACAAAATTAAACCCGTTAAACACATCCCCAATCAAATTTCTATCAATCATAAAAGCTTCGTGTCTCAATCACTACAGTGACAAAAATCATGCGGACATCAAATTTGTCAAAAGGAAAGCTACATGGAGATATTTGAGATGTCTCAGCGGAAGTAAATTTTGCAAATTTAATATTATATAGATGACATATGTAAGATTGTATACTGATATTTTCATTTTATGTAAAATAGATAAAATATGAAGAAAAATAAAATTGAAGTGCTTCCGGTGACGACCGGAAGTTACGCCGAACAAAACAAAATAGTGTAAACACATGTACATACATAGGTCTATCATCCCACAAAGTTTGATTGTTCAAGTCGTCACCGTTTTTGAGATTTCCAGGAATCAAGGTTTTTTGTCTAAGGACAGGAAACGGACAAACGGAAGTGCTCAATGTAAATGAAAGTTAGTGTTTCTTAACCATTACATAACAGGATCCGGTTGCACGAACGTCAGTTAAATTTAACTCTTAGTTAATACCGTAACTAGCTGTTAATTTTTTAATGGCAAGTTACATAACTAAGAGTTAATTTTGGGTTGCTCGAAATATTGTTAAGTGTCTATTAGCTAACTAGGATTTAACAGAGCGAACTTAGTTAACTCATCGTTAAAGCCGTCTGCACGCGCGTTTTCCATACCGTCTGACAGTGACAATGGCGACTAAGCGAGAAAGAAGCAGTAATTGGTCACTGTCAGAAATCAGTATTTTGACTGAATTTTTTTAGAAAAATGAAGATGTTTTGAAGGCAAAGCAAAGCAATTTGATTACTAATTCGCGGAAGACTGCAAAATGGGCAGAGGTGACCGAAATAATAAATGCAGTGGATATTCAGCTGCGCACGGTTGACCAGGTAAAATTCAAGTGGGGTAACTTACAGCAAAGTGCCAAGAAAAGTTTCAGCGCTGCACGGAAACAGGCTAAACTCACTGGCGGAGGCCCTCCACCAAAGCCCCCAACCGCGGCTGAAGAGAAAATCATCGATATGATGAAAGATCGACCTAATTTCAGCGGCATTGTTGGGGGCTTCGAGTCCTCAATGCCCGTCACAACAGGTATGACACAATGTGGGTTTTTGACCGATAAATCAATAAATTAATACAAATCCTTGAAATAAAACAATTATCAGTTTTACTGGAAAAGTTCACCGATGACTGAGATTGTATGGTTTGTTTACATTGTCGTCTGACAAACACCTCACAAATTGATGATGGGTACACATTGAAATTACAGGGGATTCCCCGAATGCAGACAAGCTTAAAACTTGTGATTAATACATATATACCATTACTTACCTTATATTAAGTACTTGTACAAGGATGATACTTATATACTGTAACATGTTTCTTTCACCACAATGATATTCAAAGCTATCGTGTCCATATTTGCTTTTCTGTGCAAAAACACCTAACGTTATAACAAGCAATAACATAATCTATGACTTGTTATTTAAAGTTTGGATTTCACAAATGTCAATCCAACATCTCCTTCATTAAATCACGTAAAAACTATAATACTTTCTATACATACATTACGTTTCTTTTACATACAAAAGTTGATACTCACATCAGGCACCATTCATTAAAACCATCTGGGTTAGCCCCCCCCCCCCCCCTAGTTCATTTAAGAAAATGACGCCAATATTGGGGTGCAAAATAGGTTGTTTTTATATTTTATACATTATGCATTATTCTTTTTTTCAGCCTTCATTTAAAGTAAAAACACACGTATCATCGTTTTTGAAAGGGGGGGGGGGGGGACTAATCCAAAAAATCTTGAAAAGCAAACAAAAAAAGGGAAAAAGATTACTTTACAAAATCCTGAAAACCCATATCCGTGGAAAGGGGGGGGGGGGGGGGCAAGTTTACCTTTATCTTCAATTTCGCTGTGTATTTCCTTATTATCATTTCAATATTTTACATGGTCCCATGGGGGGGGGGGGGGGCAACTCCACGTTAATTCAGTCTTTTTGTATGAAAATTTTAAAAAATCTTTGCTGTGCAAAAATGAAGCGCCCCCATCCCCGATGCTAGGTGCCTGCAAAATCTTTTATCAGTTTTATCAATTTATTTATCAATAATTTTATCAATCGGTAACTGTGTTTGAAAATTAATCACTTACAATCTTGTACACTAAACTTAAAAAAGTTTAAAAAGTTAAATAAAGTGTTTTATATTTTGTATAATATTAAGGGTTATGTCTGATTATATTATGAACAGTTTTTTCTTACTCTTAAAGTAGATCCAGTGTTCTGTGACGTCACACTTTTTTGTAAAACTTTGAATTCTTTAAAAATTGTGCAAGATAGTTTTATTTATTTTATGTGAATATAATCACATGGATGTAATTAGAATTATTGGTAGGTTCAAGATATTTTCACACTTAATTTTATACTAAATTTCCAAATGTTTATATATTTTATCTATGCAAAGGGGAAATAACTCTTTTTCTGACTTTTCTCTCAGTTGTATGTCTAAATGCTATAGTTTTTCTTATTCCAACGATAAATTTTAAAATATTTTTGTAATTTTAGTTTTCTGATAAATATGACATTAAAAAACAAGGAAAACAAATTTCTGCCTACAAGATCTTACTTTTAACATCAAAAAAATACATTTTTCTAATGCTAAAATATGCTTTAGTTTATGTTTATCTGGCATCTCAAAAAGTGTGATGACATGCATATTTTTTCTAACAATTGATGACATTTAAGTCTATTAAGTCGAAATCAGTTCGGTTTTTCAACTTTCCTCAGAGAATTTTACGAGTATGGAGCTACCTTAAAGTTGTAGCATTACTCTATTATTATAATTTTATAAATTTCTTTCTGTAGTGGTTTTAAAGGATGCTGAGTTAGATGCTACCGGTACCTATGGAACGCCATAGTTGCCTTAAGGTCAATATCAAATTATATGAATTGGTATTTCATTTATATGTAATAGTAATATCATTATATGCAGTGCTAACATCATTATATGCAGTGCTTACATCATTGTATACTGTGATTTCGCCATTATATTCAGGGGTAAAATCTGTATATGTAGTGGTAGCATCATTACGTTATGTCGTAAGATCATTATGTGCAGTGGTTTATTCATTATATGCTGTGAATAAATCTTTATATGATATGATAAACTCATTTCATACAGAGCTAAACTCATAATGAACTATTGTTCAATCGTTATGTTATATGGCACACTCTTCATGTGCAGTTGCAAAATCCTTTTATGCAGTGCAACTTCTTGACATTAGCCACGATCTATTGCTACGGTCCTGACCGGAAGAGTATTACTCACGGGGACCCTAGCGGATAAGGAACGATAACTCTGTTAGGTATGCAGTGTTACACGCAATGTTTTATCGATGTGTCGATTTCAGTATGAGAATTAATTTTAATCTTATCAGATATTTTAAGCATTATAGCTGCTAATTATTTTGTACATATATTTAAATTATTTATGAAATTGTGGTTTATTTCAAATGAACCCTGTCTGCTTAAGCGGTATAATCGCTTCTTTTATTTTATGATGTAAACAATTGTCAGAAACACACTATTTAAACAGGTTTGCCATTTCATTTTTCAGCAATTATGCTTCATCGATAAATTCAGTCATTTTCAACGAATTAATTTTAGTTGAGGGAGAATATTTATTTTGATGTAGCTTATTCCAAAGAATTTACTACAGATACTGACAATATTAATGAATATTACATAAATTACATTTTATTGAACTTTAACCGATCAATGGCACGCTTTCTTCTACAAGTGTGCATGGTTTTTTTTAACTTACAAAAAAATTGAAATTTACGATACAAATGTGTTTAATTTTGGACTGACCTGTGATTTACCTAATTTTGTAACCCACTCAGTCTGTAGGAACATAAATTTTATCACAGGCACCTCAATATTCATCAGACAATATTTACTACTGATGTTAACGCTTTACTTGCTGCTGACTTTCTCTCAAACACGCTAATCGATCGACCTCGGATTGTAAAATTCACGTGCAAATCGAGTCGCCATTTTACAATTTTACATGTATACATGTATAAATAAACCACATTTTACGATGTTTCAAATGAAATAAGTGATTAAAGACATATGCTGTAAAACGTCTTATGGATTTCACGGCGTGTCAGCTCCTGTATCCCTAGTTTGCAGCAAACGCTAGCTTCTTTGTGAGGAAAAAACAATCGGTTAAACTCATGCAATATTCCATATACATTTAAGGTACTATCACCGTGCGAAATGTTCCCCTTGGACATGACACCTTTTCCCCTGTCACTGGCGTTGAGTGACTTTGATCCGGACACCCTTTATTGACTCACAGTTTATCTTGGTAATCCGTTAATTGAAGTAACTCTAGATCTATATTTACTTTTCTATTATTATTTATAATTGTTAAAAATGTTTTGTTATCTATATGTAATTGGTTGCCATGTTCAATTATTCGGCAGTTGGAGAGCGAAGGTCAAGGCGCTCGAACCACCGACTCCCGACCTCACGGAATAGTGTAATAAGTTTGCGGAGTTTTAATAACTCTTGTAAAAAGAAAACCGATCGACTTGTACATCTTCCGTGGGTCACAGTACATTGTGAACAGTAATGTAAGATATAATAATTTTGTTCACTAAACAGTTTCTGACGATTTTTTTCACAATAAACTGAATAACGCAATTTGATGAGCGAAGTGCAATCTGTGACTTTAATCCATATGCGCCCGTCTCTGCTATTAGAGAACCTTTTCTTTGGTTTTTTTTTTTTTGGGGGGGGGGGGATTTTTTCACTATCAGATAACATTATTTACACATATACTTAAGTATCGCCCCTTTTGTTCTCAAATAATTTTTAACTCGCGAGTACAACTCTATTATGAGCTTTCTTCGACATTTGTTTCCATTCACAAATAGGCGGGCCTATATAAATGCGTCAGTTTGTTACGACTCGCAATCGAAATACACACCATTTAGAAAGTGTTAACGAAATGCTACATCGGCCGTAGCGTATACATCCATGCTATATTTGCGATAAATAATAAAACATGAAGGCAAAAAATGTGCTTCATAGATGACTGTAGTATTCTGCTGAGCTACAGAACTATAGCTTTCCGGAAATATTGCCGGGATTTTCGAACTCTAGCTATAGATCTATTGTATAGTACATGCAATGCATAAAATGAAATTTATATACACAGATGTACGGTCAAAAAACATGCGTTCAACTTGGGTTTTGTTTGTTTGGTGTTTTAAAAAACTAATTTTGAATAACTAGAAAAGTTTAATGCAGCAAGTAAATTATGTATGTTAAAGTGTAATGCGAAGCAAAAACATATACATGTGACTTTACCAAATTTATTCAAATGATTTGATTAAATCTATAGCTAAATACAATAGGACAAATGTACGTTATAACGTTGATTAATGAAACTGCCGCGACTGAATATTGTATGATTTTTTTTTTAGGTTTTTATTCACTTTCGTTGTGAACAAATGGTAATAATCCACCACTAAAGTCGAAGATAAAATATTGATTGACTCTTCCGTTTCATGATGACGTGCATTCCAAAAGAAATACCAGTTTTATCAAACAGGTTCTTGTAAACCATTCCGTTTTCTGTACACCTAATAAATGTATTAACTGACTATGAGGACAAAAGCAAGTGTGATGGTCCACGAGACTGCAACTTTTTTCCCCGTGAAGAAATTGAGGGAAAATGCTGTCGAGAGGGACAATAAACATACTACATGTATGCCCAAATAGTTAGTGAAAACCTGATAAGTATTTTATCATACCAACTGAAAGCTTTATTTGTTCTCGTTACTTTGAGAAATCTACAAAATATTTAAAGCACAATGGTCCAATCCACACTTTTCAAAAGTTGCTCCCCTTTGCGGTGTCAACCCAAAGGTAAAAAGGGAAAAAAAACAAACTCCCCTTCTTTATACAATTTGGGCGCACTGTGATGAAATCGCTTTGGATTTTATTTATTTATTCAATATGTGGTGGCAACTCACATATTTAATGAGTCATTCTGGGGCAATCAAAATACATAATATGTAGTACATGTATTACCGAAACCGGAGTTTTAATGTCAACTGATATAGATACAAACATAATTATAGATACAAACATATAGAAACAAACATATAGATACAAACTTCTATACTACAAAGGCTACTGTGATAAATCTATGGGTTTTCCCCAAAAGATGACGATAAAGAGACATAACATTTGTAAAGTGTGGATTGTGATCACAACTACGATTTTCACAGAATTATCAATGTAGGAAACTCACGACCAGTTATGCGAGTATGCGTTAAGTATTATTATATGTAAGAGATAGTGGCTGTGGATTTTCGACAACAATAATTACCATCCATGTAATATGCCACTTTCAAACGGCGCCACCGTCTAACAGTACTTTCAGTACTTTGATTTATCTTTGACTTAACGAGGCCGGGTCTAATTAGTTCTGCCCTAGATTTTTTAATGAAATTTTTTACCTGAATTTCTACTAATATAATTATTATTTTAAGATTAAAAAATAAAACATTTACCACACCGTTTGTTTAGGGGGTCATCTCAAAGTTTGTTAATCTTTAACATAGGACCCTATGGGATTTCGCTTGAAATGTATCAATTTTGCACATTTTTTAAACTTCTGCCCTAGGGATTTCTTTTTCTGTTCTACATATTAAAGTTATTGCTAAAAGGCATCAAATGGTCAAATAAAAAAACCCTTTTACCTCCTGGTTTGTTCCAGGGGTCTTATCAAAGTTGATTTTTGTATGCCCAATTTCCCAGATTTGTCAAATAATGGCTATTTTTTATTTGAGAAAGGCGGAAAAGGTGATCTTTATAGTATTATTAAAGCATTCAGACATATTTAAATAATTTATAGCGAGCGCAGCTCGCCGGCGCGCAGCGCCGGCGCGAAGCGAGCTCTACCGGCAAGGCGTGTGTGAATAGAAAATTCGGACTAGTTGCACATTCATTCAACGGATTTTTTTGGCGTCAGTAAATCGGACCAGTAATGCATCGTTTTAATCGTCCCAGTAGTTCCCTGTAATCATGGCAATTTTTATCACTTCACACTCTCACGAGAATCAGCAAGACAAATTTAGACAGTAAAAACAATAACGATGTAAGCGACATACAGTCAATGTTACCTCTAAAGTTCACCTCAGTACACTTTCAATCAAAAATAATCGTGTGACGTCACAAACGTTTACACATTGATCCGATATATTTTTTCGGAGTCAGTAAATTTTGACCCACAATTCATAGTACCAATGGTTTCCAACCTCACGTTCCAACATCACGTTCTCCCGAGAATCAAAGTAAAACCTTTGAAAAGCTTATAAGATGTGTAATTTTAAGAACATCATGCTTTTTAAGTAAATAAAACAGTATACTTCGCATACTTATATTTCTCAGGGGAGTTTTAAAGAGTAAGACGACACTTAACCAACGTCAGCTTTGACGTCACAATAAGAACTGATAAGGGGAAATTACTCTAATTGAAGTTATTGTAAATCTGCTGAAATGACCAAAATCCTCTTAAAATCTTGCAAAGGCTAAGATAAAGAACAGCTGACGAATAAGGACATTTCTTCAGATACAGGAAACAGTTGTAAATTGCACTAATTTGGATGAATGCTCACAAATATTTTATTCACTATAATTACTGTAATTTCCTGAAACGTAACGTTATACGTAGCAGCGCCTTTTTTTAAAGGGGGTGGGTGGGTGGATGGCAGCCTCATCCAAAAAATCTTTGCAAGCAAAAAGAAAAATAAATCATGAAAATTCTAATCCTTCAGCTCTTTAGCAGTTCAATGGTTTCTTTATTTTCACTTCCATTTATTACATGCAGGGGGGGGGGGGACAACACCATGTTCTTTTAACATGATAAGCAAATATTTTTAAGCGTAAATTAAAAATAAAATTAAACATTAATTATTTTTTTTTAAGTGGAGGGGCAAATCCATGGTACATGTAAGTCGATTTTCTATGTATAAATTGACAAAAATGAAAAAAAAATTAGCATGGGGGGGGGGGGGAGCTCTATGATGAGTCAAGTTTTATATGTAAGTTTAAGAAAAAATGTCTACTGCAAAAAAAAGGGGGGAAATCAATCAATCATAATCACAATCACTTTAAAAGTATTAAAATCTTTATTATTTAACAACATTGTATCTGAGATTAAACTATTGCTCTACATATAAATAAATAAATTATAACAAATCTTATAAACTATGAATAATGAAAATTTACTGAAAAATAGGTATGATTTATTTTTTGGCATTCAAATTTCACGTTGTTAATTTTATTTTATTAATTTATTATAATTCATTGTTTGATCACATGCTGTGCTCGCCCCAACGGTCGCACCGTAAAACATATTATAAAAAAATATATAACATCACATATTAAGATTCATTAATATAAAATACATGCATGGTTACTGTCTTGAAATATATGAATTAAGCTATATTTAGGCGGGTTAAGAAAACGTGACAGGGTTAGGCCTGCTGAACCCTCTTCACGTTTTCGACCCGAGCCCAAATATAGCTTATACTTCGAGACAGTTATGTTTATTCCACAGTATAACATTAATTTTACGCACTAAACGAGCCATTTTCAACAAATTTCGCTGAATATCTGCAGTTGAAACTATCACGCCATGGCGTCAACCAAGCAAAACGATGACGTCACAATACAAATGAAACGCTGCGCGAAAGCGTGCGTACTCGTTCTGTACTCGGCCTCGTTAAGTGTAGGCGTTTGTTTCACAACACTGTATAGTCTCTTAGATTTATCCCAGTTACGCGGTGGAGTTTTGGCAATAAATGTTGGTTGAACAGCCAGACCTGGCATTGACTTCAGTGCTTCGACAATTTTTTGTGTCCACTTTTGTTTTCAAGTCGTCCGTTAACTTTCTCACACGATTCAACTTATTTGCGCACAGATTGCAAGCAAATCCCTTAATGTCATGTGGTATAGCGAGCAACTCGTAAACATCTGAATAGAAGTCTTTGGAATGAGTTGAGAAGAGGGATCGGTATCCTTTGATGCCGATTTAGAAGTACAAAAAGAACAGAACTTACACTGTGTATCGGTATGGGTAGCCATCATAACATGAATTTGGCTTTCACACCTCCAACAAGAAATCATATTGACGCAAGCGTCAAATGGGCCGCAAAAAATATAATTGTTGTATGAATCATTGGTTTTTACATAAAAACACACCACAAAGAAGAAAATAAGAGTTGGTTGTACTAATTTTTATGGTAAATTCTAATATACTTTCAGCAACTTGTTATGAAGTTTAACATTTTACTATTATCATAAAGAATAGATTTCGTTACTGTAAGCATTTCTAACGGAAATTGTATGACCAGTGCCATAGTATGAAGTAATGGAGAACACATTGATTTGTACATAACTCTAATACAAAGTTCAACTCATCATTTTTCTCTTGGAGATTATGTATTTCAAACCATTTTGGTTTTTTGAATTTGTTGTTGTTGCATTGTATTGAATGAAAACTTAATGCATTAGTTTAATACTAGTACATGATTTCAAGGGACCTCATAATAAAATAAAAATGGATCAGTTCAAATTTTCCAGTCAATTCAAATTTTCATTTCTGTCATATTCTTGCGTAAATAATTGATATTAATGTCATTTCATGATATTTTCTACCACATTTTACATGGAAATATGATAAGTACACACGCAAAGTCATTTTATTTGACACGGCACATAGAAATTCAAATATATCATTTTTATAAAATTTAATGACATTCAGGTCTTTAGTATTTATTTAAGGTTTTTAGTATGTCCCGCATATCGATCCTGATGCATTGTAGAACTCCGAAATTTTCCGAATAGATTAAAATCTCGATAAAAACGCGCCAAATACGACAATCTACTAAGTATGACCTAATTTTCATTTACGAGTAAAACAAAAAATATGTAATATTTTCTAAAAGGCATAAAACATATTTCTACATGCAAATTTATTTTTAATTCATAAAAATAAGCATAGTATTAATTCTATTAAAAAAAAACTATCCCGCAGAAACGCAGTAACAATATTTAAATGTGTATCAAATAACGGACCGCCTTCCGGCGGCCCGTAAAAACCAAAAAGAGTTTCGCTTTAGCAAGCGGTGATTTCATTGGCGGAATAATCGTCATGAATATTCATGATTTGCTACGAAAAAAAGAAAAGTTGAATGTGAGGACCCACGGTCAGTAAGCGTATGCGAGACTGGCCGTGGCTTTGGCTGTGGGTTTCCGACAATGAATCCAGTGCTGTTCTTTGAAATGTTTCCCTACTTAAAAAAGTTTTCATACGCGATCTCTTTTTTTCCGTGGCGGATTTTTCCTTTCCTCGCATACATCACAACATGCAAGCTAATACATAGTCGTGAACAGATTGATGCATCCTAGGCCAATAATAATCGGAATTTCTATCTTTTTCCAAAGTCTTTTTCATGCCCATTTGACCTCCAACTATAGAGTCGTGCAGATGCCATAACACAACTCGATGCAGTTTCCGTGGTAGGCATGTCTTACGTTTTTCACTATTGTTTGAAATCCAGCGAATACACAAAACAGCATGATCAATACACAATTATAAATCTCATGTCGAATACTAAAAATTTGCACTCAAATTTTTCTGAAGAAACAGTATATATTGTTATACTTTCATGTTAAATACTGAAATCTGATTGGTTAAGACGCAGTTAATAATATTTTCCATTACCCTCAGCGTTAGTAACGTACTTAGCAACGGGTAACATTAAAAAATGTTACATGCGCGAAAATTATGCGCGTACGGTTCGCTGTAGAATTCCCGTTATTCCTATATAAAAGCAGTAAAATTTTCTTAAAAATTAAGACATTCAGTATAACAAAATAAATAGTGCCTGTTTGGGAAGATAACAGTTGGAATTGACACCCCTCGAAAACCATTGTCAACCTCCGCTTCGCGTCGGTTGACAATGGTTTTCTCGGGGTGTCAATTTCAACTGTTACCCTCCCATACAGGCACTATTTATATAATGGTAGTTTTTCATTCTTTTCCATCCAATGTGAAATAACACGCATTCTAGGGTCGTTTTGTTGTTTCTCACGAATATTTGCTCGGTTTAGGGACTCGTCTGACTGTTTTTGAATCATTGTTAAGTATCATTGTTAAGTATTTTTTAATTGTAGATGTCACTATGATATTCTTAAGAGGGGAAATAACTGCATAATCCAATACTTTTTCTGAATCTATGATATCGTTAAACAATGCACTTAAATTAAACACGTGATTGTCAACTTCTGTTGAATTACATGTACTGGTATTTCTTAGTTCAGAAACCTGTGAATATTTCTGATTTTCACTTCTTTCACTTTTCTCACATTTACACTGTCTGCAGTTCACTTCCCTAGAAACACTTGACAATGCATCTGCATTTACATGTCATTTTCCGGCTTTGTGTTCAATCTTAAATATGTACGGTCCAAGTCTCTGAAGCCACCGCGAAATTTGTCAATCTGGTTTTCGGAATTTATGGAGCCACACAAAGGATCCATGGTTCGATCTTAGCAAGAATTCTCAACCAAGTAGGTATTGTTTAAAGTGTTGAACGAAATAAACAGCATTTCCTTCCGAGTAACACAATAATTTCTTTTATAATTATTCAACATGCGGCTTCCGTAGGAAATCACAATTTCTTTTCCATTTTGGCGTCATTATTAGCATTAGTGTCTAGTATGAAGTCACCAGCAGTCACTTCGGTATATCCAAGAATAAGTGCAAATATTAACTTATGTTTCAAAGTTTTAAACGCTGCATCACATTCATGCGTCCAATTCCATTATTGATTTTTCCCAGAAAGGATATTTAGGCATTTTTGCTATTTTAGGAGAGTCTTTTATGAATCTCCGGTAGTAGGCTGCTAGTCCTAGGAAACTTCTAAGCTCTGTCACATTAGCCGGCGTTCTCCAATTCTTTATAGCTTCAATTTTTTTAAGAATCCGTTTAAATACCCTCCTTTGAAACGATGTGTCAAAGAAAACTTACTTCTTGCCGGAAAAAAGTTTCATTTCTTTGCTTTAAGTTTCAGGTTTACACTCTGTAATCTATCTAATACAAAACTAAAATTCTTTAAATGTTCATCAAAAGTACGGCTGTACACCATAATGTCATCCAAATATAGCACTGTTATATTCCATTGTAACCCGTTTAACGCATATTCTATCACTCTTTGGACTGTCGCTGGTGCATTCATACTGTGGTTTCATTAATATTCAAGGGTATCAATTTTCGTTGATAAAGTGAAAAGTTTCAATGATACGTTAATTCGTGGCCAATGACCATATCAATACAAAATATTAGTAGATATTGCAGTTCAATGAATATTTAATTTCAAGGATAAAATTAACAACGAAATCAACGAAAAGGACTATGTGCGGTATGGTCAAATATCTGCCCCCGATTTCAACCAATTTTTAAATAGTATCGTATAAAAATGAAATCTTCACAAATCATTGTATAGAGGATGCCTATAACGTTAATCTTGATTGTAGTCATCATTGCTCATTCGCTGTTTATCTATGACGTCACCCAAATGACCTAATTCCCGCAAATTTGCAAAAAATAGAAAATATTCTCATTTTTGCTCTATATTTTGCGTTCGGAAATTTAGAGCGCAGGTCTGCTCAAGTGCGATTTTAACACATGTTTTTCTTCATATAGTTATACACATTAAACAAAAAAAATGGTACTTGAGCAAGCCTGCGCTCGACGTTTCCAAGTCGAAAAATCATCGGAAAACACCCATATTTTGCTACAAAACATCAATTTATCAAAATGATGCAATCTTCATGACGTCATTTCTACATTATGACGTCACTGTGGTGATAACCTTTTACACCTTTATTTCCAATATGATTTCAACTATCTTACACACCTTATTTATAAAACTCTTTCTAAAACTTTGATTTTGGGGGCAAAAAATGCGCATGCATAAAACCGCACATAGTCCTTTGTATTCAACGAATATTGATGAAACCACAGTAATCAGAACGACATTACTGTATAGTGTACCTAAAGTCCACCACGAGGTGTAGCAAACGCTTCTCACTCATAGGATCTTTAAATCTTTAAATATCAAACAGAATAGATAAAAGAAGTTCAAAATTAAAATCCATAGAAATTACAAGTAATCCTACCGCTGCCACCAGTTATAGCGTTCTCGTCCAAGGGTCTAACATGTTTAAGGGAAATAACTCTCAGTGAATCTCATTTTACTAAATATGTCCTTTTGGAAAAAAATACGCCAAGAGAAAAGTTAAAATTTATTCATATATAAATATCCACAGTAAAATTATATAGTAATTATAAATCCAAAATGAAGTAAACATGAACAATCCTCTTTCACACACAAAAACTGACTGAATCACTCAATAAAACCGTTCCCCTATATATACTGCATGCCAATTGCTCGCGAAGAGCAATGCGTTTTGACCATTACGTAATGTTTGGTCATTGCTTGCGAGAAGCAATGTTATGTAAACAAATAATTTAAAACACAAACATTATGAAATAAATAAATGCCTTTACAGTATATTGGCCCCGCCTTAGGGCATAAACCCCTCAACCAGGGGTCTTGAATTTCACAGTTTATGTAGACAACTTCATGGACGTCATTGCAATGCATAAAGTTTTTGTCAAATATATATTGGAGTAGAGATGAAGATATTCTAAGTGTCAATACACTTTAACTACATTTATATAGCCATATTGGCACAACGACGGACGATAAGAGATAGCAATAGGTCCCCCGACTTTACTCAGGTGGCCTAAAAAAGAAATACAGCTAGAATAAACAAATGCACACAAATATTCACGTTGTTTGGAATACATCTGCAGAATTTGAAAACATTTCCAAACTTGGAAAAACATTTTTCTTTTCAACATGAAAACGTTTTGTACCAATTTGAAGGTTATTTTGGTACCAATTTAAATAAGCCCATGGTGTCTTTTTATCAAACAAAGCCTTTAGATGTTTAAATTTAGTGTCTCCCTTTTTAAATTGAGAGCTTTCTTTTTTAAGAAACAATCCATAATGCAACACCATCCAGAGAATAATGATAGCTGATTCATTTAAGGATTTTCCTTTAAAAATATACAGAGGCTGACTGCATATCAAAATATCATTTGTTGCATCATACATGATAACCCTGAATTCATCTGGAGAAATCAAAATATTTGGAACAAAAGAATGTGTCAATGGATATTTTTTTTCCTGAATAAATGAAAACACAACAGTTTGAGAAACTGCTTGATCCACAACCATTGGATTTTTTAGAGATTTTTTGACCTCAATTATCGCTCCTCCGAAGTATTCATCTGAAATAAAGAAAAAAAGCCAATCACTTATTTTAAGGGATAACAAAGGTGTTGCTTACATTTTTGACAATTGGCTGCAAATGGGCGACAGTCAAATATGGGGATCGGTTTTTAAATAAAACTTTATTTTGATAAATTAAAGTTGTATATCTTTTTTTTAACAAGTCAAATTTACACCACCGTATATGTATGTAAACGTTGCAGATCAGTTTAGCCTAAGTTATAATGCCATATACCTGTAGCAGTTCTTCTGAGCAATCGTTTTGGAATAAAAACAAATGTTCAGAAGGTCAATGTTTTTACTTTTGTACTTGATTTAAGGTTGGCATATCAATTTATCATAAATATCCATAGCAATTGTTGAAAAGACCAGTGTAACGACGAAAAGTGACCCCCGTAAATGTTGACCTTAGGGTCAGTAGTGTATGACAAGTAGGGTCTTTTTTACAGTAGAAAACTATTCCAGACCTGTAGGTCTACGACCCCCAACACGTTGAAAACTGACCCCCATATAATTTCCTTACCTATAAACTACATACAATAAATTAAAGAAATTAAAGGCGATACGTTTAGCATTCATGAGTGAGAGTCGGGGGGCAGCAACAGCATATGAAATATAAGACAGAACTTCGTATGCGCCTTCCGTTTTACTCTTTTACATGTATAACATCACTTAGAACAAAGCCATGTCTGTGTTAATCTTGAAGTACTTGATAGCTTGCCTTGTAGAGCCCCGTCGCTTAGCCTTTTTGGGGTTGTGCACCCCCCCCCCCCCGAGTTATATGCATTATGATGTGCTCACATGCGTTCCTTTTTTGCATAAAGCTTGCTTTGCTAAATAGGCCCCATTATTAAAGAAGATGATTTAAGAGACAAACCTAAACTTAATCACTACGTTTTGCATATTTTTAGAAGAAAAAAAAAACAGAAGACAGAAGTAAAATTAAGACAAATAAAGCGAAATTGTTTAGTATCTGTTCTATTTAGCTACACCAAAAGTCTGACAACCAAACAAAACGCGGTCACACCAACATACCTATCTTACAGGTACACAGAAGACAGCAACTCGCGTATTTTGGAATTTTTGATTTATCACGATTGTGCTAAGGTTACACTAAATTTTTGATAACTTTAACTTCAAACTTTGCATCGCCGCCATTTTATGCTCAATAAAGTTGTGTAAGAACAGGCACGTAGCATCGGGTTTTTTTAAATAGGGCAGACTAATACGAAATCAGGACATGCGAAAAGAAGAAAATAAGGATAACATTTTTCGCCACTTTTCAAAATCTTTTTTTAAAGAAATAGGGCAAACGAAATCAGGACGAGCGAAAAGGAGAAAAAAGGGAAACATGTTTTGCCAGTTTTCAAAATCCTAATGCGATGGAAGGGGGGGGGTATATTGTTTTTATCTGCTTTCAGAGACGGGGGTGGGGGAGGGGGGACTCCTTATAAATTCAATTTTTTAAATTTAAAATGTTACCATGGGAGGAGAGGTTTGAAATTTAACTGCGTTGTTTTAACCATAAACAAAACTGATATTGAAGTTCCTTAAAAAAGAACTGGTTGTTTATCAACTGTTATGACAAATCAAACCGTCTCAAAATCTATTTTTCAACAGCATGCCATAATTCTATTACTACAGTACATTCATAAAATAAATGTCCAATACTCTCGTCAGAAAGTGCACACAGGAAACTCTATGTTTTTTTTTTTAAATATATTCATTTTTTTGCCGAAAATAATCTATAAAGAATTTGAAACTGTTGATTGCCTGGGACACTTACATGGGAAATCCAAGTAAAGTTTAAAGTTATGTAAGAATATGCCCGTATTGTTTACTAGATTCAAATGTCCTTTTTAAATACCAGAGCTATATGCAAATGGAGTCAAAGTCAATGCCAAAGCCCTTTTTATTGTTATTGTTTGTTTGCAATTTGCGTTAGCTATTGTATGCTGAAGTTTGTAAGTACATTCAAGTTCTTAATGTCGATCAATTTGATTACAACATATATCGATTTTGAATTCATGCAGAATCATTTGTAAAGTATTCTGTTTCTTATGATCAATTCTAAATTCGAAGTGTAGTATTGGTGATGTTTATATGGTTTTAAAATCAAGCATTGTATTCTTTTTAAATACATTCTTTTTAAGCCTGTTGGAACAATGAAAAAATGATTGTGAAAAATATCCAAATGGAATGAAGCATGCCATCTATGGGATGGGGAATTCAAACCTATTATAGTCACTTATTGAATTTACAAATCTACCTATCATAGGCCTCGACCCCCTTCCCATTAATACCCACCCGCGGAAGAAAAAATAAGATTTCCCTATCAAATTACATTTTATAAGCTTTTTAAAGCAACTATTTTATACATTGATTTCTGTGAAAAAAAATCACTAGAATCATTATTTTTTTATTTCTCTCATTAAATGGTCAATTTATTAGTTTTTCTGTCAATTAAAAACTGTATATAAATCTTTATAATACATAAAAATCAGAGATATTTTAATATTGGAAGCGTAAAAAAATAATCAAAAATCTTCAAAATTAAAGTAAATGCGGGCTGAGCAAAATCAATGATTTTAGTTTCAATATTTATTTTAATTTAGCAATATAAGCTGATGGACATTCTAATATTCTACCATTTCAATTGAAGAAGAAAATTTTTATATCTTAAACAGATGTCTACACAACTGCAAAGTACTCCATTTATTTTTATCTTCCTTTAAGTAAAGGAAAAGGCAATGACCTTGACCTGATCTTTATGGAAAAAACAAGGTGGTTTAATTTAATTATACTGATAGGATCATTTGGTTATATGATTTGTCTTACTGTGTCAAACTTTCATGAGTTTCTTATTATAAGAAGTATGCTTGATAACGAGAAAACTTCCTTAAAAGCTAAGTATGTGCATCCCTGATTATTTCGGGTTCACAATGCCAAGACAGTTCACCTCGGATATCTATGCATATTTTTAGACTGTGCTTTCAAAAACAGAGAAAAGGAATACGCCAAACACATTTCTCCAGCTCATCTTTTATGTGCTCAGGTAATCAGCAACATGATTTACGTGTTCATAATAAAAGATTCTCTATATCTCCATCAAACTGTTGTTTCTACAGGCATACAACAACAGCTAATAGTAATGGGCGCAGAAATTACTCAGACTAAGGTAAATTAAGGATAAATGTCGATGCCTTAAAAAGTCAAAGCGTGTTATGTTAAAGTCGGCAAAATGAAAATGACAATAAACTGTCAACCATCTCAAGCAACCATAAAACGAAATACGAATTTAAAACAAAACAACACGGACCCCTAAAAGGATAAAGGTATAGTTATCTGCCTAGGAGGAGTAAGCATCCCCTGTTGACTAGTTGCACCCGCCGTGTACTCATTGTAACAATTAGACATGACATGATCGAGGTTAAATTCAAAATCAGAAAATGTCATAAAAGGGAAAGAAGAGGCCCATGGGCCACATTGCTCACCTGAGCAACAATAGGTAAGGTAAAATCAGCTTAACAGAGTCATAATACAAACTATCATAACAATGTTGTATAATACATGTGGATCCTGCATGAATAAAATACCTTTTTTTCCCTGGATAATTTTTTGTTTATAATCAAGTCCCTTTTATAACAGGATGATTTTATAGCCATATCACCTGTTGAACATTGCAGTTCTCAAAAAGATCCTTAAAGAAATTAAATTGTTTATATATGGGATATAAACTTAGATCAAACTTTGAACCCCTTGTGTGGCCCAAGAATCGTCTAAGGGCCAAAGTCTAAACAATTTGAAAGAATCAGCGATATGTCAGAATGCTTGCATTTAAGTTAAACCATATATCATAAAATTTCATTTTTTGTGAATAATTAAAGTATTATTTGTAAAATTGGAATCCCAATGTGGCCCTACCCTAGTCCTCAAGATTTGAATTTGGAAAAAAAATTGAATTTACATTATCTGAGATTGCTTCCAGTTAAGTTACAGCTTATCTAGGCAAGAGGTTTTTAGAAAGAGATATCTTTTTTTCTTATGTAAATTTTTGCCCCCCCCCCCCCAACAATGTGGCCCCACCATACCCATAGGGTTCATGATTTTCACAAATGTGTATATACAAAGTGCTGCTATTGTGAAAGTTGACAAAACTATCCTATCCTATCATATCCTATATCCTGTATCCTGCATCCTATCCTGCAAATAAGCTCTATCCTATTCTATCCCATACCTTCCAAATATAGGAATGCAAGTTAAATGAAACGAAATTTAAGAATTAAATGATTTTATCAATTAATGTAGTACTCAAAATGAATAATGAAATCTTAAAAACGAATATTCTTCGAGCGGGATAACTTACTTACCTCTGCTACAGTAAAATTAAATCGTACGCGGGATGGACACAATAACGTAAACAAACAGGTAAGCGATTCGATTTTTGAATTTATTATATTTATGCATAAAAAACAGATAAATAACTTCGATGCACTTATTGAGAAACTGTTTAGTCACATATTTTTATCAAATTATTTTCTTATCGCAGTATCTTTTATTTCAACCTCACTGGGATATATTGAGTTAACAATAGATTGAAAGTAACAGTTGTTAATGGATACCACATCATCACTTTATCTTAATCTTGAATTGAAGGCCACAGCAACAGCTTTGTTTTCTAGCACAAGCTTTTGAATGAAACCTGCTTCATAAAAATATAAGAATAAGTCAGCCAAAGAGAGAGCACAATTTGTGCCCATGGGAATTCCGACTGATTGTTGAAAGACCTGGTCTCCAAAAAATGTGCATGTTCTCCATCAGAAATTCAAGTATCTTTCTATGTCAACTTCAAGGTACTTGTGTGTGCAATCAGAATGGTTTTTAACCACAAAAAATAGATTTCCAATGACAAAGTAAGAAAATTACGAGTTATTTTTGTTATTAAAGAAACAACTGTCGATAATATCAAAAAGCCTTAATTTTAATTTGTCATGAGGAATGGTTGTATAAAGCGTTGATAAATCCCAGGTTTTGATGTTATTGGTTTTGGTAAGATTTTGTGACCTAAAGTTCAAAGTAAGTTTCAGTTAATTCGTTAGAGTTTTTAAGTATCCCCATCTGATTCACACCGCATCTAAAGTATATTGTTGTACAGTTTTCTTGAAGTTTCTCCTTCAATACTATAAAACTGTATAGTAAGGAGTAAAGAACGTGGCTTGGTAGAACATATTCTAGAACTTGCTACATGTATATATCTATAATTTGTTTCTTAGAATTTTTGTGAAGTATAGAATCCAGTCTAAATACGATAAATCAAATTCATTTTGTTTATTGGAGATATTAAAGATATTTAAAACAGAGTTACAGGTATGATTTTAAGTATTCCCTGCTTGGAAAGGCTGCTATGGGTGTAATTAGTAGGATTGCCATATGTAGAATTGAAACCCAGATATTTTAAAATGCAATTAAAAAATGTGACTTACAAACAAAGACAATGTTGTTACATGCTTTGTGAGCAGGGACCAATACATATGTACCTATCGTGCAATATATCTAGTTCTTTTCTCACTTCTGCTTTATTGAAAACAGAAGGAATGATATCGATGGTTTTTATGTGGCCTCTCAGTCGTTTGAAGCGATATGTTAATATAGATCTTAAAAACCCACTCTGACAGGGTGTCAGTGTTTTTTTTCACTAAAAATTAGCCCATCGCTTGGTATAATCTTCAACAGAATTCAGTAAGCATTTCAAAAACAGTATTTTAAAACTGTTTGTGTAGGTTAAAAAAGCCGATGATAAGCAATATCCATTATCATGGATCCGAGTCTGTATTCCGGAGTAGACAAATAAAAAAGAGGCTATTCCTTGACTTTTGCAAGAGGCAAGACGATTATTCAAATTTTCCAAAGGGACAGAGTAAAGTTTGGTGCAAATGTAATGGAAACACAATTGTTTATTTACATGTGGTAGTAAAGAATCAAAGGAAACATCGTGTGTAATTGGTTTGTTATAAGACCGATGTCCATGACTAGTCCTATGTTTCTTGGTATTGTTAAAATGTACCATTACATGAACATTGTTACAATGAAGACTTGAAAGATTCCCCACACTTTCAACATTATCGTTGCATCCATACGGAATGGCCGTAACTAGTTTTCATATCCAGAGTTCTTGTTGTCTGCGGAATGTCGTACTTAGCTATGAACTATTGGTATGGTGATTATTTTTTTCTAGGATTCTAAATTCCATAGACAAAACAGAATGATCTGGGGAATTATAGGGTTTGTATATAAGCTGCTGACTGCCGATATTGATTTGAAATCTATGACTTGATATTCGTTTGTTAAAGGGACCTGGACACGATTTCAGATGAAAATTTTATTTTTGATTTCTATGTATAAAATAGTTTACTTTTGTATTTTGAATGATTTACCAAAGTTTGAATGTTAGAGGTTTTCTTACAAGCGAAATACAGAGGAAAGAAATCGTTGTTATGTAAGCAAAGCTCGAGTCTTATATTTGTATACAAATACTGTAAAGTAAAGAAATTGCCATTTCCTTATCAAAATAACTTGTGGAAACAAGATAGACTGATTCAATGGTTCATAAATAATTTCATCACAACAAACAGCAACATTAGATTAAAACGTATACCAATACAACAAATATGCAAACATTAAGAGGACTCGAGCTTTGTTTTCAAAACAAAGAATTCTAACCTCTGTAATTCGCTTGTAACTCGATATTTGAATTTCAAATTTCTCACAGCATTGAAAACATCTATATCAACAATTCTAGACATGAAAATTTTAAGCTCAAATCGTGTCCATGGTGCAAGTCCCTTTAAGTGAACCTTTGGTTTCACCAACAAAGATGAGTGCACAAAGGGTACATTTAATTCTGTAGACAACTAGAGGATTTACATTTAAGATTTTCCCAAGTTTTGGTATCAAAACTATTTCCAGTGAGATTGCTTGTAAAAGAGGTCTTTGTGAGATCAAAATGTCACAGATTTTACAGGTTCTTTGGTAGCAAAGATTTATACATAGATAAAGCAAAAACAAGCCACCAAAACATACTAGACTAATTACGGTAAAACATTACACAGAGAGTCAAAGAAGACGTGCTTTGTTGTAATATTAAAAGTTGTCCATGGTTTTGTATTAAAAAAATATACAACTAACACGATCTTGTGCGAACAACGAGGAGGACTTCCGACTGATTTTAGAAGACATTTAGAAGGACTCGGAACAAAAAGTTGAAACGATCATCAACCCACATCAGCCGTATTCATGTTAATGTACTAGTTTTGATTGCCTTTATGTTCATTAAAACAATGCAGATTTAGATATAGAAGTTAACAATGCTATGCTTAGCGTTATTGATGAAAAAAGCATGCATGAAGCTTATGCTACAAAAACAAAAAAAAAATATTGATGAAAGCGGAATTCGTTGCATTATACAGTTTATTAGATAAACATCGAGTTAATGATCAGGAAAACAAAACTGTCTTGAATAACAATGAACTGTCGTTCAAACCAGTAAACAAAACAAACATTTTGATATCCAAACATGGCTTGATGTTATTTCCATTTACATTAGCATATAATTAGTAGCCAATCCCGAACAAACACAAAAGATGCTAAAATATTCGTCAAATGTCAAAACTGCTGCTGGTGGATCACATGGATTTGGTTGGAGGGAATATTTCAGGCAATTTAGCATCAAAATACCAAGAAATGATTGAATTCTCTGGAACCAAATCGATCAAGAATTATGGCTTTTGTACATTAAATCACTACCAAGCACGCCTCTGCACCAATCGCCTCAGCGAATGCATGCTTTGTCTTCAACTATAAGGGTGTTGTATGCAGCAATATTGTCATAAATTATAGTAATACTTGTTTCAAATGTTCTGGTAAACACCCGGCAACTAAATGTCATGAAAAATATCAAAACAACAAAACAGTTTTGTCTCAATCAAGCTCGGACAAGCCCGTTCCTTACTTTTTTGTGGCTCATTGAAAAGTCCCATGCAACAAACTATCAAAAAACGAGGAGCAACACCTATTAATTTGTGTAATATGGATCATTACCTTCATTTGTACATGTATCCAAAAACTCTGGAAACTAGTGAGTTAAGAATGGGCTTTAAATATGGTTTTAAAATAAACTATTTTGGTCTCCGTTTCGCAACAACCTGTGATGACTTAATTTCAGCAAACAACACCCTGGGGAAGTAAGACAAAAAATATACAAAGAAATTGAATAAGAGTGGGTTGCAAGTCCATTTGATCTAGTATCTATGCATAAATTTGAATTATCACCTATAGACATTGTTGCTAAGGAAGATGGGGAAGGGGGTGGCGTTAAATACACCATTTATCATTTCCTGAAGGAAGTTGTGGGAACGATTTCATTGACCCATGTTATTGCACAGCTTGTTAAACGCCGTTTGAAGAGGTTCTAGAAATGATTGCTACCTTTGGTACAGTCTCTTTTCTTGCAAAAATGAACCGGAAGTTTGTTTAAGTGTTAAACTAAAAAATGAACCCCAAATTTATAAATTTGCCTGAAATAAGCATATGTCTGATGTTTAGATCCACATAGTATACAAGTAGAAATTGGGTAGACCAAACTTTCATATGCAGAATTTCTCAAAAAACAGATAAATTGATAGAGAATATGTTCAATGGAAATAATTAATGTGTATTGAATTACCTCTAGCCTCAACTGTGCCGATCTGTGCTGATGCATCATCGCTGTTCTTCTGATCTGTAGATCTTGAAGATTTGGGTTTAACTTTTGAGATCGATCCAAGTGTTTGATTTGTCAAAGGAGAAAAAAGATAAAGAGAGAGAAAAGATACAAATTTCGTGAACTCATTCATTATTGATTGACAACATATTAAACATAGATTGTCAATTAATTGGATCATAGGCAATTATAAATATTGAAGTTTAAAAAATGCATAAAATCACGTTATTAGATTTGTACACGCATGATACACCGGGGATATGAAATTCAGTAGTTATTTTAAAATTGATGCATTTTTGCAAGTAATATACAAGTTTGGTAATTTACTTAATAGTTTGACCTACTAGATTTGTACAGGTAAGGAAAAAGGATAGGACATTAATAAAGTGGCGATTTGACCTTACAGAAGAAATCATTTCTGGTTTTCGACTTATCAAACGTAAATTTGATTAATTGTCCATTAAATCAATATAAAAGGAAATTTAAAAAAAGCCCAAACATATTTCGTCTTTCTTATTTACTATCATACATCTTGGTATAGAAATAGTAATCAATGTTTAGAATCTAACAAGGACTATATTTTTGGCGGAATATTGGCGTAGGAAAATATCACATGTTACACAATTCAGAACTGTTGTATATTAATGAGTCTGTTTTTGCATTTTTTAAAACAATAACATTAATGTTGGATTTTTTTAGTACTTGTGTTTCAGAATTTGTTTTTAAAATAAGATTTGCCTATCAAATTACATTTTGATAACCTGTTTAAAGCGCCCATTTTATACATTGAATTTTGTGAAACAATCACTAAAATCATCTTTTTTTATTTCTCTTATTAAATGGTCAATATATTAGTTTTTCTGTCAATTTATATCTGTATTTAAAGTTTTTATATTACATAAAAAGCAGAGATATCTTAATATTGGAAGCGTAACAAATAATCAAATTATTTTCAAAATTACAAAAAATGCGGGATAAACAATATCAATGATTTCAGTTTTAATATTTATTTAAATTTAGCAGTATAAGCTGATAGCAGTACTGAATTCAAATTCCACTGATATTCCCAAACATGGACTGACTGACATTGTCTGACATCCTCTGTATATTCAGTGTACCCTACTGTAAATCCACTGTACACCCACTGTACAGAGCTACATATACTGTACCACACTGTATCCCACTTTACCTCACTGTATCCCACTGTACAGAGCCACTGTAGGGCACTGTACCCCCACTGTACCTACCCACTGACCAACACTGTACCTCACTGTACACCACTTTACAGGACACTGACCAGCACTGTACCTCATTGTACACCACTGTAGAGGGTACTGACAAACACTGTACACAACTGTAACCCACTGTACCTATGTTTTAAAGGTTATTACTAGATGATTCATGTACCCGCGAGATTTTAGTCACTGTAAGTGATTGGGACACGAACATTTATGAATGATAGACAATTGATTGAGGATGTGTTTAACGGGTTTCTTTTGTCAACCGTCACTTCCGGTACTCACGAGAAGAGTTCATACAATTAATGTTTTTAACAAGTTTAACCGATTGTCTTTGGTGTTTCATTTAGGATAATAAACGGTGATATACACTAAGCAAATGTATTTAGAAAAAACTAGCTTATATTTTCATTAATCACTTCCGATCGTCCATTTCCGGTCTCGAGACAAAAAAAACTTAGTTTCACCAGGATCTCAGATTTTGCAGAGAGTATCGATATTGCGTTTAATTGTTTTCAGTTTGTCAACCGTCACTTCCAGTCCTCACTGGAAGGGTTCAAGCAAATCAAGCTGTTTGAAAGTTTCACTGTTTTTCTTTGACAATTTTAGTAAAATTGATAAACAATCAAGTACAAGTGTCTAATGTTCATGAAATACTAACTTTTTATTTTGACTGAGCATTTCCGTTTGTCCGTTTCCTGACAAGAAACAAAAAACCTCAAAAAACAATTACTCCACAAGATCTCAAAAACTGTGATGACTTGAACAACAAAACTTTGTGGGATGGTAGCCCTAAGTATGAATCCGTGTTCACATTTTTTTGTTTGAATTGTCGTCACTTCTGGTCGTCATCGGAAGTACTTAAAATATGTTTTTCCCTTTTTTTACATGGACTGAATACCGGTATATAATTACACGATCTTATATTTGTTAAATAGGCAAAGATATTCAACTTCCGGTCAGTTATATCAAATATCTTAGGTACCTAGCCTTTTTACAAAATTGATAACCGCGAGATTTTAGTCACTGTAAGTGATTGAGAACGAACTCTTATAAATGATAGACAATCGATTGAAGAAATGTTAAACGGGTTTTGTTTTGTCAACCGTCACTTCCGGTACTCACCAGAAGTGTTCAAACAATTCATTTTGTTCACAAGTTTAACAGATTATCTTTGGTGTTTCATCTTACATGATTAACAGTGGTGTACACTAGACAGATGTATGAATAAAACCCAGCTTTTATTTTTATAAATCTCTTTCTTTCGTCCGTTTCGGGTCTCGAGACAAAAAGCATAGATTCACCAAGATCGCAGATTTGGCAGAGAATATCGATATTTCATCGTATTTCATCGTATCATATAAAAACAAAATCGGGCGGAAGACCTACTCGTTACTTGTAACGAGATCTAGTTACTTAAATATTTTTTTTGCAGCCAAATATATTGAAGGGTGCAAATTATAATGTCAAGTTTTCTGAATACTTGTAGAGATTTTGGAATTCCGCTAGCAAGTGAAAAACAGTTGAGCCTAAAAAGTTATTGGTTTTTTTTTTAAGCACAGAAAACGGCATGGTAGAAGTGGTTATAAGTATACCAGAGGATAGAACTATTGCTCTTTATGTTCATTAAAACAATGCAGATTTAGATATAGTAGTTAACAATGCTATACGTAGCGTTATTGATGAATAAAGCTTGCATGAAGCTCATGCTACAAAACCAAAAAAAATAATAATGATAAAAGCGGAATTCGTTGCATCATACAGTTTATTAGATAAACATCGAGTTAATGATCAGGAAAACAAAACTGTCTTGAATAACAGTGAACTGTCGTTCAGACCAGTACACAAAACAAACTTTTTTGATATCCAAACATGGCTTGATGTTATTTCCATTTACATTAGCATATAATTAGTAGCCAATCCCGAACAAACACGGAAGATGCTAAAATATTCGTCAAATGTCAAAACTGCTGCTAGTGGATCAAATGGATTTGGTTGGAGAGAATATTTTAGGCAATTAAGCATCAAAATACCAAGAAATGATTGAATTTTCTGGAACCAAATCGATCAAGAATTATGGCTTTTGTACATTAAATCACCATCAAGCACGCCTCTGCACCAATCGCTTCAGCGAATGCATGCTTTGTCTTCAACTATAAGGGTGTTGTATGCGGCAATATTTTCATAATAGTAATACTTGTTTCAAATGTTCTGGTAAACACCCGGCAACTAAATGTCATGAAAAATATCAAAACAACAAAACAGTTTTGTCTCAACCAAGCTCGGACAAGCCCGTTCCTTACTTTTTTGTGGCTCATTGAAAAGTCCCATGCAACAAACTATCAAAAAAACGAGGAACAACACCTATTAATTTGTGTAATATGGATCTTTACCTTCATTTGTACATGTATCCAAAAACTCTGGAAACTAGTGAGTTAAGAATGGGCTTTAAATATGGTTTTAAAATAAACTATTTTGGTCTCCGTTTCGCAACAACCTGTGGTGACTTAATTTCAGCAAACAACACCCTGGGGAAGTAAGACAAAAAATATACAAAGAAATTGAATAAGAGTGGGTTGCAAGTCCATTTGATCTAGTATCTATGCATAAATTTGAATTATCACTTATAGACATTGTTGCTAAGGAAGATGGGGAAGGGGGTGGCGTTAAATACACCATTTATCATTTCCTGAAGGAAGTTGTGGGAACGATTTCATTGACCCATGTTATTGCACAGCTTGTTAAACGCCGTTTGAAGAGGTTCTAGAAATGTTTGCTACCTTTGGTACAGTCTCTTTTCTTGCAAAAATGGACCGGAAGTTTGTTTAAGTGTTAAACTAAAAAATGAACCCCAAATTTATAAATTTGCCTGAAATAAGCATATGTCTGATGTTTAGATCCACATAGTATACAAGTGGAAATTGGGTAGACCAAACTTTCATATGCAGAATTTCTCAAAAATCAGATAAATTGATAGAGAATATGTTCAATGGAAATAATTAATGTGTATTGAATTACCTCTAGCCTCAACTGTGCCGATCTGTGCTGATGCATCATCGCTGTTCTTCTGATCTGTAGATCTTGAAGATTTGGGTTTAACTTTTGAGATCGATCCAAGTGTTTGATTTGTCAAAGGAGAAAAAAGATAAAGAGAGAGAAAAGATACAAATTTCGTGAACTCATTCATTATTATCATAAAGTGGCGATTTGACCTTAATTTAAAGAAGAAATCATTTCTGGTTTTCAACTTGTCTAACGTAAATTTGATTAAATGTCCATTAAATGAATATAAAAGGAAATTAAAAAACAAAACAAATATATTTCGTCTTTCTTATTTACTATCATACATTTTGGTATAGAAATAGTAATCAATGTTTAGAATCTAACAAGGACTATATTTTTGGCGGAATATTGGCGTAGGAAAATATCACATGTTACACAATTCAGAACTGTTGTATATTAATGAGACTGTTTTTGCATTTTTTAAACAATAACATTAATGTTGGATTTTTTTAGTACTTGTGTTTCAGAATTTGAATAAGATTACATTTTAATAACCTGTTTAAAGCGCCCATTTTATACATTGAATTTTGTGAAACAATCACTAAAATCATTCTTTTTTATTTCTCTTATTAAATGGCCAATATATTAGTTTTTCTGTCAATTTATATCTGTATCTAAAGTTTTTATAATACATAAAAAGCAGAGATATTTTAATATTGGAAGCGTAACAAATAATCAAATTATTTTCAAAATTACAAAAAATGCGGGATAAACAATATCAATGATTTCAGTTTCAATATTTATTTAAATTTAGCAGTATAAGCTGATAGCAGTACTGAATTCAAATTCCACTGATATTCCCAAACATTGACTGACTGACAGTGTCTGATATCCTCAGTATATTCAGTGTACCCTACTGTAATTTCACTGTACAGTGTACACCCACTGTACAGAGCTACTGTACCACACTGTATCCCACTGTACAGAGCCACTGTAGGGCACTGTACCCCCACTGTACCTACCCACTGACCAGCACTGTACCTCACGGTACACTACTGTACGGGACACTGACCAGCACTGTACCCCATTGTACACCACTGTAGAGGGTACTGACAAACACTGTACACAACTGTAACCCACTGTACCTATGTTTTAAAGGTTATTACTAGATGATTCATGTACCCGCGAGATTTTAGTCACTGTAAGTGATTGGGACACGAACATTTATGAATGATAGACAATTAATTGAAAATGTGTTTAACGGGTTTCTTTTGTCAACCGTCACTTCTGGTACTCACGAGAAGAGTTCATACAATTCATGTTTTTAACAAGTTTAACCGATTGTCTTTGGTGTTTCATTTAAGATAATAAACGGTGATGTTCACTAGGCAAATGTATTAAAAAAACTTAGCTTTTATTTTCATTAATCACTTCCGTTCGTCCATTTCCGGTCTCGAGACAAAAAAACCTAGTTTTACCAGGATTTTGCAGCGAGTATCGATATTACATCGTATTGTATAAAACAAAATCGGACGGAAGACCTATTCGTAATTCGTAACAAGATCTAGTTAAGGTCGTCCGTTTCCAACGGAAGACCTTATTGTTTTCCTACTGTTTCTTCTTCTTATTTTTTTTTTCCAAATTTTGTGCACTAGATTTCTCGAAATCTATTCGACCGATTTCGACCATTTTTTCACAGATGTTTGGGGGTCTTCTAAACTTGATACATTTTTGTTATTTTTTTCGTAATCACTTCCGGTACCGAGTTATCGGCTATTTTGTAAATTTTTGACGACCCATTTTGTGCAGCTATAAACTCAAAAACCATTAGAGATATAAATATGAAATTTTCAGGATAGGAAGACTATAGTTCGAATTTGTGCAGCATGTAGTTGTTTAACGCCTGTTGCGCCATTTCTTGGAGCTCGCCTGGGCCCGAAAACTGGGTACGAATGTTCATACAAAAATTTCATACGTTTTGATGTGTATCTTTTTAACAGTTGATATTTTGTTAAGACATATATAACAAAAGTAGTAGATAATCAAAAGCTCTTTCCAACAAAATCAAGAAAAAGGGACTGGCCCCTTAAATTAGCAAAAACACAAACACAAAATTTTAAATTTAATTAAATCGTGTTAAAATGACCTCAGACTAATTTTAAAACATGATATCTAAGTTGTGCTTACAATTTTGCGTCTGATTAAATCTTTGTCAAATTGGTTGGATGAAAATTAAATTTTTTGAAAAATTCAATTAAATCGTGTTCAAATGACGTCAGACGAATTTTAAAACATGATATCAAAGTTGCGCTTACAATTCTGCGTCTGATGACATCTTTCCTGGATTGATTGCAGGAATTTTAATTTTTTTTAAAATTTTAAATTTAATGAAATCTTGTTAAAATGACCTCAGACTAATTTTAAAACATGATATCTATATTGTGCTTACAATTCTGCGTCTGATGACATTTTTTTGTAAATGATTGGATGAAGTTTAAATTTTTAAAGAAAATTAAATTTGATTAAATCGTGTTAAAATGACCTCAGACTAATTTTCAAACATGATATGTATATTGCGCTTACAATTTTGCGTCTGATGACATCTTTTTTGAATGAATTGGATGAATTTCAAATTTTTCAAATTTTTTAAATTTAGTTAAATCGTGGAAAAATGACCTCAGACGAATTTTAAAACATGAAATCTATATTGCGCTTACAATTCTGCGTCTGATGACATCTTTTTTGAAATGATTGGATGAATTTTGAATTTTTTAAAAATTTTAAAATTAGTTAAATCGTGTTAAAATGACATCCGACGCATTTTAAAACATACTATGTATATTGCGCTTACAATTCTGCGTCTGATGACATCTTTCCTGGATTGATTGCAGGAATTTAAAATTTTTTGAAAATTTTAAATTTAATGAAATCTTGTTAAAATGACCTCAGACTAATTTTAAAACATGATATCTATATTGTGCTTAAAATTCTGCGTCTGATGACATTTTTTTTTTAAATGATTGGATTAAGTTTAGATTTTTTTAAAAAAATTAATTTAGTTAAATCGTGTTAAAATGACCTCAGACGAATTTTAAAACATGATATCTAAGTTGCACTTACAATTCTACGTCTGATGACATCTTTCTCGGAATGATTGGATGAATTTAAAATTTTTAAAAATTTGGGCTCCAAAATTGACTACTAATTTTCATTCAAAATGTTCATACGTTTTGATCTGTATCTTTTTATTAGTTGATATTTTGCTAAGACATATATTACAAAAGTAGAAGATAATTAAACGTTCTTTCCGAAAAAAATCAAGAAAAAGGGGCTGGCCCCTTAAATTAGGGACCAAGCCACTCGTAAACTCTATTACAAATAACTTAAAAATAATAACGATTTTGTAATGCATTATAGAAGCAAGTTGTTGATCGTAGCAATATCTATCAGGAAAAATCATTTTGACACCCATTTATGACGTAATTAGGGATTTTTAGGGGCCAAAGTACTTAACTTTTGACGCAATATATCTAGAGAAGGAGACATATTTTGTTACGCAATGTAGAGGAGAAAATGTTTGCATTGATAATTCTAATCGATTCCATTAATCAAAACACTAAAGTCTGTCCTAATTAAGGATCTAGAGGGCTGGCCCCAAAAATATTCAATCATTTGTATCTCAAAAATGAACAACAATTTGAGATAGGTGTAAGAACAAAAAATGTTAGTATTCGTGAGACCTTTCATCTTCGCTAGCCAAGTGTTTTCGGTCCACTCTGCTCCCCACAAACCCTTGGCAGATTAAGCGATTTAAACTGTGGCTGACAGGTGCGACATCTAGCGAATGCACTGAAATTAAACTACTGGGTTCAACCAATCGCGCGATAGCTTTCATAACCTACTTGATAAATATCGTAAACAAGACAACATGGCGGCTATCAGTGTAAAAATATCGGAGATACAGAACTTTTTTCAGATCCAACTGACAGAAAATCAAATTCGTGGGATAAAGGGCTTAGCGGCTGGCCAGGACGTTTTCGTAGGCACACGGACGGGAAGTGGAAAATCTTTAATTTACGAAAGTTGTCCAATTATCTTTGGCGAGTCGAGTGTGTGTGTGGTAATATCCCCACTTCTCAGCATCATGAAAGAGCAGGTGAATAGACTATCTGGTCTAGGTTTGAAAGCAACATATATTGGGAAAAAAGATTGCTGTATAGACGACGTTACGAGGGGATATTATCAGTTTGTCTTTGGAAATCCTGAAGTGCTGGTTGGAAACGACAAATGGAGAGGAATATTTCGACATCCCGAATTTTCTCAACGACACAAGTTGACAGTTATTGATGAGGCACACACAGTTTATCAATGGTAGTGTATATATGAATTAATACCTAACAGTATAAATACAGTTTATTTTATGATAATACAATTTAGAATACCCTTATAGGAATATTCATGCCCAACATTTCATGATTAAAAAATGTATTAATTTATTTGAATTTGAAATAAAAATAGCTAACACTTGTCAAGTAAGAGTGTCAAATATTTAAGCATTGAATCATTATTTCATGAAAGATATAGTAAATTGGCAAATAAATTATTAGTGACATAATTTCATCTACAAGGACTGACTGTTATTGCTATTATGTATTTCATAGGGGCGAGAAAAAGGATTCTGATGATGCCTTCAGGGAACATTTCTCAAAGATCGGCGAGTTGAGGTCCCTCAGTTTGAACATTCCACTACTCTCTCTTACAGCAACCGCAAGTCCGTCAAATAGGAAACGAATCCTGAAAAGTTTATGTTTCCGTGATAATCACATTGTAATAATTGACAGTCCTGACAGACCAAACATCAAGATTAATGTTAAATGTGTAAAAAATAATTCTGACATTAGTGACATATTTTCATGGGTTATTGACGAACTCAACTCAAGGAAAAAAAATGCACAAAGAATTGTGATATTCTGTGAAAGCATTAAAGACTGCGCCGTTCTCTACACCATGTTCAGACGGAAATGTGATGCTTCTTTAGTACAAATGTTCCACAGCAAAACCGCAGAGCACATCAAGGAAAAAATTCGCATTGATATGGAGTCAGAAGATGGCCAAATTAGGGTCCTTATTAGTACAAATGCTGCAGGAATGGGAGTGAACTTTAAAGGCTTGCATAATGTTGTTCACTATGGACCTCCACGTGACCTTGACACACTAGTACAGCAAATGGGCAGGGCAGGAAGAGATGGTGAATTCTCTGTTGAATTAATTTTATACAAAAATCATAAGGGACATTTAAAAAAAATAGACAGCGACGTTCTTTCATTGATAAAATCAGAGGATCAGTGCCGAAGAAACATTTTGTGTAAAGCATACAACGCTCATTCACACATTTTTGAACACTTGCATGAATGTTGTGATTTTTGTGAAAAGACCTGCAAATGCTTAGACTGTCCTAGGCTATCTCATCCTGTATTTAATGCAATTGAGCCACAGGAAGAGGACGCATTTCAACGTGATGTGACTGATGAGAATAAGATAACTCTCAAACATAAACTAGAACTTTTACAAAGTAATCTACCTAAGTTATTTGGCAACAATTCGGAACTAAGTGTAGAAACTATTAAGTGTATTACTGACAATTGTCACAGAATATTTACAACAAGCGATGTGATGGAATATGGAACAATCTGGCTGCTCGACACTGCTGAACAAGTGATTAAGATTTTTGATGATGTATTTGATGATATTATAATATATGGTTCATCAGACTCTGAAAACGACTTCACTTGATGTATTAAGTTGTGCATATTGAAGTTTAATTTTGTCAGAATTTAATAAAAGATAAGTAAATTTCACAGATAAAATTTTATTTTATGTATATTTTCAATCACACTTAAATAGCCTACATCATGCAAGCAGAATTTTTAGCATGGTGTAAATTTAGAACCTGAATAGTTCTGAATTATTTTCTCTAGAAGTTATTCTAGTGATTATATGACTCACTTTAAGAACCCGTGAGAACCTCATTTTTTCAAAATGGAATAAGTTGGGTTTTTTTAAAGTTAAATTGATTCCAAAATTACTAAAAATTCAGCTTAAAAATACATAAAAAATTATAACAAGTCAGAATCTAGCTATTATTGCCCTTTATGTTGACTCGTTAAAATGAATTCTCAGTTCATATTAATTGATAACACACATTCACAATGTATAAACTTTTACATCATTTCAAACGATGCTCTCTCCTTTTGCTTACTTATCCAAATGTGCAGTTTATGAAGGTTTACCTTTTCAAAAACATCTTTTATGTTTTTGAAATTTTCAAATTGGCGCCCTTGAATGTTTTCAAAGATGTCACCTGCCATCAACTCCATCAGCATCAAATTTATGTCAGAAGATTTATCAGTCTTTGTCCTTGATTTACCAGAGGGTTTCATTGACACCTGATACCTAATATTCTCTCTCAGCTCATCTTGGATTTGACATGCTAATGCTGTAGTCTGGGCACTATTAAAGGTAAAGTTTGAACCCTGCTCTTTTATTTTCTTCTTTACTAGCTGAACACAAATTTCCACTAAGTTGTCATTTGGAATGTTTCCATCAATAGTTCCGTTAAGATTTGCTGTTGTATTCCATTTGTATTCAAAGGCTTGCTTAGGTGTTAAGATGGCCTGTTCATAGGCCATCATTCTCCACAGCCAAAGCTGATACTTGGTATGTCCGGCAACATTTGCACACAGCATTTCAAATTTTGCATTCAAAAATATCCGGTTTCCGTCGCCCATTTTATAAGCATCAGATGTATCTCTTAAGATAAGAGCAGCTTTCATGAACGACGACCGCCATACTGCAACCTTGTCCCCCTTTTTGGGTTCTTCTCGTGCAGCAGTAAGGAAATGCCAGTTGTGTTCTCTCTCTAGATGGCGTTTAAAGTGTCCAATTGTCTTGTAGTTTTTCTGACACGTGCACATATACTGACTGGTGACGGCATCAAACATGCTATGTAGCCTGGCATTTTGTGCGTCTAGCCTGGCAGCTTCTTCAACCAAATCTTGGAGATGAGTTGATCCTGGGAGTTTAGAAATTTGAAAAGTTTCATTAGAACAAAATAAATGTTAACCGAACATAATAATATATAAATAGTGCCTGCTTGGGAGGGTACCAGTTGAAATTGACACCCCTCGAAAACCATTGAATATCAATTTCAACTGGTACCCTCCCAAGCAGGCACTATTTATTTTATTATACTGAATGTCTTTATTTTATAGCAAATTTTACTGCTTTTATATAGAAAAGACGTGAGTTCTACGGCGAACCGTACGCACATAATATACGCGCATGTAACAATTCGTTCTATCGGCTTGTTGCCAAGTGTGTTGCTAACGCCGAGGGTATTAGAATGAATTGTCAACTGCGTCTAAACCAATCAGATTTTAGTATTTAACATGAAAGTATAATAATTACTATTATTCTATAAAACTTATACCTATGTGTCTCCTCAAAGATAAATAATAATTAGTATTGTTTTATAAAACTTATCCCTATGTGTCTCCTCAATGAATAATGTTCATGGAATTAACCTTGATTGATTTTTATGGTTAGATGGTTATGATTTTGCTATAAACTGCATAGGTGGAAAAGGAAGAAAATCGGCTTAAAAAAATGACTTAAATGTAAACTATGAATAATCAGCAGGTGAATTATGTGTTGTATTCAAAACAAAAAGCATATATTAGTCATATACTGTATTGATTTTCCTTGCTTAATTAATAGAATGTCATATTCATTATGAGAAAGAGAATCACGGTATGAACTTTGTACATGTTTCAATGGGGTTACATGTAATGTTAACCTTGCAAGTTGATATGTTTGTTGATCACTGCCTCAGCCAGATTTCTAAGCCATGATAGCTGCTCCTCATTTGAATACATTGATAAAATGTTGGGGTTCCACTGTTGAGGAGATCCATTTAGGTCATTCAGTCCCATAACATCCATTGTGGCCCCAAGTATAAATGCATCCAAAGCATCCTCCACAAAAGCATAATGAGCTCTATGAAAATTTTATGGATTATATGGATGTATAACTACATGTACAATTTTCAGTACACACCCCCCCCCCCCCCCCCCCCAAAAAAAACCCCAAAAATAAACACACAAAAAACAAACAAAACCAAAACAGACTGACAATAAAATATCTGTGTTTATCTCCTTAAGTTAGGAAAATTAAACCAATTAATAGACATACCTGTATGCTTCAACAACTTTATCTTTTCCAGTAACATCCACTCTGTGAATGACATTTCGAAGTTGATAGAGTGTTCCTTGTTCAAATGCAGAGGATGGTTTGTAGAACTCCTGGTATATAAACTAGTCAAGAAAATACAAGAGCAATTATTGATACATGTATCAGATTAATAAAATGAATTGCAAAAATATTAAATAATATCCCCGATATACATGTACTGACTACTGATATGAAATATATATATTAACAAAGTATGCCTTTTTAGAAAACATAATTCATCAGATTTTTACTTTTTATGATTGATGTGCCATAGAAAAAAAAATAGTTGATTCTTTTGAAGTAAATTTGACAATTCAAACATTACAAATTCTTTCACTTCAACTGTTAGTAGGCTTTAATTTGTGAACAATATGCAATGTTAGTTAAATTTCAAATTTCATGCAAACAAACCTGAAGCATCATACTAAGGCATTGCATAACACTTGGGAAATTGTATATAATGGATTAAAGTAAAGTGTTTAATAAAAAAAGTGGTGGCTAAACTACCAGCATCCATTTTCAATACCTATGCATTTTGACTGTGGAATCACTTATATGTGTGGGGGTTATTTTTTTTTTAATTCATTGTATTTTTTATATTAAACTTGAGGCTCATAGAATTTTTACTATCTTGTTTAAAAATGAATAATAAATTCATTTATCAAGGATGTAAATTCACAGGTGAGTATCCAAAAATCTTGAAATCACAAATAATAATAATTCTACAGTAATTCATCTAACTTGTAATAAAATAATGATAATGGAACACTTACAAGAGTAACAAACACAAGCAGAAACCATCCAAATAACCAACAACTCCAAAACAGGAACTGAACCAATTCTTAGAACAGGAACAGAATATCAACCAAGGGGAATACCAGCAAAAAGTTCATCATTCTGTGAAGGCCCTCTGGTCTGTGAATAAGTCCTCCCAGTTTGTAATAATCTGTTTCACAGTTCTGCATTGCGAGTTGTGCTGTGTATGCTCGCTCATTAGTAAGCACATCACCACCAAATACTTTCCTTTCTAAAACTTCTGCTTTTTCCCCAAGAGTATGTGCTATATACTTCTGATGAATGTGCTCCAATATGCTAATTATGTCATCATGCAAATTTTCATTTTTGTCAAGCAAATCAAGTATGAAATGAGTTGACTTTTTTGAGGTTTCCTCCATGAAAGGATGATCGATGTGTTTTGGAACACAATGAGCAAAAGACTTTAAGCATTTAACATGTCTTGTGATAACCTTCAGTATATGATGGTTCATGTTTCTTTCCAAAATATTGATGTCTTGGGCATTGGGTAAAAATGAATGGTTTGGTAGTGATAAAATGTCATGCTTGGGTTTATCATCCAGCATAGTTGAATCTAGCACTCTTCGTTGTAAACCAACTAAGATAAACCAGTGAAAACTTTTCCTTTGATTTTCTTTTGTCATAGAAGAAGTCGATTTAAGAATGTCCAAATTGTCACCAATTATATCGAACGGGGGCTGAATTTCAGATTCTTTTAACTGACTTTCAATTCGAGAAATGTACTTCTCCCCATAACATTTTGTGGACTTGTCATTTGACTGGGCAACACAACTACTTGGATCTACCTCAAAGCTTGAGCACATGGACACAGCAGGACATTGTACCAACCCAACTTTAGTGAATATATTAAGTGGCAGAAGATGGCAAGCTTGTGGGACGGTAGATGTACATGTATAGTTGCATGAATCTGTTGTGTAGCATGACATATTTGACTTAGCAGTGGCTGTGTCACTGACGTAGGCAGTTGAAAAGTTCATGTCAAAGTATGAGTGCATTGTCACTCTAGAACATATACCTTGCTGACTGGAGTCTGTGAAATAACTGGAACTATCAGTCACATCTTGTTCATGGAGTGCAGATACCATTTCTTTGGTTTTCTTCTTGTTGAACTGAAGACTTGATTGATGCACCTGACATAGAATTGTGTTCTCTATCTTCTTCTTCTGAATGTCAATCAGTGAAACATGCTTCTTGTGAGTAGCTGAACAGCCCACAGAAAATCCAAGGCATCTAAGCAAATCTATTGTCTAATATGAAATGAAATGTAGATCATGTAATACATACTTATGTGCAATCACACATTAACACAAATCTAAATCTTAATTGTAATTTGATAAGGAAAACAATGGCAAGTGAAATGTTTAAAATCATAATGAATTTACATCAGTCTGAACATTAAATTGTTATCATACTGTCCAAATCTAATATGTTTCAAAATATAAAACCTACGAGGTAGGGTGATACAATCAACAATAAACAAACAAATAAATTACTTCGAGTAAATTAGCTGTTTAAATGATGATTACAGTGAGTAATGAATATCCTAAATATAATCCTTGTGTCCTGAATATTTTGAGTATTTTTTTCAAAGATTGCATTAATTTTAGATGAAAAAAGTAAAACTGGAAATGATTATTGTAAAAAATGAGTTTGTTTAGGGATTGAATTTTTAAGTCCTTAACCTTAGAATGAAGGTGATACTAGTGAGAATAATTGAATAAATGCACATACTTCATCAGTGGCTCCACCATGGTCTAATAACTGACCTACAGCATGGTGAATAAGTGACATATTTTGGTTTCTGTGGTGCAAAATAACTGCTGCTGAAGATACCAAAGCTACAGGCCTGGTAGTGTTCATAGTATCCTCCAGTATCTGGGAGAAGGCTGGAGCTTTCTCTTTCAGTTCATTTGCAATTTTTAGAAAATCAATTGAAATTATGTCCTCAGAGGTATTGCCCCTCAAAATTGAAGGATCATTTTTACCACAAAGAAGTTTACATTCTTCTTTCACACACTTTGAAAGAACTTTCACTGCCTTCTCTTTAAAGTTTTTAACTTTCACCAGTTTATTAAGAATGACCTCTGGTTTATTGCCTCTGACAATTCCCACCATCACACTATACAGTCCTTTCTCTCTTATTATTTTTGTCCGAACTTTTCTGTCATTTTGTCCTCTGTATGATATCTATAAGTTAATTTCAATATAATAATTATAATACATGTATATTGTTTGATATAATCTAAACTTGTGATTCTTTAACTATAACTACTAAAAGCTGATATATATGAACCATTCATGAGTACCTTGGCTTTCATTGGGGAGAACAGCAATTGTTGAGGCCGCTTTCTGGAGGAAGCTGAAGTTTCCATCTGCAACACTGTTTTCCTGGGTGTTCCAAGAATATGCACCTTGGATTTGCGTGGGGTTGGAGTGTGGAGAATTGTCCTTTTGGTGCGGTTAATACATTTTGTAGGGGTGACAGTATTTTCGTTGGGACATGTAACCACACGCGAGGAAATTCCAACTGAAGCCTTCGTTGATACGGACGTCTCTATTGCCCTCGACGATAGTTTATTTACAGTATTTTTGTTCCGTAATTCTTGTAATATGGAAGCTTTTTCCACAGCTAATGCGTTTAACTTATTTTCAACGTCAAAGTCAATTTTCTCTAATTTGTTCAATTTGTTGAAACATACATAACACAAATAATGGGAATGTCCGTCATTTTGACCCGGGCTGTAATTCAGAACTTCTGTCAGTTGTTTTAAAACCTTAAATGATGATGAAAAGATTAATCGCCGGTATTTTAATGGTACCGGACCCCAACACAGTCGGCACATGCCTCCACTTACGGAGGCAGCCATTACTGTTTTTGCATGACGTATTTGATTATGAGAGATATCTTTTCATTGGATCCAAGCTTTACCCTTGGAACCAATGAAAATTAGCCACAGTTTTTATCGCTAAATCTGTCAAGGGTTTGTGAGGAGAGGTACGGATCAGAAACCCTTGACTTGGGAAGATGGAGACCTTTCGAATGGACTCAAGAAAAGGGGCTGGCCCCTTAAATTAGGGACCAAGACACTCCTAAAGTCTTTTATTACACATACCTTAAAAACGATCAAAATTTTGTAATATATTATAGAAACAAAGTTGTTGATCGCAACAATATCAGTTTGTAAAACTCATTGCCACACTCATTGATGACGTAATTAGGGATTTTAGGGGACTTAAATCTTAAATCTTCAATGTGCTGTATGTGAAAAAGCAAAACACTTTGTTAATCATTTTAAAGGATATTGACAATCGTATACATTATCTGAAAAGGAGTGATTGAGAGGAATTCTGAAATTTCATTGATATTTTAATCGTATCGTTTAAAAATTGAACGGAAGACCTACTCGTTACTCGTAACGAGATCGTATCTAGTTATTGTTATTTTTTTCCCCACAAATTTTGTGCACGCGATTTCTTGAAAACTATCGAACTGATTTACACCATTTTTTCACAGATGATAGGAAGTGATCTGAACTAATTCTGTTTTTAATATTGTTGCCGTCGTCATTTCCGGTACCGATTTATTGCTGAATTTGTCACTTTGTCGACCAATTTTGTGCATGTTTCATCTCGAAAACTATCAGAGATATGAATATGAAATTTTCAGGATTGGTAGACCATAGTCTGAAGTTGTGCCTATTATTTTTGTTTTACGCCGATGGTGCCGTTCTTAAGAGCCCACTATGGCTCGAGAGTTCGGTATGAATTTTGTTCCCATTCTTTGTACACACGATTTCTCAGAGATGGCGTGTTAGATTTACTTATATTTTGAGGAGTGATAGAAAAAATATATATCTGGAGTATCCATTTGTCATTTTTTCAAAGTTAATTTCCGGTCGTCCGTTTCCTGTCCCACGACAAAAAGCTTGTGACATTCAGATATCAAAAATTATAAGGACTTGAGCATTCGCACTTTGTAGGATTATAGACCTATAGTTGTAGATGTCTTTCAACCTAGTTTTGCAGCCAAAGATATTGAAGGGTGCAAATTATAATGTCAAGTTTTCTGAATACTTGTAGAGATTTTGGAATTCCGCTAGCAGGTGAAAAACAGTTGGGCCTAAAAAGTAATTGTTTTTTTTAAGCACAGAAAACGGCATAGTAGAAGTGGTTATAAGTATACCAGATGATAGAACTATTGCTCTTTATGTTCATTAAAACAATGCAGATTTAGATATAGTAGTCAACAATGCTATACTTAGCGTTATTGATTAATAAAGCATGCATGAAGCTCATGCTACAAAACCAAAAAAAAAAATAATGATGAAAGCGGAATTCGTTGCATTATACAGATTATTATATAAACATCGAGTTAATGATCAGGAAAACAAAACTGTCTTGAATAACAGTGAACTGTCGTTCAAACCAGTAAACAAAACAAACATTTTGACATCCAAACATGGCTTGATGTTATTTCCATTTACATTAGCATATAATTAGTAGCCAATCCCGAACAAACACAAAAGATGCTAAAAAATTTGTCAAATGTCAAAACTGCTGCTAGTGGATCACATGGATTTGGTTGGAGGGAATATTTCAGGCAATTTAGCATCAAAATACCAAGAAATGATTGAATTCTCTGGAACTTAATCCATCAAGAATTATGGCTTTTGTACATTAAATCACCATCAAGCACGCCTCTGCACCAATCGCCTCAGCGAATGCGTGTGTTGCCGCCAATACTGCAATTAGTCATATCTATGCTGGTACTGCAGTTAGTCATACCTGATCTGACGTCATCAATTTTTGAGCTCAATATTTTTGTGTGTAGAGCCCGTGAACTTATGTGAGGCGGGCTCATGTCCAAGATAATTTTGTACTGAATGTACTTTTCACTGGAGGAAACTACTTAATTGTAAATCGTCATTCGTCATACGTCTATTGATTCGTCATACATCTTACATGTTTTGTCACCCTCCAAAATAAAATAAAGACGCATTTACAAAAGTAACCAAAGTTTCCTCATTTCACCGGCCAGTACAAATATTTACAATTAAGTAGATGATGGAGGAGGATGGAGGGTGAGAAGATAGAACAGTGCCGTAGGAGTGAACGAAGTAGGAAAATGATTCAAAAAGGTGCTGAATTAACCCTGGAAAGTAAAAGTAAAAACCAAGAAAGGTGTTTTAAAATACTGTTGACACTTAGTGACAACTTACAGAAATTATTATTATCATCAGAGGATAAAGAAACGATTAGAAGAGCGTATAGCGAATGGCTCGATAAATACGAAGAATTTCTAGTGTCTCAGGATGAAGAACGGGCTTGGCTTTCTCCCAGCGATCAGGTCCCTGATGAAGAAAGATTCCAGAAGAGGGATGAATACCTTATGGATTTGAAAAGTTCGGTAGAGGACTGGTTTACGAAACATTCAAAAAGTGTTGTGATTGATAACAATTCCGTGAGTTCTAGTGGAAGTCGCAAGAGCAGTTATTCGCAAGCGAAGTTGGAGGAAAGTCAGAGAAAAGCGGAATTAGAGGCCAGTGCGGCATCATTTCAGGAGAAAAAACTGATAGAAGAGGCAAAATTACAGCTGAAATTGAAGGAAGAAGAACTGGATATAAAGACAGCTTTAAAAATATGTGATGAGAGAACTTAAATAATTGAACAACTGGAAAAAACTGATCTGGAAGTGGGACGTCTGTCAGAGGCGGTGGGTGACATTCATCTGCCTTTATCAACAGTGACAACATCAATACATGATCCCATCATGCATGTGTCTACATCTATAAAGCAGTCAAAGTTAAGTCCATATGCACCGGTGTTTTCGTCCGTTCCAAGACCATTACCAACATGTGAAACAGTTAACCAAATTAACAGATCTACATGTACAATGACACCTGGTACACCATATGTGCCAACAATAACACGCCACAGTACACCATATGTGCCTGTTTCAAATTATGCAACAAGTCGTCAACCACAGACTCAAGTTTTTTCTCATCAGTCAGAGCCAACATTTACAACTACAGAAAATCACCACAACACAGATGATCTGTTTACAGCTGCAAGAGAGCTCAACAAACCTAAAGCTGACATTCAAAAGTTTTAAGGAAATCCAATGGACTACCAAAGATTTATCCGACAGTTCAACACCAAAGTGTGCGCTAACACCAGTTCATATGAATAGCGCTTGAACTTTCTTCTTCAATTTACCAGTGGTGAAGCTAACAGAATAGTAACTGGATATTCACATTTGGGTGCAGAAAGAGGATACCTACAAGCTTTAGATGAACTTAAGGATCGATATGGCGATCCGGATGCGTGGCTCATACTTACGTCAAGAAGGCGTTGGATTGGCCAGCAATTAAACCAGACAATTCGAAGGCATTAGACTCTTATGCAATATTCTTAACCGAGTGTCAATTTGCTGTGAATAACGTAAACAGTGCTCGAGTTCTTGAATACTCAGAAACCATGAAACTTCTAATTAGGAAGCTACCATTCTACTTACAAGAAAAGTGGCGAAATGTGGTGTATGAGCTTAAGGACAGAAAAGAAGCTTGGTAAACTTCGTCCGCAAAGAAGCTAAAGAGGCGAATGACCCTATCTATGGAAAAGAAGTCATGAATTCTAGTTCAAGTGCACCAAAACGACAGAATGAAAGAGTGAACACATTTTCAAGACCGAGACGGAACTTTGCTACAAAAACTATGGAGTCCCATTCATCTACAGAAAATCACACAGCTGCTGTTCAATACAAACCAAAATTTTGTGCTTTTGTGAAAGCATGCATCTATTGTGAAGGTTCGTCACATTCCTTGGAAGAGTGCAAGAACATTATGAAACTTCCTCTGAAAGACAGATATGCAGTTTTAAAAATGAAAGGACTGTGCTTTTCTTGTTTAAAATCTGGACACCAGAAGGGAGTTTGTCAACGCAAGTCATATTGTATTCATTGTAAGAGATGTTCATCCTTCTATACTCCACTTGGATCCTCGACAGAGCTTTGAACCTCCGGACCAGAACAACAACAGATTGTCTGTACCTTCAGCATCTGTGTCTTCGGCAGCGCATATGGGGGCTGGGGAACTTATGAGGCAAGCGCTTCCAATTATACCAGTGCGACTGAAATCAAGAAACAGTGACAAATACATTTATACATATGCTTTCTTGGATTCTGGGAGTACAGCAACATTTTGTACAGAGAAAATAGCAAACTTACTTCACATTGAAGGCAAAAAGACTTTGTTAAATCTGACAACCATGGGACAACAGAAGACAGAAAATTGTTATATTCTCTCTGGACTTGAAATAACTGACGTGAATGGTGACAATCAAATAGATCTTCCTCCTATTTACACACAACCAGAATTACCTGTGTCCAGGAAAGACATAATTTCACTGGAGGACCTTCAAAGATGGCCGCATTTAAGTGACATTCACATTGACAGAATACCAATAGATAGTGATATCGGTTTGTTAATTGGTGTCAATGTTCCTAAAGCAATGGAACCATGGGACATAATTCCTAGTAAAGACAATGGTCCATTCGCTATGAAGACTATCCTTGGATGGGTAATCAATGGACCAATCGACACAGTTCCAGAAAATGGCATTTTCAACACATTCGTCACAGTCAATCGCATTGATGCAAGATTAGAAGAACAGATATGATACCAGTTTAATCATGACTTTTGTGAGCGGACGATCGATGATGTTCCAGAGCCGTCAAAGGAAGATAAAACTTTCCTAGAATTGGTAAAAAAGTCAGTTCATTTTGAGGATGGACATTATATCATTGACTTACCTTTCAAATCTAAAACTGTTACAATGCCTAACAACAGAAAACAAGCAGAACAGAGACTGATTTCATTATCCCGAAAATTTGAAAACAACATTGAATTTTGTGACAGTTATAAAGCATTTATGGACAAAATTATCAGTGAAGGTTACGCACAACAAGTTCCTACTGAGAACCTACAACAAAACGATGGACGTGTGTGGTATTTGCCGCATCATGGTGTATTTCATCCCAAGAAGAATAAACTGCGCGTTGTATTCGATTGTGCAGTCAAGTTCAAGGGAACTTCACTAAATGATCAGTTGTTACAAGGCCCTAACTTGACAAACACACTTATTGGAACTCTGATCAGATTTCGGGAAGATGAGATAGCTGTAATGGGTGATATTGACAGCATGTTCTACCAAGTGCGTGTACCTCTCCAGGATGCTTCATTTCTTCGATTCCTATGGTGGAAAGATGGAGATCCTTCGAAAAGTGTAACTGAATACCAAATGGTTGTGCATTTGTTTGGTGCAACATCTTCACCTAGTTGTGCCAATTTTTGTCTTCGAAAAACAGCTCAGGATTGGAAAGGATATTTCAGTGAAGAGACTGTTAACACCGTTCTCAAAAACTTCTATGTAGATGATTGCCTTAAGTCTGTCAAATCTGTGAACGAGGCTGTAATCTTAGTGAAAGACTTACAAAGACTTTTAGACAAAGGTAGTTTTCACATTTCAAAGTGGATAAGCAACAGTCGAGATGTCATGAACTCAATACCTGTGTCAGAGAGAGCTAAAGAAGTTAAGACTTTAGATCTAGATCGTGATACTTTGCCGATTGAAAGAGCCCTTGGAGTCCAGTGGTGCGTCGAGTCTGATTTCTTCAACTTCAAGCTGGAATTGAACAAACAACCGCTTACCAGACGAGGAATTCTGTCGATGGTCAGTAGTGTATATGACCCATTAGGATTTTTGGCTCCATTTGTACTCAAGGCCAAATGTATCCTTCAAGAACTTTGCAAGATGCAATTAGGATGGGACGATAGAATTCCAGATGACCTCGTAATTCAGTGGAATCATTGGTACCAGGACCTCCAGAAACTAGAAGACTTCAAAGTGAACAGGTGTATCAAGCCCTTTGGATTCGATCCAGTCATTACACAGTTACATCACTTCTCTGACGCAAGCGAAACAGGGTATGGCACAGTGTCCTACTTACTACTGGAGAATATAGACGGAGAACGTCATTGTTCCTTCATCATGGGAAAATCTCGTGTTACACCACTCAAACAGACAACCATTCCAAGACTGGAGTTAACGGCAGCTACAATAGCCGTCAAAACCTACAAGATGTTACTGACCGAGCTAGACATGCCCATCGATCGCGTTATATTCTGGACCGACAGTATGGCAGTATTACGTTATATTCAGAACAGAACGGCAAGATTTCATACTTTCGTAGCTAACAGACTAGCAGTGATACATGAAGGATCGCAGCCAAGCAATTGAAGATACATTAACACGAAAGTCAACCCAGCTGATTACGCATCAAGAGGTATATCGGCCAACAGCCTTATCATGCAAGAAAACTGGATCAAGGCCCCTAGTTTTTTATTGGAACCAGAGGATCAGTGGCCCAAACATCCAATGGAGATCGCTGATACAGAATTATTGGACAATGACCCAGAGGTGAAAAGAGTTAACGTCAGAGCAGTCATCGCAGAGCAACATAATTCAGACAATTCTACAGAGTGTGTTAACAAGTTGATTCAACATTATTCTTCGTGGTACTTGTTGAAACGAACAGTGGCATGGATTCTGAAAGTGCGGAAAGAATAGTCCAATATTACAAGAATCATATGATAAGAGTGTTCTATCGCACCAAGACCTTAAAGAGGCAGAAAAGTCAATACTGAAATTTGTTCAACAGCAAGAATTTGACACAGAAATCAATGCTCTTGCTTCAGGAAACTCTCATGTGAATCGTAGAAGTCGAATCAGGAACTTGGATCCATTTTTCCATGATGGAATCTTACGTGTCGGCGGTCGACTACACCAGTCAAGTATTCCAGCAGAGATGAAACATCCAGTTATTCTATCCAAAGATCATCATGTGTCAACTATCATTCTTAGACAAATTCACCAAGAACTGATGCATAGTGGTAGAAACCATATGTTGGCAAAGTTAAGAGAAAAGTATTGGATTATTCATGCCCCGTCAGCTATCAGGTAGCTGATATCAAGATGTGTTACATGTAGACGCTTCAAGTCGAAAGTTGAAGAGCAGAAGATGGCAAATCTACCAAAGGATCGTATCGTTCCAGATGAACCACCATTTAGCAGAGTAGGGGTCGATTACTTTGGACCGTTTGAAGTAAAACAAAAGAGGAGTCGTGTGAAACGTTATGGCGTTATATTTACCTGCTTGGCAAGTCGAGCTGTACATTTGGAAGTAGCAGCTTCATTGGACACTGATTCTTACATAAATGCCTTGCGACGCTTTATTGCCAGAAGGGGACAAGTTAAGAAGATACGGTCTGATAATGGAACTAATTTTGTTGGTGCCAAGCGTGAACTTACCCGATCCATACAGGAATGGAATCAACACCAGATTCAAAATTCAATGTTACAGAAGAATGTAGACTGGCAGTTTAACCCACCAGCTGGATCACATCATGGTGGAGTGTGGGAAAGAATCATTCGAATTATTCGCAAGGCCATGAACAGTGTTGTAAGGGAACAAACCTTGGACGACGAAGGACTTAATACCCTGATGTGTGAAATCGAATATATGATCAATGATCGACCAATCACGAAGAATACAGATCACCACTCTGATTTGGAACCACTTACACCAAACCATTTGCTCTTAATGAAGCGGAAGCCGAACCTGCCTCCAGGAGTTTTTGATAAGGACGACATCTATCACAGGAGAAGGCGGAGACAAGTTCAATATATGGCAAACCTGTTTTGGCATAGATGGGTACGGGAATACCTACCGCTTTTACAAGAAAGACAGAAGTGGCACGAAATCAAACGGAACTTGCAAGTTGGTGATATTGTGTTAATAGTCGATTCTAATTCTCCGAGAAACTCGTGGCCTATGGGCATTATTTGTGAAACTATACCGGACTGCAACGGACTTGTGCGACAAGTTAAAGTTAAAACTGCGACAAATATTCTGATCCGCCCCGTTGATAAACTCTGCCGGATTCTAGAAGGAGATTGTTAGAACTGTTTGATTATTACGAACTTGTGCAAATTTCTGTATTATTATTTGTGATCATTGAATGTTTGTTCATTGTTGACATTTTCTAGGAACAATTGCTAGTGAAGACACAAATTTGATAAAAAACTAGGTTGTTTGTAACTTAATGATGTAGAGTACTTTCGACGTAATTGTGTCTTATTCATTCCACAATTAGGGGGCTGGGTTGTTGCCGCCAATACTGCAATTAGTCATATCTATGCTGGTACTGCAGTTAGTCATACCTGATCTGACGTCATCAGTTTTTGAGCTCAATGTTTTTGTGTGTAGAGCCCGTGAACTTGTGTGAGGCGGGCTCATGTCTTCAATCATTTTGTACTGAATGTACTTTTCACTGGAGGAAACTACTTAATTGTAAATCGTCATTCGTCATTCGTCATTCGTCATACATCTTATATGTTTTGTCACCCTCCAAAATAAAATAAAGACGCATTTACAAAAGTACCAGTTTCCTCATTTCACTGGCCAGTACAGCGTGCTTTGTCTTCAACTATAAGGGTGTTGTATGCAGCAATATTTTCATAATAGTAATACTTGTTTCAAATGTTCTGGTAAACACCCGGCAACTAAATGTCATGAAAAATATCAAAACAACAAAACTGTTTTGTCTCAACCAAGCTCGGACAAGCCCGTTCCTTACTTTTTTGTGGCTCATGGAAAAGTCCCATGCAACAAACTATCAAAAAACGAGGAACAACACCTATTAATTTGTGTAATATGGATCTTTACCTTCATTTGAACATGTATCCAAAAACTCTGGAAACTAGTGAGTTAATAATGGGCTTTAAATATGGTTTTAAAATTAACTATTTTGGTCCCCGTTTCGCAACAACCTGTGATGACTTAATTTCAGCAAACAACACCCTGGGGAAGTAAGACAAAAAATATACAAAGACATTGAATAAGAGTGGGTTGCAAGTATATTTGATCTAGTATCTATGCATAAATTTGAATTATCACCTATAGACATAGTTGCTAAGGAAGATGGGGAAGGGGGTGGCGTTTAATACACCATTTATCATTTCCTGAAGGAAGTTGTGTGAAGGATTTCATTGACCCATGTTATTGCACAGCTTGTTAAACGCCGTTTGAAGAGGTTCTAGAAATGATTGCTACCTTTGGTACAGTCTCTTTTCTTGCAAAAATGGACCGGAAGTTTGTTTAAGTGTTAAACTAAAAAATGAACCCCAAATTTATAAATTTGCCTGAAATTAGCATATGTCTGATTTTAAGATCCACATAGTATACAAGTGGAAATTGGGTAGACCAAACTTTCATATGCAGAATTTCTCAAAAATCAGATAAATTGATAGAGAATATGTTAAATGGAAATAATTAATGTGTATTGAATTACCTCTAGCCTCAACTGTGTCGATCGGTGCTGGTGCATCATCGCTGTTCTTCTGATCTGCAGATCTTGAAGATTCGGGTTTAACTTTTGAGATCGATCCAAGTGTTTGATTTGTCAAAGGAGAAAAAAGATAAAGAGAGAGAAAAAATACAAATTTCGTGAATTCATTCATTATTGATGGACAACATATTAAACATAAATTGTCAATTAATTGGATCATAGGCAATTATAAATATTTAAGTCTAAAAAATGCATAAAATCACGTTATTAGATTTGTACACGCATGATACACCGGGGATATGAAATTCAGTAGTTATTGTTGCAACACCATTTTAAAATTGATGCATTTTTGCAAGTAATATACAATTTTGATAATCTACTTAATAGTTTGACCTACTAGATTTGTACAGGTAAGGAAAAAGGATATGACATTAATAAAGTGGCAATTTGACCTTAAAGAAGAAATCATTTCTGGTTTTCGACTTGTCAAACGTAAATTTGATTAATTGTCCATTAAATCAATATAAAAGGAAATTAAAAAAAAACCCAAATATATTTCGTCTTTCTTATTTACTATCATACATCTTGGTATAAAAATAGTAATCACTGTTTAGAATCTAACAAGGACTATATTTTTGGCGGAATATTGGCGTAGGAAAATATCACATGTTACACAATGCAGAACTGTTGTATATTATGAGTCTGTTTTTGCATTTTTTTAAACAATAACATTAATGTTGGATTTGTTTAGTACTTGTGTTTCAGAATTTGTTTTTAAAATAAGATTTGCCTATCAAATTACATTTTAATAACCTGTTTAAAGCGCCCATGTAATACATTTAATTTTGTGAAAAAATCACGAAAATCATTCTTTTTTATTTCTCTTATTAAATGGTCAATATACAGTAAAACACGGTTATAACGAAGAGCCAGGGACGGGCGATTTTGCTTCGTTATAAGCGTAATTCGTTATATCCGTCAAGTTTACAACTTGTAATATAGTCACGGGGAATAAATATCACTTCGCTGTAAGCGTCAATTCATTATAAGCGTGTTCGCTATAACCGTGTTTTACTGTATTAGTTTTTCTGTCATTTATATCTGTATCTTAAGTTTTTATAATACATACAAAGCAGAGATATTTTAATATTGGAAGCGTAACAAATAATCAAATTATTTTCAAAATTACAAAAAATGCGGGATAAGCAATATCAATGATTTCAGTTTCAATATTTATTTAAATTTAGCAGTATAAGCTGATAGCAGTACTGAATTCAAATTCCACTGATATTCCCAAACATTGACTGACATTGTCTGACATCCTCTGTATATTCACTGTACCATACTGTAAATCCACTGTACACCCACTGTACAGAGCTACTGTACCACACTGTATTCCACTGTACCTCACTGTATTCCACTGTACAGAGCCACTGTAGGGCACTGTACTCCCACTGTACCTACCCACTGACCAGCACTGTACCTCATTGTACACTACTGTACGGGACACTGACCAGCACTGTACCCCATTGTACACCACTGTACAGGGTACTGACAAACACTGTACACCACTGTAACCCACTGAACCTATGTTTTAAAGGTTATTACTAAATGATTCATGTACCCGCGAGATTTTAGTCACTGTAAGTGATTGGGACACGAATATTTATGAATGATAGACAATTGATTGACGATGTGTTTAACGGGTTTCTTTTGTCAACCGTCACTTCCGGTACTCACGCGAAGAGTTCATACAATTCATGTTTTAACAAGTTTAACCGATTGTCTTTGGTGTTTCATTTAGGATAATAAACGGTGATGTACACTAGGCAAATATATTAAAAAAAACCTAGCTTTTATTTTCATTAAACACTTCCGTTCGTCCATTTCCGGTCTCGAGACAAAAAATCCTAGTTTCACCAGGATCTCAGATTTTGCAGAGAGTATCGATATTACATCGTATCGTATAAAACAAAATCGGACGGAAGACCTACTCGTTACTCGTAACGAGATCTAGTTAAGGTCTTCCGTTTTCAACGGAAGACCCTATAGTTTTCGTACTGTTTCTTATTAAGGTCTTCCGTTTCCAACGGAAGACCTTATAGTTTTCGTACTGTTTCTTATTTTTTTTTTTTCCCAAATTTTTTTGCACGAGATTTCTCGAAAACTGTTCAACTGATTTTAACTATTTTTTCACAGAAGATGGGACTTGATGTAAACTTAATACAATTTTGAGATTTTTCCAGTCGTCACTTCCAGTACCGATTTATCGGCCATTTTGTACTTTTTTACGACCTATTTTGTGCAGAGCTCATCTCGAAAACTATCAGAGATATGAATATGAAATTTTCAGGATTGGTAGACCATAGTCTGAAGTTGTGCCTATTATTTTTGTTTTACGCCGTTGGTGCCGTTCTTAAGAGCCAACTATGGCTCGAGAGTTGGGTATGAATTTTGTTCCCATTCTTTGTACACACGATTTCTCAGAGATGGCGTGTTAGATTTTCTTAAAATTTTGAGGAGTGATAGAAAAAATATATATCTGGAGTATCCATTTGTCATTTTTTCAAAGTTAATTTCCGGTCGTCCGTTTCCTGTCCCACGACAAAAAGCTTGTGACATTCAGATCTCAAAAATTATAAGGACTTGAGCATTCGCACTTTGTAGGATTATAGACCTATAGTTGTAGATGTCTTTCAACCATTTTGTTTTGTCCGTCATAACTTCCGGTCGTCACCGGAAGCACTTCAAAAATTATGTTTTCTTTTGCATTAAATTTGTAAAGTAATAATCCTTACATATATCGGATACCGATGTTAAATGAAAACAAAAAAACTCGACTTTCGGTGAGATATCTCCAAAATCTCAGAAAGCGTTTTTATAATAAATGTTTTACCCACGAAATCTCAGAAAGTCAAGTGATCAATACACGACACTTATATAGATAATAGACATTCGATAGAAAATGCGTTTAATTGTTTTCATTTTGTCAACCGTCACTTCCAGTCCTCACTGGAAGGGTTCAAGCAAATCAAGCTGTTTGAAAGTTTCACTGTTTTTCTTTGACAATTTTAGTAAAATTGATAAACAATCAAGTACAAGTGTCTAATGTTCATGAAAAACTAACTTTTTATTTTGACTGAGCATTTCCGTTTGTCCGTTTCCTCACAAGATACAAAAAAAACCCCCAAAACAATGACTCCACAAGATCTCAAAAACTGTGATGACTTGAACAACCAAACTTTGTGAGATGATAGCCCTAAGTATGAATCCGTGTTCACATTTTTTTTGTTTGAATTGTCGTCACTTCTGGTCGTCACCGGAAGTACTTAAAATATGTTTTTCCCTTTTTTTTTACATGGACTGAATACCGGTATATAATTACACGATCTTATATATGTTAAATAAGCAAAGATATTCAACTTCCGGTCAGTTATATCAAATATCTTAGGTACCTAGCCTTTTTACAAAATTGATAACCGCGAGATTTTAGACAAATGTATAAATAAAACCCAACTTTTATTTTTATAAATCTCTTTCGTTCGTCCGTTTCCGGTCTCGAGACAAAAACATAGATTCACCAAGATCGCAGATTTGGCAGAGAATATTGATATGTCATCGTACATTGTATTTCATCGTATCATATAAAAACAAAATCGGGCGAAAGACCTACTCGTTACTTGTAACGAGATCTAGTTACCTAAATGATTTTTTTTTTGCAGCCAAATATATTGAAGGGTGCAAATTATAATGTCAAGTTTTCTGAATACTTGTAGAGATTTTGGAATTCCGCTAGCAGGTGAAAAACAGTTGGGCCTAAAAAGTAATTGTTTCTTTAAGCACAGAAAACGGCATAGTAGAAGTGGTTATAAGTATACCAGAGGATAGAACTATTGCTCTTAAGCACAGTATTTAACAGATTTTGGGCAGATCCTTAACATCAAAATGTTTACAGTCCCTGATAGGTACTTTGAATTTTTGTGCAAAGGTAAAAAGCTCGTGCTTTTAACCGTCGTTTCCATCTTAAATACGAAACAGACCAGCTTAAAACAAAACCAACGGCCTCAATTTCAAAATCAACAGACACTGATCTATTTTTAAATATCGATATCTTTGCAATTTATTGTCAAATTTTAGAACAGATTTTAAAAGTATAACTCGGCATGATATTGTTGAGGTCAATAACAACGAGAATATAGTTGAGGAAGTCAGTCCATTTTTCTCGATGCCAATAGGCCTGAACGGTCACCTGAGTACCATAGACCATACTCAAACTTGTCGAGGAGTCTCATATATGCACTTCATTGAGTTTTATTGTGGAGTAGAAATTTTTTTTATTAATATAACCATTTTCCTGCCTGAAATCTTTTATAGCGAACTATTATTGTTAAAGGCTTACAGATCCTAAGAGAGTGTATGACCTAATATTGAAAACGCACTTGACCACAGTATATAATATTTCTCCCACATTTGTATCTTAATACAATGGGTTTTATGTTTATATGTTTTCATAGATAAACTAAACCAAGGTGGCAAGTATACTAGTTATCATTATACTATTAACAAGTCTACTTGTTTATTTAAAAAAATTAAAGCTGTTTTTGTTTTAAAAGATAAAAATACTTGGATGACTTTTTTTATCATAAAACTTCTTGATTACATTATATTCAATGACTAATTACTAAATATAAACAAGCAAACTTAAGGAAGATAACTGCATTGTGAAGAAGCAAGGGAAGATAACTCCATTAACAGTTATAGTTATCTACCTTGAACTCTTTCCAAATGCTTCAACAATATCTTATAGATAACTTCAATGGACAACTTTATTATCTTTTTCTTTTCTAAACATGTGAATTTTAAAACTCATTTCTTTCATTGAAAGAGCAGAATGAAAATAATAATACAAATACATACCATCTTGATCCTTTGAGCCATAACACTTGCCTTACATGTAGGTGACATTAATATGATCAAAGATGACAGCTTAATTGTTTTTTTCTAAACATGCAAACAGTATTTATACTGTGTCAGTAAATGTTGTTTAAACATTATGTACATTAACACCAAATGACAAATTTGGCCATACCTTGCATTAAGAACCTATTTATATCCTGTCAGAAGAATATTTTTCAACATAATATGCATTAACACTATATGGCCATATTGCCCCCCCCCCCCCCCCCCCACACACACACATACACCTACGACCTGAATCCCTGACCCTGGGGCAATGATTTTCACAATATCGGTAGAGGAGTTTGTGGACATCATAACCATGCATTCAGTCTCTCTCCCCAGATGTGGGAGCGTAAAGGAGAAGATTTCCTAAGGTTAAATATAGTTTTACAATATGGCTAAATTGGCCCCGCCCTGGGGCCTAAACCCATGTCCCAGGGGTCATCAATTTCACAATTTAGGTAGAGAAATCCACAAACATCATAACCATGCCTTTAGTTTTATTCAAATATATGTGAGTAGAGAAAAAGGTTTTCTAAGAGTTGATACATTTTCACTATATATGGCCAAAGTGGCCCGATCCTAAAGCCTGAACTCCTGACCCAGGGCCATGAATTTCACAATTTTGGTAAAGGGCTTCATGGACATTATAACTATGCATTCAGTTTGTTCTTCACGTGAGTGGGAGTCGAGAAGAAGACCATTACAAATTTTACTTTTTCCATATTTGGTCCCAATATGATTTTTTATATTTTTTTTTAAAATTTAACCAAAACAAAATTATTTTTTTTAATTTCTATTTTTTTAGAGGTCCATGTTGTTCTGTTTTTAATTTGTTTATCTTTTTATAGATTTTTGAGATGGTTAACAGTTTGTTATTGTCATTTTTCATTTATCAAAGTATTAATCTGAATTTAAACTGAAGTCCGTTTTTAAATTGAACGTTGCATTGCAGAGATATTTGTGTGAGAAAGTGATTTTTTAAAATGTTGAATTTTGAATTTTTTTCTGGTACAAGTTAATTGGAGGTAGGACCAGGTGCCTAGGAGGTGTAAGCATCCTCTGCTGACCGGTCACACCCGGCGTGTGCTATTTGTCGTAATAAAGAAAAAACCCGAAATAATCTGTTGAATTTTATCATATATTAATATCATATACTAATAAATCGTTTTTGGTCAATCTCTCTTGTTTTGATACCAGATGAAAGATTACTATATTTTAAGAAATTTAAATCAACCAGTGTTCAGGAAATCGTTACTGCTCTTAACATATCCAAGAAAAAACGTGTTAGGGGCGGATCCATTATCCCCGTATTGGCGAAATGTTAATGGTTGCATACTGTTTATTATATCATTAAAAACATCCTTTTTTCTATAATTCTTATGAAACAATTTCTTTTGGAGATAAAGGTGATTAATGTTTTGGACTTCAGACCCCTAAATACCCCTTTTCCACATAAAATCTTTATATTGTTTGGGTTTATAACTGTAAGATAAATGTTTTTGCTTCTATATCATATTACAAAATATTCCTCAGTAAAGGGATATTGAAAAAGACTTTAAACCCATTTCGGTCCTTAATTTGAAGATCCAGCCCCTTCCTCTTGATATCGAATGAAATTTTTTTTTAAAAATACCACATCATTAAAAACATTCATTTTCAGAAAAAGAAATAAAATAAACAGAGAAATTTAGAAAAAAAATATGAGATTTTATAAAATCTTAATTTTCTTTGACCTTAACGTCATTTTGATCGGCCAAAGTCAACTTTTCATTTTCAAGTGGTCCGATATTTTTACAATGTATGGGTCAAAAGTCGTTATTGTTTCAATAAATTTTTTAAAAAGTCAGGGACAATTACTGTTGATGAGACATTGGATCGTTTTGGTATGAATAACTTGAAAGATCTTTAAGTCAGCTAAAGACAGTGTTAATAGTTTCAAGTATGTATTTCTAACAGTTTAAGAGGAGAAGGTATAACCAACATTATGTACAATAAAGGTTTTAACTTTAGAACTATTTCAAGGTGGGAGCTAAAGGGTTGAATTTTAAAATGTCTTAAGTTTGTTATTTTAGTTTGAATATTTGGATAAATTGTACCCTCATTAAGGTCTTCCGTTTTCCAACGGAAGACCTTATTGTTTTCGTTCGGTTTCTTTTTCCCTATTATTTTTTTTTTTCTTACAAAATTTGTGCAGGCGATTTCTCAGAAATGGCTCAGCCGATTTTCGTGAAACTTTCAGATCTCATAGATATTAATCCGAACTTAATATACATTTTTTTATTTTGATGACGTCATTTCCGTTCTTGAGAAAATGACGTTTCAACGATTTTCAGAGGGTCGTCTTGTCCAGGGATCTCCTCCTAAACGGTAAAAGATATTGAGTTCAAACTTTGAGGGATTGTAGACAAGAGATTGTAGGTGTGCTATTTGGCGTTCATATTTGTCACGCTCAAAAGGCGTTTAAGCTCGCCTGGTCCCGAAAATTGAGACTAAAAAAACGTCGTAATTTTTAATGGTTTTCATAGTTTATCTCTTTTCTGAAAAATATTTTGTTAACACATGTAATGCAAAAAAAGTTTTTATTTACAAGACCTTTCATTTGATATCAAGAAAAAGGGGCTGGCCCCTCAAATTAGGGGACCAAAGGGCTTTAAAGTCTTTCATCTGTAGCTCTTTACTGCGGGATTTTTTGGGAACAGTTATAGAAGCAAATATGTTTATTTTACAGTTAAGTATCTAAGCAATGTGATGATTTTATCATGTGTTACGTTATTAGGTGTTTTTAGGGGTCAAATGTCCAGAATTTTGATCACCCGTATCTCAGAAAGGAGAACTATTTTGTAATGCAATACAGAAGAAAAGTTGTTCAAATTAATGTTCTTAACAAAATGCATTCTTCAAAATTTTGTTAAACGGCCCCTAAAAGGAGATAAGGGATTGGCCCCTAAAACATTCTTTCTCATATATCTCCAAAACGGTAACGAATTTTTAAACACTTGTTGAACAAAATTTGTTTTAAATTAAACAACCTTTCATTTGATATCAAGAAAAAAGGGCTGGCCCCTAAAATTAGGGGACCAAAAAGCTCTAAAGTCTTTAATCTGTAGCCCTTTACTGACAGATATTTTGTGAAATGTTATAGAAGCAATAGTGTTTATCCTACAGTTATGTATTCCAGCAATGTAATGATTTTATCATGTGTTACGTAATTAGGGGTTTTTAGGGGCCAAAAGTCCAAAATTTTGATCACCCATATCTCAGAAAGGAAAAATATCTTGTAATACAGTACAGAAGGACATTTGTTCAAAATGATGTTCTTAACAAAATGCAACCTTCAAAATTTCGTCAAACGGCCCCTTTAAGGATATATGGGATCAGCCCCTAAAACCTTCTTTCTTATATATCTCCAGAACGGTAACGAATTTCTAAACACTTGTTGAACAAAATTTGTTTAGAATTAAACAACCTTTCATTTGATATCAAGAAAAAGGGGCTGGTCCCTAAAATTAGGGGGATCAAAGGGCTCTAAAGTCGTTTATCTATAACCTTTTATTGAGAGATATTTTGTGAAATGTTATAGAAGCAAATGTGTTTATCTCACAGTCATTTATCCAATCAATGTAATGATTTTGTCATGTATTACGTATTTAAGGGTTTTTAGGGACCAAAAGTCCAAAATTTTGATCACCCATATCTCAGAAAGGAAAAATATTCTGTAATGCAATGCAGAAGAAAAGTTGTTCAAATTAATGTTTTAACCAATATTCAACCTTTGAATTTTCTTTAAACGGCCCCTATAAGGAGATAAAGGATCGGCCCCTAAAACATTCTTTTTCATATATCTCCAGAACGGTAACGAATTTCTAAACACTTGTTGAACAAAATTTGTTTAGAATTAAACAACCTTTCATTTGATATCAAGAAAAAGGGGCTGGTCCCTAAAATTAGGGGGATCAAAGGGCTCTAAAGTCGTTTATCTATAACCTTTTATTGAGAGATATTTTGTGAAATGTTATAGAAGCAAATGTGTTTATCTCACAGTCATTTATCCAATCAATGTAATGATTTTGTCATGTATTACGTATTTAAGGGTTTTTAGGGACCAAAAGTCCAAAATTTTGATCACCCATATCTCAGAAAGGAAAAATATTCTGTAATGCAATGCAGAAGAAAAGTTGTTCAAATTAATGTTTTAACCAATATTCAACCTTTGAATTTTCTTTAAACGGCCCCTATAAGGAGATACAGGATCGGCCCCTAAAACATTCTTTTTCATATATCTCCAGAACGGTAACGAATTCCTAAACACCTGTTGAACAAAATGTGTTAAGAATTATATGAACTTTCATTTTATATCAGAAAAGGGACTGGCCCCTAAAATAAGTGGACCATAGGGCTCTTATGTCTTTAACTGTAGCACTTTACTGAGAGATATTTTTTGAAAGGTTATAAAAGCAAATATCTTTATCTCAGAGTTATGTATCGATACAACGGATTTGTACTTTTTCCATATTATGTTTTGCTGTCGAAAATCAAAGTCGATGATGTCATATTTCCTTCTAAAAATTGGACGGAAGACCTCCTCGTTGCTCGCAACGAGATCGTGTCTAGTTATACTTATAGTTGAATTTAAAATTCACACAATATTACATATAATATGTACGTACAATGATAAAAATGAAATTTTAAGAGTTTTATGTGGTCTGTGGACACTTCTGAGACGATACGCAGGTGTTGGGCGCGCATTTTATTTTCATAGTGCAAAAGTAACCACATTTTCTTTTATTTCCCCCGCTTTCTTTATGATTGCAATAGGATGCCTTGACATAATTCCATGTTTTTATTATAATAAGATGCCAGTACATTTATCCACGAAAAAAAATAAACGATACAAGCTTGACTTATTTTAAGATATTTTACATAATACCCTGTGGATATCATACCTTGAGGATAGGGAGGAATCATAATGTCAATATATCCATGCCACACCGCCTCATGACCTGTTAAAGACACAATTGTAAAAGGGTTTGTAGAAATATGTTACAGATGTTATTAAAACAAATATTGTGCCATACTGGCCGTTGTACCCTTCATGTACCGTTACAATCCTCATACAATAATTATATTAATTTTATATCATCAGTTTGTACAGTAAATCTTGTTTTTTTTAAAATTATAAAATGTCCAGGTACTTTCTAAAGCAACGGAATTCAAAATTGATCCACTTAGAGCTAATGTAGAATTACTTAGCAAAATTAATTTAATGAATTTAATCAAACAAAAATAAAAGCTGTAAATCAAAATCGATAAAAAAAACAAGAAAAAGAAAGTCAAAAGAACATGCATGGAATAAAATATTTAAACAATACATCGCTTTCTTTAGTCATTCGTGCGGAATATGAAGGTAGCGATATTTCAGAAAACTACATAATCCTTTGGTGTTTTCTTTTTAAACAAAAATCTTAAAAGAATAATTAAAAGTAACTAAATTATTGTTATGCCCGCCAGCGGGTTATTTAAAATAAATAACTAAATCATTTTCAATAGGAACTTGACTCTTATATCGTCATGACTAGTTCGTGCAGTCCATGATTTTTCATTTGATGCAGACGGTTTTGACCGATTAATAATCGCTTCTTGTGAAAAATATGTCACACTTCATAGTCTTCCATAAAACAAAACATTTCTTAGGTTTGTAAATTACTGACTAAGGAAATATATCGGGTTGATTAATCTCCGTTAACAACTGCCTTGCCGTCTTTAAGATCGATTAATCCGATATGTTTCTGTAATCGTCAGTATCAATACTAATAAGTAATAATTTTGTCTGACAACATTAGTTGATCACCTGTCAGTGACTGCTTACTAGCTTGTTTGGAAGTGTTTATAAAGTTTACTTTCAGCTGCTTTCAAACCACTTCCTTGCAACATATGGAATCATACGCGGCAGTTGTGTTTCATTCATTGAAAGCAAAATGATATCTTATTTTTCCTTTGTGTTTCACATACTGTGGTTTCATTAATATTCAAGGGCATCAATTTTCGTGGATAAAGTGAAAATCACAGTTTCTAGGATACGTAAATTCGTGGCCAATAACCCTATCAATAATACAAAATGTTAATAGAAATTGCACTTCAATGAACATTTAATTTCGTGGATCAACTAAACAACGAAATCCACGAAAATTGGTATTCAATGAATATTGATGAAACCACAGTACGTTAAAGCTGTTATGAACTCATAAAAGCATTTGGTCGCCATATTAGTTTCGATCGCTCCTCTACTACCACTGGGGTATATATATCGGTTGAGAAAGTTACGGTCGGTTGCTTTCCGATCGAGGCATTCAGGTTGCACGGACTTCTAAATGCATGAACTACAGATTGTAGTAAAATGTTTGTAGTAAAGAATAAAGAAAACAACAATCAGTGAAATACAAAATATGTTTATTCTGTGAAAGGATTTTCCAGATATCTTTATTATGTTCCACATACAGTGCTGCCTCACTACGCATTCACATCGAACACGTGTGCCGTTCATACAGAGTGAATAACGTCTGCGTCTTTTTGAAAACCCCGGTGGCACTACATCGAACACAGTAGATAAATGATAGTAAATCCAAGAAAATGACAATGTAACATCGTTTCAATCCGTTCCACCGTTTCTAAATTCCATGCGATCATTGACATTGCTCGATCTGCCACAGTGTGTTGTTTGCGCATGTGCGATGTTATAACATACACAAGAAAACGGTCCACAATTATCGAGGAATTTTATAAGTATCTGCGTCTGGATTTCAGTCTGTCTTGTTTCATCGTGTATTGGATATATCTTGCCAGTGCAGTGGTTGTCATTTTATTTTTCTTCAAAACGCGTTTCTACACGTCTTTTCGTCCAATGCAACGTGTTCGGGTGCATGAAATACCTGAATGCGGTGAAGCATGAATAGTGCTCTCAGCTTATATAGGGGGTGTGTAGCGATGAGCAGAACAATAGAAATACCTGGGGTGTGTTTGAGAGAGAGAGAGAGAGAGAGAGAGAGAGAGAGAGAGAGAGAGAGAGAGAGAGATTGACTGTCAGCCTTTACTACTTAATTTGCATAATTTACCATCAAATGAATTCAGCTTTCAGTACTGCAATACTTTGATTCAATTAGTCAACAATGCCTGTTTTAATAATGTATGTAACTGCTCTAAGGTTTTCTCCGTCCATTCTATTTTAACATCATACAATGTAATACCGATAACTCCGTTTATGTTCAAAATCGAATACATTATAAGTAAACTAATCAAGGTACTGACAGTACTGATAGACGGAGGCATTATTTCAGAGGGGATTATTCTTTTAATCAATGTATTGAAGTACCGACGGGAATCAACGATATGTAATTTGGTATGACAAGTAATTTGGTATCCGTATTTCAATTACGGACAATTTTATGATTTGAATTTTCCAGCTTTTCCGAATTCCGGGAATTCTTGGAAAACATCATATGAATCATGTTGCGTTATATCTTACGAAAGAATTAATTCCATCAAACAATGTATCAGTAATGGAAATATTTCTGGAAAATTATATGAATCCAAGCAATATTTAACTATAATAAAATTTAATGCTTCATAATGCAGTACATCAAATTAATCGACTATTTTTGAGATCAAAGTCCTTTCAGCAGCGATGATATGTGGTTAGGTCCAAACACAGTTTCAGTTCCGGTATACAAGAGTAACTGCATGGGAGAGTTACTGTGGAATCATTAGAATTCGTGGTGGCTCAATTTTCGTGGATTTCGTGGGTACCCCTTCCCCACGAATTTACATCCTCAACGAATAAAGACAATGAATTTGTACTTTTTTAAATAAACAAATCTCTATATGTACGCATAAAGTAAAAGTAAAGGCATATTTAATTTTCATGTTCATATTTCAATGCAAAGCACGCAGATTACTCTTAAAGAACGTTTGTATTTTACAGCAAAAAATATTAGAACGCAGTGTGAAGAAGAGAAGTTTTATTTATAACATTTAATATCAGTTCAATCTAAATTACTACTCAGTAGAATAATAGATCGACTTATTACAGTCCCACTTTTTGGAAGCCGCTCTTTATCAGCTCGGGGCGTTTTGACATGTTATAATGGGTGTTAATTATCCAGTTAGCGTGTAGGGGCTTCAGTGTCGATGTTCTTAGATCGATATTGGCACTCCCTGGACCGTCACGATCAAGCGATTCTAAAACTTGGGTGGAATACCATTCGTGAAATTCTGCTTTTAACTTTTCCTTGTAATCGTAGTTTACGGCCACATCCAACGGCTGGAGCTTGTCAGTGCACGCGCCTGGGACACACTGGGGCTGAATGTTGTGGCTCTTTAATTTTTCAATTAAAGAATTCGAACTTTCGTTGCTCCAGTGAGTTTCGGTGAACGTGATATCCCAATCAGAAGGAAACTTTACACTTTTAAGTAGACATCGCTCTGTTTTTCCTGCATATATTAGTTGCGATTTCGTTATTCCTAAAAGAAGTGGTATCTGTCGTTAATCATCAATTCCGGCGACTGTAACCTGCTTTGATCCTTTTTCCTCCATTGTCCACTCACCCCCGGGAACGAGCTGGCATCCAGTTTGATCCCGGTTGATTCTAAGAGAATCCGGGAGAGAATACTCACTCACCACATTATTGACTTTATTCACAAATTCACATTTGATGTCGTCAAAATCACTTGGTAAATTTTTAACAGCTTTTGTCCCTTTCCATTTTACAAAACCCATACGGCGCATAATCGACCTCGCAAGATGCTAAGTGATTTCGATGTGGCCCCTAAACCGGGCTAAGTTTTTTCTGTCGAACTTGGTCACAAAAGCCTCCGCCCCCGCTATAACGATTCTCAAATTGATAACACCCCCGTTAAGCCGTACTTGGCGGATCCAGTTTTGTACCTCGCTATCTAAGGAACCAAGCATCAAAGTGTTTTCTCGAGGGGATATGGGAAGAGCAGCGATATGTGAAACCCCTTAAACATTAATGCATCATATTTATTGCGCATTTATATTTATTTATTACGGAAAAATTAAAAGTGCCGCATTGCTTAATGTAATTTAATATTTACGTTATATAAAAGTTATATAAATACTATGACATACCAGATGCTCTTAGATACCGGTCTCGGATGCTTCTTACTGTTGATTCTGACACTTTAATACCAGAATTGGACATAAAGCGCCGTGTTGCCCTTGCAACACCGTCTTTGACAGCGAGTCTGCCAATTGTAGCCCTTTGTTCTTCGTCCAGGTTGTTATATTCACCCCGCTTTCTTTTCTTAGGTGTCGAGAGAGGACTATCGGCAGTACTTGTAGCAATAGTTTCAACTGCATCATTTGCAGCTTTGAATGCTGCCGCTTCCCGAGGTTCTGTACAGTACCCAGGGTCGGGCAGACCAGGAACTGTTGGTGCTGTTGTTTTGAGTTAACCTGTAGTCAACCACTGTCTCAACGATATCTTCGAGAAATATGACCAGACCAAGAAAAAAATCACACTTTAAATAGATTATTTTGCCTTCTGGCGAATTTATTGCTGAGTTTTACTCAAGACTAAATACATGTACCTAGTATCGGTATAAACAGCATGTACCTGTACTACCGCAAAGAAAGATAACTCGTGTCAGCAAACAAACTTTCAAGAGTTATCTTTCTGTTCATTATAACTTTTGTTGTACCTATACATGGCCATTTTTTACTACTTCGTTACGTAATTAGGAATTTTAAGGGGCCATGCGTCCGAAAGAACTTTATATGATATTAGTCCAATTTGGCCCCCATAATTTCTATTTTAAAGTGATTCAGGTATCTCTCTCTCTCTCTCTCTCTCTCTCTCTCTCTCTCTCTCTCTCTCTCTCTCTCTCTCTCTCTCTCTCTCTCTCTCTCTCTCTCCTGTCCGACAAACTGTACCAATATTGGTAAAAAGTTAACATGACTTTACCATGTCACCATGCACCTTGTAATAGTTGATCTTTTGAGCGCGGTAGGTCAAACTACTGGATAGCCTTATGTTGTATTCCTCATCAAGTTTTAGATACCAATGATTTTTTTTTTACATGTGATCTGCATAATTATGGCAAAACATACTGAATTAAAACAGTTATAAGTTTTACATCTAAAAATTGAACATAAAAAATGGCATCCGAGTCATTCGCAAACATCCAACTCCAATTCCACCCCCTTCCTATTTGCACAACACAATTTTATCTGTAACAATTAAGCCCAATGTTACACTTTTTTTTATCATGACAATTTTTCTAATCATTAATTTTTGTTTAACATTAAACAAATTAAATATAACAGACCCAGTTAATACTTCAAAATTAATATTAATTTATATAAACTGTACACTGTACTTAGGCAGTTTAATTAATTATTGGTGAAAAAAGACATAAAAGATCAGGTAAAATTTAATTCAGTTAGAGTAAGAACAATTGTATCAACACTTATCAGTACTTGTCAGTACTTCTCTAATTTTTTCAGTGCCGTCAGTAAAAAGTGTCAGTACTTCTCTAAGTTTCTCAGTACTGTCTAAGTTTGTCAGTACTTTTCTAAGTTTATCAGTAAAAATGGGAATGTCAGACTGAGTACTTTTTTGACTTAGTAGTGCGATTAACGTCAAATTTTCAGTTCTGATAGGTATTGATCTGAACCTTGTTGGAAATTTTTTTGTTGATGACGTCACTTCCTGTCTTGAGATATCGTAAATTTACCTGTTTTTATTGGGGTATTGTGTCTGGAAAACTCCTCTATTACCATTTAAGATATGATGTTGAACTTTTCAGGGCTGATAGACACAAAAAAATGAAAAAGTGTCTAATGGTCATTAATCATCCTTAGGTCAAAGAGCGCCGAAGCTCGTCTGAGCTTGAAAATTAAGATTAAAAAGGTGTCGTGATTTTTTTTTTTTTTTTTTTTTTGGTTTTCTTTGAATACCTTTTTTCTCGAAAGCATTTTGTTAAAACATGTGGAACCAAAAAACGTAATGAAATCAAGAGCTTTCATTTGTGGTAAAGAAAAAGGGACTTGCCCTTTAAATTAGGGGCCGATAAGGCTCTAAAGTGTTTTTTTGATAACTTTGAACTGTGAAATATCTTGATACGTTGTAGAAGCAACGTATCAAATAATGTTCATTGTAACGTTTGTAATCTATACATGATAATTGTTTGCGCCTCTGTTACGTAATTTGTGATTTTTAGGGATCAGAAGTCCAAAATTTTGATCATCGATATCTCAAAATGGAGAAAATTTTTAAAATGCAATATTGAACAAAAGATGAACAAAAGATGCTATAAAAAATGTGCTAAACGATACGCAACCTTAATTTCTTTGTTATCAAGCCCTTAAAAGGAGTTATAGGGTTGGCCCCTATAGCAATCTTTTCCAGATATCTCGAGAACGGTACATAGTTTGTAAACACTTATTGAAATTAATGTGTTTGAAATGACAAGAGCTTTTATTTGAGATAAATTAGGGGCTGGCCCTTCAAATAAGGGGCCGATAAAGATCTAAATAAAAAAATATTGATAATTTTATCTGTTAATTATTTTGTGATACGTTATTATGTTTATCGTAACGTTGTTTATCTATACATGGTTATTGTTTGCTCCTTTATTACGTAATTAGAGGTTTTAGGGGGTCAGAATTCCAAAGTTTTGATCATCAATATCTCAAAATGGAGAACAATTTTAAAATGCAATATTGAACAAAAAATGCTGTAATTATTCTGCTAAACGATATGCAACTATACTTTCTTTGTTATCTAGCCCCTTAAAGGGGTTATGGGGTTGGCCCCTAAAGCAATCTTTTCCAGATAATTCGAAACTGGTACATAATTTGTAAACACTTATTAAACCAGATGTGTTTGAAATAACAAGAGCTTTCATTTATCATCAAGAAAAAGGGGCTGGACCTTCAACTAAGAGGCAGAAAGGTCTCTAAAGTCTTTAAGTAATAACTTTTAGCTTTAAAATGTTTTGTGATATGTTGCGTGATTCTTAAAATTAGGGATCAATACGTGTATAGTGTCATTTATCCAAAGCTCTTTTCATTTCACCTTCTAAAAATTGGACGGAAGACCTCCTCGTTGCGCACAACGAGATTGTGTCTAGTTTACTATTAAAATCGTTAAAATTAGAGATTTTGTGTTTGCAGCTACATAAATTAACCCAGCAAGACGCAAATCTTGTGTATTAGATAACGGCAGAACGCTTGCTAGTCCAGCCGTGACCTTTTTCCTCGGCCGCAAGCGAGGGATCGGATACGTTATTGTTCACACACACAGTTCTGAATCAAGCTAGATTTTAAATGCGACTCAAATGCATTGCATAGAAGCAGTTCTTTTATCAATAATGTGTTTCACTAGAAAATAATTAAAATGTTTAAACACTTGCCGTATGTAAACTGGTACCCTTTATGTCAGTAATACGCACAAATACCCCGTTTAATTGCCAAATAAAACACAAATACATGGTAACAAGGTTAGCTTTTTACACTCATATTACGCAATACCTGAACAAAATAATATTGTTACGACATTAATAACATCATAATGAACACCTTTTGCAGCGACAGCCATATCAGAATCTAAACCGTTATAAGGCGATAACTTTCAAAACCTCTAGGTCCCTAATTGAAAGGAGAAGCCCCCTTTTCTTGATGTTGAATTAAAGATCTTCTAAACATAAATCTTTTTTGTTCTACATCTCTTAATAAAATATTTGCGGAAAAAAGATAAACTTAGAAAACCATGCAAAATCACAACGCTTTTTAATCTCATTTTTGGAGCCCTACTGAGCTTCGGCGCTTTTTGCGCTGAAAAATTATAAATGCATATCTAAGTTCTATTGTCTATCAGTTCGGAAATTTTGAACCCTTAATCTTTTTTAGTAAATGAGAACCTACGTTGACAAGCCGACCCTCTAAAAATCGTTAAATTGTTCATACATGTATCTCAAAACCGAAAGTGACGTCACTATTGCAAAAACAAGAGGCCCAATGGGCCACATCGCTCACCTGAGCAACACTGGCTTTATATGGGCGTTCAAAGGATATTGTGCCATGAATGAACCAAAAATGAATATCCGAATTTTCACTTACTTAATCTTTGACATATTTACCTTCATGGAATACCAAGCAAAGATGATTTTCCATTGCAATATTATTTTAAGAACACCAATAATGCTTTTATCCTCATAATAATAATGTGTCAGGCCTATGGAAACTGTTTACAAGGCATTGTTTTCATTTACTTGTGTTCGAAAAAATATAACAAAATTGTGTAGATTTTATGCAATTCATCGTAGAAGAAGGGGCACCAGAAAGTAATCACAGCATATCATCCTTTTAGCAAGACATTTCTATTGATCAACCAAAATTTCAGTGCCAATTGTTGAAACATAAGCAAGATACACAGCTTGGTTTAAGTCATGTTTTTGTTCACATGAGTTTATTACATTCAACTTAAGAATTTTAAACTTGGTATTTCCTATTCAGCATAGCTGCATTCAAAATTTAAACAAACTAAAAGATGACCTCAGGTTTGTGTACAAACATATAGTAGCATTGAGCACAAAGCTCTGTATCTTGCTTATAACTTGAAGCTTGACTCTCAGGTTGGTAAAATTATAGGAATTTGTAAACACTTAAAACAAGAGAAAACTGCACTAAAACAAAGAGAAAACTCAATTTATTTTTCATCATATTTATACTTTAGTTACATATTTCTAGCAGCGAGAAAAGTCTCCGTTTAGATTGAAATTGCTGAACATCTTAATAGAACATGTTGCACTAATCAACTATTACGTAGAGATAAAACCGAATTACAGACACCACCATAATTTTACCCCCCATGGTGGCCCCACCCTATCCCCTGAAATCATGGTTTGAAAAAACTAGAATGAATCAACACTACTTGAGGATGCTTCCACACAAATTACAGCTTTTCTGGCCAATTGGTTTTTAAGAAGATAATTTAAAAAAAAAAATTCGCTATGTATTCCTATGTAAAATTCGACCCACCCATTGTGGCCGCACCCTACCCCCGGAATCATGGTTTGAACAAATTTGAATCTACACTACCTGAGGATGCTTCCAAACAAGTTACAGCTTTTCTAGCCTACTGGTTTTTGTTGAGAAGATTTTTCTCTATGTATTCCTATGTAAAAATTTCGACCCCCATTGTGGCCCCACCTTACCCCCGGGGATCGTGATTTGAAAAAAAAAATGAATCTACACTACCTGAAGATGCTTCCACAGTTCCAGCTTTTCTGGCTAACTGGTTTTTGAAAAGAAGATTTTAATGATTTTTCTCTATACATTTGTATATAAAAATTTGATCCACCATTGGGGCCCCACCGTACCCCCAGGGATCATGGTTTGTACAAGCTTAAATCTACACTACTTGAGGATCCTTCCACACAAGTTACAGCTTTTTCGGCCGATTGATTTTTGAGAAGAATATTCATAAAGATATTTCTCAGTATATTTCACCTCAGGTGAGCTAACAATTATTTATGTCTCTGCTAAATGTACACGCACTTAGTATTTCCATCAGCAAAATTATTCTCCGTTTAGACTGAATAGACGAGAAAATACTTACAAGTAGCCTAAAACACATTGCAGTAATCAACTATTACGCAAAAACCATACCGTATTACCATTAGAATTAGTATTTTAATTGTTAAAGTACCGTACCTGTTAATGTATCTTATTTTCCGCAAGTAACAGTCAGCTGTCTTACTTTCCGATGTTTATATTTGATTGGTACGTAAAAATTACAAACTATAGGCGATAGTTCCCATAAATTACAAACCGTAATTCATGAAAACGAAAATCAAAACAAGCTAAAACCACCATGAAAATGTCAACGGATTGGAATATTTAATCTCAATTTACTTCACAAAATCGGCATAACTGTATCTTGCACGTTTCAAATATTCCTTTCGCACGCAAACTGTTCCACAACAACCAAATTCATCTTTGTCAGATTGACCAATTTCTTATACGTTCAAAATGGCCGCTTCTTTGTTTCAAAGAGGGTTTTGAGATATGGAATACCGAACCCGAAGTTAAACTGATTGACCCTCATTCTCTCTGTCTTATTATCATTTCCGTAAATTACTCAAATTTGAAACAGAATTAGCCCTTAATTTTTGCAATTTATATTTTCCTTCCCATTAGGATAATTTATGCTAAACTACGTTGAATTTGACTCAGTAGTTCTTGAGAAGATGATTTTTAAAAATGCACCCCCCTTTTTCTACAGTTTCGAGGTATTCTCAGCTTTGAAAAAAGATAGGTCTTTTATTTCTGCAATTTATATTTGCCTTACCAAAAGGATGTATTGTGCCAAATTTGGTTGAAATTGGATAAGCGGTTTTAGAGAAGAAGTTTAAAATGGGAAAAGTTTACAGACGGACAGACAGACAGACGGACGGACAGACAGACGGAAGACGGACAAAATGTGATCAGAAAAGCTCAGGTGAGCTAAAAATTGCAATAAGGTTCAGGCTACGGGGCCACCAACATATAAAAATCTCAGCTCAAATCTCAGCCTCAAATCTTAAATTTCTGACTCTGGTGAGATTCTGCTAAAACGGCGTGCCACCAAACTTTCTCAGAGTCGCCTCACGAGAGTTGAGTTTTACGGAAAAATCTCAGCTATAAGCAATATCTATAAAATCTGAAAGTTTCATGTAAATCGGCCGAGTAGTTTTTGAGACATCGCGTACACAAAATAAGTAAGAAAAAAGAAAGAATAGGGAAAAAGAAACCGAACGAAAACAATAAGGTCTTCCGTTGGAAACGGAAAACCTTCATATAATAATCTTAACCAGCACAATAATAGTAAGGTCTTCTGTTGGAATGGAAAAATACCTTAATTAGCGACTTTGGATTCAAATTATATTATTAATCGTTCACTTTTTAAAATTATCTACACAATGATAATATCATCTTTAGAGTATATCAGGTTTTTTTATGAAAAGAAAGCGTTCTATCAGAATCAATCCCGTGTTCGTTTAAAATGCCAGCGTACATTTGTCATGTCATTTCAACGCATTATGCTTTATATGGAGGCCGTGCATTGTAGAAAAACTGAGTTTAATTACCGTGCATTTGAACCATTCTATTAACACATATCCCAGAAGTGAAACAATTCAAGATGTCTTCGTTACATTGAAACAGTGGAGCATGTTTAAAGACCGGGGTTGACCTAGTTGAATATCCACACGGACGGCAATTAAGCATATTAGGAAGCAGGCCCCTCCTCCAAACTGATAACACTACAGAGTGAATCTATTAATAGATAGCTGCATACCAGAAGCACGTGCTGATCAGTTTAATGGTCATTTAATAATGAAACGGTGTACATAGTTCCTTTCCCTGATTTTCATCTTTAAGTAATGAGCATATAAACATGCATGTACTTCTAAATTGATCACTGCCAATACAAGCATCCCTTTTGTTGTTTTGTTTTTTGAAAACCCCATGAAATTCACTGGTCAGAATAACTCTTATCAATAACAGTGTGGGTTAGGTGCAAGAGGCTAATGCACAACTAGTCCTGACTCAGTGGGGAATCCCTCCCGCCAAATGTCAGTAAATCAGCCTCCAAATCTGCAAATGTGAAAGAGGTTCCAGGGAGGAAAAACTATATTTACCTGATGATTTTGCATGTAGGCCTGAACTTTGATTATCAGAAATATTTGAAAAAAAATATTCACATACAATTTATTAAATCAGATGTTAAGGTTACAAACTGTAGTTCACTGTAGTAGATTACAAGCTCAAGTTTCCTTTTGGTTTACCTCTGCCCTAATAAAATTCCCTCCAAAACATTCTTGTAATCCAAACTATGGCGGAAAAGATCAATGTGATCCTTCTGTTGTTATTCTTTAGACTTTTGAAATCATAAGTCAGTTGGAGTTTTATGATATTTATTAAGCACTGTAATCGTATAGTGGTATAAAAGCAATATATAATCAATCTGCTATCAATCCAAATTCCATCTCCTAATTATTAATCAAATCATAAGTATATAAATCAGTAAAATAAAATAATCAATTGTTAGAACATCCTTTCGGGTCACAGTTCATAAGTGACTTATAACGAAGTCAATTGTTAAAGGTTAATTACAATTAAGAGTCTTGCATCCGTTGACCGCTTTCCAAAGTCCAATCATCATCAAGAGTTTTATTCTTCCTGGTCATCCCGCTCACACCACGAGTTCTAACTACGCAGTTGTCCCTCTCGGTCAATGACCTTTAACATTGTTCACTATACACTTATTTCGTATCGAGTGCACAACAAGCTAATGACTAATTAACGTAAAGCAGAATACAACCATAAAATTATATTTCATATATATACGGCTATTTTGTTACATACGTCCCCCTAACAAAAGAAATATACCCGAGGGAGATTTCTTTCGCCAGGTGCCCGGTGTGAGAAATTATCCTTCAAACTCTTCTAAATCAGATGAACTTCCTGGTGACACACCGGTCAGAACATCTATGTTAAGAGGTTGAATGAAGTGACCAATTTCCTATACCGGCTTGAGACACAATAATAGTCTGTCAACAAACATGTATACTTCACTCATGACAATATATAATTGTTTAGCAATTCATGCAAAAGTCAGTATTAATCATATATACCTTTGACAACAATAGTAATCGATACAAAATAATCAAAATCAAATATAATCGCAATTAAATGCAATCAGAATTGTCCAATGTCCAAAGTTCCGCACAGGTAACATATAAAGTCCATTATAAAATGTTTCTTCAAGCATAAGCGCCGCTAGAATTATAATAAAATACATAAGCATATATAAAGGTTACACAGTCCAGCGTACATAAAAGCTACACTAAAGTTATCGGTTTCACACTATTGTATCCATTTCGAATAATCGGGACGATAATCAAGAAAAACGTTGTGTAATTCGGATTCGAAGAATTCCATTCGCAGTTCTCAGCTCACCACATTTTGATTTCGAATATAACATTTCATAATAATTTCAAAAACATTTTACATTTCTCACAAATTTGAACATATTGAATACACAATTTTTGTGAGCACACCAACGGCACTTCCTGCGCGGATGGCGAGTTTGCTCCTCGCGGAACATCGACTGCGTTCCTCTATTTCTTAGACATCAACGCCCTTTCTGCAAGGTATTCGCGTGCCAAATCCGGGTCCGGTCCATAGCGTTCAGGCATCGGATAATCGGAGTTCCTATTCTCTCCAGTCAACTGGTATGCTAATTCTTCAGTGATTGGTCCAAAAGCGTGAGCGTCTGCAATTGATCGTCGTGGTTTTCCATAACGGCGAGGTCTCTTTGGGGTTATAGTGTCCTTTACTATGGGGTTCATTTCAATAGTCTCTTGGGAACTTCGTTGATCAGGATTAACACCAGACAAGTTGTTTCCGCCAGAACTTTCCTCATCCCTGTCACCAGCCCTTTTTCGACAACCCGACCAGCAACCACGGCACTTATATCCTAACTTTTTGATAGTTTTACGTTTCATGATACAAATTCCGAATACAATTATTATTGCCAAAATCAAAAATACATAAAACCAAAGACTTCCCACCCAAGGTAATGATTCCATAGGTTGTAGCTCATTGTTTACTGGCAATTCCGCCATTAGTGTGTCCATAGGGAAAACTTAAATATCCTTTAATTTATCGGGGATCTTAATGTGTCCCATCCCCGGAAATTTGATGTTAAGGGGATCCCAAAGTGTGTATGTGTTTATGCCATCAATAAAATTTTGAAAGGAGTCCGACATATTAAATTGACTTTCTCGATTATAGTAAGGAGGAAGTAATAATGAACCATGAAAACCAGAACATCCTTGTCCAAACTCAAGATGTTTATCTTTACATTTATTATTTTATCAGTAATTTTAAATTTCTAACAACGACAACGTTTTACGGTTTCTTTACATAATCGCGGGTTCCGATATTTCAAACGTATTGCGTCCGCGGTATTTCATTATCAGTCAAAATGTCAAAGGGGTCACAGTATTGCACTTATCCATAATCCTGGAATATTTACAAAGCAAGTTTACTCATACTTATTTATATTTACAACATATTATACAATTGCTTTAAACGCTTCAGCCATAATGGCAAAACAATTTTCTATGTGCTGTTGTTTACTAACAGCTATACTCTTACGAGGTTTAGGGACTGGTTTACGCGGTTTTGGGATTGGTTTACGGGTGAAGCCTAGACCTACTTTAAAATTTATTCCACCAATTTCCATATCCTCGTCTAAGGGTAAAGCTGGGGTATTTAAAGGTATCTCATAATTTCGATCATGATATTCACTTCGTTCTGACTCAGTGTTCTCATCCGATTCCGACTCAACTGTCTGTTCATGCTCGTCCTTACTCGGTCGACCATCCATGATCTGCTTAGCTCTTATGCGTCTCTGAAGTTCAGCTAAGGGTATATCTTCTTCGTCTGAAGAATTTTCTCTCTCTTGTTGTTTAAACCGAATAGCTCTTTCTAATGGCTCTGGCTGCACCTCGCCATCATCTTCCGAAGATGATTCCTCCTCAGGTGGTACCACATAATTGGTTTTTCTCAGAGTTCTTCCACCTTCTTCAATATCTTGTGAGAGGGGCCAGTGTGAAATATCTGCCAATCTCAATTGCCGTGCATGGCACTTGGTGATAGATCCAGTTAATTGATCCTTCACAACAAAACTGACTGGTCCTTTCTGTTCAATAATTCGGTAATAAGGGAGCCAATTTTTATCTAGTTTGTTTTGTCTCCTGTTGTTCTTGAGATAAACTGGGTCTCCTACCTGGAAATCTTCATCTTTGCTCTTCTTATCAGCCTGGGCTTTCTGTTTCTTCTTGGCTTCTTTCATATTTCGATGTACTAACATAAACGCCTTGTGCTGTTCTTGAAGGGCGATCTTATTTTGATCTTCTCCTGCATATCTTCGACGAGGTTTCAGTAAAGTATCAAGAGGTAATACAACGTCTCTATTGTACATCAGATAGTATGGGGAAATCTTTGAAGATTCATTCGGGTGAAATCGAATGGCTGCCAATGTATGGTTAAGATGAATATCCCATGTTTGGGCATTGTCTGTTATCTTCTTAGCCATTACGTCATGAAGAGTGCGGTGGAATCTCTCTACTTTGCCGTTGCCTTGAGGACTGTAGTAAGAGGTTGTGATGTGGTTGATGTTTAGCTCTTTCAAGGTTTTTTGTACCTTTTGATTTACATTCTCTGTTCCATTGTCTGTGAGAATTTGAAGAGGACAGCCATATCTGGGGTATATTTCTTCTAAAATAAGGTGCACTATATTGTCAGCTGACTTGTCAGGAACGGGGAAGGCTTCCGGCCATCCAGAGTAAATGTCAATGAAAGAAACTATATACTTGTTTCCTGTCATTGAAGTTGGATATGGTCCTGACAAATCGAGTCCTACCTTAGCCATTGGAAAAGGTGGTATGTCTGTCTCTTGAAGTGGAGGTTGAGTTCTCTTATTGCTCCTCGTTTGGCATATTACGCATCCTTCTATATAAGAATATAACCTCTTGTATAAGTTTGGCATATAATATTTTTGTCTGATTACATCATACGTTTTGTCCACTCCCATATGTCCAAGTCCATCATGGTATTGTTGTACCACCAAAAGTTCTAACTCACGTGGTATATACAGGCGCAGTCTCGGGCCTTCGGAATCTTCGTCTGAAAGATAGTACATTAGGCCATCTATTTCAAGAAACCTCTTTTCTTCGGTCGCCGTTGCTTTTCCTTTACTCAACCTATTCCTCAGCTTTTTGATCTGCTCATCATTTTGTTGGCTTTCCTTTATGTTTATTTCTCCCGGTAAGTCGATGAAAGGCTTGAGCAATTCGTCCTGCTGTTTAACTTCGCACCTGGCTAATATCTTAGGTGAGAAAGCATTTGAGTTTAGTACGTTTACTTCAAAGAAATTGTCTTTAACATCCGGTTCATCACATTCAGATTTTTCTTCCGCTTCATCATCAGAGATAGTGGACGGTAACCTGGATAAAAGATCCGCACAGCAATTGAACCTTCCTTCTATGTACTCTACCTTGCAGTTATATCCAGCGATACTCAAAGCCCATAATTGAATCTTTTTATTTTGCATAGGGGATTCTAAAATATATTTGAGCGGTTTGTGATCCGTCCGTATAGTAAACTCAGCACTGTGAAGGTAATGGTCCAGCTTCTGGAGGGCGTAGTGGATTGCAAATGCCTCCTTTTCTATTGTTGACCATTTCACCTGGGTTTTACTTAGCTTGTGGGATAGATAGTATATCGGCTTATCTTCTCCTTCGTCAGTCTTTTGGGTGAGGCAAGCTCCTATACAATTGTCGCTGGCATCGGTATACAAGATTTATGGCTTATTAGTATCTGGATAAGCTAATAAAGGCACTACTGTTAAACTCTCTTTAAGGAAGTCAAACGCTTCTTGACAGCATGATGTCCACTTGAATCTGGCATACTTCCTGGTTAAGTCGATCAACGGCTCCGCAATCTTGGAGAAATTTGGTATAAATCTTCTATAATAACTGCACATACCTATAAAACCACGGACTTCTCGAACTGTAGTGGGGGCTGGTAATTTCTTAATGGCTTCCACTTTCTTCGGATCCGGTTTGACGCCATGTTCATTGATAATAAAACCAAGATATTCAGTCTGCTCTTTGAAGAAGCTACACTTCTTTAACTTCAGTTTTAGTCCATGCGTCCTTAGACGATCAAACACTTCCTGGATATGATGGAGGTGATCTTCCGGTGTTTCTGAGAATATGAGTATATCGTCCAGGTATGCAATAGCAAACTCCTCTTGTCCTTGTAGAACGATGTTCATGAGTTCTTGGAAGACTGCTGGGGCATTACTTAATCCAAATGGCATCCTATTAAATTGAAACAATCCCTTGTGGCATGCAAAAGCTGTTTTTTCTTTACTTGATTCTTCTAATTTTACCTGCCAATATCCACTCTTTAAATCTAGTGCAGTAAAGTACCTGGCCTTACCGAGCAAACAAAGAATGTCATCAATCAATGGTAATGGGAAAGATACTGGTCTTACTATCTTGTTTAAACTTCGAAAGTCTACGCACATCCGGTCTGATCCGTCCTTCTTCTTTACTACTACCAGAGGAAATGACCAAGGCGACTGTGATCTTTCAATAATCCTTGCCCTCATCATCTCCTTTACGGCCTTGTCGATTATCTGTCTTTTATTGAGGGGAACTCGATATGGTCTGTTCTTTATCGGGTGATGGTCTCCAGTTTCTATCTTCATTTTGACGGTGTCGGTCACTCCAAGGTCGCTGTCCTTTTTAGCAAATAAGTCATTGTTTTTCCTCACAAGTCTTTGGATGGAGTGTTCGAATCTTTCAGGCACATCAATCTTTTCTTCATTGTCCTGTTTGGTTTGGATTTCCGAGATTTCTTTTGGTCTTAATGCGATGACACGTCCTACAATGTAGCCTTTAGGGATTTTGTAACTTTTGTTGGTTTGATTAACGAAGATGATGGGGATTTTTCTGTCTCTTCGGACAACACAAACTGAGTCTTTTAAGTATAGTCCAGGGTCCTCCATGATACAATTATTGTCTATACTGTTCACTTCCACTAAGTCTTTTTCTTCAAGGGGAAAATTATTGTTCACTTTTCCATAAAATACAGTCACAGTATTTGGTTTCACCATAAGTTTCTTAGGTGTTCTTACGATCGTTGAGATGTGTAGATCCTCCTTTAATTCGGCATAAGCCCTGCCATCAATGCGCATGAGTCCAAGATCAAAGTATAAACGAACATTGTTTTTCTTGAGCCAATCACGACCGAGAATCAGGTTTCGGTTGAGTCCCTTTGTCACAAAAAGTTTATGGTCTAAAGTTAACCCTGCAATCTTAAATGAAATATTTACATACCCTAACGCAATTAAAGAATTACCATTTGCAGCTTGAAGACAAGGAATATCATTTTTACACAATTTGGGGCGGGGGAACAAATTATCATACATTTTTTTACTAATCAAAGATACGGCTGCGCCAGTATCTACTAACGCTCTGAATTTATTTTTTCCAATTTTTAATAAACAGCTACTGGGGTTGTTTGTAAAATTAATTTCAAATGTAGGTCTTTTATGAAAGTTCTTCCTTCGGGCTTCAACGAAAGAAGAACATCTTAGTTTTCCTGATTTTGTTTATCAAAAGTGGCGCGATGGGTCCAGATTTTGGGTGATCTCCTATCATTTTGGTCTTTAAAATCACGTGATCGATCTTGACGATCAGCTGACCTACCTCTGTTTTGCTGCGTTCTTGAAAACCTGCGTTTGCTCCAGCAATCCGCACGCAAATGTCCTATTCTACCACAATTCCAACACTCAATCGGTGGGCAGGGGCTTTGCTCAACATAATGCACAGACTGAGTATCGTGAAGTCGTTTATTTAATTGGGGGCGGGGCCTAACCTGGGGTTTATTTAGTGGACAGAATCTGGCCCTATGACCAATTTTCATACACTTAAAACACCCTTTGTTCCTCGTGTGGTCAACCTCCATGGGTTCTTCCTGTCTATTGTCTGTCGAGGACAAGTTAGCCAATCTTTCACTTAATAAAGGCGTTGTACTGTCAAACTTTGAAACAGTCTGTCTATTGTCATTCGGCGTAGTACTTGTTATACTTGACCCCCTTATAGCTAGTCTTTGTCTTAAATTTTGTTCGCGCATTGCTAACTGAATTGCTGACTCCAAGTCTTTGGGGTTTTCTCTAAGGAGTTTCATCCTGAGATAGTCAAAGGTCAGACCGTCACAGAATATGTCTACAAGTTGTTGTTGGACTAAGGGATCTTTTAATTTGTCTTTACTATACGCGTCTTCCGCGATTTGCAACAACCGTTCCGCGAATAACTGTACACTTTCGTTTGAATTTTGCCGCGGCCTGCGCATTACTGCTAACGCGTGTTGTGAGTCGGTGATCTCCGCGAATCTGTTTTTTAAGGATTCTTTTAAATCGTTCCACGACGGCATTTCTTCCGACGCGTCTGTTTCGTCCAAATATCTTTTGATAAAGTCCCCTACCGAACCTTTACTCGTAATATACGCGAGCATGGGGATTTCATGACCCTGTTTCCCAGACAATAAAGCATATTTTTCAATTTCCTTTATCCACTGCTTGTATTTACTAGCATCTCCTTCGAAAGGAGTTATCACAGAAGATAGGGGCACTGTAAGCGCGGATGTTATAGCTTTAACCTGACCAATGAAAAAATCTTTATCATCATCCTGATTTGGGACTCGGTGTCGAGGTTCATTAGTTTCATACAACCTTGCGTCATAATATGTGTCAGTTTGTTTTTCAAAAGTGTTTTGTTTTACCTGTTCTTGTTCGGAGAATTTTTGCCCTGTTTCATGCCCTTCCTTTTCTTCACTTTGACCCAACCCCGCAAATTGTTTTTCCAATTGTTCCATTTGATTTTTAAATTCTTTTCTATCATAACCATTTCCAGTTGCCATATAGGTTGCTGATCAAAGTTATTTACTTTGAGATAGTGAACAGAGATATTGAGAAAAAGTTCTTACCTTAACAGTTCAGTTTTTCTTTAGCACTTCGTTTTATCCTGGTCACTGGCACCATAAACGTCTATGTGATCCTTCTGTTGTTATTCTTTAGACTTTTGAAATCATAAGTCAGTTGGAGTTTTATGATATTTATTAAGCACTGTAATCGTATAGTGGTATAAAAGCAATATATAATCAATCTGCTATCAATCCAAAATCCATCTCCTAATTATTAATCAAATCATAAGTATATAAATCAGTAAAATAAAATAATCAATTGTTAGAACATCCTTTCGGGTCACAGTTCATAAGTGACTTATAACGAAGTCAATTGTTAAAGGTTAATTACAATTAAGAGTCTTGCATCCGTTGACCGCTTTCCAAAGTCCAATCATCATCAAGAGTTTTATTCTTCCTGGTCATCCCGCTCACACCACGAGTTCTAACTACGCAGTTGTCCCTCTCGGTCAATGACCTTTAACATTGTTCACTATACACTTATTTCGTATCGAGTGCACAACAAGCTAATGACTAATTAACGTAAAGCAGAATACAATCATAAAATTATATTTCATATATATACGGCTATTTTGTTACATCAAACAGGGTGAATTGGAATGAAGAGAAATTGTAAAGTTTTTCAACTCATAAATTGGGATGTAGAAGAATTATCGACTAGTGATCTAAGATAGTGCAAAATGTTGGTGAGACAGATGAAGACTGGTGATATACAGGGGAGTTTGTTGAACGTAAATTCTGCACGATTCTGTCAGAACAGCAATAACTTAGGAATGTTCCCATTGTTTATGCAGACCCTGCAGAAGCTGTCCGATATGGTGGTAATCAAATTTTGGAAAGAAATAAGACTTCATTGAAGGGATAAAATTTTGACGATATGGTTTTACAGAGCTGTATTCTAGACCCAAAAAACATCTGTGGGAAAGTTGGATTTTTCACTAGAATAATGATATCAGCATGATCAGTGTCATCAGTGCATAGGATTGCTTTTAAAATTTCTCAATTAATGTGATGACCTATATGTTTATAATTTAAAACTGCTAGAACCTGTGACCTGGGAGGCCCCATGCGTAAACAGATATATATTGGAACTTGATACTATCAGTGTGAAGCTATAGGACTGACTCTTCGTCGTTACACAAGTGTGTGTTCTTTTTCTTTGTTTATGATTACCAGTGATGATAGAGTAATAAATCAATTAAGAAGGATTACTTAGTGCTATTTAGTTTTGAGGTAAGACAAGCTGTCCCGCCATTTACTGTGCGTCTCTAGCAATCGGCATTTCCGGTAGGAATGTAAACAAAAAGCCGATTTCCTATCTGTCAATCAAATCTGAGGAAATTTGAATTTCTGGATCACTTCAAAATTTTGAATATGAATTTCTGAAGTAGTAATGCATCAATAATAATTATTTTACTATCTAGAGATGCCTTTCAGTTTACTTAAGTTGCATGACAAAATTTAATTTTAAGTTTTTGCTGATTAAAGTATAAATTTCTTCTCTGAAGTGAAAGGTGGCAAGAAAATTGAAATTTCCTCCATTTTCCTCATTGGCTGCTATTTATACCCCAGACCCGGTCTTTAACATATGTACGTCCAGCTCTACAAGCACATGCGTTATCCTCTGGGAGACGACCTAAATACTGCTAGCAGCTCTGCTATCGATCGGTTACCTGAGTCTTGGAATGAATCAAAATATAGAGAGGGGCAGAGTTTTGAAACAAAGAACTAAAATAAAGTCAAAGAGGTCCATTTTTATGAAATGATAATGTACATATCAATAAAAACATATGGAACAAAACTTAACAAATTATTCCAAAGAAGAGCTAACAATTAATCAAACAGAGCTTGAAGCTGTCAGAAAGAAATAAGATGCAGGGTCAGTGTATAAGGGCAAAGGTTAAATTGATAAAAGATGGAGATAAACCCTCTAAATAAATCACTTCACTCGAATCAAGAAATTACATAAGTAAGCAAATATCTCAAGTGGTTAAGGATGATTGACAAGTTGTATCTGATCAGTTTAAAATTTTAATTGAAACAAAATAATTTAATGAAAACTTCTACAAAAAAGGAAAAGTATTGAATCAGAGGTTTTTATAACAAAATTAAAAAAAAAATGAATTTCCAAAATTGAGCGATACAGAGTCTAAAAGTATTGAAGGCACATTAACCAAGTCTAAAATTCTTAGTTTTTTAATAAAAAATGACAAAACTCCTGGTTCTGATGGATTAACTTTTAAATTTTTCAAGTTTTTCTGGACAGATATAAGCTATTTTATTACAAGAGCAATCAATAATTCTAAAGCATTAATGCAATTTTCGGAACCCAAAAAATTAGGGAATTTAACTTGCATACCAACATATGGAAAACCTAAACAATTTCTGAAAAATTCGCGCCCTTTTAGTCTTCTTAATGTCATGTATAAAATAGTTTCAGGTTGTATTGCAGAACGCATTAAAAAATTCTAGACAAATTAATAAGTAAAAATCAAAAGGGAGATTTACAGGTGAAAATAATAGGATTATGTATGATATTATGATTTATATATTAAACAATTCCATACCTTGTCTGCTAATGATGATAGATTTTGAGAGAGCTTTTGATTCGATATCATGGGATTTTATTTATCGGACACTTGGCATATTGAATTCATTAATATGAAACTTCAACATCGCGCGACATGTAAGCAGACCTGAAAATTTCAAAACAATCTGTGAAGAAACGAGCGAGATATCTAGGATCAATGTTGGCGTCTAGAAGAAAATGAAGAACATTTTTCAGAATATTAGTAAGGTCTTCCGCTCGGAAGCGGAAGACCTTAACTTGAAACTCAATGTTTTAATGTAAGTGCCACCGACTGCAATTTCCTTGCCATCGTAATATATGATAGGTCGACATCACGATAACATTACAAGTTAACATAATTTTCGGACAAGTCGACATAATAATCTTCAAAGTTAACGTAATTATCTAACAGAGAAAAGAAACGAAATGGCCACTAGTTTGTAGAAACATGTCATAATCATTCATATTATTGAACGATTTGTCAGATAAGGATGTTGACTTGTATGGTGTTATGACGTATTATCAAATCACTTTTCAGATAATAACTTTTGTAAAACAAAAAACCAAAAAAAAAAAAGACAAAAAAAAAAAAAACCAAGCAAATTAATGTAGATTTTAAATTTTAATTGAACGTTTCGGTAAAGCTTATTCAAAAATGTTGTTAATCTTAAAAATTATTTATCAAAAACATATCATTCAAAAAAAAATATTTCAGGCCAGGAAATATTTTATCACTTGATTATTCGTTGAAACTAGATTAACACGCATACTTTTATCTTGATTCCAAAGCATTTATAGCTCACTTGAGCCGAATGCTCAAACGTAAACTTTTTACATTTTCGACATCTACTCTAGAACTACTGCGCCAATTTCAACTAATCTTAATACAAAGCATCATTGGGTTAAGGGGATTCAACTTTGATTAAATGAAAGGCCACGCTTTCTTTCAAGGGGTGATTATTAGGATTTATAAAATAAATTTTGATATTTTTCAAAAATCTTCTGCTCAGAAACCATTTGGCCAGAAAGGCTGAAACTTGTGTGAAAGCATGCTCAGATATTGTTGATTAAAGTTTGTTTAAATCATGGTCCCCGAGGGTAAGGTGGAGCCAATAATGGGGGTCAAAGTTTGACATAGAATATATAGAGTAAATCTTTAGAAGTATTCTTCTCAAAAACCAATCAGCCTGGAAAGCTTAAACTTGTGTGGAAGCATTATTATATACACATTTGTGAAAATCATGACCCCGGGGTAGAATGGAGCTACAATTAGGGGGTGGGTCGAACTTTTACATAGGAAAATACAGGGCAAATCTTTTAATTTCTTCTTCTAAGAAACTAATCAACCAGGAAAGCTGAAACTTATGTGGAAGTTAATTAAAGTTTGTTCAAATCATGCTCCCCGGGGATAAGGTGGGGTCAAAATGGGGGGAGGGGGGTGAAGTATTACATATATACATATATATATATATATAGAGAGAGAGAGAGAGAGAGAGAGAGAGAGAGTAATTTTTAAAAACACCAATCAACATGGAAAGCTGACACTTCTGTGGAAGCATCCTTATGTAGTGTAGATACATATTTGTGAAAATCATGACACCGGGTAGTGGACCCACAAGGGGGAGGGGGTCGAACTTTTACATAGAATATATAGCGTACATCTTTTAAAATCTTGTTCTCAGAAGCTAATCAGCTAGAAAAGCTGAAAATTGTGTTAAAGCATCCTCAGGTATAATCGATTATTCTTTTGCTTATTCAAATCATGATCCCTGGAATAGAATGGGATTACAACTACGTGGGCGGGGGAAAGTTACTTAAGAAAGTTTTTAAAAAATGTTTGTTCTAAAAACCACTTGCCTAGAAAATCTGTAACCTTATTAAAAGCAACCTCAGATAATGTTTATTTGAATTCTTTGAAATAAAAATCTTGAGGAGTGGGGTTGGGTCACATTGAAATTCCAATTTAACAAAGAAAAAGGTTCGAATTATTCATAATAAATGAAATTACATGATATATTGGTTTACTTAAATGCAAGCATTTTGACCTATTTCTGATTTTTTTTTCAAATTGTTTAGACTTTGGCTCTTGGACGATTCTCGGGCCACACAAGGGGTTCAGAGTTTGATGAAGGTTTATGTCCTATATATAAATAATCGTTTATGATCTTTTTGAGAACTGCAATGCTCAACAGGTGGTATGACTATAAATCATCCTGTTAGAAAAGGGACTTGATTATAAACATAAAAATATCAAGGGTAAAAACAATGGATTATTTATACAGGATCTATATGTATTATACTACATTGTCCAGATAGTTTGTATTATGACTCGTTTAAGCTGATTTTACTATACCAATTGTTGCTCAGGTGAGCGATGTGCCCCATGGGCCTCTTGTTTAATATTTATGGTGACAGGTACAACAGATGTTTTAAAAACAATCTTCATTTGTGTCGTCCAATGTATATTATCTATTTGGCAATGCAGCATTTAAAGAATAATCATACTTACTGTACCTTTCTCCATTCGAGTTTTTTTGACTTATCAATATTCACTTACTTACAACAGACTGATTGTGGATTTTATTTCAGTACATGTCTGAATATAAAAATACACATCCTTTACATAACGGGAGAACTCATAATAATTGCTTGACGATGAAACAGTTGTTCGACGAAGAACTGCGTCGGTACGATTGACTTGTTATCTACGTCTAGAAGTACCATTCGCAAAGTAAACGTTGCCTGAAAATCTCAAGAAAAAGTAGAGCTCCAACGGACATATTAAAACCTTTAACCAAATAAACTGTACGTGACACCAAAGAATGTCACGTGAAACGCTCGTATGTCTTACGTTACACTTACAATTTATATACTTGTAATCTGGCCCTACTATTTGCCACGGGAGCAAGGACTGGCAAAATCCGAAGCACACGCACGGTCAGCGAACAGGCACGACCAGTTGTGACTTATTCTTAACTAGCGTTGCATTAATATAACACTCCCAAATGGAATCAGTTAAAGCACCCGTGAATTAAATTACAAGTCTTAAGGAAACAGTAGTTCTACGAAAGCTGGATAATATATGTAAATTCTTTATTCAACATACGATATTTCAAGTTTTTGTTTATTCTAGTTTGATTTAATTTTGTCCGGTCAAAAATGACAAAAATAATCGACACACTACGTACAACACTATCAACACAAACTGGACTTTGATCATTAAAAACTACTTGAAACAACAGATTTATAAAAAAAAATGAATCATACCAATCCCAGTGTTTCCAAACTTAGGATCCGGAATACGTTTACAACTTTTGTATCCACATTCACATCTTTTACTCTTTTGATGAACAGCGTAAGATTTATAAGGTGCTAGTAATTTTAAAAGGTGCTCTGCTAACGTTACAGCGATCGTTGACTCTGAGTGTCTCTTCTTCTTCTCCTCGTTTGAGAATCCCTTTAAGATCTTCCTAAGACTTTTTTCATGTTGATCTGAAACAATGACAAGACTATGTACTAACAACTGTTTCTAAAATTAAAAAGAAGCTGACAAATCTAGAATGTATGTGCTCAAGTTAAGGATATTTTGCATATGAATCCACGTATTTTTCAAACAAATCTGTTTAATGTGGCATATTTACGATTGGAGCTAAAAGGACCACGTGTCGCATTAATTGTTTTGTATTCAAGAGTTCAAAGTACATGTAATAAATATAACTTTAAAAATATGCATAACGATAGATGAATAATTACGTTTCTTTGAATAAAAAAACCCACAGAAAATAGTTAAAACCCATCTATTGTATGTTATAAACCTTTGATTGTATAGTTATTTTTCATTTTTAAAAAGTAGGTCAATGACCTACTTTTTACATCATTGGCAACTGAATAAGTTTTAAAAATTAAGGCAATATTCACAAAAAAAACCCACTGAAAATAGTTAAAACCCATCTATTGAATATTATAGACCTTTGATTGAATAGTTATTTTTCACTTTCAAAAAAGTAGGTCAATAGCCCATTAACGTAACGTCATATAAGTAGAAGGAATAGAACAAAATGCCATAAGATTTCTGAGACTAACAAATATAAATCTATATTCTGTAAAAAGATATCTTTATAATATGGTGTTTTCTTATTTGTTAAGGGGGGGGGGGGGTAAATATTAAACCTTATCGTATATGGTCCTGAAATGTTCCTTGTTGTTTTGTTTTTATTGTGAAAAATGCTTATTTAAACTATTCCTAATGTGTAATTAAAATTGAAATGTACATGTTATCTGTTAAGTTATAATCTAAAGTACATACCTTAAACCAGGGACGGGGTCAATTACATTAGAAAGTAATTAATATAATTACATGACTTGTTTAAACCTTCAATTAAATATCCATCACCAATACATGAATTTTAAAATGTAATTATTAAATTACAATTACATTGCAGATGCAATTATCAAATTATAAATAACATTTGACATCAAAATTTACCAAATTTAACAAAATTAAGCTACAACATGTTCACAGTTACATTTGAGGTGGAACATGTGTGGGACACACATATCTGTTGGGGTAAAGTATATTATGACCGAAATATTTTCTCAGTTTTTAAAATAAACTATACTTATGGTAACATTTGGGAAATGAAAAAAAAGTATAAATTTGATTCCATTGTTTATTTTAAATGATGTCGTTACATTTAGAGGTGTCCCAAACCACCATTATATTAATTAAATGTTTGAAAGTCATGTCTTTCATTTAAGGTGCACCCTTTCCTCTCTTCACAGTTTTACCAATCTGTTTTATCTTCTTTTCAATATATTTTGTGTATAATCTTTATGATAGAGAAGATTTGTATTTATTTCCAAAAGTATTTCCTGCATGGAAGAGTGGGACTGAAGGTTCTCTCCTTTGTAATCGTGTTTTCTTTATAAACACAGTCCAAAAAAAGGAGGTAGATCTCAAATGGAGCGCATGTTACATGTATAGTAGTTATCAAACACAATTTTATCACTGTATGCCTAATCATCAAATGTGTGTAATATAATAACACACCAGTGAACAGATTTGGTAACAAAAAACTAAAACTCATAGCTATAGCTTAAGGTGCTCCAGAATGTCAAATTAGAGAACATTTATTTTATTGTTAGATAAACAATGTTATTCAATCAATTAATAATTATAATAACTAGATGCTGTCATAAGACAATATCCGCACCAAGTGTTTGCCCCTAAATAACACTGTTTTGTTTAAGTACCAATTTTAGTAAAAACGAAGGCTACATGCAATTTCCAGTATCTTTTTTGAATGATAATTTTCATAGAGGATGAGATCCCATCCCATAATACACATGAGAAGCCTTTTATGTACGATTTGGAGTTGAACTGTTTGCATGTGAATTAATTTTCTAAGTTAATCAATAATCTTAACATTTCATGTCATAGAAAGTATGGTCTATATAATTATACCAAAAAAAAATAAAATTATTCCCCACCCCTCGGGGGTTGTCGGCTTTAGATTTGGTTCTGTGTACCAAATTACCAAAAATTCATCTCGAATCCGAAAGCCCCAACCCCTGCAAACAAAATTACATGTATTATTCTGAACCAGTCCCCCCCCCCCCGTGGATAAATAAGTATTCATCAGAATATTTTGATAACAACGAAAGCCTGTACATTTAGTTGCAACATAGAAGATTGTTAACAGTGCAAAATTAATGACACGCATGTAGTTATATTGCACAATGGTCTTCAATGCAGAACTGCCAGGACAAAAGACATAATTACTGATTTAAGGTGGTATAAGACACATGTCAATATTTATGTGGATAAAAGTGCGTTATAATCAAAATTCTTTGGTGATGATGTTTTAGAATTTTAAATTTTACATGTATTTGGCCCCAAAAATTAAGTTTTTAAATTTTTGGAAACTAAAGAAAAAACTATAGAAGCCCCAGCAGGATTGGAACTCTCTACTTACGGACACGTAGTTAACGCTCTAACTTCATTGTTAGGTTACATTATTTTATAAAATATTATATGTATACTTTATTGTTTATTTCAATTGGGAGTGCATCACAGTATACAGGTGTCCTGTACCACCTTAAGACTGAAATGTGTGCTTTTCACAATTATTTACCTATTGAATAAGATAGTGCAATAGGTTTTGAGGAATAAAGTCATAATTATACATGCATGTTACAAATAACTGATCTTTGTCTGAAGTTACGTACACAACACAGGTATGCAGGCCGCATTTGTGGGTAATAGTTTTACCCAGCGCTTCGGTTACAGGGGTTTTACGTGGTGTACATACCCTATATGCAGAAAATGATTAAATAACTTGCATGGCCGTTTCTTTAGTGATGATCAGCTAAAGGGATTCATATTGGATTATCATTATGATGTTGACCAATACAGGTAAGCATAATACATGTAGTAGCACAATATTATGAGACACTGGTATGAATATAAGTATTACTGTCACTTTCTAAATAAGTGATCTCCCTTTGCCAGCACACTGTATCGTCATTTTTTTAAATATTTAAATAAGCTTATAATAATTACCTATCCTATCGCATTTGTTCAGTTTCTGTCATTTTAATTGCAAAATTTGTGCATTACATGTAAGTATGTGTAGAAACTAATTATCATGTTTATATGAGTTATAATAGGAAGGAAGGGGTCTTTTTTTCTTAATGTAATATGATTTATCAAATATAATGTAGGCCATGACCCTATGGGATTGTTCTGACCCAAAACAACAGGAAAATACCAAATATCTTGAAACCCCTTTAGAGATACCCTGACTTTCTAGAACTAAAAATAATTAAGTAACTTATCTTATTCATATGTAGTGTTTGACCTATGTGGGTAATTCCTATCCTAGTGATGAACCTACTTTGTGTAGGAGACTTTACTATTGCCCCGAATACATACAATATTTTGTTTATCTAAAAAATTAAAAAGCAATTTCCCAAAATCTTAATGTGCATCTAGAGAAAAACACCAATCAAGAAATGCTTTATAATTTGCTACCGTAAGAAGACTATGAATATTTAGAACAAGATTTGATTGGGGGAGGGAGGTAGATGGGGGTTGATGTGGAGGATAAACATTTAATTTTAATCATTTATTGTTATTAATTTTAATTAAATTGAACACTAGTTATTGATCCTTAGGTAGAAAAGACTTCTGATCATATCTCAATACATCATTTGTCAATTATGTAAGATGTAATGTGATATTTTTTTAAAAGAAAAACATGTTTTAACAGTCAACAAGTTTTTTTAGACCCCAAATGATATTTTGATTTTAATAGATCATTCGACAATTAAGAAAATTGTTAATTTAAGTCATCTTTATTTTAAACAAATATAAATGGCATTGCAAAGGTTTTTTTTTTATTTTAAGAAAAAAAAAGCGTCATTTTATTTACAGTGTAAGGAGGGATTCATGCGCGGATCTAGAAAGTTTTTTCCGAGTGGGAACTCTTATTTGAGTTTGCAGGGGGGGGGGGGGTATTTGGCATCTTTATAATGTAATTTAAATACAGGACTTTATTCTGTATGGTCAATTATCTGCCCCCAATTTTAACCAATTTTCAAATACTATCGTATAAAAATCAAATCTTTATAAATCAAAGCATAGAGAATGCCTATCATTTTAATCTTGTTTTTAGTCACCATTGCTCATTCGCTGTTCATCTATGACGTCACATAATTCACCAAATTCCCGCAAATTGGCAAATCAATGAAAATATTGTCATTTTTTTATATTTTGCATTCGGAATTATAGAGCGCAGGTCTGCTCAAGTACTAATTTAACATATGTTTTTATTCGTATAATTATACACATCATACTAAAAATGGTACTTGGGCAAGCCTGCGCTCGAAGTTTCTCAGTCGAAAAACCGTCGGAAAACACCCATATTTTGCTACAAACCATCAATTTTACAAAGTAACACTATCTTCTTGACGTCATCTCCACATTATGACGTTGCTATAGTGCAAACCTTTTACAGACTTTTTTTCAATTTGATTTCAACTATCTTCCACCTTAGTTTTAAATCTCTATATAAAACGTTAATTTAGGGGCAAAAAATGCATAATACCGCAAATTGTCTTTTTAAGTTTGATTTTCGGAGGGGGATCTAGACCCCTGACCCCATCTCTAGATATACACATTGCACATCTTTAGGACACCCCCTATCATATCCAAAGATATGATGTGCTGATTCATTAAGCTCTGATGTAGGTTTTTTTTGCAGTGATAAACGTCAATTGTTTGCTATTATTGCCGGGGGGACTATTTGAGTTTGCCGGGGGGATATTTGGCAACTTTATAGTGTAATTTAAATAAATTTGAAGTTTGATTTTCGGAGGGGGATCTAAACCCCTGACCCCATCTCTAGATCCACACATTGCACATCTTTAGGACAGCCCCTATCACATACCAAGATATGATGTGTCGATTCATTAAGTCTAAGAGGAGTTCTGATGTAGAACTTTTTTTTAGAGATAAACGTCAATTTTTTTCTATTACTTGACTCCCTGGATGAAATTTGAATTTTTAAAACCTTATTGCACATCTATAGGACATCCCCAATCATATTACAAGAGATGATGTAGCTACTTTAAAAGTTGAAAGAGGAGTTCTGGGAATCATACTTTTTTTCCCCCAAAAACGTCATTTATTGTTGCCCACCGATCCCCGTGGTAAAAACAATTTCTGAGACCTGATCACACTTCAAAATGATACCCCCAATCATATTCTAAAAGATCATTCGGCTTCTGCAAGAAATGTTGACGTTTTTGAAACCAGATTTTTTGTACAAAAAAAAACGTCATTTTTCATATACCAAATTACCCCCAAAGACAACATTGAAATTTCTGAAACTGTATTGCACATCTATAGGACACCAAAAACATATTCCAAGATGACTTGAATAGTTTGAGGAGGAAGGTTTTTTTTGTGAACAAAACGTCATTTTTTACCAATTATTTGACCCCAGGACTACCAAAGAATTTTTAAAACCTTTTTACAAAACAACAAGACACCCCAAATCAAACTCCAAGAGTTCAGTTTGCTGATTTATAAGATGTAGGAGCAGTTTGAGAAAGTAAAACGTGACAGACGGACGGACCGACGGACGGACGGATGGAACAGGGTAACAACAATATACCCGAACTTTCTTTCGAAAGAGAGGATATAATAATCAGAAACATTTATTCTGTACATAAGAGGTGAGAAGCATTTTATAGGGGAAAATGATCAAACAAATCATCAAATTCTTTAAAGAAACTAAGAAAATAATGAGTAGTAAATCACTGAAGAGGTCTATAATATAAAAAATATATCTAGTAAAAATAATAATAGGTCCATGCTGTTTATATACTCCTCCTAACTTGATCTTATTATATTTTACAACTCTACAATTGACATTGTGGGATACAATGTCTAGTGGACAATTTCGTAATCCTAATTACGTACACAATCAATGTGTAATTGAAAGTAGGGGGAGGTGACCCCTGATCCCCCCCCCCCCCCCCCGTTCTCTTGATTCGCGCATGGGGAGGACCGAGGCATTATCAAAATGCTGATATAACCTTTTAACGCAGTTATACGAAACAGTTGGTTTCAGTGAGTATTCGGCCAACATGCCTACGCGTTAGAAAGAAATGGAAATATTGTTATACAGTCTTGAATAACTTTTATATGTCTTTTACGTATTGGTATAAAGCTGTAATTTATAATAGACGCTTCCCTAACTTAAGGGTGTTGTTAATTTTACTCAGGTCTGAGTTCTCAAATTTGATTTTTCGTAGATTTTTAAAGGTTTCGGTCTACCAATAAACAGTTAACTGGTTAGATCTGCATCATGTAGATTTTAGTATCTGAAGCGCAGTGAATTACAATCGGTTTTTTAAAGAAAAAAGTGGAGAAAATACTTACTGAAGAAAATAAAGCTTAATTTAATGATTGTACCTCACCTGATAAAGTAGGCTTAGGGAGTGAATTTAATGTATAACATATACTGACCTGATAAGTATAATGTCCTGATGGCATGTAGTTTGTTAAATACTGAACAAGAATGCACATTTTGTCTCACTTTTAGAAAAGTTCATTCAGTAATGCAGTTGACCTCGATGAACTGACCTCAATTTTAAGAAGATGCTCCATGAACTGACCTCGATCTATTGATGTTGCATAATAGTAGCTAGGAAGACGGCTTGATTTATAAACAAGGTTACGTTATAATGCGACCTCAATAGCAAGTTATGATGGCATTCAATGTTTTTCAGTCACATTAAATTATTTTAATACAACTCATTCTTTGTATACGTGTTCATGCTCTTTTAGAGCCCTACTCAGTATTCTGAAGAAGATACGTTAACATTTAAAAATTACATTAAAAAATATTAAACTGGACAAGGAGTTTACGAACGGCTTTCCCCAAACTTATTTCAAAATTAAATTTGTTGACGATTTATAATGATGAAATTTTGGTGTACAGATTCAAAATATTCTATATTTTTTAAAAATACAATACTTTTTAAATTATTTTACATCAAACTGATCATGTTGATTGCTTCTTGCTATCAATATATCATCATTGCCAATCATTCCTTTAAAAGGAATACTTGTTTAAAAATGCACCCCCCCCCCTTTTTCTTTTTTTTTTTTACAGTTTCGAGGTTTACTCCATTTTGAATAAAGATCAGTCTTTTATTTTTGTAATTTATAATCATCGTTCCATAGGGATGTTTTGTGCTTAATTTGGTTGAAACTGGCCATGTGGTTTTAGATAAGAAGGTTTAAAATCTGAAAAATTTACAGACGGACGGACAGACGAACGACGGACAAACTGTGATCAGAAAAGCCTAAAAAAAAAAAAGCAGAGGACATGTTTAAAAATTATTGTTTTAAAGATATTACCAACTGAAATACTTCAAATCAATTTACTAAGGCCAACACCCATTCACTATGTGGTGAGAACGAAAGAAGTTCAAGAAAAGAGAAAAAGTGAGGATGAGCTATCTCTCCATTTATCATCTTCGGAGGAAGATTTCTTTGATGAAAGTATGTAAAAACACGCGTTTTAAAAGATATATGTATACGGAGAAGTGTTTCGAACAACTTGGCTCGATTGTGCAACTCATGCCGCTGTGGGAACAAAAACTCTGACTTTTGTGGTTGTGAAATTTATTCTCATGGATTCATAATTCATTTTTATTGAAAAATGAACAATAATTTTCATTTTAGAAAATGACGGTTAATTAATCAATTATTAAGAAATTCATCATGGGAATTCTTAAATATCTAAAATTTATTTAAATGATATGAACATAAGCGTTCAGAAATGTTTGTAAATATGTTTGCATGCTTCTGTTTTAAATTTCTTTACACACCTGTTTAGTAGGTTTCGTTATGATCTATTTAGGGACTAAATAGTTTTAAGAAGGGTGTAATGGTAAACAGTCATATATAACTTTTATATGTCTTTAAAGGTTTGGTATTAAGCTGTAATTTTTAATAGACGCTTTCCTTAATTAATTGTGAACTTTTGGTCTCAGTGATACAATCTGTGTATTGGTAAGTAAGGAAGTATAGCTAGTCTGGGAAGATGACGACAACTGGTGTGTTAAGCCCTCTGATTACAGCACCAGCGTTTATAAACCGTTACAGTGACAATGAGTTTTGCTGTTCTTCTAAGATCACGAGGATGTCAGAGACACAATTTAGAGCAGACCGTGAGTTGGTAAATTGTATAATTAGTTAATTTGAACAGTGAATCTATGCTTAATGAATGAATTAGTTTTATTGGTATTTTGGGTGAAATCTGGATTATCTACGTGCTCTTATAGAATTCTTGAAACTTAATTTCACTAACTATGAATAAGTGTATTACTACTGATGATGTTTTACACCGAGTTACGGGTCTTTACAACCTTACAGATATCGAAAGTTATTGGATGGCGTCGATTCGCCGTAGTTTTAGGACAACGTACGGGAGTACTGGCGATAAAGAATTGTTGGTGGCGTCGATTCATCACAATCTGTTCGCCAGAGATAATCATTTAAATCTTCACCAGTAGTTTCCTATAAATACATGGGGGTAATACAATGTAAATAGTTTAACAGGGGTTTGAATTTCGTCATTGTGTTTCATTGTTTAGTCAATAATCCATTATTAGTTTTCAATAAACCTTATAGTGTTTTTGTATAGTGGATTTATTTCCTGTGAGTTTGAAACACTAAGGAGGTTGCGCTACATAACGCTATTGGCTCGTAAAATATCAGAACTCAAACTCAGTTGACGTTTCGAGCCACGTCACAATATTAAGGTCGTCCATCCGATTTTTTTTCAAACTGAGAGCTACAGACCTGCATTTAGAAATTGTCAGATTATTATTGATCATGTCAATTTATTTAGTCTCAAAGAAGCAGTTTTTGGGAGTTGAACTATGTTCAACCCCCCCAGGCTGTCACGCAAACTCAGCGCAAGAATAATTTGTGTGGGGCAAACTACTCAATATAATGTCAATGAAATGTAATGTTTGTATTCAGCGTTCAAATAATCCATGTAAATAGATGTTGATAAAATACACGAATAGATGATTATGATATTAAGAGTATCAATTTCATATTTTCTATTCAAATTCCTATCAAATTTTGGATTGATATCTGGAGTATAATGAATAATTGTTTTTGTTTATGTTTTGTAACGAAACGTGCTTTTAAAAGTAGTGCTCTTGACGAGACGGACACGGTGACGCGAAAGAGCTTTGAAATGTATAGAGTGTAATGAACAAAAGTTCATTGTTTGATTTATACCTTTTAATTAATAGATATCTTGAGTATATTAAAACAATTTGTATACGAATACCTCACAATTTTTCGTGTGAAAATTCATTAGTTTTACTTTTCGTACTCTAAAATCTTCATACGCGATAGCGACATCAAGTTTTGTTTACATTCGAAGAAGATCGAAGAAAACTGCTTATAGGAGAAGAAAAGAAAATCAGGTTTTTGTCAAAACCTATGGTTGCATAGATCTGCCACCACTTGTCAGATAATTATGTTAACTTCTCATATGATAATGTCGACTTGTCAGATATTTATGTCAACTTGTCAGATCTTTATGTTGACTTGTCAGAAAATAACCATAGTGACTATAGAGACTCAACATTTTGTTGTCAAAGCGTGTTAGTGCCACTAACTGCCATTTCTTGTCATCATAATACCATATAAGTCGACATAAATATCTGACAAGTTTACATAATCATCTGACAAGTCGACATAAAGATCTGACAAGTTAACATAATTATTTAACAGAAAATATAATATGGCCACTAGTTTAAAGAAAATTATCATTCATATTGTACGTCGACTTGTCAGATAATGATGTTGTCTTGTCAGATGTTATGTCGTCTTGTCAAATAATTATGTCGACTTGTCAGATAATTATGTCGACTTGTCAAATAATTAAATCGACTTAAAAGATGATTATGTCGACTTGTCAGATCCTTATGTCGATTTGTCAGAAAATGTTATTTCAAATGGATGGCACAAATTGGGCGTGGAAAGGTTAAAGTGTTGAATTTTTAACCACGTGAATAAGTGACAAGTCGACTTAAAGAACTGACAAGTGAACATAATTATCTGACAAGTCGACATCAAGATCTGACAAGTCGACATAATTATCTGACAAGTGGTGGCAGATCTATGCCACCATAAAAACCTATCCAAGTTAAGGTAAATGCTGAAATAACGTTTCATTGCACGAATTCGTAATTTCACCTGTATTCCGTTAGATTAGAGCTGTATATGTGCAAGCCGATGTTTGATGTTCACGTGTTTTCGTTTTATGGTTTAGGTAGAATAAGGCCAATGTAAAATCTTCTTATTACGTATGTGTCTATGATATAAGAATCTATTATTTGAATATTTTAGAATGAACCTGAAAAAAGACTTTTGTCGTGAATTGTGTGTTTCATATTTAGTGTCATTTGTTCATCTGCGATTCTGAAAGTTATAATAAGTGAAGTCTTGAGTGCACTGAATCTCAAATGTAATTAAAAATCTGTTTACACTGATTGAGGGTGTGTGTAAATGATATGACGTTGATGTTTTAATGGAATTTATTAACTTGTACAATAGTATTCACTATGACTGAACATGGTAGTGATCTGAAAAAAAACCCATTGTGCTGGATGGTGTAAGAGGCAAAGTTTTATGAGTTGGCAGGTTTTTATTCCGTGAAATCAATAAACAAAGTTGATTTGAAACCCCTTATATACTAAATATCTTACTCAGTTTTGCTCTTTACAACAAATGCAAGTATGGTTGAACTAAAAACTATGACGTTAATTTTAATAAAGAAATTATCAAAAGTTGAAGAACATGGAGAGGAAAAAATTAACATTGATTATTGAGATTAAATCGTACAGTTGATCATTGAGATTAAATCGTAGAGTTGAGCATCCAATGGTAAATGGAACAAAAAAAGGATATAAACATTCTGGACATGAACTTTCAAAAGAGAAGAATTTAATTCCAATCAAGGACATGGGACTAGAACAGTTATTTTTCTGACATACATCAATAAAAAGGAAGGGCGTATTGATATGTATATGTTCAGTGTATCAACTTATTATGAGGGGAATTTGTTTTTAAAATCATTTATTTTTGTAAAAAAAAAAATCCTACATATACACATCAGAAATATTTTAATATTGAAAGCATGAAAATGTATTTCAAATTTCTTAAACATTTAAGACAATTAGACGAAATGCGGGCTAATCAATATCAATTTTAGTTTGAATATTTATTCCAATTAAGTAGTGTAAGTTGATAGACATTCTGATATATTATCATTTAATTGAAGAATAAAATCTTCATATCTTAAACAGATGACTACATAACTGAAAAGAACTTTATCTAATTTCGTCATCCTTTAAGTTGAGGAAAAAGGTAGTCACCTTGACCAAACCTTTATGCAAAAACAAGAAGCTGAAATATGATTAAACTGATTATCTTTCAAGAAAATGATTTAATGGTTATATTTACATTTTTTTAACTCTTGCCTTGTCTGCAAATGTGATTTATAGGTCAAAATTTCTGTTTTATCGTAAGTGTAGGTTCAAATTAAAGGAAGAGCCACTGTAACAGCCATAAACGGGAACTTTGATTCTCTATTGTGACGTTGTATTTTACAGCGTTCAACGTTTGTGACGTCATAATAAAACTAGTCATTCTTACCTTTAAGTCCAATGCTCAAACAACTTTTATCTATAGCGCTTTCGCCCTACTGAGCTCTTCAGTAGATTTAAGGTGGGTCGCGGGTTTACCCCATAAAAAATCTCACAAGAAAACATACCCTGAAAATTTGTCAATTTTCAGGGTATGTAGTATTTACAGTTCATCATGTAAAATATTCATTAAATTTGCCTAAGTCATTTTTATGCAATACCGCCTTGAACTTGGTATTGTTGATGGTGCTGTTTTGACGTTTTTCTAATGATTACATAGGTAAATGAGCATTTTTTGAAAAATTGCAAGTAATTTTTATACAATTTAGACAAATTTAGCAACTGTTTCTGTGCGTAACGAAAAGGTTATTTAAAAATAAATTAATGTAAAAAAAATTATATGTTTTCTCGCTAAATTTTTTGCTATTTTATCTTTATTTTTGATAATTTTACCAAAAATTGCCATATTTTTCGTATTTGACATCGTGAGTACGACGTTATAAATTTTTAACCCGTTCCGCTTATTTAGTGATAAATATCACTTAAAAATCAAATTTAGACTTCTAAAGCTAAAACTAGTAGCTTGCATATCTGAAAAAGCAATTTTGGAGAGTATGAAAATATTAATACAGAGATTTTAAAAAAAGCATATCTGTACTATGGATTCGAAGTGATAAGGCCTCCTTTGCTTTTGTATTATAAAACATTTAAAAATTAATAATAATAATTCTTAAATTTGCTTTTGTATCATAAAAAAAATCTTTTTTTTTATAAAAATTATAAAGATTTGTTTAGTTGCTATTAAAGGTATTAAATCAAAAAGCCCACTTTTGCCGTCTTATTCTAAATCAGAGAATGCAGAGCATAATATTTTTTATATTTTAAGTTTAGAGGAAAGGGTGATACAAATTTCCAAGTTGGTTCCCCATTTCCATTTTTTTGTCGAAATGCTATGTTAATGTTAATATATGCAAATAGTCTTAAATCTAGAAAACGGATGATATTCGTAAGATATGGACTTTTATTCGGTTATCAAAATCTTTACAACTAATTTAGAGAATTTATTTTCCTGGCTTTGCTCCTCCCTTTTTCGGTCAAAATATTTACGATATGCTTATATTAATGCTTGTAAACTTTATTACCGACCCAAACTATTTTACAACCCTCTCTCTCTCTCTCTCTCTCTCTCTCTCTCTCTCTCTCTCTCTCTCTCTCTCTCTCTCTCTCTCTCTCTCTCTCTCAAAAGTTCGAGACTACATGACTGTCATTAATTAGCTTTTATGTACAGTTTCACATAGAGTTAAAAAGTAACGCTCAAATTCTTGATAATAATTTACGTAAATATAATGTATTGCTTCCAATCTGCATTTCTAACAAAAGATTCTTACATGAAAACTAACACTTGGTATGAATTAATACTACAGTATTTACATTATAGACCTAAATTGAATTACTATAATTATAACTAAGAGCATTTGACGTGAGAAAATGTGATGCGGGAAACTTTGAGATGTCTCCGTTATGACGTCATAAACAAATGTGCACAAAAAAGCCTCTCAAGTTGTCTAAATTGAGTACAGAATTTGATGACAAAAGCAAACCCGCGACTAACATTAAAAACAAAGTAAACAAGATCATTATGACATCAGTCTCGTGACGTTAGGTAGGCAACGTTATACAAACAAACTGTTGAAGACGTGATTATGACGTCAAAACATAGTGACGTCAAAACATTATACAGTGCATAAAAAGAGTCAACACAATTACATGTATAAAGATAAAAGTCCAGTGTCTCTTGTACATAATTATATACATGTACATGTAAATATGCAGATGTTAAAAATATATACAAAGTATTAAGAATTTAACTTAGGTTAAAACAGTTTGACAAAATGATTTTCTTTAGCTTACGCAATTGTTCATTGTTTTTTTCACTTTATAAAAAGAGAAAATATAAAACATTCTCTTTCCGCATATATCGAAATGGCCGCTGCATGGTGTGTTCCTCACAGATAGGTCTCTAGAATGCTGATTGTGGACGCGCACTCTATCTGCAAGTTTGGTTCCAGTTTGTCCTATATAGTTGTCACCACAAGTAGGGCACGTTATACAGTAAATCAGGTTCTTGGATTTGCAATTTATTGTAATGCATATCGTTCTTGAACATTATGGATTGGCCGGTTTGAAGAAAAGGACATTTCCTGCATCCTCGCATTTAGAAACAGTTGGTTTTACGGGGTTTGAAGTGAATTTGGCTTTGGTAAGAATGTTCTTCAGATTTGGAGGTTGCCGTCTGCTGTGAAGTATATCATTAGGCTGGACCAGTTCTTGTAAGTTTTCCGATTGTTGTAGAATAGGGAAAAACTGTTTAGCTGATTTTAACATGTTGTGATTCCTCGGGTTGTTGGTGAGAACAAAAGGAATTTTGGTATTGTTGCTTTCCTCACGTTGTTTAATTGATCTAAGTTCTGCAATTGGTGTTTCTGTCGAGAATCATGATCAAGTAATGCATGACGAGATCGCAAACATATTGAGCAACGGCATGCAAATGAAACTCCGTGGACTGTGGGAAAAAGAAACAAATCAAGAAAAAATCAAATCAGATGATTTACTTCTTTATGGAAATGCAATGATCGAAAGTCCTGAATGTCGTAAACGCAAGAAAAATAATCACCATCGTCAGAAACCTAACATCAATTCTCTTCAACAAAATGAAAACAACAATCAGAACTCTCATTCGAGACGCGAAATACCTTTGCCTCGACAAAAACAACGGCGAAACAAAGAAATCAGACACATCAATTACAGTGAAAGCAACGATATACAGGGAAAGAACTAATCTGAAACGCAAAACAACAACAGAGACGGTAATAGGAGAATCAATCAACCTACGCAAAATACCATCAACGATCGATTGGAATCAAAGAAAAACAAACCAAAACCAACAATGAAGTGATTCTTTTTTGTGGAGAGGCCAGTTTCACAAACTTCGCATGAAAACGTTTCGCTTCAAACATCTCTAGAAGAAATAGCACTTGTGGACCCAAAAATAATTAATATTTCTCAGAGAAACACATGAGATAGAGCTACTTAAACGGGGTCTTAAATTTACTCCAACTCCTAAAAAGAACGACGTGGATGTTATCAAAGATACCGAAGAATTTTGTAGGAAACTCAGACTCAGAGAGTTTTTTTTAAAACTCGGAAAATAGCGATGAATTATTGGTGAGATATAAAAGTAATTTAAAACCCAACTCAAACAGAGACAAACAATTAGAAGATTATATCAATTGCTTAAAAACCGCAGCTCAAATAAACCAGGCTGATGTCCGTGTACGAGATCACAATATTAGAAAGAAAAGCATTAGAAAATATTAGAAGTGATAATACCATTATTATAAAGGAAGCTGACAAAGGCGGAGCAATCATAATCATACATAAAGACCAGTACAAAGAAATGGTACTAGAACAATAAAATGATATATTTTTTAATGATTTTATTTGAAATTACATACAAATTGCTTGAGGAAATACCTCCGCAGAGGCCCTCTTTGTATACCTTACCTGGGGTGCCAGTGGCCCCCTGGATCGGTAACTATGTAGCAAAAATAAATGAGGATACCTTATACATTTATATTTTTACAAAGTAAAGCTAATAAAGTGAAGTAATATAATTATAAGGATAGTAGATCATACACATATCTAACTTAACAGTGGGAATTTAACATTTTTTCTTATGTAAAAATTTATTGAAAAAACAATTCTAAGTCATAATTTAAATACAACTTACGAATATACATGTAATAAGAATTGACAATTGTGAATATAGAAACAATTAAATGATATACATTTTTACCAAGAACTACCATCAAACCAAGACAGCAAAACCATGTCTAGAATTAAGAAATATGTTACAAAGTTTTCTAAAAATCTAACAGACAAAGAAGTTTTTTTTACTCAACTTTGAGGTGAAACCAGTAACTTTTACGGTTTACCAAAAATCCACAAGCCGAAACAAATTCAAACTACGGCCATCAAGCACTTGTAAACATAAAATCAGCGTTACCCCTTATCATATTTCTGGCCTCAGAGGCTCACGCTTTGTAAGTTTTGAATTTGGCAACGACAGTCATGCCTAACTTTCCTGATCATCTTTGTGTTACAAAATTTAGACATGTGTAAACCGTTATAAGGATTATTTTTGGGGAAAATACAATGAAATTTATTTACAGCTATTTGATGTAAACCAAGTCTTAAGTGTGCTCGTTATGTGGACAAAAAGACATGAACACGGGAACCTTAATGCTAAAATCGAAAGTAAGTCAAATTTTAATTATGTTCATGACTTTATCAATAATAGTACTAAAGTACAGTTAAAATTGTGCTAATTGTATGTGAAGAAAAAATAGATTTAAACTACTCTTCATTTAAAAGATATTAGACAGTGCGAAAATGTCACACAATGTATAAACTATAGAAATCCCTCCATTCATTCCTTTAGATTTGAAAGCTGTTGTAAACAACTGACATTATGCTAAACAATTAAAAAAAACAAGGAAAGCAACAATACCAACAAGTCATTGGGAGGGTGGCAAGCTGCCTTCTTATATTTAAGCTGTCCTAGTATGAGCATTGAGAAACAGTCTGATAAAAATAAAAACTAGCTCAAAAGCAGAAGGACAATGGACATGGGAGACTAAAACGTAGAATGTCAGTCATACCATTTACATGAACCCTACCAAAATCAAAGTTTTGAAAGGTAAGGATTGGATCTCTTTTTATTTGCTCACATTGTTGAAAGGTATTCTTTTTAATCATGATAATAACAAAAAGGTATATATGTATATTGATATATTTATATTTGATCGAGTGTTTGGTTATAAGTAATGCTTTATCAAATTACATGTATTTTTCTCAGAATATGTGAGAGAAGTATTTTTAGTGATGCAATTACCTACAGGATTCGAGGAAGATATGAGCTACTCTAGAAACTTTTCAAGGAACTACCTGTACAAAAGAGTGAAAACGTGGACTGTAAATCAAAAAGTTCAACTTATTATATTAAGTGGAAGGCAAACATTTAGGAAAATATAAAGATATTCTGAATGTGATATCTGTATTATGATGTGTTTAAAAAAGGAAATACATACGTCTTATAGATGGTTTATTGTTTTAAGTCTGGCCTTTGATTTATAAAAGAAATGAAGGCAATGGTTCCACCCTATCCGTTGCTAATTTAAAAGGATTTAGTCACCAGATTCAAAAGCATAAATCAAAAGTTGTTCTGTCCGTTGTATAAAGTGTTCATCTTTACCTTAAGGCGGATTCGGACGCAACCTTGTATTAAGGCGGATTCCACCTTATACTAAGGCGGATTCCACCTTATATTTAGGTGGATTCTACCTTATTTAAGGGCGAAATCTCGCGTATTCCACCGTATATTAAGGCGGATTCCATTAATTATAAGATGGATTCCACCTAAAATTAAGGCGGATTCCCGTTTGTTTTAAGGCGGATTTTAGTACCCGGAATACGCTTAATCTCATTTAAATATTTCGAGCCATATACCGCCCGGACTCCACCCGGACTCCATCCTGAATCTGAGATATTAGTTATACTTTCAGAGGAATGAAAGACGGAATCCGCCTTTCAAATTTCGCCTACAGTCCGTCTTAAGTCAGGGTGGAATTTTTCGTACGGGTAACAGAAAGTAAACCCCAACCAAACCCTGGGTTTACTTTCTGGGTTTACTCGGGGTTTGCTTTGGGTTTACTAGAGTGGACCCAGAGTAAACCCAAAGTAAACCCAGAGTGGACACAGAGAGTAAACCCGGTCAGAAGTATACCCCTGAAACAAGAGGATAACTGTGTATTAGGAATATACAAGAGGCAGGAATTACAGGGATGGTAAGATAGAGGACAGGTCTGCTTCACACTTCAATGCATAAAAAACAATTGCACTTAAGCTATAGAGAATGGGTCCTTTTTCAGTGCCGTTTTTATGTTGAAAATATCAACAAATTGCTTTTTCCCGTAATAGTTAAGCACTCATGGATACTTCTGATTTATATGCACTCTTAAATTTACCAAACTTAGCATACAGTTTAAAAATTGAGGATTTTTAAATGCCTATAAATAATCTAAATACGAAAAAATCGAACTGAACCTTCTTGAATCGTGTCTATTTATATCAGAGGGAGGAGACATTTAAATCAAGATTGTTCTGTTGGTGGATCGATTGGCGCGTTGCATAATTATACTTTATGCATTATTTAACGTCTGAAAAAAAAAATAGAATAAAGCTTTGAAGTTGTTGCATATTACCATAGTGATCAAACAAACTTTCCTGACCATACAGCATTGATGGAAAGCGATTTAAAACGTGTCAATGTTTTATAGTGAGCACATTTGACAAACGTCTACCTGGATAGAAACCACGTGATTGTTTAAAAATAATTTATTCCATGAGTGGGTTCAAACATGGGTCACTAAGGTAATGGCTTTCGCTTGCTATAGGAAAAACCTTGAAATTTCCATACGTTTTTCATTTTTTAGGTACCAGCCTAATATAGTACAAACTTCTTTTTTTCACAGGAGTTTTCTAAATGTATAATGCATAATATAATTTTGTCTTTTCCACAAGTTTGTACTCGGTTAGGCTGACAGTAAACAAAGGCTTTGAAGTGAATACCCGTCCTTGATTTACTATACAAAATCACGAATGTCGGCTGACCCCTACTATGTTGTAAAGATTCGTGCGTTTTATGTACAGTAAATTCAGCGCTAAAATTTGTTGATTCTTATGGATTAGATATCAATAGGTGAGGTTAGGTAAACAATTGTGCTTAAATTGAATCTTCATTTTTTTCACTTTTTACCGGGGCCCCAAGTGCACTTGTCCTTTGACTTCAATAGCAATGTCCAAGTAAACCTATAGTTAATCCCGAATAAACCCAAAGTTGCTAGGTTTGGTCTGATCGGAACTGTAACACATACAGACTGACAATGGCAGATACTGTAAAATCGTTTGAATTCGTTTGGGCTTAAGTTAGTTTTTTATGGATTTCGTTAATCCTGTCATCCATGAATTTAAATCTACAACAAGTTATGCAGTGGTAGCAACGTTATTGTTGACAAACGACACGCACGTTTCTGATACACGAATGATCACGCTCGATACACGAACGATCATGCACGATACGCGGACGATCAATAACTTACTGAATTTTCACGATACAGGAACAATAATTAAACACGCAAACAAACGATCTTCCACCATTTAACATGCAAAATGAAAAAAAATTTTTAAGATTAGAAGTAAGGAAACGCATTGCTTCACCTTTATTATGATATGCTTGTGTTTTATTGAAAAGTGGCATGGGGAGTACCTATCCACTGTTTTATTTTAACGAGTAAACAATGTGATATAATCCATATACTTATTAAATAGTTTTTGTCAACAGCAAATAGAAACTTCTATCACAAGTTAAAGAAAATAAGAGCAAAAGAAATATTATAAAGAAAATGCATAAAATGTAAGAAATTATTTACATACGAGTTGATGTTTATATAATCCGTTTCCCTTACGCACGATTTAGTTATGAGAGATATAGGTACATTTGTTACCTTGTTCCAAAGAATTTCGACTTTACATATTCCATATTTTCATAATATATGACCGAATTCTATTTTCGTTAATCTTATTCTTAAAGCGTCTAAATAAATTTTAGTTATAATAAATGTTTCTAAAAGGTAACAGAGAGGAACGATATAATATTTTCATTTAAAAGAAAACTTGCGGAATAATTGTTAAGTTTTGAGCGATGAATTGGTAAGCTTAGCCGCTTTCATTTAAAGTGTCTCACTTTGGATGTATATATCATATTATTAGTACGTCTGATATTTACAAAGCCCTGGCATTCCGGAAAAACATGTTACAAGACAAAAAAAACGCAGGATAATGCATGATCACGCAAGGTAAAAAACGCAAACCAATTTTCCTGATACACACACGATCCCGCACGTTACACAAACGATCTCTCACGGTACACGAACTATCTAACACGACTGGCTTGTCAACAATAACTTTGTGTCTACTGTTAGTAATATTATCAATATAGTATTAATCTTTTTTTTTATCACACAAGAAATTCCATAAAATATTGTACCCTTTGATTCATGCAAAAATAGCAATCTACACATATTAGCTCCACGAAGTTCAATGCACGATATAAATGTAGGAATTTAAACTTTAAAAGTTAGATATTTCTTTTATTGTCAAGCATCCAATTATCTGCTTTATCTTTAATTGTAGGTAGGAGCATGAGTAGTCCTAATCTAAAAGTATGACCATGAATCAATAATTACATTGTTTCACGTTTTCAAAATGATATTACACAAACATTAAGCAATTTTATTAGAAAATAACATTATCTCGCAACTCAAATATACTCTAGTAACTACGTTATCAAATGCTCTTGTGCATGAAGTAATTGCATGAACTTTGTATTTTCTCATAATCGCGATTTGGTGCGAGTCTTTTTTTTATTCAGGTGGTAGGAAGACTCATTTAATTCATGATAAGAAGAAAATGTAACGCTCATCGATCATAACGAACTGCTTAAATATATATCATGTAGCAGCCATCTAACTACAATATAAAATACTAATATGAACTGCAATAACTATAGAGTAAAAACTGTCCTTTGATTTTGATTTTTATCAAACAATAATGTCAGTTTCTATGTACCGATTCAGTTAGAGTGAGAAGACGTTGCATCAGACCTCCAGTGCATTCGATAACAATATATTTTGCAATATGTTCCGAAAAATGAAAGCATGTTGATATCAAAAGAACTATAGAGCATTAGTTCTATTGTTCTTTGTCTTCATACAAAAAAATCACGTTCTTAAATCAACATTTCAGACTCCATAATTTTATAAGTTTTGTAATTCTGTAATAAAACTGGTAAAATTCAATAAGGTAATTTATATGTTATATAGAACTTCAGTACATCTGTATAAATATGAGGTCACAATATTATGTATTTTGACAATACAATAAAAAGAATGACAGTTTTTAAGTTGAAACACAGCCAGTGTAGGCCTCGATACGCTTCCGTACTGCAATGATAGGAACTGGAATTTAAATTATTGCTCATCGGAGACATTAAACGACTTTCTTTAAAGTGTAACATCAAAGCAGTAATTAAATGATGACTTTTTTATATAATATGTACCAATATACAATGTATATTTGTCTGTACAAATATTATCGATTCACATTTTGCTTTATTTTTTTTATTTTTATAAATACCACCGAATTCAAACAATGATCATTCAAAGGTATAAAAAAAAATCTTTTTAAACGCCATCCCTAACCAGGTTCATTTCACAAGTAAATATAAAGAAAAGGCTACGAGGATTTTGCACAACAAACGACTTAACAGAACCCGGATGATAACATTGAAAAATTGTATGAGTTAACCTGAGCGGCTTCTGAATGTAAAAACGATGTCGAGATTCCCATTGTGATTCTCTTTAAAAATCTGTGTTCGATCCTGACTTTTTTTCCCAAAAGAAAAATGATAAATTTTAATGTGTCGATGATGAAGATATTTTGATTATTTTTACCTTTTATTGATTTTAAATTGTATCTCTATTACAGGCACATGACTGCTTTTTTAATTAAAATTTGCTTCAATGGGACAAAAACAATAACTTTGGACCGACTAATAGCACATTTAACATGAACATTCTTTGTTCAGTGTAAATTGAGATGTGTGAGAATTGAACATACGTCTATATTTTAACCTCCATCCAATATACTCTAATTCGCAAATACAGACACTGAACTTTGCTAAATTTTAATAGTTGTGGTTAGTTCAAGAATAAAAGCAGACCACAAGTATCATATTAACATTCTTATTATATTAAGGTTTGCAACATTCATTTTCCAAAGCCATTTGTGGAAACAATTTCATTTATGTATGCATTAAAACTGTTTTAATTATTAAAGGGATTTAAATCTAAATAATTTTCAAATTCAAAAAATAAGGTTGCATTAAAAGAGTTTTAAGTAGGCATTTTTGGTGAACTGAAAAATAAGTTCCAAGCTATTCACTGATGAAGGCAATGTAAAAACGTGCATGCTGGTACATGTACCCAAATCAAGGCAAATCCAGAGAGTCCGATTTATCCTGCTATATATCATAAACCCGTTCCCATATTAAACTTGTGGTTTAAATGATGTAGACAATAAAAAACATTTCATTAAAAAAAAACTCATTTATTGCTTTTCCACCTTGAAACAAAGGGTTTGTTATAAAATCGTTATGATAACAAAGTTATAAATACGCGTGATTCACACCAATCGCAACATTTACAATCAATGATTGTAAAGCTGAGTATGCATTCAAAACCATACGATTATAGTGGTTGTGCAAACGTTATACATATATTTCTATAACTTTGAAAGTAAATGTAAAAGTTATATCTATACAAAAACCCTTACCTTTACTGCGAACAAAAAGTTCCAACCTGCATATTGCTTCAGCTTCGCCATTACTCAGTTTTTTTGAATTCACTTGAAATTCATAGTTACTTAATGTTTCAAACCCTAACTTGAATAGCGTTCTAAAATCCAAAGAATAATGTGTGTCTCTGTTTTTCTTTATATGCTCAATATTACATCTTGCTGTGGTGAATGAGTTACTTTCTGATGCATTGCAAAGCGGTCCAAATTGGAAAAATCCAAACTTCACAGAAATAATTGAATCAGACGTTGATAAACATTTGGTGATCATATCGTTAAGTTTCCTTTGATATGAATTAGGTTTTTTCTTTTTTTTAGAGGTTTTCGGTGCACCTCCTTCTGCCATGCTTACAGTGTTGATCACAATGGCTTTTAACTAATAGGGAGTTAAATGGATTGAAAGACATACACTTTATAAATATATTGTCGTTATTATCTTACGTCTACGCGTGCGCATGGCGAGTATGTGGTAACCAGGCATTTATTGTTAACATAAACAGTATGTAGTAACCAAGCACTAGCTTACATTTTAAGCTGAACGCGCCATAAGTTACGTCAATATGAATGACAATGAAAACGCATATTCTTGTTAATAATACAGGTTATCCCAGATACCTGGGGCGTGTATCATAAAGCATGCTAAGATTTTGACCTACGGGTCATACGTACATGTAAGACTTAGGCGGAATCTACGTAAGTATGCTTAAGTATGTCTTATACCGTAACATAAAGCAAACTTAGCAAAGGTAGTCTTATGTTAAAAAGTAAAAAACAAATCTTTATTTGTTTTGTCGAATTTGAATGCATTGGTTATAAAATCATTATTTTAGATTAATATCGTTTTTTATTTATAGATACACGTGCTTGACATCTTTGATATTAGATTGGGGTAGATGTTGATGTACAGACACAACATTTAAGGTGGCATGAGTATACATAAATTAAGTAGCCAAAAGTTTTTTAAAGATCAAAGCAATGAATCAAAGACAATGTATTCAGTCTATTGTTGTTACTTCTTTGTTTTGAGGAATATTCACTAGTTTAGTCGTTTTCGAATACTGCTTGTAGCGTATTATCGCGATGCCGATAGAACTTCATATGATAATATATTGAATTTGTTTAATCTTTTGTTGTACATCTTACCTCACCAATAAGGCTATTCACATACTTTAAGAATAATTTCTTCATTAAGTTGATATAATATTTAAATTAGGTAATCGTCGTCTTTTTTCAAACGTCTTTTTTTTTATTTCTCAAGTTTCGCGAGGTTACAGACACCGTTACTCCTTGTCAACTGAACATTACGTGTTTTGAACCTATTCAGCAGTCTGCTTGCATACTTCACTGTTGATATTTATATCAATTAAATCAAAGCTTTTATATTTGTGAACATTAAGATATTGTTTATGTGAAAATATGTGATTAATACTCTGTATTCAAATGCTGAATTGAAATAATTAACAATAAAATAAATTTAATGTGTGCAAACCAATATTTTTTAAAGACATGCTTACATGTACATTTAAGTCACTTCTACCAGCCGCCTAAGTTTTGGATTAATTGTCCTAGCTAAGCACTTCGATATTGAAAGAGGGATATCACCTTCATACATGCAATTGCTATATCGTTTAAAGGAGAAAGGATACGATACAACGGATGTATCATTAGGTATGTATGGATTTTTACGAAACTGTACATGTATCTTAAGCGGGTGTAAAAAAAAAAATGCCACTTTGGCTCTAGCATAATTATCCAGCTCAGTGTAAAAAATATTTTTTAAAAAGCCCAAAACAATACAAAAAACCTATAAACATCAATTTAAAAAATAAGAAACGAGGAAATAAGAAACATATAGGAAAACGTCTTCATTAAATAAAAGGAATTTACACTTCCGGTACCTTTAAATCTTACCCGACCGATATCTTTAAATCTGCATCATGTGAATCATTACTGCAGTGTATATAATTCGAAAATCTTTATCATATTGAAACAATAAAGATACCCTGTAAACTTAACATGCCTAAGTCTATGCTAAAGTTGTTTATATAAAATGCATATCTCATGGTATAATATTCTTCATCAATTTTAATTTGGAAGTACATATGTAAACTCCTGTGAGGCACTGCTAAAACTGCTAACTGTTATCAAAGTCTTCCGTTTCCAACGGACGGCCTTTTAGTGATTGTAATGTTTCTGTTTATTAACTAAAGGTCTTTCGTTTCCTCCTATTGATTTTAATGCTTTTATATTATTATTAAGGTCTTCCGTTGGAGAACTTGGTGCCAAATATGTCCCTCGAACAGACGATTTGAAAACACATCTCTCCTTATCAGTGATAAATGGAAAACATGTCTTTGTAATAAAGTGGGGAAACATGGGTGATTTTATATCAAAGACATGTTTTTAATTTATCATTGATAAGGAGAGAAACTAACGACAATTTAGTAATGCATTTTTATACTTTTTATACAGGATTATTCTGTAATAGGTATCGAAAAACTGTACAAAGATGAAACTTAATAGACAGTTCAGTGAAAATTTGTGGAAGAAAAAATTACTGGTAAATACTGAGATGCCTTTTAGTATCAACAAAAGGGAACATAATTGTCTTTAGACTACATTATTACTAGTTTGTTGGGAAACTTTCTATATTTCATGTCCCGTTATCTATACATTTTTCATATATTATTTGTTTATATACTAATTACGGCTATCAATTTTCTTATTATGACGTAATTTTTAAAGGTTTTATGACGTATTTTGCGATGGTTCGATAAATTTGGTTGAAGAGAAATGTCGGCGTCAACGTCAGAGGCGGCGCACCGGAACGTGATATTCCGGACAATTCCGATGTTGTTACATCGTATTGAATGAAAACCTGCATTAGTTTATATGATTTCAAGGGACCACGTGATAGAATAGAAATGGATTAGTTCAAATTTTCCAGTCAATTCAAATTTTTATTTTTGTCAAATTTTTGCGTAACTAATTGATATAAATGTCATTTCATGATATTTTCTACCACATTTTACATGGAAAAATAATCAATACACACACAAAGTCATTTTACTTGACACGGCACATAGAAATTCAAATATATCATTAATATAAGATTAAATGACATTCAGTTCTTTAGTATTTCAGGTTTTTAGTATGTCCCGCATACCGATCCCGATGCATTGTTTTGAAAAGAATGAAGAACTCCGAAATTTTCCGAATAGATTATAGTCTCGATAAAAACGCGCCAAACACGACAATTCACTAAGTATGACCTATTTTTCATTTACAAGTAAAACAAAAAATGTATGATATTTTTTAAAAGGCATTACACATATTTCTACATGCAAATTTACTTGTAATTCATAAAAAATAAGCATATTATTAATTCTATTAAAAAAGAACTATCCCGCAGAAACGCAGAAACAATATCAAAATGTATATCAAATAACGGACTGCCGTCCGGCGGCCCGTATTAATAACAATTTTTGTTATGTGAACAAGACTCTTGCAATGATTTTGTTTGCATAAGTTCAATCTATTAGTAAAGATTTTTTGAAGGTGATTTTTTAATCAACCAATTTCATGTGTATGATATATAAATAGTGTCTGGAGTTTGTCATAGCCATGCATTGAAGGTTGTAACCTCAATTTTTCTTCTCAGCATTTACGATGCATAGAAATAGAGCTTTTTAAAATGTTAAACAAATCTTTAAATTCAAATATTAACTACAGTGTATCTATAAGCGTGTTATTGCGTGTTGTTGTCAAGTTTTAACCAAAATTCATCAGTAAACAATTTTAAAAAATCAATTCAAATCGTGTCAAACTTAAATTCAATAGGTTGGTTCTAAACAGAAATGCAAAATTAAAATTTAAGTGTTAACAAGAGAAGTAAATGAGCGATCGGTACTTCTTTTAGTGCTTTCTATACTTTTTTAATTCGGTGTTATCACAATTTTTACCGAAATTTATGAGTAACAAAACAAATTTATTATTTTTATACTATTATTTGGAAAAAATATGCTTATTTAATGGGTTTGTTATTGTCATAACTGACGGTACATGTAGCTTCCAGTTCATTTAGTTGAGAAGATCTACCAAACTTATCTTGTTTGGACATGCCGCTGTACTTTTGTTAATACATTGCTCGAATTTCTTGAATCATCTGGGCTATTATTGCATACCGTTGTCATGTTGCTCTCATGGTTTTGCATAAACAATCTTAAGAGTTAGAGGTTACTGAGCTGTAGCTTTAAACGCCCTCAATAGAAATGGCTTTGGGGTTTTTCGCTCCGATTTTGTTTTGTCCTACTGTGTTTTGTCCTATCATGTTCTGAACTGAGATAATTTGTTTCAAATCATTCGTATTTCGTGTTATTTAATTACCTGTTTTATAAAATGTTGTTCATTTTTACAAATAGATTTAACTACACTAGCTGTAAAAATAATGTTTTAAATGTTCGTTGACATATGCATAAATTGTAAGGTTTACAAAAAGAAACTTGTATTATAATCACGACTGTTATAAAAAATCTAAACAAGACAATTCATATTTCAAAGTGATTGGCAAAAACATTTGATCGTCATATACAATTATCTTAAAAAGTTTAAAATGAAGAGATTAACCCGTAGGAAATACGAAATATATATAAAACTAGAAACGAGATCGTTGCAAGCAACAATTAAGTCTTCCTTCGCAACTGCGTCGTACTTGTGACGTAATACAAAATTGATACCTGAGGTGTGGTCAGCAGAGAGAAAGAATGCTCATGAAGGCTTGCCGAATTTTTTTTGTGAAATACAATTGTTCTCGAGCCATATACATGAATGTTAATGATAAACTTTCGATATGCTGTGTTATTATATTCCTGTAAACAATATTGATAGGGGTGCTTTTTTAATATCACCTAAACGAATAGTGTAGCTTTTGTTTTTACACAAAATAAATATCCAGCAAATTAATATGAATGATTAATTTTCAATAGATTTTTACTAGATTAATTGTGACGTCATAAAGAGTGCAATTTCCTGTTAACCGATTTTTCATTTTTTATATAATAAATGATATGTCTGGAGACGTCGCCTAAAATGCAAATCACATTAAAACTGAATTATACAATGTTACTTGAAATATATATATTTTTTTGCCGGCATCCTCATAAAACTATTACAATGTGTAATTTTGGTTTTGTTGATTACATCATCTTAAAAAAAGAAATATTGACATGCTGGTTCAAATAGATTTTACTTGCACGTTTGTATGATTGTATTTAATGAGATTTAAAGAAATTTTAAATATAAGGACAGATATTGAAAGAAACTGGGCCTTCTTTATTATCATTTAATAATAATAAAAGGAGTTATTCATCCATGAGATGATAAGCGCCTGCACCTTTAAATTTCATGTCACTCGATCTAGACCTTTCAACCCATTATAAATGCATCTTGTGAATCATGCATAGCGTGTAATAAAGAAGTAAGCATTTAAAAACATTTTGCCCTATTTACAGACAACCCATGAATTTTTAATGCATAGCATTTTGCTGACAATAGTTCATACATATACTTTACACTCGAGTTTTTAGCGTATGTTCTTTCCATTTCTAAATACCGATCTCGATCCATAATATCAGAATACCAACAAACCTGCCTTATGCGATTTGAATAATACATTTAATCACCTGCTTGTTCAATCATGTTTTATATTTAGCAATGAGGTATAAAAAAATATTTAGAATGACGAAATAATCAACTATGAAAGTTTTAATTTTACGAGATTTTTTAAGTAAACATAATTCGGATTTTTACCAGAGATAAATCTAATGTCAATTTGAAATAATTTTATATCAATTGAGTAGGAGTAAATAATGTAAATATTTCGGAGAATTCTAAACAAAAATCTTCTTATATAAGCCTAAATTGTCTTTGAAATTTTATTTCAGTTTATTTCATGTGTTCGCAACGGTATTCATTTATTAATGGATAAGCAAGTGAAACATGATTATATTTCTGTTTAAAATCAATTCATGGACCTTTTATAGGATAAAAGTAAAAACATTCTGAAAGTATCATTTCAGGTTAAAACAGATGTTCCTAGTCTATGAAAAATCACTTTTTTCCAAAATCTATTTCATTTACGGCAACGGTACTAGCTTTTATAAAACCAACAGATCAGGCATCTACGTAAAATTTGATAAGCACATTCCCAAGATATATATTAGAGAACTGTGAAATATAAACTGTACATATCTTACAAATTTTATTTATGTGGTAGGGTATGGAGCATCGCCTTAAGGTTGTTTGACTATTCTTTAAAAACATATTAAATGCTTTTGTAATAACTGACGGTATATGCTGTTCCCAGTTAATTTGTTGAGAAGATCGAGTAAAGGTACCTTGTTCGAACATGTCAACTATACTTTGGTCCATAAATTAATCTATAGGCCAGCCAAATCTCTATAATTATCTGGGCTATTATGATCTACTGTTCTACTGTTGTCAAGTTACTGACAGGAATGTGCATTGAAAGAAAAAAGGAACCATGCACTAGTTTTTAATGTAAACAAACAACGGTAACCAGGCATTACTTGTACTGTTCCCAAGAAGTGGTGAATATACCAAGCACTAACTTTTAATGTGAGACAATTAGAAATGATGTAGGGGTATTTAGCTCTTATTTTGTTTATTTAATTTTTCCGAAAAAGGGTTGTTTGCTCACATTCAGTCCAATCTCGTGCAGGTCTCACAACTCTTTTTTCCGAATGTTCACGTCAAAACATGGCTGAGGCAAAATAACTCCTGAATCACCCTTTGTTTAAGGGGTATTTTGCCAGCGACACGGGCTGTAATGTTTTATGAGACAATAAACAACGTTTGAAATGCCTGACTTTCCTCCTCTTGTAATCTTACAAGATCACTGGAATTTTTGGTCCTAATTGTTTCGTTTGGGGGGGGGGGGGGGGGTGAAAAGGCTTGGACATGAGTTTTAAGCACATGTGTATCTGATGTAAACACACTCTCGTGCCTTTGTGGATGGTTAATTTTTTTTTTGCTGCTAAATTTGTTTAGGAACGATTGTTATAAAAGTTGTGAAGAGGAATTTTGTTTTAAACTCTTTACTTGTGTCTAAAGTTGCGTAATTTTGGTAAGAATATATTGTAAAAATTAAAACTGGGGTGCAACCTGCTATTTTTTTTTATTTTTATTTTTTTTTTTTGGGGGGGGGGGGATTCTTTTTCAAATGTTGAAAATGGATAAACCTATGTTATCTTAAATAGATACCCATTCATAGATTAAATGGCTAAAATAAAGTTGACGATTATAGTTACAGAGGAAAACAAAAAAGAATGCATGCTTCACTGTGATAAGCAGTATGAAATTTCAATAGCATTCATTTATTCTAAAAACAATCAGAAATAAGAAAATAAAGAAGAAAAAAACCCCAGAGAAAATAGGAGATATACATACTGGTAACAATATTGACAAAGTTTAAAAAAACCTTGAATTCGTCTAGATATTGCATGTACACATGAAAACCTAATTGATAATTAATATCACATGCATATTTTACATGTACATTTCAATCCATTTTTGAAACTGAAGGCGCACTTCTCCGACAAAAAATTGGCAAATGATTTTTTTTTTAAAGTTTTCATTTTTATAACAATTTACCTTTGGATACCTGTTTCGCAAAAGAAAACCAACAGTCTGATTTACTTCAACTAATATTCTATTACATGATACGCAAATTTGTTTTTATCGAAAGAACTTAATATTTTTATTTGAAAATCATGAATTATGTTATCGTTGTAAAATTTAGGAAAGAGAAACAAAATTACTCGCATACCATTTCAATCTTCTGCACCATATTAGTCAAACACATTTATTATTGACAAAGATAGATACCCGATGTTGTATAATATTTTAATGTTAATTAACAAAAAAGACATTACAATGCATTCTACGAAAAAATATATGTTTACCCACAACTTCTGCAAATTTTTAAAGAGATCAATTTTTTTCTGTTGTATTCCTAATGAATCAAACACAGGATTGTAATTTAAATATAAAATAAACTATTTAAAATATATATTTATTTTATAAGAAGATAGATTAGTAACTGAGTATATGGTATTGAGAAGTACGGAATTAGATATTCAGGCTTTTAGTGCGGTTTGGATTACAGATATAAACTAAGATAAAGAAATTTATTTCATGTGTTAAAACAAGACTCTTGCAATGGTTTCGTTTACATTGCTTCAAGCTATCCGTTAAAATTTTTAAAGGTGGTTTTTCTATCTGTAAGAATTGTGAGATATATGAATAGTGTCTGGCGTTTGTCATTACCAATCAATATATGTCATAACCTTACATGTCTTCTCAGAGTTTAATAAGATTATGAAAAATCTCTGTAAAAGTTAAACAGACCTGTATGTCCCAATATAAATAACAAAAATAATGAAATAACAATTATTTGTAATGTTAATAATGCTCTTTCAATGATTTTGTTTATTGCGGTTTCTTGAACCGGTAAAAGTTCTTTTTAAGCTGTTTTTCTATCTGCTAATTCATTGGAAGATATATGTGTCTGGCGTTTGCCACAGTCATTCATTTTAGTTCCTAATCTTACATTATCTTTTCAACATTCAAACTGTATAGAAGAAAAGCTCTTCAAAACGTTGAACAAACCTTTACCTCCAAATATGAATTACTATATATATAATCGTGTTGTTGCGTGTTGTAGTTGATTCTCAGCAAAAATACCTTACTAAACAACTATTGAATTCGGATTAAGAAAAAACAATTCAAATCGAGATGAACTCAAATTCAATTAGTTGGTCCTAAAGAGAAATACAAAATGGGTTTTATGTTTTAATAAGAGAGGTAATTAAGCAATGTTCACTCTTAAATCTAACACCTCCCTTAAATGGTTGTCCGCATTTTTTTCTTTATCGGTGTTACCACAATCTATATGGAAATTTATCTGTAGCAAAAAGAATTTTCTTTGTTGAATATCATTTGTAAAACATTTGTAATTGATGCTTATATCTTTAATCAGGTACTAGCTTTCAACTCAATTAATTTGGGTGTTTCGCTTCAGTTTCGCTCTGTCCTAATATGCTTGACCAACGATTAGATGTCTTGCTCCATTTATTAATACTGTGATTCCATCAATATTCATTGAATACCAATTTTCGTGGTTTTCGTTGTTAAGTTGATCCAATAAATTAAATGTTCACTGAAGTGCAATTTCCATTAACATTTTGTATTGATGGGGTCATTGGCCACGAATTTACGTATCATTGAAACTGTGATTTTCACTTTATCCACGAAAATCAACACCCTTGAATATTATTCAAACCACAGTATTTCGCTCTATTTTACCTATTTTATAAAAGTGTTATTCAATATTGTAAATAACATTGCAAATAGTTTAAACTATAGAAGCTATAAAACTATGTTTTGTTTCGTTGTTTACATATGCATAAGTTGAATGACTTACAAAAAAGCAACGTTTATGATAACTACTATAGTTGATCAAAATGAAACAAAAAGGTTTTTTTTAAAATTTAGCTGACAAGGTGAATGCACAAAAATAGAGAATCCTGAATTAAGCGTATTTTATTTTTAAAAGAGAAAATATTTTGCCAATATTTTTTTACGCTGAAGCTGTAAAATATTTCTATTAAAGAGTTGAAGATTTCAAAATGATCTAATTAGTGCTGAATTAATTGACATCGTTTCGGAAAACAATTGATCCTTTCTGGACATTTCTCATTTTTCCACTTGAAAATTCATAATTTGGAAATTCACATAATCTGGTGAATTGTGTTTAAAGGTAGGAAATTAGATCTACAGGCTTTTGGTTGAATTTGAAAAGTAAATGTGTTAATGCTACGAACGTTTGATATCATTTAGTGCAGGAACAAACTCTCATTGAAAGCTTTTAAATACTGTAGTTAACAACCTGCAAAAATTAATATATCTTATTGAAAAATGAAATAAGATATAGTTGTTTTTTTTTTTAATCGTTTTTATTTGTTTATTTGTGGATTTAATTTTAAGTATATAATCAATTGCTTTATTTTACGGTGAAAAGTATTTAACGTATAATAGTTTGTTTGAAATCTATTATATGCACATAAACAAAAATGATGACCAGAAGTAATTGAAAGATTGTATGCGCTCACAAGACTCATTTTTAACGATCGCAGCCGCTAAGAATTTCGGACGCTGCACCTTAAATATCATTGGCTTTTCAAAGTTTTAAGTAAATCTAAAACCTATATTTCATTGCAGTGTCGATCAATTTCATGCTGTAATCCCTTTTAAAATGAATAATGCCCTATGATCAATTTATTCATGGTGTGCAGTTGATATAAATTGAAATGTCAATAACGTCACTTAAAACCCCAAATGTCGTCGCACTGTCGACCAATATATTTTTGAAATCAAACAATGTCCTTTGTGAAATTTATTGATGATGTGCAGTTCACATACACTGAAACTTTTGTTATCTGTCTTGTCTCATTGCCAGTATCTTTAAAAGAACACATGTTGTCTAATTGACACATTGTAGTGCGGAACAAAAGGAAAACCTATATGTTAAAGCTGCGTTATCTCTATTTTATACGTTCAACACCGCACATTTATACCCCCCCCCCCCCCCCCAAAAAAAAAACAAACAAACAAACAAACAAAACAAACAAACAAACACAAACATTTTTGTTTTAAGAATATTACTTTAGGTTGAAGGAAAATTATGGATTATTTTTAAACAATCTTTAAAAGCAGTAAAATTTTTTGAATACATTTCATGCTGTAGTCCCTTTTTTAACCTAACAATACCATATGAGCCAATTATTTATGATGTGCAGTTGGTATAAATTGAAATGTCAATAACGTCACTTAAAACCTCATATGTCGTCGCACTGTCGACCAAAGTCTTTTTATTTCAAACAATGTCCTATGTGGAATTTATTGATGATGTGCACGCGCAGTTCACATGAACTGAAACCTTTATGACGTATTGACTTTATTGCATTGTCAATATCTTTAAAAGAACACATGTTGTCTAATTGAACACATTGTATTGCGGAACAAAAGGAAAAACTTATTTATTAATGCTATGTTATCTCTATTTTATACGCTCAGCACCGCACATAAATATACCCCCCCCCCCCCCCCCAAGATGTTGTTTTAAGAATTACACTTTAGGTTGAAGGAAACTTGTGGATTATCATAAAACAATCTTTAAAAAGCAGTAAAAATTTTGAATACGGGTTATATTCTTGAAAGCATATCAGGTGATAAGTGTTTAAGCGTATCTTACTGTTATTTCCAAATATCGATATCGATCCATTATGCTTACCAAAATAGAAAGAAACTATATAATAATGCGAATCAACGGTTTGTTCGAATCATTTTTTATATTTAGCAACTATAAAGATAAACAATTTTTTAGAGTGACGAATTAATAAGCTTTGCAAAGTTCTAATTTTACGGAACTATTGGAAAAACATATAATGTATGAATGATTTTTACCAGAAAAACATTTAATGTGATATTGAAAAGCCCGTTACTGAGATAATTTTATTTCAATTGGTTAAGACTAAATAAGATAAATATTTTAAAGAGTTCTGAACATCTTTTGTTAAACCAAATTAACTGTCTGATTGAGTACTTATACTATCTTATAAAATTATACGCAATTTTTTTTTCGTTGAAAGAACTCATTTTTATTTGAAAATCAAGAATCATGGCATCCCTGTACACTTTCCGAAAAAAAAATGCATGGTGTATACCATTTCAATCTTTATCATCATACTAGTAAAGCACATTCGTTATTGATTGACAAAGATAGATAACTTCTGTTGTATAATATCTTTATCTTTAATTAGAAAATAACCGTTTCAACTCGATTTTAAAAGAAATTATGCATTCTACTAAAACTATGTTAACGCACACCATCTGCAAATTTAAAGGGATCAAGTTTGACTTTTATATTCTTTATAAATGAAAAACAGTTTTGTATTTTTGACCATTAAAAGATATGTTTATTCTTTAGGAAGATAGATTAGAAACTGAGTGTATGGTAATGTAAATTACGGGATTAAATGTTCGGGCTTATGGTGTAGTTTAGAATACGTGGACATGAATACGTGTTGTGAAAAGATAACAGTGCTGAAATGTAATCTGATGACTAGTGATGGTGCAAACGTAATGTAAACTTTCAAAATTTGTACGTAAATAAATCTATCAAATCGTAATCAAATTTATCATGAAGCCATTTGCACTTTAATAGGTTTACCCCCCTGGCCGCATTTTATCACCTCACAACACTCTAAAAATGATTTCTTATATCTTTAATGTTGATTACTTTGTTTGTAAAGTTTATTGCGCGGGTATCATAAGGAACTCTCAGCGATCGATTGAGTAAAAATTCCTCTGATCTATATGATGTCACAATAAGCAGCATGATGTCATATTTTAATTAGAAACATGTCAATTTTAACCTTATCTCTGGTTTAAATTATACAAACAACGGGCGTAAAATGTCACTAGAAACTCTTCTAACTAAATGCATCTTTGATTTCTCTGTATTACGTATAATTACCATTGATGGCGTCACGTGCATGTTTAATACGGAAGATCAATGTTGGGAGACAAATCAGCGGAATGCAGTGTAAACAATGCCGAATTAAGACTTATTTAATACAGATGCCAAACATTTACATAAATAACAGTTTGGATAAAATCAGGATAATACACTAATGCATATTTTGTTTTATCAGCTAGCGTTATAAGGTTAGCAGATAGACATTTATGTAACCTGACCGGCCTTTCCTCTGTCAGTTTGTACAAAAAAGGCAAAAGTGTAACACCATCCCGAATATTATGAAAGCTGCATTCAGCAAAAATCAAAAGCACATGACCTAAAATACTTGAAAAGTGCTGCTAGAATCCTGTGTTTATTTTTGTTGTTAATAAAAAATACGTAATATTTCCAAGGAAATTGAAGAAGTTGAAGGAGGTTTCCGATAAATAATGACAATTTTGTTTTATGCGATTAACGATAGGATTCTAGCAGTAATACGAATAAATATGAACTAAATGCCCATCGAATAATTGTATTATACATACAAATGAACTGCAGGGTAGTGTTACACTTTTTGATTTTTTGTTAAGGTAAAAAAGTGATCTATTTTTAACTGTCACGTGATACCATGGCACGGCAGCTTCAAAGATCGACTCGATTCCGAAGTGGAAAAATAGTATCTTGACGAACACATTCACTTGATATTAATATTCAGCGCTGTTTTCATAAAAATAAACAGTTTTTAGATTGATCATAATATCGACGGTCATTAAACTCAGAATTGCCTTAACCTACCCGTGTGTTTGTATATGCTATGGTTGTGCTACTTCTTTGAGGGAGTATATCTTTACCGTAGATTAATATGTTCATTTCCTCCTTTACAAAGTCACTGTTTTATCGAAGCAAGACAATTGACACATTTGGTATAATGTTGACCATAACAGTTCAACGTATCATGACTTGATAAATAAGGAATAAAACATAAATCGATGAGGCACATGCATTTCTCCGTAAATGTACAGATTGTTTGGCAAAAAAAACCTTATGTCTAGGTATAAGGAAATTTTCCTCTTCTGAATTACTATTAAAGGTAAAGAGTGCTAAAGGTGATATGTTTTGACGTTTTGTGTTATCAATATATAGATAATTGTTATATGTGTACTTTGTAATACCTACGGCCTCATTCTTAAATTTGGGCATTTAAAAATCGGTCAGCAGATAAGGCTTGCTCAATCATATTCATCTCCGTCAACACTATGCGAAGTGTGATCATAGTGTTCTCCATCTTTAGCTCAGGTTTAGACTTAATTTGTTTTTGACCCAAGTTGTTTTGAAAATTGGATGTTAAATAAAATGTTACATGGTTACATTTCAATTTGGTTTTTATAATCTTGTCTTGTTTATCAAGAACTATAATGTGTCTCTATGCACGGTTTCGTATAATCCGTTTAATGTGCGAATAATTTGAACAAAAAAAAACTTTGTTAGTTCCATCCGTTATGAAGAATTAACAACGATTTGTTTAAATACTGTGAGTCGTTTTAATTCCACGGTGTTAAAATTTGGCGATTTCTAATAAAGTACCAATCGCGATAAGTTTAATTTCACGTGCTAGAAAATCAGAGGATAAGCATTGAAACGTTTTTGAAAATAAACGATATTATTCACGATGGCTTTAATTCCACGTGAAAATAGCAAATCGTGAACATAGTGAAATCAAAACTATTTGATTGTATCTACATAATTTACATTTTTGGTTATTAGAAAAAAAACATGTGCAACTTCTTTGGGGTTGGGGTGGGGGGGCTAGTTTTGCTTTTTTGTTTGTTATTACTTTTTACATCACTCTTAAGTAATTTCTCAGCCCGCTCCGTGTCCTCATGGATGGGTGAACCGTGGGCCGTCATGCTACGCCTTTATTACAGACGCACCAGACGAATGGAAACAGACAGAGGTCAGATATCTCAATAATTATAACGTCTCACAACCAGTTTTTATATACCTCGTACACCTGTATCTCATTTTCCGTGTAATCTTTTTTTTCCTTATACATATACTTTACAGTCTTTCTGCAATTTATTGCATTCGCGATTGGTTGAAATAGAGATAGTTGTCGAAGATAAATTTCTGCGAGTGCATTTAATGGACAACAGATTAACAGGCATGAACACCTTAGTTAATTTGTGTATAGTTTAGCTCATAGGGATTTAAAAAGCTAAACAATCATTAGAAATTGTAGAACAATGTATGAAAGGGTAACGATTTAAACGCGATGACTTCATTATATCTATATATTTCCTTACTTATGTAGCAATATATCTTCATCACCTGCATTTAGTGTTTTTGTCTCTTAGTTAATTCGATCAACAAGGGCTTGTTCTTCGTATGAACAGTTTTTAAGGCGAGGCAAGCTACTGATAAACACGTTGATAAAACAGGACTATCAACAGTCTCGTTTGAAGTCATCGTTTTGTAAGTTCTATGGTCGATACAACGACCTTGTCAGCAAATACAATCGTTCACTGGATCGCATGCGGACTGATTGTTCATAATAATTGTAAGACCATAATTAATAATATAATTGTCTACAGACTTTTTTGTTTTTTCCCGATTACGACAAAGAGCACATAGCGGGTGTGACCGGTCAGCAGAGAATGCTCACACCTCCTGATCCTAGCTCTTTCTTTTTAGAGGTCCATGCTGCTCTGCTTTGAAGTTGTATTTCGTTTTATTAGCTCACCTGAGCTGAAAGCTCAAGTGAGCTATTCTGATCACATTTTGTCTGTCGTCCGTCTGTCTGTCTGTCTGTCTGTCCGTCCGTCTGTCCGTCTGTCTGTAATCTTTTCACATTTTCAGCATCTTCTCAAGAACCACTGGGCCAATTTCAACCAAACTTGGCACAAAGCATCCTAAGGGGATTCAAAGTTGTGAAAATTAAGGACCACGCCCTTTTGCAAAGGGAGATATTTAGCAATTTATGAAAATTTTCAAGAAATTTTTAAAAATCTTCTTCTCATGAACCATAAGTCCAGGAAAGCTGAAACTTGTGTGGAAGCATCCTCAGGTAGTGTAGATACTAAATTGTGAAAATCATGACCCCCGGGGGTAGGGTGGCGCCACAATGGGGGGTCGAATTTTAACATATGAATATATAGAGTATATCTTTAAAAATCTTCTTCTCAGAAACTAATCGGCCAGGAAAGCTGACACTTGTATGAAAGCATCATCAGGTAGTGTAAATTCCAAATTGTGAAAATCATGATCCCCGGGGGTAGGGTGGGGCCACAATGGGGGGGTCGAAGTTTTACAAAGGAATATATAGAGTAAATCTTTAAAAATCTTCTTCTCCGAAACTAATCAGGCAGGAAAGCTGAAACTTGTGTGGAAGCATTATCAGGTAGTGTAGATTCAAAGTTGTGAAAATCATGACCCCAGGGGGTAGGGTGGCGCCACAATGGGGGGGTCGAAGTTTTACATATGAATATATTGAGTAAATCTTTAAAAATCTTCTTCTCAGACACTAATCGGCCAGGAAAGCTGAAACTTGTGTGGAAGCATTCTCAGGTAGTGTAGATTCAAAGTTGTGAAAATCATGATCCCTGGGGGTAGGGTGGGGCCACAATAGGGGGTCGAAGTTTTACATAGGAATATATAGAGTAAATCTTTAAAAATCTTCTTCTCAGAAACTAATCAGCCAGGAAAGCTGAAACTTGTGTGGAAGCATCATCAGGCAGTGTAGATTCAAAGTTGTGAATATCATGATCCACGGGGTAGGGTGAGGCCACATGGGGGGGGGGGGGGGGGGGGGTCGAAGTTTTACATAGGAATATATAGAGTAAATATTCAAAGATCTTCGCCTCAGAAACTAATCAGCCAGGAAAGCTGAAACTTTTGTGGAAGTATCCTCAGGTAGTGTAGATTCAATGTTGTAAAAATCATGATCCCTGGGGGTAGGGTGAGGCCACATGGGGGGGGGGGGGTGGTGGTGTTAAAGTTTTACATAGGAATATATAGAGTAAATCTTTAAGAATCTTCTTCTCAGAAACTAATCAGCAAGATGATTCTTTGTAATTGTTAAGACTTTGGCTCCAGGACAATTCTTTGGTCTCACAAAAAGGTTCAGAGTTTGATGTAGCTAAATATCCCATATATAAACAATTGTAAAGGATCTTTTGAGAACTGCAATACTCAACATGTGATATGACTATAAAATTGAAGCAGGCAGCTATTTTTTCATTAGAATCTTTTTGTATTACTGTATTGAGTAATTGCCCTTGATTTATTGATTCTTGATTATTTTAATTAATGCATCCACTGTTATCCAATTATTGTGATAATTATTTTTATACAATAATTAATATTCAATGTATATAATTTGTTCTGCATAAGTATTTTTGGGTTAGGACGGATTAGTTTGTTTATTTTTGATTTCAAATTTTTAGATACTATGAATTATTTTAGGCCGGCACATATATAGGGACAGTGTCTACTGAGTTACATTGAGTGACTGTTTGGGGTTAAACTTGAACAGGTTGGGATAGATTGGGTGTGTGGACATCCCTGCTCTATCAAATATCGTGTTTTCTAACCTACAATACAGAGTATGCGGTCATCCCTGCCCTGTATCGCATTAATACAAGAGTGCGATCATCCCTGCTTGTAATGGTGGTGGTTGCGGCGGAGCACTAGTGTGTGGTCATCCCTGCTGGTGTTCTGGCCTTTCTAGCGCAGTGTGCGGCAATCCCTGCTTGCGTTAACGTTGGTCCTGTTGAGTTACGTAGGTGTGCGGTCATCCCTGCCTGCGTAACGTTGAGTCCCTATAAATGTGCAGGAGCGGTGATTAAAGTCCGCTCTTGTAAATATTGGCAGCAATCAGGGCTATCCAAGTCTATCTCCGGTACGGGCCCACGTGGATCACAGGCAGTGACCCCCTTTCACGTTACAAAATCATCCTGTTAAAACATAAGAATATCCAGGGGGGGAAAATGAATTTTATTTATACAGGATCTACATGTATTATTGTACATTGTCCAGATTGTTTGTATTATGACTCCATTAAGCTGACTTTATCATACCTATTGTTCCTCAGGTGAGCAATGTGGCCCATGGGCCTCTTGTTGAATTTTTAAATGGTTGACAGTTTGGTATTGTCATTTTTTTCTCATTTAAAAGAAAAAACACTGTTTTAGAAAACAAATTTAAAACGATATGACTGGTAATTTTCCTCGGAATAAGTGTAGGCCCTTATAAGGAGTGGATTAAAGGTATCTGTGTTGATAGGGGTCGAGGAAATTCTGCTTCCGCAGAAACACCTCCCTTATTTTCAGTGAATGGTATTAAACAAAAATTACAGTATCTTTGCTACTTTTCGGTGTTGGTATCCTGAATAAATATGAAAACACATTTGTAATTACAGTTTCACAAATCAGAACAATTCTGTTTCAAGATGATTTATATAGGTATATATACGTGTAGATCCCTGTTTTAGCTATTCCATCTTTTCGGGTTTTATTCATTACTAAATTGTGTTTGCATAATGTGCTGATTTTATATGTAGCTATATCCTGGAAATCAAAAAATCAACGTTAGGTTATGCATGCATAAATGCTTAATTGAACGTTGTGTATTTTATCTCTACTCTATTAAAGACACTTATTTTTATTTTTAAAACGGTTTTAGGAGGCTTCTTGATTGGAATGACCGACATATTGGTGGAGGGAGAGTGGGTGTGGATGTCAACGAAAACAACAGCCCAGTATACTAACTGGTGACCCGGGGAACTAAATAACGTCAACACTGAAGACTGTGTCTCCTTATATTCTGATTATTCGTTAAAATGGAATGACGCATCATGTTTGTCGAAAAACAACTTTATTTGTGAAAAGGAGTAAGTTTTATCAACACTGTGATTTACAATTCAAACAATTCAATGGAATTCGCTTGTATTTGCTTGTATAATTGTGACATTGTTTCTATGAATCACCTTTCATCTTTACGTCTGTACAGGTCGTCTCATGGAGAGGAAAATGTGATTGGTTGAGTTGTTCTTTAGCTACTTATAAATAAAAGTTAGCATTTTTTGAGTACGTCTGTAAATGATATAAAAAAATACCCACACATCTCATTATGTAATATGTTTTGTTAACACCTTACATGATATTGCTGTTTTGATAAATAAAAAATGTTATTAAAACGTATACGCTATCCTTCAGAGGAAATTTTTGTAAGTGGCAAAGTCCTTTAAGAAATTGTTCGCGAATTTTACTTAAAAAATCTGCGTCACAGTTTTTTCTAGATATTCAATAAGGAATATAAATATAAGGAACCAATAAACATTCAATATGTTTTACTTTGTCCATTTTCTCGTAGTTTTTATTTTGCAATCTGTTTTTTCTTTGTTATTTGCTACACAAACGTTTTGTCATTAAAATTTATTTAATTCCATGAATCCGTGGTTTTGTGTCAACGAAAACCAAACTATATAATCAATAACCCCTTGCAACAACGACTCTTTATCACAGACTGCTGGTATGTACATTATCTTTGAATAAGAAAGCTGTTCAAAACAAACGTATAAATAATGGGATTAAAAGGAAAAAAATGAACAATCGTCATTTACTTTTTTTTTAAAGTATCATTATATTAAGTCGCGATTCTATTTAAGAATATTATGGTATGATTTCGAAGATATTTATATTTAAGTATTGCCTTGATGACAAAAGTTTTCGTGTCCCAAGTTTAAGGCACTGTACATCGTTTTGCGACATTGGCAGCCAATTATGCATTTTGGCAATGCTTGCTACATGTACTAAGCATATTCGAAATTATTGATAATATCAAATTGGCTTCTAAACAATATCATTTCTATTTCCTCATCAGTATAACTATTTTTACAAGTTATTTTATTTAATACACTTAATATATTATGTTCAAGTATACAACTTCATCGTTACATTATAAAAAATCAAAATAAAGGAGGCATGCCCAGTCTAATTACTATACATAGTAATCATAACAGAAGCAGACGATATATTCTTTGTTTAAGATGTAGTTATAGTTCATTTTGTTAATATTTTCTTTCGATAATTGAAAATTTTAACGCAATTTTACCTATATGGACACATTTAGGTTTCATTTTCATTAATTTAGATTCTTGATATTTCGTAGAAAATATCTGATTTATTTGTTTGCTATCTCCTCAGATGATAATGGTTTGCGATTTTTCTTGTGGAACGTTGTAGACCAAATACAACAAAATATGAATTACAAATATATAAAAGAACTTTAAAACATCATTTTTATAAAAAAAAAAATGTATAAGAAATTGATTATCTAAAAGAGAAAACTTCGATTATTAATAATACTTAGAACTTGTTGCCTTCTGTATTATAATTGTAGTTGAGTTCTACGATTTAAACTAATATACAACAGACAATTTCTATGTTTGGCCTAAAGACTTATGAACAGGGATATTTTGCTCCAATCCAATAATTTCTGAAACTTCTCGTGCATTTTGTGCCTGTTTTCCTAATCTTCTTCCTATTGAACTATTATAGTGTGGTTTAAAAAATGATCATGCTAATAATACATTGTCTTCCCAAAGCAAAACAACGAAACATTTGATCACCTTTCACACAATTAAAACAAACTCGAGGTTCATGATAGATTAAAAAACCCAGAGGTCATAAAGCATTGAAAAACGAAAGTGAAAAATTGAAATATAACACTTTGAAGGTTAAGTATGTGAACATTATGTGAACTGAATATTTCTTAAGTGAGCTACCCTAAAATATCAACAACAAAAACCTTACGAATTCATTACTATTTGCTAAAGATACATCTAAGAAATAATGTTAAACAGTTGATTGCTTGATAAGGTCCTTTATGCAGGATTGTCCCGAAACATTAAATAATCCGTACTCTCGAATGTATCATTCAAACTTCGCTTAAATCACATAGAAGAAACTTTTAAGGCTTAAGATATGCCTCTGACACCCCTACAATAATTAACGAAAAACGATTTTATCTTTGTCTAAATATTTATAATAACCTTTAGTTAATTTATTTATAGCACCTCGTTCTGATATGTTAATAGCTTTGATCTCCCAGACGTTTGTCAATACATCCACTGGCATGGGATGAACGTGGGGTCAAATGCATTGCTACGTTGGGCTATTTTGTTAAAATCTGTTATATGCACATAAATAAAAAAAAGATGACCAGAATTAATTAAAGTATAGTATGCGGTTAGTAGACTCATTTCTTAACGATCGCAGTCGATGAGAATCCGGACGCTGCATAATAAATATATCTGTGAATTTTCAAAGGGTTTTAAGTAAATTTAAACCCTATATTTCGTTGCAGTGTCGATCAATTTCATGCTTTAATCCATTTTAAAATCAACAATGCCCTACGAGCCAATTATTTATTATGTGCAGTTGATATAAATTGAAATGTCAATAACGTTACTTAAAACTCCATATGTCGTCAAACTGTCGACCAATATATTTTTGAAATCAAACAATGCCCTTTGTTATCTGTCTTGTCTCATTTTCAGTATCTTTAAAAGAGCATATGCTATCTAATTGAAAGCATTGTAGTGCAGAACAAAAGAAAAAAACCTATATGTTAAAGCCATGCTATCTCTATTTTACACGCTCAGAACCGCACATATATCTACCCCCCCCCCCCCCAATAAAAAAATGTTATAGGAATAACACTTTAGGTTGAAGAAAAATTATGGATTATTTTAAAAAATCTTAAAAAGCAGTAAAAAGTCTTAAATACATATTGTGCTGTAATCCCTTTTTAAAATTAACAATACCCTATGAGCAAATTATTTATGATGTGCAGTCGATATAAATTGAAATGTCAATAACGTCTCTTAAAACCCCATATGTCGTCGCACTGTTGACCAAGGTCTTTTTGAAATCAAACAATGTCCTATTTGGAATTTATTGATGATGTGCAGTTCACATAAACTAAAACCTTTATGACGTATTGATTTTATTTCTCTGTCAGTATCTTTAAAAAGGAACACATGCTGTCTAATTGAACACATTGTAGGTCGGAACAAAAGGAAAAACCTATATGTTAAAGTATGTTATCTCTATTTTATACGCTCAGCACCGCACATAAATATACCCCCTCCCCCCCCCCCGATTTGTTTTAAGAATTACACTTTACGTTGAAGAAAAATTGTGGATTATTTTAAAACAGTCTTTAAAAGCAGTAAACATTTTTGAATACAGGGTTTTTCTTGAAAGCATATCAGGTGATAAGTGTTTTAGCGTACGTTATTGACATTTTTAAATATCAATATCGATCCATTATGCTTACCAAAATAGAAGGCAAATAGAAGGCAAATATACATTTTAATCAACGGTTTGTTCAAATCCTCTTTTTTATTTGGCAATTTTTAAGATAAATATTTTTTAGAGTGACGAATTAATAAGCTTTGCAAAGTTTTAATTTTACTGAACTTTTGGAACAACATACTATGTATTAATGATTTTTACCAGAAAAACATTTAATGTGATCTTGAAAAGTCCGTTACTAAGATGATTTTATTTCAATTGGTTAAGACTAAATCAGATAAATATTTTAAAGAATTCTGAACATCAATATAAATGTATGGGGCTAAATTGTCTTAAAAAAATATTTCAGTTTATTTCATGTGTTATTTATTTATTAATTAATAAAAAAGCGAGTAAAACGTGAAAGCATTGGTGTTGACAAATTTATTGGACATGTTATAGATTAACAGTAAAAAAAAAAAACTATGAAAGTATAATTTCAGGTTAAGACTGATGTTCTTAATGTATGCAAAATCATCGTTTTCCGCAATCTCTTCTGTTTATAGCAACGATCCTACCGTTTATAAAACCGGTGGACCAGGCAGCATGGTAAAATTTGATAAGCGTGCACATCTCCCAGGATATATGTTAGAAAACTGTGAATTTAAACAGTACATACTTTACATATTTTTTTTAGGTGGTAGGGTAGTGATCATTACCTTCAGATTGTTTGGCTATTCTTTAAGAATATCTCTACATTATATATAAGTTGATTTCATGATTTTTGCAATAATTGACGGTTTGTGCAGTTCCCAGTTTCATTGAGAAGATCGACAAAAGATACGTGCACCTTGTTTAAACATGTCACTAATAAAAAATGTCAATGAATAATACTACGGCAATTAGCGAACCAAATCACTCTTATGATCTGGGCTATTTTGATATACTATTATCATGTTGCCGTCAGGAATGTGCTTTGACAGAAGACAGTAACCATGCACTTGTTTTTAATGCAAACATCAGCAGAACCAGACACGAGTTTTCAATGCAAACAAAACCCTCAACAAGTCACTGGCTTTTAATGTAAGAACAAAAATCGGTAAACAAGCACTAGCTTTTAAGGCAATAAAGAAGTCGTGCATGTACCCAAGCATAAGCTTTAAATGTAAGACAATTAACTAGGAATGATGTTGGGGCATTTCGCTCCGATTTTGTTTTAATTTGATTTCTTTTAGAACGGGGGTCGTTATCTCGTATATATCTCGTTCTAATTTTTTTTCTTGAAAATTGCTTTTCATATGCTGGTAATGAATAAAACTACACTATCTAAAAAGACATATATTGATTCGTTTTACGTACGCGTATTGATAGATTTAATGGCTTGCGATAGTAAAGTTTGTGATTTTAGTTACAATAGAAAATGAAAAAAGGTGTCTTTCACTGTGATTAAAGCAGTGTGAGCTTTTGATCGTTATTCGTACACTTAAGTGAGCAACCAGAAGTTATTCAATTTTACGTGGAAATGTTTCTGTCGGCGACGGCTGTGATTCTTCTTAAAAAGAATTGTACGAATATGCCTTTTTGCTCACTTTTTACGAAGCTAGAAACGTGCTGTGTTGTTGAATCATGATTTATCTTATTAAGCAGTTTAGTTATGCTTACCCTTTTACGTTTACGTACCGGTGTTTTCTAATTGTTGATTTCATTTCATTTTCTTGAACTTAAAGTAGGTTTAAAGTTATATGAACAAGCATTTAAGGTCTTCTCCAAATTCTAATAAGAAATATGGATCTCAATTTTATAGCTGCTTTTGCTCAGATGAACGATTTCACCCATAGCGTTTTTTGTTTTTGTTTTTTTTTTAAATCCTTGTGAGATATCCATATATAGTTAAAAGTTAGTACCTTTAAATCCCAATATACAGTGTATTGTAAAATTTTTAAAACAAAGTTTTCATTTTAAAATGAATGCTGAAAATATACCCTATGAGGTGGCAAATTAATAATATAATTCACATGCATACATGTATGTTATATTCCATTCCATTAATTTAAATCTGAAGACACACTTCTTTGAGAAACTATTAGCAGTTTGATTTTTGAACAAGGTTTTATTTTTTTCAGAAATCCACATTTAAATACCTTTTTGTAAAACAAAAATAAACAGTCTGATTGCGTATTTATAAACTTAATTTAATAAAACGCAATTTTGTTTTAGTTGAAATAACTAATTTTTATTTGAAAATCAAGAATCATTTTCTATCAGTACACTTTCCGAAAGAGAACATGCATGGTTTATACCTTTTCACTCTTTAGTATCGTACTAGTAAAGCACATTCGTTATTGACTGACAAAGATAGATAACTGCTGTTGTATAATATCTTCGTTTTTTATTAGAAAAAATCCGTTTCAATTCGATTTAAAAAACCCTATGCATTCTACTAAAAATATGTTAACCCACACCATCCGCAATTTTAAAGTGATCAAGTTTGACTTTTGTATTCTTTTTAAATGAAACCCAGTTTTGCATTTTGAACCATTAAATGATATGTTCATTCTTTAGGAAGATAGATTAGAAACTGAGTGTATAGTATTGTAAATTACGGGATTAAATGTTCGGGCTTACGGTGTAGTTTAGAATGCACGGATATGAATATGTGTTGTGAAAAGGTGTCAGTGCTAAAATGTATTCGAATGACTAGTGTTAGTGCAAACGTAATCTAAACTTGTAAAAATCTGTATTTAATCATCTATCAAATAGTAATCAAATCTATCATAAAGCCATTTGCATTTTACTAGATTTATCACCCTGGCCGTATTTGATCACCCCACAATACCGTAAAAATGATTTCTTCTATCTTTGATGTTGATCACTTTGTTTGTGGAGTTTATTGGTTGTATATGTTATGGTTGTGCTAATACTTTGAGGGAGTATATCTTTACCGTAGATAAATATGTGCAGTTCCTCCTTTACAAAGTCACTGTTTTTATCGATGCAAGACGATTGACACATTTGGTATAATGTAGATCATAACAGTTCAATGTTTGATGACCTGATAAATAATGAATAAAACATAAATCGATGAGGCGCATGCATTTCTCCTAGAATGTAAAGATTGTGTGGTTAAAAAAACCCCTTATGTCGAGGTATAAATTCGGAAATTTTCCTCTTCTGAATTGCTATTAAAGATAAAGAGTGTTAAAGGTGATATGTTTTGACGGGTCAATAGATAAGGCTCGCTCAATCATATTCATCTCCGTCAACACTATGCGAAGCGTGATTATTGTGTTCTCCATCTTTAGCTCAGGTTTAGACTATTTTATTTTGACCCAACTTGTTATGAATATTGGATGTTAAAATATTACATGGTTATATCTCAATTAGGGTTTTATAATATTGTCTTATCTATCAAGAACTATAATGTGTCTCTATGCACGGTTTCGGATAATCATTTTATTGTGCGAACAAATTTGAAAAAAAATCTTTGTTAATTCCATCCGTTATGAAGAAATAACAATAATATTTTTAAATAATGTACATTTTTGGTTATAAGGAAAACATTTGCAACTTCTTTCTTGGATGGATGGTGTGGGGGGAGGGACTAGTTTTGCTGTTTTTGTTTGGTACTTTTTACATCACTCTTTAGTAGTTTCTCAGCCCGCTCCGTGTCCTCATGGTTGGGTGAATCGCGGGCCGTCATGCTACGCCTTTATTACAGATGTCCCAGATGGATGGACAGAGGCAGAGGTCAACTATCTCAATATCTATAATGTCTTATTATTCTAAAAAGAGTTTTATATACATTGTTTATTTGTATCCAATTTTATCTGTAATCCTTTTTTAGAATATATTCTTTACAGTCTTTCTGCAATTTATTACATTCGCGATTGGTTGAAATAGAGACAGTTGTTGAGGATGAATTTCTGCGAGTGCATTTAATGGACAACAAATTAACGGGTACGTACACCGTAGTCAAACTGTGCATTTATTCGAACCAAAACGGTTTTCGTCCGTCAGGAGTCATGCAAGTATGCTGTATTTAACTATGAATTATTATCTGCATCTACGCAGAAAATACAAATTCTATTCAAGTTGAATATGATATATTACATACTATATATATACTGTAAGAGTGGTTATTTACACTGGTGTTAAAGTACGCGTTTTCTATTGTCAAACAATACGTGTGGGTATTAAAGACGCAGATGCATGATTTACCCCTCTAAAGTTTTATTTTTTCAACATACGCGGGGGAATATTTTTCGCGATTTTAAGCTATCCGCGTAACTATTGCAAAGAAGATGGGGTAAAAGCGCAAATGTCCATTCGGTTTAATCGCGAAATACAACTTTTTTTGATTAAATTTATTCAGATATATAATACATAATACAAGTTCTACAACTCTTAACTTCAATTTTTAATATTTTAACAAAAGATAAGATAAATAAAATATATTGCCTTATTGTTTAGTGGACGAAACCCACACCTCATAAATTACCTTAATGTGTAAGGTAGCCTAATGTCTGGTGCTTTAACGACCGAGCCATATCAGTGTCATTTCAGTGACAACATAGTGCGCTATTTAAATGCTACATTCGAATTTACGGACTTGTATTACTTTTCTAAAACTTTCAATTGCTGGGATACACAAAACGATATATTTCATGTATAGTGGGTCATCTCTACACTTTTACACTTTTTTATTGATTTGGTTTGATTTTCATTATACCTTATTTTGACTATATCATCATCTTTTAATATTTAAATAAGCTTATCATCGTTACTTATCCTATCGCAATTGTAAAGTTTCTGTCATTTTAACAGCAAAAGTTATTTTTTGATTTGTCAGACTCACATGAGAAAAATATGAAGCAAAGACCCAGTCTAAAAAACAACAATTGAAGTTCTTAACATGACACTATCCGGAGGTTTTGATACATATATGCCAGTTTGAATTGAACGTCTTGAGTATTGAACATATTTAAGGGTTATAAATCGATGATATGTTCAATATATATTGTTTTGAATGATCTTTCGAAAAATCGTCAGAATATTTTTATTTGATATTTTTATTTTTCAGTATTTTCTCCGTTCTTATGTGGGCGTTTTATAGGTGTTATCCACCCATCTTCTTTCCCCACGCGTTAATAACCACTTTTACAGTAATCCTTCTCACATCAATGTTCCATAAAAGTAAGGTAAAATCAATCCACTTTTAGTAAATTACCAAGAAGGTAAGAGTATGGTTATGTGGAGCAGAATTTGTTTTAATGAAAATTACTGGTCAAGAGACAAAAAACTCTGGTTTTGGAGTGACGCTTTACTTGCCTTACAGTAAATGTCTGGTTGGTTTTTTTTAATCCTTATTTCTAATATGAACCATCTAGAAAACAGCGTTTATTGTTTAGATAACAAGCAAAACTTCATAGTCCAAATATCACAACGGTACAAATGGCACATGTAAGTATAAAGAAATAAAATAAGGAAGGGGGTTACAATGCAAAACTTTCGGCAGTAACAGTTTGGTTGACTTCACAAAGAAAATTGCGAGTTATGGATGGGGGTAATCTAACGCATAAAGAAGATAGAAGAGACATGGTAGATATTAAATATGTACCATGCAATGTGTGTCAAAAATGTAAAGGTGCGACATGCAAATGGTACGAATTCTCATTTATTTGCAATGGATTAGCTGAAAGAGGTTTAAAAAGCTAAACGGTGTAAAAAAAAAAAGAGTCGAACTACATATGACAGGATCAAAATCTCAGAAAAACCGCTATTTTTAAACAGCGAAAACGGTGTGACTAGTGTTTTTTTTCGGAATTTTTGTAAGGCTGTATGAGGAGTAGATTAAAAGTACTGAATAAGAGTTAATGAAATTCTAGTTCCGCGGATATACCTTCCTTATTTACAGTACATGGTATGAAAAAAAAACCGACCGGTGCTAATTTTGGATGTTGATGTACTAGATAGATATGAAAGTGCATTTTCAATTTACAGTTTCACAAATACGTCAATTCACTATCAAGAGAGTTTATTTAGGTATATATACGTGCAGATCCTTATTTTAGCTATCTCTTCTTAACTAATTTTAAAGCTTTGTGTGTTACTTGAATTGTGTTTAAAGGGACATGGTCACGATTTTGGTCAAAATTATTTTTTTGATCTTAATGTTTACAATGCTTTAGTAAGGCATTCTTAATAGGCAACCACAATTTGAGTGTAATTTGATGACTTATAAGCAAGTTACAGAGCTTACAATTCTTCGCTATGTAAACAAAGCGTTTGTTTACATTTCGAATGTTGAAGTGAAAATTTCAGTTTTAGAGCTAAAATAAATGTGTTAATCGTTTGGAACTGTTTTTTTATGCTTTAAATGAATAATAAGATAGACAAACCAGCTTTAAAAACATTTTTACTGGTATATTGAACCTATGTTAACAAAATCAGGGCCCGAGCCTTGTTTACATGACGAAAAATTGTAAGCCTTATATCTTACTTAAAACTCTACGACTGGCACCCAAATTTAATTTGATCAATAGAAATGCGTTCCTAAAGCATTGCAAATAATAAAAACAGAAATAAAATTCGACGAGATGTTAGGCATCTTGTACATGGCTGTGCCATGATCATCACTATTTGTGAATAAATATGTCGCTTGATTGTCCTCGGGAAACAAAACACTTATTAGGTTAGTTACTGGGGTATTATTGGGGTTCATAGGGGTATCATTGGGGTATAATTGGGGTTCATTGGGGTTCGTTGGGGTAAAAAGACGCACCGCCAAAATCGTGACCATACCCCTTTAAATAAAGAACTGATTTTAGATTTGGCTCTATCCTAAAAAAAATTTAACAGATCAATGCAGAGTTATACGTGCATAAGCATAATATAATCTTAAATTAAATGGTGTGTATGTTCACTATGTCCTTTTTGACCAAACCTGTTCATAATCTATCAAATTGACTAGTATATATTTACAGAGAAGATATTTTTTAGAGATTATACGTATGTTAGAAAAACGTTTTCAGGAGCATTTTGGATTGGAATGACCGACATTTTGGTGGAAGGAGAGTGGGTGTGGATGTCAACGCAAACAACACCTCATTACACCAACTGGTGGCCCGGGCAACCAGATAATTGTCACGCTGAAGACTGTGCCTCCTTATTTTCTGGATATTCGTTTAAATGGAATGACGCACCATGCTTATCGAAAATTAACTTTATTTGTGAAAAGGAGTAAGTTTTCATCAACAATGTGATTAACAGTTAAATGGAATTCACTTGTATTAACTTGTATAAAGTCGTATGATATTGCTTCTATTAATCATAATACATCTTTACAGGTCGTCTCACGGAGAGGAAAATGTGATAGGATGAGTTGCTCTTTGGCCAATAACAATCAAATATTAGCATGTTATTAATTACGCCTGTAAACCATATCAAAAAATACCTACACCTATCTTTGCATTAAATATTGTTACTAAATATGCTTTGATTACACTTTAAAGCATATTGCTGTTTTGATAATTAAACTCTGTTAAACGTATTTTTTAACGTAAATTCTATACTTTGGAGGAAATTGGTGTAAGTGACAAAATTTGTTTAAGAAATTATTAGTGAATTTTACTTTTAAAATCTGAGTCACTTTTTCAGTTTCCAATAGAAATTTAATAAAGAATTTGACTGGAACCCATAAACATTCTTTATGGTTGACACTTTGTAATCTAACATTATCTCTTGTCCATTTTCTCGTGATTCATATTTTGCAATCATTTGTTTCGCTACACAAACGTATTTTCGTTTTATGTACTAACTTGATTTGAAATCCATTTGATTCCAAGGTTGAATTGTCTTGTGTCAAACCAAACCAAACTATATATTATTCAATTACTTTTAGCGACAACGATTCTTCATCACTGCAGATATATCTGTAATCTTTGAATAAAAATAACTTTCCAAAACAAACGTAAAAATAATTGAATTGTTAAGAAAAAATGAACAATTGTCAAAGACTCTTTTTAAAGTGTCACTTTATCAAGTAGCGATTCTATTTATTAATATTTCGTAATGAATTGGAAGATGTGTATTTATAAGCATTGCCTTGATGACAAAGTTTACATGCCCAAAGAAATTTGTTTAAGGCATTGTACATCCTTTTGCGTCATTGACAGCAAATTACGTGTTCTGGCAATACTTGCCACTAAGAATATTCGAAATCATTATAAACATAGAAATCATAACTAAAGAGAACGATAGATCAGATTCCTTGTTTTAGATGTAGTTATACTTCATTTCGTTTATATTAGCTTTCGATACTGGTCGGTTTAAACCTCTTTCTACCTAATAGCATATGGACACATTTTAGTTTTATATCATCAATTCAGATTCCCAAAATATCGTTGAAAATTTTGATTAATTTTTTGCTATGCCTATGGATGATGTTTTGCGGGTTGTTAAATGAAATGTTGTCGACCGAATACGACAAAATATATGACAAAATATAGAAGATCTTTCTAGGCAGAACACTGGCGTATGAAAATATCAGAAGTTTTTGAATTTCAGAATTGCTGTAGATCCATGAGTCTATTTAGTATTTTAAGAACAATTATAACATAAATGTTGGATTTTTTTAACTAATGTGAACTAATGATGAGATAATTAATTTTCAGAATATGTTTATACAATATAAATCGCCTATCAAATTATATTTTTATAAGGTATTTTAAGCTATCATTCTATACAGAGATTTGTGTGAAAAAGTCACTAAAATCAGTTTTTCTCTCTTATTAAATGGTCAATGTAATACCTTTTCTGTCAATTTATATATTGATATGAAGTCTTCATGATATTTAAAAATCAGAAAAACTCAAATATTGGAAGGGTGAAAAAATAATCAAAACAACTTCAAGAAACTTATAAGAAATGCAAGGTTAGCAATATCAATTTTTGTGTAAATATTTATTCCAGTATAGTAGTATAAGCTGTTAGACATCATTTCATTGAAGAACAGAAACTTCATGATAGTGGTATTGATCTGACCTTTATGCGAAGGCAAGGCGGTCAAATTTGATTAACAGAAAGAATCAGTTGGTCAACGTGTGATCTATTTGACTGTGTTAGACTTTCACAAATTTCTTGATATTAGTCTGATGATAAGACTTCTACTTAACTCAAATTCTGTGTCTTTAATTAATCTTCACCTTGCGTTTATTACCTGGACAAGGTCCTGTTTCTTCTCTTGTTGAACATTAAATGGGAAGTGAGAAATTTTGTTTAAAATTAGCACATAATTATGTAAAAACAAAACAAATTATAACCGAAAAGCTGTTTTTGAGTTAAATTCTTAACGATATTTTCAAAGAAAATTATTCCCCAAAAAAGAAGGGTTTTCTTTTCTCCAAATTTATCTTCTCTTCACCGTAAAAAATAACTCTCTTTCAAAGTTTAGGAATTTTATTATGAAAACTCAATTCCATTAAGCTGATTGAGAATAACTTTTGCTAAAGATTACTCTATATGTTCAAAATAGATTATGTTTGTTCTCCCCGTATCTGCAATACAAACGCATAGTACACAGTAGCGATAAGGTAATTACATATAAAGTACAGGCAGAAAACAGCTACTTCAAATCTATGCAATATTATCTTTTAAAACGAATGCATTTGATTGCGCTTGCAATACCAACACAATAGGCTGTTAGCCTTACAATCACAACTAAAATCCACTTTAATTAATTTGAAAAGTAATGAAACAACTAAATGGAGGAACAAGGTTCTTCTTGGAGAAAATGTCTCATCTCCAACAATTTTGAGCTTTTCTTTATTTTTCAAAGTTAAAGAAAACATCACACAAATGAAAACTCTTTAAAAAGCAATAAGATCTCTGTCATCAGAAAAGCCTCTATATTGTGTGTCTTCCATCCAAAATCAATGGTTTGAATTCAGTAAACTTTCAACTACAACGAAGTACTGTGCTAATCCCGTTATATTTCATGTATTAATGAACAATTTACACTATTTCAACATGTACAATAGCGTTCCATGTAACTGTATACTGTAAAATCTTGATTAAAGCGATTGTGACATGAATATGTTTACTAAATATACTACATGTATTAAGCGTCTCAACTTACCTCAAAGACATTTTAATTAGATGTTAATGTATTTATTGTATGTATATCTGAAATACTTTAAATTATTTGTCTCTTTCGAACTTTTGATCGATCGATCGATTATGGTTATTTTTTTTAAAGATGTTTTTGTAAAAATTAGATATTTAAGGATGTATTTTGCACAAAGCTATCTATGAAATGTTAACCTTTCTTTAAATCATTACAACAGTTCTACTTATTTACACGTATGAATTTAAATGGAAGTCATTCATATTCTATCCCTCGGAGACCGTTCTGACTCCAAATATAAGATATGTCTGATCATTCAATGTAAATATAAAGTACATCTCAAATGACAATATATATGAAGTATCATTATGATCATTATTTATGCTAGATTATGTGCGATTGTAAAACCAATGACCTTCTTATACGATTGGCACACGTGAATTGGGCTAGTATATAAGGCTTGCTAAATCACAATCAACATTATCATGAGAATCGTGTTGATTACTTCCTTTATCCTAGGCACAGGTTTGAATTTATATTATATCAACTGTGAACTTATAAATATTCTAAAAAAAAAATTATGATCGTATAAATCATGTAACGTAAACGAGCATTTCATCTGGGTTTGTTTTGGTGAGTGTTTTAAATAAAGGAGGAAATATATATTTTGAAAAAAAAATTCTTACATTGCTCGGTCATGGCTTCAAGCTGTAAATATGTTCGTACAGCGTAGTTTGTTTGAAATTCGAGAAGCTGTGGCAAAGTTTCTGGAGACCCTTAAGAAACACAATGTTAGTCAACAATCATGTTTGTTCTAAAGATCGGTTTGAATATATGATAAACGTGTTTCTTTTTTGTTATGACTAGAAAATCTCTCTCTCTCTCTCTCTCTCTCTCTCTCTCTCTCTCTCTCTCATACAACTGACTCATTCTCTTATGTATTTATTTTCTTTATTCTAAGTATTTCCTAATTTTGTAAAAATCATCTCATTTCTATTCAAAGATTATTAGAAACAATAAGGTATAGGATATGAACATATCTTAGGTATAATCTTATAATATGTACATTTTCACCAATTCAATTGATAACAATCCAATAGCTAAACGGAAAATAGCGGTTCTTATAGGTATATGCAGTTGTTTAATTTTCGAAATGATACAGTCTTTTTTATTCAATGACACAAAATATTGCATTTAAACGTTTACTTGAAACTTCTGTTAATTACATTAAATGTTTACTTATGTGTCCTTGAAATGATTAACAAAATCCTTGGTCCCGTAAAAGTGGTGTTTTATTAGCTTTGTCTGTCGTAAAGAAACAGATAAAGGTCAGAAACGACCTATCTTATAATATTTTCTTATCTTTGCAATGTGAAGATTCCACCTACGTATTTTCATATTTACTTTTGCTGTTGTATGATTTTTATAATGTAAATGGAAAATATATTACGTAACTTAATCAATATCAATAGGCGTCTAATTGCATTTTGCATGCTAAAATTAGAAAATTCTAAACTATTTTAAATCCCAAAACTTGACTGGTAATGTTCCCTTAGTTTTTGGGCATAAATGTTTCAATGCAAACAAAAAAGGACCAATATTTCACGGATTTTAACTTAAAGTGAGGAACGTCCGTCATGTTAGGATTTAAGGTTTCTTTTTTCATCTTGCAATGTTTTTTGTTATAGTATTGTCGCAGCCCGCCCCGTGTCCTCATGGTTGGGTGAATCGCGGGTCATCATGCTACGCCTTTATTACAGATGCCCCAGACGGATGGACAGAAGCAGAGGTCTACATATTTGACGAATTGCCGTAAATCCTTACATTCAAGAAATATTTTTGAAACCTAGCTCAAACATATCTATAATTGATATGTAATGTATTTTTTTATATATCCTTTTTACAGTTTTACTGTAACTTAATGCATTCGCGATTGGTTGAAATTGAGACAGCTGTTGAGGATGAATTTCTTCGATTGCATCTGATAGACAGCAAGGCAACAGGTAAGGATATTGAGCATTTCTAGGTCATTTGAGTCTCCTACTTGACTCATTACTACTGGTATTTGTTCCCATCGGTCGTTGTGCGCCGTCTTTCGGGTTTCGGGTGTCGTGCGTAAATATTAAATCATATCCAGCATATATGCAGCTACTATCAGTTTAAACTTAACTAAGTATACTATGTAGCACTGTTTAAATTGTAAAATTTGTGATAACCACTGCGAGGAGATTGTACACTTTTGTGATAGAGGTTGCATGTGTAAAAGATATAAACATTTACATCCAGGTGTTTTTAAGGGTTTTTTTTTCTAACCAATCTGACGTTGCAGTAATTTAAAAGTCTTCATTTTTGTTGAAAATTTTACAAAGACCTAATAAATCTCTGCCAGTCAGCAACTGAAAACCCATTCTAACTCTTTCAGGAAGCTTTTGGATTGGATTGACCGACATATTGGTAGAGGGAGAGTGGGTTTGGATGTCAACCCAGACAATTGCTCAGTACACAAACTGGTGGCCCGGGGAACCCAATAACCGAAACTTTGAAGACTGTGCAGTTTCAACTGGTAGTTCGTTTCATTGGAATGACGTATCATGTTCAAACAAATACAACTTTATTTGTGAAAAGGAGTAGGTTTTCATTTTGGGAAGATCGATGTTCAAGCTGAACAAACTCAATTTTTAACTTTTACATGTACGAAATCGTACTCAGTGTTCTTATTGCTCGTCTTACATATTTACAGGTCTCACGGAGAGGAAAATGTCATTGGATGAGCCGTCGCTTGGCTAATAATAAACAAGAATAAACATTTGATTGAGTTTGCTCATTACTAAGTATGCCAGAAAATACACAATGATATCATTGTATTGTATTTAGTTGCTTATGTTTTGAATCTTTTTTAACAATATTTTTTACTGTTCTTATAAATGTAGTAGCATTCAGTGCAGACAATATTCAGTCATTTTATACATAAAGTATGCAATTTTAATAATATGATATGATATGAAAGTTTAAATACAAAGCTATGAGATTGGTATGAAATTCTTTCATATTGAAATGAAAGACTTAATGGTATAGTATGGTATGCTTGATATTTGAACAAAAACGCCTCCTAAACATACGGAACATTTTAAAATATTTCGATGTTAAATAATGAAAAAAGCGAATGTTTACCATTAAACATTTATTCTTTTTTAAGCCGGGCTCTGTTGAAAGCAGAGTACTGGCTGTAGGCAGGCAAATCGCCAATGTTACTATAACTAGAACAACTTCAAAAATAAACAAAAAACCAAACACCATCATAGTAAAAGATTCCGCTATACCAAATAGATACACAAAAAGCCAGGTGTTGTCAAAAGTGTTGGTATTTTCTTTCTTTCTTTTTTTTTTATTTCAAGAGCATTGTCTATCTTAGTTTTCTTATTAATAACATGTTTTAAAAACAAGACTATGCAATTTGGACACATTCAATGCGCATGAATTTTCATGAACTACTTTGCTGCGCGTTGAAGAAATGGGGATTGAATATATAACGCTTGTTTCAACAATCCTGACAGGAACTGTTGAACTTTTTTCTTCTAAACAGACATATTTTCGTTTATATCCGCTTACAAAATTTGGTCGCTCTCTGACGCTTTGTCGACATTAAAAGCATGAAAGAAAAAGAAAAAAAGAAAGAGAGAGAGAGACTGATTTAAGTCTTTACTACACAATATGCAAATAGACACACCAAAAGAGTCCGGCTTTCAGTACTTCAGTACTTTGATTAATCATTAAAACCCGAGTTGTAATTATGTTGTATGCTATGCTTATGGTATGTTATGGTTATCTATAATTATGAATAATCTAATGGTATGCTTAAATACGTGATGCTATTGTATGAGTTTCCAATGCTTTGGTATGCTATGGTGTAAGCTGTCAAGATATGCTTGTACTGACTAAATATGCACCTGATCCTCCCCCATCCATTTTCTCGAGACTAAGGGGTAGGTTTGCTACTTGATTTGCGCGAGGATCTACTGGATGATTGTTCGAAGTCATAGTTTAATGGCGTCGAAGCGCAAAAACCAATAAACATAGGTTAAATAAGCGAAATTTGAAGGCACCCAAACAAGGAGACGTGATAATTAAGGGACGCAGGTGTCGTTTGACACATAGATATTTCGGCGCATGTTCCAACAAATACCTTGCCCCCAATTCCCTCTAGAATCCACTTTCACCAAAGAGCCACAAGCCCAAGTTTTGACATACCAATTGGATTCGAAAAGTGTCATTTTTAGATAAGAAAATGAAACTTGTTTGAATTGTTGAGTAGCTTGACTTTAGTCATTTATTCTCTTTTTCATGATATCCCCAAGTTTTACGAAATCACGATCCCGGTGCCTAAAGCTATTTAGAAAAACGGCAAAATAAAATAAGATCATTTTATGAAATATTAGCAAATAACATTTAAGTAACAGCATATAATGAAGAGGTATCATCATGCAATGTAGAAGTATCAGCATTTTATGATAAAATATTAGCATGTCTTGTTGAGGTATCAGCATGTAATGCTGAAGTATCAGCATGTAATGCTGAAGTATCAGCATGTAATGCTGAAGTATCAGCATGTAATGTTAAAGTATCATCATATAATTCTGAATGCAGGCAACTTATTTAGTACAATATTAAAGAATTTGTTTAGCCAATCATGAAAGCAGAATTAAATTAAACCTACGCTTTAATAAAAAAAATTATTAAGTTGTCTTTGTATAGTCCTGGAATACTGAAAAGTAACCGGAATGGTTACATGTAACAGGATTTCCGCTAACTTGTTCGTTCCATTGAATCAGAAATCGCGCCTGGGGAGAACGAGATTAAACCGTCGGGGCCGGATGAAAAGTCTTTCACATGCGTATTTAGACAGGTTCGATTTAATATGGATAATATTGGTTTTACCTGAAGCATCAACTGTCCTGACCGAAAATATATTTGTGATACATGTTACACTGTGCCGCTAAAATATGCCAGTGCGGAAGTGTCACATATGTCACCAATTTAATATGCAGTTTTGTGAAAGTTTATTTATGTCAAATGATAGATCAGTGTCTATAAAGTAAATAACCCCATTTGTTTTTAATGTGTCTCACCGACAGGTGAGATATACAATGTAACTATTCTGAATTAATATTCCCATAGGAAAATAATAATTCCAATTGGGGAAAAATTGCCATGAGGAAATAGTGAAAAATTTGTGTGATTTTCAAAAACATTATTCCAATAGGAGTAATTTTTTCAAAGGTTGATATCTTACCTGGCAGTCGAGATACATATTAAATAACAAAGTTTTAAACTCTTTAAATAATGTTCTTTCATATGGCTTATTTGGATTTTTTTTTATACATTCAGCTCAGAAGGATGCAATTATTGCCACCTTGGCACTAGTATAACTATCTGGCACAGTGTTTGGTGTCATTTAAGCTTCCTCTTATGTCGTCTATAGCTAATAGACATGTCTCATCTATCGATCTACAGGAAAAGGATCCTATCTTCTTGAAAAAACATTTGCTCTCTAATCAGAATGAAGTATGCAATGATTGCGGTTTTCCAAAAAATATTGGTACGAAAATGATATTGTTCTTTGTAGTGTTTGTAGTCGGGTTCGGGATTTACTTCGGGATTTACTTCGGGATCGACATGTTAATAATTGTGTTGTTGAACTTTTTAGATAAACATGTTTTTTTTAGTTCCCACCTGTTCTGGTGATTTTATTCTTGTAACTACCAAGATATTACATTCTTGTATATTTGTAAAATTGCACAATTGTTAAAATATTGCGGACTTTTTTCTTTACAAATAGAATTCTATTTTTATTTAAGGGAGTTGTTTACTCAGGGTTTGAGTTCTCGAATTCGGATTGTTATAAAGTTCAATGTCATGAGTAAAATTTGTTTTAAACACAAAAAGTATCTGTCAAATGAATTATTATTGACATAACATTCGATATTTCTACTATATTATGGAATTATGCCAAAACAAAAATAGACTTTTAGCCAAACAGAGGAAATTCGGACTAAACTTTGCAGATTTTGTTTTCTGCTAAAACATTTTTGGAAGTACTTTAATATTAAAAGTTAAGATTTTATATTTTAGTCTATATAATTTTGCATATTTTCTGGTAGTTTTTCCTCATTTATTCATTATAATAACCGTATGGCATGAATTTAAAAAATATTGAAATATGCTTAAAAACGAGAAAAGACGCCATATCTCAAAATTTTGATCATTGACCACATATGAATTATATGACAACAGAATAAGATCAATAAAAGTAGTTTAATACTATAAATGTTTTTGTATTATCATCATTCAATTTTTTGTAAAATTGAATCAAAAATGGGTAGGAATTTGAAAAGTGATAGAGGAAATTCGGATTGGAATATTTATAAAAATTGTGAAGGAAAACTTAATGCTTTGTATGTATTTAGTGTCACTGCCATTCATAAATTGTATTTCATTTTCAAAAGTGTTGAGCAATTTGTATTATTTTCACAATTAAGAAAATCTCAATCATAGTGTAAAATTTTAAGTTATTTTCCTTTAATTTTCCAAAAATATACAATGGCCATTAACTCAAAAAGTAGGTCATTGACCTCGTTTTTTGAAAATGAAAAATAACACTACAATAAAAGGTCTATAACACACAATAGTTGGTTTTTCATTATCATCAGTGGAATTTTTTTTCATTCTGAGTAAACGTCATCCTTAAAGAAAACTAAAAGGGGTAAATTATTTATGGATTAAAATGTTAAACCTTAAAATTACCTGAACAATTTCAATAGAATGAATGACGTTTTAATTATACGGGATGTTTCATTAAAGTAATGTGTCACCATAAGCATCTCATTCATGACGTCATATATGCCATCATAAAAGGAAATAGTTATTCATATTTTTTTAGTATAGAATTGAGTTTTTTTCTTTCAAGATAAATGTTTTGTTTTTCAGGATAGGAAAGACAGATTTTACAGGCTACTATATGATATGGAGACAGATGATATGACACAACATGTGCTTTTTATGATATGGCAGCCTTTTAAATTTTCCTTTCATGATTTTCTGTTGTCGTTGTTATTATAATCTAAGCACACCTTTGCTCGCTTGAAATAAAATATCCCGTAGTGAAACACTAAAATCAAATGAATGTCATCGAATAATTTCCTGTGTTTTTAATATTTCGAATTGTCTCACCTTCAAAGCAAAGAAACTGGAAAACCTTAATCAACAGGATTATCAAAAGTTTTTAAATAATACTTTACTTCTTTAAAATATTTAAATTTTTTTAAAAAAAGTCAAAACATTTTTTAAAATATTTTCAATAAAAACGTTAAATCTAGTAATAATTGATATGGCATAGTTCTTAAACCTAACCTAATTTCTGTTTAATGGCTCAATTTTAGCTGATCTCCTCTGTACCTCCTAGCAATAAATATACATTGATTTACGGAACACATGCATTATGTGTACTTAATTCAACGTACATCTATACCAAATATTTTACACCCAAAGGGCCCCAATCAAGAAATGCATAATACATATACATCTTGGTCTGCAAAATGCCAATATTGGTTTAAGGAATTGACAATGATTTTTACTTTAAAGATGGGCGTTATTGTTTCGGTTTATTGTAGTTCAATAATGAATATGAAATAGTTTTGTTGATAATTGATTTCGAAACATATTTCTTTTAGAAGGTGAGATTTTCTTCAACAATCTGTAACGCTTGTTTTCATTTGATTGCGTTTCGCATTCTTCAACGGATAGTTGCTGGGGATTGATTCATTAATTTGGTTTATTTACAGCGAAATTGGTGGATTCGTATGCATACCTCGAATATATAAAATTCATATTTAGCATCAAAGCTGAAGTTGTATTTCATTTTCTTACGTAGCTATTGCACTCATTAAACAAGTGAATTTCAGATGAGGTTTTTTTTTTCTTTCAAATGTCTATAAAAAAAACTATGAAAAAGTTTAAAGTGTGGAATTTCATTGGGTTGCTAGATGCCATGTTTCTGTTTGGAAAAACTACACGTTCTTTTAACTTATCCAGACGTGTGTATTAAGGCTTATTTAAGGTCCGACAGGGGATGATGTTTATATAAGATCAATATCATGAGGACCGAACAGCGATGTCACAGATTAAATAAGGTTTTTTTTAACAAGTAACAGCTTTTCAAAAAGCTTGCATGACTAAACAAAATTAATCAATGATAGCATGCAGGTATCAATTAAGCTAAATTGTCAGAAATGAATTTTAGTTTTCGCTGCTGATCATAAATTTATAAACGGAACGTACAAGTATAAGACGGAATGTCAATCTTTTCTTCGATATAGAACATGTAAATAAATTTATCACTTGGAATTCAATTTTTTATTAATTCAATTTATTTTTAAGACTGGGCACATATCATATTAGTGCATGTTAGCTTGAAAGCTGGAAATCAAATAGCTATTTTTGAAAATTGTATTTGTTATATTAAGATGTAAAATAAACTGAAAGGCATTTTCAAAATATTCCCAACCATGAAATATGAAAGGGTATACAGCAAGTATTGTTTTTTAATGTGTGTTGGGCAGCTTCATCAAAATCATCTTGACAATCAATTAGATACGGTTGAATTCTAAAATTTATGAATAAAAAATAGAACCGTAACTTTTATTCAACTATAATTCATTATTGCAGTTTCATTTATTACATGCTCCTACAAAAGTGGAGGGTCAAACCCATGATATTTCCATTTATTATATAAAGTTAATAAAAGTGCCTTCTGAATAAAAGTGGGGAGGGGGAAGCAGCCCCCCCCCCCTCACCCTAACCCCCGATGCTAAATGCCTATGACGTAAACACATGGTGTGCTATTGGGTATTCACATGATCCCAACGGAATCGTTCACTTATTGGCGTGCAAAAACTGTGAATGAAATATTATGTGCGAAGTCATGCTATTACCGTTCACGCAACGGCTGAGATGTTAGAATGAACTCATCCATTGGCAGAGATCCACGGGGAGGGGTCAGATGAATTGTTGACATTTGTATTGTAACAGCTACATACATGTATATTATACTTTGGATCGGATGTTTTGGAAACAATCTATTGAATTAATAAACACAATTGATTACTAATTGTAAAGTATAGTAATGTACATTTAGTAAGAAAAGCGAGTTACGATCCCTTTTATAATAGATATTACGTTACAACTTGTTGCGATGACCCCCTCACTTTTCCTCTGTTCAAATATGGTGGAATGCTGATCTATTTTTAAATCAGGATTACACACGTGCACTGCATGGTGAACATCCCTTTCACTTGAAAACTCTTGTTTGTTGTTGTTAATACATGTACATCCCATACAACATGTTCATCAATTGTAAATGTAAATTTTGATACCTTAAACATGCATCGGCTAATCTTTTTTTGTAAAAATATCAATATATTGTTTGCTCCCATTGTCTGCACTATTTCGAAGAATGCAACTTTCAAACCTTAGATATGCCTGACGTTATGACGTCATTTGTCTACCCTTAATCAACTTGCTAAACCTACGTAATGTTTAATTTAATCTTGTATTATGATGTCAAGTTGTGCAAGAATATACACAGCGTTATATCCAAAACTTTTTACACGAATGATATTATTTACCGTAAATTAATCTAAACAAATGATAAAATATTTTATGGTTCGAAAAAGTTAAAAAAAAAAATATGTTTATGACCTTTATATATAACGACTAAAATTAATTCATAAAACCAAAAAGTATATAAATTTGATTTTACACTTGTATGAGTCAGTTGTAGTGGAAACAATGAAGTCAGGTTTTTTTTCAGTGCTTGCCAGTTCCTCTCTAAGTTTTTCAGTACCGTCATTAATATATGATGTAAGGTCATACTTTCTTTAGACTCTCTACATGTAAGTGTCTTAGTACGTTTCTAAATTTATCAGCACCGTTAGTTTTTGTCACAGTTTATCAGTAATGCTGGTGCATTCTCAGTACATGCATAGTTTTATCAGAACACGTTGTAAATGTCAGCACTTTTCAGAGGACAGTGGACAAGGCTTCCTAAATCATATTCATTTATATCAAGACTATGAGAATTGTGATTATAGTTTGTTGCTTCCTTGGCACAGGTTTGAGTTTACTTTATTTTATCCCAACACTTTTTTAAATTTAATACTTGAATATAATATAAGCAGTTTGTTACATTTTGATTGGTATCATTAAAATGTCTTTTTAACCAATTGTAAGTTTTATAATTTAAGTATATAAGAAAAAGCTTTATTTAAGGATTTTTTTTTAATTGAAAAAAGTCACTTAGTTTGTTATGCCCTGATAAGATGATTAATCAAAAAATAGCTTTGGTACAAGGGCATATCCCCACATTATTATAATAAAGTAAAGTTTAATCTGACTAAAACAATTTTAAACATTGCTGATTTAAATCAGCAATTCAATCGGTAATAACTTTAAAGTACATTTTGACACTAAAAGCAGGAAAATGCAAAAACTGATATATGCAAGTCTACATTAAGATAGAATGGACCTTTGTATAGGATTTTTAGTGATTTTATCACCTGCTATATTGTGTTACCTAATATCAAGAAAGCATCGGGAGTTCAATTGCAGGACCTTGCGTCAAGCAGTATTTGACCTTGTATATTCATTGAATATCACGTTTCTATGATGTCACAAGGTGACGTATTAGAACAAATGTTTAACAATAATCATTCGTAAATCGTGACGTATTTTGACATTATGTTCGACCAGACAACGCATATTTGTTATAATAAAGTGAAATAAAATTAAATTAAATAACTGATCAATTAAAGCTTAACAAGATTTGACTGCATCCAATTAAAGAAGTTATTAAGATAAGTATTCAGATGATATCGTTTCGATGGCAGAATAAGACGATTCAATATCACATTGTTTTTCATCGGATTTTTATATGTTTACAGAACGAAACGGACCAAAAAGCCAAAGATGTTATTGAATTTTACATGGTATACATTATTTTGAATTAACTTTACCCGAAATGTTTGTGATATTAGTTTTGCGATGTTATCGAAATTGGCAGTGAAATATAGTCTTGAACTGACTATTTTGGTACTTTTACAAACTGTAAATGTAACACTTCCAGTACAGCTTTGTAACAGTTAGAACCAAAAACATGATCTTAAGTGAAACTTATTATTAATTGTCATCAATAGAAAAAATTGACAAAAATGACGCAAAAGGGAATTTTTTAACGGAGTTTATTAAAATATGTTATGTGTCAATCATATGTTTTCATTGCAATACTAGGTGTGTTTTAATATCAAACTGTAGTCTTTTTGTATAAGTCCATAGAAAAGAAGTAACTAAGATTATTTCTGAGATACAGTGACCAAGATTATTTCTGAGATACAGTGACCAAGATTATTTCTACGATACAGTGACGTCATAGTGCGTTTATTTTATGCGTTAATCATCTTTTCATTGCGATACTAGGTTTGTTTTAACATCAAACTGTAGTCTTTTTGTATAAGTACATAATATAAAAGAAGTAACTAAGATTATTTCTGAGATACAGTGACCAAGATTATTTCTACGATACAGTGACCTCATAGTGCGTTTATTTCAAGCGTAAATAATATGTTTTCATTGCGATACTAGGTGTGTTTTAACATCAAACTGAAGTCTGTCTGTATATGTACATAGAAAAGAAGTGGCCATGATTATTTTTGCAATAAAGTGTCCAAGATTATTTCTGCGATACAGTGACCTCATAGTCTGTTTTTGCCGTTTAAAAAAGAGGTAATAACGATTTGATCAGTGTCTAAAAGGAAATGCATTAGCGAGTGTTAAAAAATATCTAATGATTGCATTGACTTTTTTAAGCATATTGAGGTAAACAACAGCAAATGATATAATAGTGGCAACCGCCAATAATATTGAAATATTACATGTTCATTAAGCATGTTATTGTCCAATGTATTTTAGCGTAAGCGGTATTACATATTCATTCGATTTATCCAAACAAGTCGTCCCTCTAATTAGTGGTTTATTAAGCTGAAGTTTTTAAAAAAAAAATTTGCATTGTTTGAATTGATTTTTTTTTCGGGGGGGGGGGGGGGGTTGTTTGCTGTTTTGTTTGAAACTGTTATCATTATTTTCAGTAACATCACAGTCTGCTCCCTGTCCTTATGGATGGTTTAACCGTGGGTCGTCATGCTACGCCTTTATTACAGACGCCCCAGCCACATGGACAGAAGCAGAGGTTAAAATAAATAATGAATAATTATGTATTATCATTACAAAAAATAATTTAATAGATTTGGTCAACTATATCTCATTTGATCTGTAATCGAATTAATGAAAGAAACTTTTTAGGTTCACTGCAATCTAATGCAATCGCGATTGGTTGAAATTGAGACAGTTGTTGAGGATGAATTTCTGGCAGTGCATTTAATGAACAGCAGATTCACTGGTATGTATACTTTGCATTGATAGATTACTCGAGCTACTCAGATGAGCCATATCATTATTACCTTTTCATTAAAATTGCATACCGTGGCATATCATAAAATTGTTAAAGATATGCATGAAATAACTGTATTAAAGGTACTCATAGGAGCCATTACTATCGGTTTACGTTCGCCGTTATATATATGACACCAGCTAAGTGTTATAACCGGCAAGTAACTTTTAAAGCATTCTTAGCTAGTTTTACCTCGAAATTTATTATCACCGCTCATATAGTCCCATGGGTAAATATCGATGCAATTTTTAAAACGCTTTGTATATAAAAAGCAGGAAGGGGTTCAACTTAGTTTGGATTTTGTTTTTTCACAGTATGAACACACTTTCCAAGAAAAGGAAGGATTTCATCTTAGTTTGGATTTTGTTTTTTCCCAGTATTAACACACTTTCCAAAGAAAAGTTTACTTCGAAGTGCGTCGATGTCGTTATTAACGCAATATGAAAAATTAGTCAAATGTTCAAAGTTTACCAAAAATATTAAATACTAATTATCATAACCTTGTTTAGCTCAAGCAACAAATTAAAAAGATAAGTTCTTGATAAACAGTGTTTTAATTGATAAGTTATCTCCTAAGCTTACGTAACTCGTCAATGTACACGGTAAGATTAACAAGATATTGACGGGTACATCTGAAAAGGAAAAGAAAATGATAGATGTGTATATATGGTAGAAAAATCGTTTCAGGAAGTTTTTGGATTGGATTGTCCGACATCTTGGTAGAAGGAAAATGGTTATGGATGTCAACGCAAACAATTGCTTCATACACTAACTGGGTTCCCGGGGAACCAAATAGCTACCATTCCATTGCAGAAGACTGTGCAGCCATAAGAACTGGTTCTCGTTTGTTTCATTGGAATGACTTCGCATGTTCAACGAAAATTAACTTTATCTGTGAAAAGGAGTAAGATTTTACATACAATGCGATCTAAAAATCATCGAATTCATCTATAATTGGTTTAAATATCATACTCATTATTTCTTTTACACGTCTTACATCTTTTTAGGGCTCACGGACACGAACATTGGGTAGTGGTTGGATAAGTTGTCACTTGGCCAATAATAAACCAAAAGAAGCATTTGACTGAGTGGGTTTGTTACAGGTTATATAAGACCAAAAAAAACCAAATGAATCAAGTATTCCCAAATTCAAAATAAGACTCGTTATATAAAAATGATGCTAATTTGTATAAAATTGGAAAAAAAGTCAAGTTCATACGTTTTTTCACGTGCGTTGCATTGTGCCGCAGGCAACTTATGTTTTTTTACGATAGAAGTAAGTTTGTTATGCCAATCCTAAAAGTCGTAACCAGTGATACTTAATTATTGAACACTCAATTAAAGAGATTGATATTTTCAAGTTACCCGTCTGTGCTTAAAATGTGTACGTCATTTAACAATCGATTTTCCTTGCAGTTTTGACTCTGAACTAAACAAACGATATAAAGTCCAAACAACAGCACTAGAGATATGTAGTTAAATACGCAATGTAGGAATGATTATTATATGATAATGAACTTTGAAACAAACTTCATTTTTTTAGTTTTATAAAACAAAATGCTTTTGAAAATTTAGATATTTAAAGATCAAGAACTTATTATAGTTACAATCCGACTTGGATACCCGATCCTTCAACTACATGTAGCATCATTCATTTTTTGGTAACCTTATAGCGAACTTTCCACAAGCTAATGAAATATCCGCTTCCAAATCTTGGTTGAAAGGTTTGACATTTGTGTTTCATTTTCACCCACAAAGATAATGCTCGAGATATCTCGTAAAGTAAATAAAGTTATGGAGAACTAACTTTGTGTTTCTCATTCGTCAACGGATCGTCCCTGGGGGTTGCTTCATTTATTTGTTTTCTTAACAGAAGCTTTTGAACAAAATTTATACAGCAACATTGGAGGATTCGTAAATATTCCTGGAGTATCTAAGAGATACATAGATCATCGAAAATGAAGCTAAATTGCATGTAATACATAGCTACTAAAATCTTTTAATAAGTAAATTTTGGATGTTTTTTTCTATGGCACTGTTGTTAAAAAAATATGATGAGATTTAAAGTGCGGCTTTTTTTTTTTTGTTGGATGCACTTTTTTTCGGAAAAACTACCGTCTCTTATGACGGCTTGTATCAAATAATTTGGAAATGTGGTTTGTTTTTTTTCAAAAGAAAATGATATTTAATGTGTAATCGATATAATAGTTACTAAACACGATAAACTATGCTACAGGGAAAAAAATCTAGGCATATTTCCGTAAACCTTACGACAATGTCTATATCATATATTTGTTGCTTACTTGTGCAATTTTATGTCAGTTTGTTTTAATTGCAAGCTTTGAAATTTTTTTGGATTGTAGGATTGGCATATTCTCTTTGAAAAGTCATCATACAAAAAATTGTTGTTACTCAATTTATATTGAAAAAAAAAATTACCCTACAAACACAAATTCGATTATTAACAAAGGTAGTTTACATATATATTATCTATTTAAGCATTGAATGCTTATTTGTTGGTGTCGTTAATCCTTTAACACACCAAGCAGTGCAGACAAAGTAAATACCGCGCGTTATGAAGCAATGTTTTTACGCTGCATTAAATGAACTTCCTGTCGTTAAGGACGTTCGATCCTGTGATCAAAAGTCTTAAAGTTTTTTTCTAAAGGATATTTAAACGTCTACAGACATATCTAAACCAAAATTCGAAACAAAATGTTGGGGTCTATATGCTCCTTTCGGCGCTACGGTGTATCTAGTATGACCTTTCCGCACTGAAGTGCAAATTGCACATAAATCTCTTTTCCCTCTTTAATTTTTTATCGAAATGAAGCATGGTATCAAATACATATTTACATTATTTAGAATGAATAAAATTAAAATTATCAAAATGAAAAAGTTTGCAATTTCTTCATCTTATTGATATTTTGACCTTTTTGCACTGAAAAAGCACTATTTTTATTCATAAACGATTCAACATGCAATTATTTTATTTATAAGTCTCAAACTTTTTCCCAAATTATGACAGACTTGTCAAAAGAAACTTAAATATTCAGAAAATAAAACGAAAAGTATGGGTCTATAATGTAAATTTTGAGATCTGGCATGAAATAAGCTAATTTTAGGGGAAAATTGGAGTTGATTTTTTCTTTACTTTTATGAAATATCACTTAAATATGCCAATATATGTCAATAGAAAATTGAAATATTGTTGAAATATATTTTTGAAACAACACGAAGATATCCCAATGCATAAAATATCTAAAAACTTGGTCTGCGCGGAAAATAAGAAAACTAAAATTACGGAACTCTAAAACATCTGAGTTATGAAAAATGATCATTTTCTTCTTAAAAACATCCGCCACAAAATGTCACAGGATGAATGACCATCTTTAAGTCCTCCTTAAAGATAGCTTAAAGGTGTTTAAAGGTAGCTTAAAGACGATCTTTAAGCCACCTTTAAGCTACCTTTAAGCTATAAGTATTGCTTAAAGGTGGCTTAAAGAAAGCGTAAAGATGGCTTAAAGGCAGCTTAAAGACTATCTTTAAGCCACCTTTAAGCCACCTTTAAGGCCAACTTATATATCCTTAATGTCCAAACTTCTTTAAGCCACCTTTAAGCCACCTTTAAGCTACCTTTAAGCCACCTTTAAGCCATTAAAAAAAAAATTAATTCAATATTGTGCTTAATTTCCAACAAAATGTATTAACTTTATGAAAGAAAAGGTATTAAAACGGTTTTTGTTCTAGAAAGAAAAATAAAAAAAGAAAAAAAAAAAAAAAAAAACCGGCCACGGCGAGAATTGAACCCGGGACCCTTAGTTTACTAGCATCACCACACATCCTCTGCGCCACGGCAACTTACATATATATGAGCGTTTTTATATTCTATATATCAATGGATATTGAATCACTGTATTGAATGTGTTTACTTGAAAAGATTTTGACAAACCATTCAGTTTGTAACAATCAATTATATCTAATTTATAAATTACATGCATGCATGTATTTAGAATGAAATACGGAACTTGGTCTTCAGTGAACAAAAATATATTATACCTAAATGGAAACCGTTAGGTTCACTATAGTAGGCTTTCTTAGTTAATAAATTTAAACCGAGTAGATATACGTTCATCTAATTTATAGCTATAAAAATGTAAGAAAGAAAATGAAATCATTTCTTTTATTAAATGCATTGATACTATTAGGGTATTTGTTCAATTTCCCGCAATTTCCCGGTTTTCATGATCGCGGCGCCGTTCCTATATGTTTAAATATTTACATGTAATTGTATGTACATGTACATGATTTTTAAACTATCAATTCTATAACAAACAAAATTACCAATTACCGGTGACGTATTTACTGCATGTGGCAATTGCAAATGACTTGTACATACAATTGTATGATGTGCCAGGCCGGGTATATTTGACATATTTACCCTTATACATATATTTAAATAATCAACCCCTATTTATGATCACCGGTACATTAATTAATTAGCCTCAAGATTTTACTCTTACATACATGTATCGTTAATTTGTAGACGTAACATCTTTGAAACCCAGAGCTAGGAAATAATACTTTGAAAATGAATTACAAATGTAAATTAACTTTTATTCACTAGACTTATCGTATACTCGTACATACTAAGATTCAACGCCTTTAGAAACCCTGACGTGCACCTGGGCACACGACACACCTGTTGTGTATATCTTGTATATTCTGTGTTAGTTCCAGGGGTTTTCTTAAGTTGGACAAACAATAGACTTTAATTAGATATACACAAACATGCACCTGGGCACACGACACAACTGCTGTGTATATCTTGTATATTCTGTGTTAGTTCCAGGGGTTTTCTTAAGTTGGACAAACAATAGACTCTAATTAGATATACACAAACGAACAAAACTATGTCTAGACAAACAAAGCAGTAATATCCTGCCTGATATAACAAAGGCAGTTGAGAGTCTTTTCATCTTTAACATGTATCTAGCAGATCTAGAGTTAGAAATAATGAAAATTGAAAAAAAAAATACAAACCTTAAACCGATTCACAAATTAAATCATGCATTTTTGGTTCATTATCTTTATTTTGTTTAATAACCGGATGAACTGAGAGAGAGAGAGAGAGAGAGAGAGAGAGAGAGAGAGAGAGAGAGAGAGAGAGAGAGAGAGAGATATTTTTTCACCGATTAATTTATAATAGGAAACAAACATACTTTAATTAGTTTTATGCACATAGTAAGATACAGAGACTGCGCTCATACATACAATAATTCTGAAACCCCCAAAAAATTATAAAGTATTTTATAACGGCAATCTGTGTCCATCAGAGCGGTGCTGATTATAGCGATCTGTGTTTAATGGAGCGACGATTAAAACCGCCTGGAACACCCCCCTCCCCTTCCTTGGAAATTATATTATCACTCGGATGACCCCTTCCCATCTCTATAAAAGAGCTTTTGCATTTAATATATGTTTTTATTGTTCAGCTTGATCAATATTGACATAAAGGCCACTTAAAGACAGTGTAAAGGCAGTGTAAAGAGAGCGTAAATGCCACTTAAAGATGCTTAAAGGTGGCTTAAAGGTGGCTTAAAGGTAGCTTAAAGAAGTTTGGACATTAAGGACCTATAAGCACTTGCTTAAAGGTGACTTAAAGGCGGCTTAAAGGTTGTATAGCCTTTAAGCTCCTTTAAGTCACCTTTAAGCCACCTTTAAGGACTTGCTTAAAGATGGTTTTTCGCCCTGTGTGTAGTCCTTTACTACACTCTCTAAATATGGAATTTTTCCTTCACTATTTTATTCAACATAGTTTATTTGGCATTGTAAAAAAAGAATTAACAAGTAGAATTCATATATGACACAGGATTTCTAGACTAGAGGTGACCCAAAATGGCTACCCAAAATCAGAGGATCGAACCTCTTTAAATAATAGAGCATATTCTAATTTTCGTTTTGTTTCCGAAGTTATATATTTTTATTATACTTTCATGTTAGATACTGAAATCTGATTGGTTTAGACGCAGATGATAATCCGTTCTTTTACCATCAGGGTTAGCAACACACTTAGCAACAGAAAATACAACGAATTGTTACATGCGCGTGAATTATGCGCGTACGGTTCGTCGTAGAATTCACGTCATTTCTATATAAAATCAATATAAAAATTCTCTAATATTAAGACATTTATTATAATAAAATAAATAATGCCTGTTTGGGAGGGTAACAGTTGAAATTGACACCCCTGGAAAACCATTGTCAACCTCCGCTTTGCGTCGGTTGACAATGGTTTCCTCCGGGTGTCTATTTCAACTGTTACCCTCCCAACAGGCACTATTTATATAATGTCTCTCAAATGCTCGCACGATATCATCATCCAGATTTGCATTGTTTTAGCATTCTTCGAAGAAACGTTTCTCCAAAACAGAAGATCTACTGGCATATAACAGCATTTAATAAGCAAAAACTTTTAAGTTCAGACATCATATTTGATAATTTACGAATTTTATTTCGCACTCTAACAAAGACAAACATATACATATAAAGTGGGGTGCTAAAGTTATAAAACTTTAGATAAATAATTTTACCAATATCTTAACACTTAATCCATTTGATCACACGACTAAGGATTCGACGAGGAAGCATTTTAAAACTACTAATTGCACTCTCTCAGCAATGATAACAACAATGATGAATCATGATGAATGTGTTTCTCTCTCTCTCTCTCTCTCTCTCTCGCTCGCTCGCTCGCTCTCTCTCTCTCTCTCTCTCTCTCTCTCTCTCTCTCTCTCTCTCTCTCTCTCTCTCTCTCTCTCTCTCTCTCTCTCTCTATGTATATAAGACATTACTCTTATGGCAACATAGCAGGCCTTTTTGGCAGAGTTCGGAAAATCCCCTCGACATTTTATACAAAATGGGGAATCTTTCCATCAAGTTAAGAATCGGCTAGGCAGTCTTTCGTGTTTCTTTTGTGATATATACTTAGGGTGGATCATTGAAGTTTTATAAAAAGGGAGGCGTTTTTAACGCGCAGCCGGAATTGCACGAGAAGTTGTGAGAGGACATTATTGATTAGACAAATACCTTTACCAGGAAGATCTACAGGGTCTCATGTTTACACAAACTCTAACTGATAACGCACAAAAAAACACAAAGTTTATGATCCTGGTTCGAATTCGCATTGTTTTATTAGATGAACAGAAGTTGTGTCAAATTCTGGAACAAATACGGACAAGTCTTATCAGTTCGGCATAATTTAAACATGAATCATTAACAGCAACTTCGTCACATAACTTATTCGTGCGCAGGTCAACAATATGGTTGAGAACACACAACAAAAGATATCTTGCTGGTCAAAATACAGGTAGGCTGACTAACTCCTAAAACCAACCAATATATACTTGATCCTACCTCTAATTTTTGTAGAGGTGTGTGTTTGCTCTGCTCTTGTTTTCTCTTTTTCCTTTTGACGTTTTGATTTTTGAAAGAATGTTGTTTATTATCACCACTTACAGGTATCATTAAGGTCTTCCGTTTCCAACGGAAGACCTTACTATTATTCTGAAAAATTTTCAAATTTCTTATTATTTTTTTTTTTCTTCTAGACGCCAACTTTGATCCTTAATATCTCGCTCGTTTGTTCACCGTTTGTTTTGAAATTTTCAGGACTGATAACATGCCGCGTGATGTTGTCGTTGCATATTTTAGTTGAGGAAAATCCCCATCCGGTTTTGAGTTATTCCCCTTTTAGTAAAATTTAACGACTTCTTTTGTCCAGGGGGGTTTAGCTATAACGATGACTGGCAGAGTCTCAAAGATGGGCTGGTTTGGAAGCTAATACATTGAATTTGTGCGAGATATATTTTATTTATTATTTAAATGCAAATAAAAGGGGTGGTATAGATGTTGAAACAAAGGTACGAAAAAAATTCAAAAAAATTCGCGTATTTTCCATGTTAGTTTTCTACCTGATAAAAATTTGTTATAACATGTAATTTAAAAGATCTTGGTCTTACCAAGACCTTTCATTCGGTATACAGAAAAAGGGGCTGGCCCCTATAATTAGGGAGTTAGATGCGTCAAAAGTTTCTTGTCAATAACTTGTAAAGGAATAAAAATTTCTAATGCATTATTGAAGCAAAGTTGTAAAGAAATTAATTTTAAATCCTTCCGTGGTATTCAATTTAATGTTTTCGTAATTTATAGCCAGTATTTGCAGAAACAATTGTTGTCAGTTTCGGTCCATTTTTGTGGGGGTGCGCACGTTTAGGAGGTTATGAAAGGGCTTTTTGTAATGCACTAACTGCTACATGCAGCGCGCAAAAATAATTCTACATAAAATTCCCAAATGTTTTTATTCATATGTACATATTCATTTCATAAAGATGAACGTCTTTGACCTTATTTTTGTTGTTTGTTTCATAACTGTGCCCCTTTCTATATTTAGATGCATTACGAGACTCAGGTAACCGATCGATAGAAGAGTCGCTAGCTGTATTCAGGCCGTCGCCTTGACGACAGTGCATATGCTTGTAGAGCTGGACGTACACATGTTTAACGCCCCACTGTGTTACTGTAACAGAGACATTTTGAATTGTTTCAGTACTGGGAGATGTGTTAATAAAATGGTTCGAATGCATGGTAATTAAACTCAACTTTTCTACAGTACGTATACACGGCCGTCATATAAAGCACAATGTGTATTACTGACATGACAAATGTACGCTGGCAATTTAAACGAACGCGGGATTGCTCCCGATAGAACATTTCTTTTAAAGCAAAACAAAATACTGATTTCCAATGGATATAATATTATCATCGTGGAGATGATTTTAAAAAGTGAACTTAATATTCGTATACGATAATATTTGAATCCAAAGCCGCTATTTTTAAGTAACGGTTATTAGGGATATTAATTATGACTTGCCCCGCGTTTCACGTTTTTTACTTGCAATGCATCTACAAACGAAAATACCAAACAACCTTCGGCAGCAATTTATAAATTATTTATTACATACTAGTACACAATATTAAAGAGATAATTAAATAAATTGTGCTTTATAATTGTACTCGCTATCTTCCGTGGAAATAATGGCATGGAAAAAATGTTGTTCAATGTTCATCAAAAACGATGTAGCCTTAGCAATCGAAAATAATTAACAAACTGTATATTGATAGATTGACACATTAACAAACATTCAGACCCGCAATGTATTTTTTGCAAATTCTATAAAATGTAGACTCAGTAAGTGAATTTTTCCGTTTGGGGTATTTTGAATCACATGTGTACGCTATGTGTACATGTACATATAGATTAATAGCCATATAGATAAACACTTTCAGTGTTGAATTTTTAAAAGATATTTTGTACATGCAAAGCAATGCAATGCAAGGGCTATTAAATTCGAACAATGTACATACGGTAGGGATCGAACTGATACTGGTTCTGCTTGTTCTACAAACAGTGAATGAAATGCGAAGTATTAGGGTGTTATTTTTTAAACAAATAAGTATTGCTCTCTTAAAACCTTGCATTACTGAACAAAGTATTTCATCGGAAGCATTATTAGTTACCTTAGCTGCATATATGGAATTTAAAAAATGGGGAATTTTGAAAATCCTAATCCGTAGGTGGGAGGGGGTATTTACATTTTAACTTCAATTTAATTCAATTAGAATTACTTTATTTTTTGGTTCCATTTATTACATGCTCCGACAAAAGTGAAAGATCCATGATATCTCTATTTATTATATGACCAGTTAAGAAAATAGAGTGGGTAAGACCATCTACACATCATGTGCTCTTGCCTAACTTGGACTCGCCCACTAATCGGTGAGCCAAAATTATGAATGAGACGAATTATGGCGCGAAGTCTTTCTTTACCATTCACGCAACAGCTGAGATCTCAGATAGATCCATCGGCATAGATCCATTGGGAGGGTGTCAACTAATAACTACATATATTATACTTTGGATTGAATGTTTTAGAAGAAATCTATCCAATTAACATACACACTTAATTGACTAGCAATTGTTTGATGTACATTTACATTTGTACACGCGAGTGAAACCCTTTTCCAGATGAATGAAATCGCCCAATTGATCGAAAATCGGGTCACACGTACCCCACTTCGGCGAATTACTTGTACGTAGCCCCTCCAGTAAATATTCCAATTATATGAATTTATATTTGTTTTAATTAATCCAAACTGATGATTCTTTGTTAATGATGATAATCCAACACCAACTATTACTTACATTGTACTACTTAGACAATGTGTATCATCTTGTTGCGATGACACCTCCCTCTTTTTTTTTTGACCTTTCAAATATGGCAATCTATTTTTAAATCAGGATTACACACGTGCAATGTGAAAAGCCCTTTTAATTGAACACTCTTGCTCATTGTTGCTTATTACATCCCATATAACGTTTTCATCAATTATGAATATAAATGTTGACACATTAAAGATGCATCGTCAGACAATTATTAATTCAAGCTTGTGGGTGCCCCCCCCCCCCCCCACCACACTTTTTCTCACAGCAACTAATTTTTCCGGATTAGGATTTTGAAGATTTTGGGAATGTCTTTTTTTTTTTTCTTTTTTTTTTTTGCTTGTCAAGATTTTTTTGGATGAGTCTGCCCCCCCCCCCCCCCCCCCACTTTCAAAAAGGATGCTACGTGCCTGCATAAAGATAACAACATTCAAGGGCCTTCCGTCATTTTCAAGCCATGATAAACATGATAAAAAGGACTCTCAAAATAAAAAAATAGACGCAAAGTAAACTGCATTCACGGCATATGTTCACATGGTATTCCTATTCCTATTCTATTCCTATTTTGGACTCGTCCACTTTAACTACGAAAAAATTAATGAATGAGACATTCTGATTCTGGCGTGGAGTCTTGTAAATGAAATTTCCATTGATCTGAATGGATTTCTCCGTGAGGGTCGGGGTAGGTATAAAAACAAATTTAATCGTTCAAAGTTTTGAATTGTTAACAACGAAATATCAGATCGAATGTTTTAGAACGATTTATAAATCCAAAATACAGTCATTTTTAATCGGTTGACGCGTGAGCATATGTATTAAGTAGGCGGGCATCCTTACACCCTATTAATTGAAGACAAATGAAATCGCGTCCAGCAGAACTCCCTGGCATTTTAGTGTATGTTATTATAAATTTATGATTTTGTTTGTTAATAACAATTCAACATCAATCATTAATTAACAATGTACACTCTAGTACGCTAATACACAATTTTGTTGCGATGACCCCCCCCCCCCCCCCCCGGCCATTATACCTATTTTTAAATCAGGATTACACACGTGCTTGCATGTGCAGAAGACAATCTGGAACTTAACTGATAACTATATCATCTCTTTGGAAATTTACTTCTCCGTAAGCAAAAACGTGTAGTAACTGATACATGCAATTGTGAAAACCATAGAGGAATGCATGATCTGCGCATAATAACTAACTGCTTGATACAATATTTCTTTTTTCCAACATGTTTTAAGTCAATAATAATATGAAAATATATGCTTGACTTCATAACGGAAATTGATCCAGATAAATATAATTATCAAAAATAAACCTAAAAAACAAACTACACTTTCATCCTTCACCCACAATATTGCCTTTTCGATATTTGTCATCGTGGTAGATCCGTGTAACAATCTATTAAGTAGGTGCTTGCACGACATAGAACCGGCCCTTGCTGACCATGCAACGTTTTCATTAACACATATAAAGGAAAAAAAATATTTAGATTTTTTCTTGGATTTATTTTGATGTAAATAAAAAAGAGAAGAAATTAGTTCTATAATATATATGCGATGTAAATCTTTTTTCCATGCAACATTTCGTATAAAACAACGAAGAGTAGTATCTTGAAACTTCATTCAAAATTTTATTAGACCTTTAAATTGTAAAATGCTAACATTGAAAATTGTGCCCGATTTCTTTTTTTTTAAGGTAAATCTTTATTGATTAAAAAAACTGATTCTTTGAGACAAAATAAATTGACATAATCAGTTTGACATTCTCTAAGTGCAGTTCTGTAGCTCTTAGTCTGAAAAAGAATCGGATGGACGACCTAGGACCCAGATCGTCCATCCAAATTTCTTGAATGTTGCCATTTCTTTCGTACGCGGACGCATGTTGGCCGAATACTCACCGAGACTAAATGGTTCGTATTTTAAGTTTTAACTGCGTTTAAAGGTAATATTGGAATTCCGATAATTTTGAAAATGATTAATTAAATAAAAAGGGTTAAAATTACCGTTAAATTACCGGCATCGGTCTTCCCCATGCGCGAATCTAGAAGAGTAGGGTGAGGGTTCCAGACCCCACCCCAACCCCCGCAAAATTTCTTTCCATTACATGTACAATATAAAATTACAAAAATATGCCTCGGACATCCCCAGGCAAACTCAAATAACCGTCAGACACTCAACCCCCACCCCAGGAAAATTTTTCTTATCCGCGCATGCCCCCTCCCCTCCCCCCCCCCCCTCAAAAACAAAATTATTCTTCAGAACCCCCTGTAAAATTTCGAGGATCTCCGCATACATTCTAAAAGATTCATTGGCCCTTGCTTTCGATAAAAAATGCGAGTAAAATGTTTGGTCTTTTTACGTTCATACCGGGCATACCCACTGTGTGATTATAATCGTCGTCCATATTCTGTGTATATTGAGTCAATTATGATGATTAGATAAGTTTCTCAAAATAAAATGCACATGCAAAAAAACAACATGCGGCGAATCAAACTTCAGACAACTTTTAAAGATCTGTATTTGCTTATATACATGTACTTTGTTTCTTTTACACAGTGTTTACACATCTAATATTGCACCATGGTCAGGTATCAATTTTTGTATTACGTCACAAGTATGACGCAGCTACGACGGAAGACCTAATCGTTGCTTGCAACGAGCTCGTCTCTAGTTGTTTCTATATTTAATGATATTTCACCTTGACTTTTTTTTACGTTCAATTCTAGATGAAATATGGCTCTGTAAAAACAGCGTAACTCTTTACAATTAACAAGGCCGGTGTATTGAAGAATAATGACCCCCGTAGAGTAATGACCGGGGGTTATTTTTCGACGTAGAATAATGACCCCCCTAGCTGAAGAATAATTGGATTTTTCTGAAGAAAAAAGACCCAGGGGTTATTTTTCTTCATGTTAAACGTGAAGAAAAATGACCCCTATAGAACCCCCCCCCCCCCCCCGTAAACATGAATAGAAATTGGTTTCTCCGTATCCAAGATATGACTTTGAAATAACTTAATTTTTCACTCTGTTCAACTGATTTTGAAGTTATAAACACCGAACTTGTAAATAAATCGATGTACACTGTATATAGTTGTTCATATCCGTAGCAAGCACAAACAAAACACTCTTACATTGCCACAAATTGATTGTTAACAGTTACGTCACTTCTCTCGTCGACATATGGCGGGAAATGACCCAAATTAAGAAATCCAAATTCATACACAATGAGGATATTGTGTGATAATTAACGAACAATAATCATGAAAGAATAATTGTTGTAATAATATCAGCAATATTCATTGGTGAATGAATGGTCAATCGAAGAATGAAACATGTATATATTTTAATGGAAAAAGACAAGGGAGACAGGTAACGTAGGAATATGAATAATTCTTATTAACACTTCTGGGGGATAGTATTTTTTTAAAAAAAAAAAATCATTTTACGTTAGTTTTGTTTCCTTGTACGTAATACTTCAACATCGATATTCTAAACATTTGTTGTAATGTTGTATCTGTGATCATGAATAGACTTTATTCTTTTAGAGCAAATGTGTGAAGAGTACCTGACTATAGTTCATCTTAAATAGATAATAAACACTGTTCGATTATAATTAAGAAGAGATTGTTTCTAAAAGCGTTAATAAGGGGTTCGGGCCCATGTTAGGGGTTTATATCCTCTGATTTTGATCACACAATCTTTATTGTATCCAAAGTTATCAATACTCATACAAACTATTGATGCATTAATCATCTTGATATTAACTAAAGTATGCCAATGATTAAGTAAAATATATTTTCTGTACGAGTACTCTCAGTACTTTGACGATTTTCCTTATTGGCCGTTCACCTCTACTGGCGTTATGGCTGCTGTCAGTGCCTTCTAACTTCAGCTTGGTTATAATGCCTAACAGTGGAGTAAACTTTTCATAATTTTGGTTTCATCATTAATTCTGGGTGATGCACTTGCATACCCAGCAGTTTGTAATTATAGTGGAAATCCTCAATGCAAGTATAATTCACGAACAATATGAAGAATATAGAAGATGCGACGATGAAAGTGCTAAGTTGCGAAGAAGTAATACTACTATCGCTCCTTCGCCTTCGCAACTTCGCACTTCTGCCTTCAAATCTTCGCACTTTCGCCTTTTTAGCTCACCGAGATGAAGTCAAGAGGAGTAATGATAATCTTCCGGCGTCGGCGTCCGGAGCTGGTTAAAGTTTTTGTTGCAGGTCCTGTATCTAAGCTATTACTTGTCCTATCTTCACCAAACTTGCATGGATGATGTATCTGGACCTACTGAATCTGGTTCCTAACTTTCAGATGCTGGAGGATGTTAAGGTTTTTGGAGCAGGTTAAAATCTTTGTTGCAGGTGCCCTTTGATAGCAATATCTAAGTTACTGCTGGTCCATACTTCACCAAACTTGCATGGATTGTGTGTCTTATGATACTGATGCACCAGACAGCCTTGAGTGCTGAATCTGAGCTATAGGTTTCAGATGCTGGAGGAGGTTAAGGTTTTTAGAGCTGGTAAAAGTTTTTGTTGCAGGTGCACTCTGATGATTATATCTTAGTTACTACTGGTCCTAACTTAATTAAACTTGTATGGATGGTGGGTCTTATGATACTGATGCACCTGACAGACTTGAATGCTGAATCTGAGTCACAGGTTTCGGATGCTGGAGGAGGTTAAGGTTTTAAGAGCTGGTTAAAGTTTTTGAAACAGATGCCCTCTGATGATGATATCTTAGTTATTACTTGTCCTAACTTCACCAGACTTCTATGGATGGTGCGTCTCATTATACTGATGCACCAGACAGGTTTGAATGCTGAGTCTGAGCCATAGGTTTCGGATGCTGGATAAGGTTTTTTTTTTTTTTAACAGGCAACATGTTTAATAGATAATAGTACTATTTCAACTTGCAAAGTTTATTAAACTGTATTATGAATGAATCGCAGAGAAAGCTTCAGAGGCAGATCTCCATTATCAAGGATGCTAAACAATATATCTTAGTTATTGCAGGTCCTTACTTCACCTAACTTTGAGTTGATGGAGTGGCTTATGATACAGATGCACCTGACAGACATGGATGCTGAATCTGAGCCATAGGTTTATGATTTTTGATGAGGTTTAGGTTTTTGGAAAAGGTCACATGTTTTATAGATGATAGCTTGCATAGTTGATTTAACTATGTTATAAATGAAACGCAGAGGTTGCTTCAGATGCAGAGCCTGATCTCCATAGTCAAGGATGCTCAAGAAATCTCCTACCTCACTCAGACCTGCTTGATAGATAGATGTGGTTGTTGTTAAACAATATAACATGATTACTATAATATAGTATTGTATGATATGAAACACGATTGTTTAATATGATACAATATAATACCATATGTTATATTGTAAAACGTTATATGATACGATATGAAATTGTATCATTTTTTTATGTTTTATGATATTGTTATGTATAGTATTGTATATTATGATACAACATTGTATAATATTATATTGTATTAATAATCTATTATTTAATCACATGATACTATAACATATGACATTGCAATATATAATATTGTATCCTATGATATAATATTAAATATTCTATGATATTGCATCATACAGAATTGTATAATATGATATTGGTTTCAGTAATGTAGAATAACATCACATGAAATTGTATATATGATATTGTAATATTGTAAAATATCGTATAATACGAGTTTGTATAATATGATATTGGTTTTTATGATATATTATCATATGACACGAAATTATATTTTATGATGTTTTTATATATATTATTGTATCATATGATACAATATGTATAATATAATGGAGTAATATAATATTTTACTTTATCCCATGATATTGTATATTTGATATGATACAATGTTGTATTAAATTATATTGTATCATATCATATTATATCATGTTATGTATCAAATATGATACAGCATCATACAATACAAAATCATACTATATTATACAATATGATATCATATGTTTCAATGCCTATGATGTATTATTGCAATATGATATTGTTTCATTTAATACTATATTGTATTATGTTTTATGATATTGTATTACTTGATCAAATACAGTAATGTATAACACAATACAATGTCATATCGTACGTTACAATATCACATTTTTTTTACAGTATTTTATGGTATTATATGATATATATTGTAAGTATGATAGGATGCAATTTTAATTTTATATTATTGTATTGATAAACATATGAACATATAATTATCATACAATTTTTTAACAGATGATATACGATATTGTGTCAAAACAGAATCCATGAATATCCAAGATCATAAAGGATGATTATCATATAATATGATAAAGGAGGTCTCATAAAGGTGATGCCTCGTCTCGGTGAGCTTTGTAATCTGTGATTACCCATGTTTTATAATTGCAGGAGCTCTCTATCGTTTAAAGGGTTCCGAGGCATATTTTGAAAATGTTATTTTTATGAAATTAATGAAATTGAATTATCCAGGGGGATAGGGTCCGGACCTCCTCTCCCCTATTACTGCGTGAAATTATTCATATTGAATTTTCCAGGGGGGGGGGGGCGGACCCCTTCTCCCCCTCTAGATCCATGCATGAGCAGGGAGTGTCGCATAATGAAATTAGAATGTTACTGTGTTTGGTCCACGGTATACAGACGGCTGGTAAGCGACAGGAGTCTGGAAGTGCATATGTACACATTATGGCGGACATTACATTTTATGTGGAGTATATAATGATTAGGCAAAGCCAGCACTGGTAAACATATATGTCACATGTACAGATTAAAATATTTATAAACATTCATAGTAAGCGCGATGACCTAGCGCATGCGCACCAATAATAGCATTGATTAATCGGAAAACCGTGGCGAGTGCGGTGCCTGCATTAAATTCTATCTTGCTGAAGGCAATCAAAAAAGGCGAAGGAGAAAGTGCAAAGATGCAAAGGCCAGAGTGCGAAGTTGGGAAGGAGCGATAGTAGCATCGCTCCTTCGCCTTCGGACCTTTGCACTTTAGGCATCACATCTTCGCGCTTCGTCGTCGCATCTTTTGCTCCATTGCCTTTGAAACTTCGCATCTTCGCCCTAAGGTTGAAGTGGCCCTATCGGAACACCATAGATATAATATGTAAATGTAATTGTTAAAGGGGAATGGTCACGATTTTGGTCAAATTCTATTCTTCTGTTGGCATTATTTACAATGCTTTAGGAAAGCATTTCTACTGATCAAATGAAATTTGAGGGTCAGTTGTAAAGCAAGATACAGGGCTCACAATTCTTTATCATGTAAACAAGGCTCGTGCCCTGTTGTTGTTTACATAGGTTCAATATACCAGTAAAAATCTTTTTTCAAGTTGATTTGTCGATATTCTTATTCATTTGAAGCAAAAATAGACAGTTTCTTACGTTTAACACATTCATTAGGTCTAAAATTGGAATTTTCACTACAACATTCAAAACGTAAACAAAAGCTTTGTTTACATAGCAAAGAATTGCATGCTCTGTAACTTGCTTATAACTCAACGAATGACACTCAAATTTTGGTTGCCTATTAAAAATGCCTTGTGAACATTAAAATCGGAAAATTAATTTTTGACTAAAATCGTGACCATGCCCCTTTAAGATGACAACCATACCCCGATGCAATACGTCAATATCTTGTTATAACGGAAAGACTTTTATTTTCTAAGATATAATCCTTCTTTCACTTTAAGTTTATTTGAATATGAATTATAATTTCTGTTACTTTCTGTAAACTGCAACAAAAAATTACAATAGTGTAAAGACTATTTCACAAATGATAAAAAAATATACTGAACAACTTTAATCTACAAGGGGGTCATTATTCTACAGGGGTCAATTTTCTTCATGTGGAGTGTGCTCATTTTTATGAAAATGACACTTATTCTTCAGGCAAAGGGGTCATTTTTCTACGTAGAATAATGACCGGGGGGTCCTTTTTCTGCGTAGAATAATGACCGGGGGGTCATTATTTTGCATCGAAAAATGACCCCGGTCATTATTCTACGGGGGTCATTATTCTTCATTACACCGGTTCTGGTTTGTTCTGCCCTAGATTTTCGAATGAAAATTTTTACATGATCTATAATGATATGATTATTAAGGGGTCTTTTTAAAAAAATATTTAAAACATTTTGACCTATGACTCCACGGGAATTTGTTTAAAATGTATCATTTTTTCATTAAACATCTGTCCTATGGATTTTTCTTCTCTTCCACTTATAAAAAGTTTTGCTAAAAGTCATCATGTGGTAGCTGCCTTGAAATGCATGCATTAAGCTATATTGAGGCTCGGTAAGGTTTACTTTATCTAAAATACGGACAACAAATCCTAATCAGGCTTAAATTATATTTTAGGTGCAAATTAAATGTGCCATAACTCAGAGGGATGAATATTGACCCACCCTTCCGTTATCTTTTGTATTTTTTAAGTATGTTTTGACCACAGATTTCAATGATATACTTTTCAAGAAATTCTTGATACAACGACATCGACATTGAGGAGTGGGATACCTTAATTAAGTGTATTATTAAGTTTTATTATTTCTAATAGTTTGACAATTTCAAAAATCTGAATAGAATTTTAATATTTTAAGGAATTTTTCTCATCATTTTAAAAACAATAACTATCTAAGGGCTAATAACGCACATATTAGGTCAATTACTTACATTTTTGAAAGTGAATAAAGCACTGCAAAAAATTATCATCAGAGGATGATTTTTATTCCAAGTAAACATCATTCTTTAGTCATCTTTTTATCAAACTTAAAGGTTAACTCTTTAGCATAATGTGTACTAATGTTTGATTTCATCTTTATGTGCAAAATATATTTTGGAAATATAGTTTTATAATACGTTTACTCAAATGTGTGCAGAGGTGCAGTGAACTGCTGGTTGCTTGTTTTTATTGCTTGCATAATAAAATTGCCCTGACCCATTCTCATAATTTTGAGCTTGCCACAGAATATACAAAAGATTTAAAACGTATGAGGGAGAAAGATAAACAAAATGTCCATGCATGTCATTGTAGATTCCTCTTCAGAGTAAGTCAAATGAAGTAACAGTTACTTGACTATTTATAATTTGGATTTTTGTCAATAATAGTACAGAAGCAAGAAATAAACAATGATATGAATACATGTGACAACAATCTTATGATCGTAATGTTATGACTAATGTAGAAGGCTAGTATAAAATAAGAATTATTGTATTTTATATTTTTATATCGATTTAAAGATAGGTTTTAATTAAAATGTAATTGTGTTGAAGAATTTTACCTACCGTACTTGTGTAAAAATGTAAATTTTTTAACTGTCATAGAAAATACTCTGTTCAATCTTGCAGAAACATGTTATTTGTCAGCTATTAATCAACAGGTCAACTGATTTTCAAAAAATCAAATCAGTTGTAACATACCTTAACTCTGTTACTTACAAATCCAAACAAAAAAATCAGCAACAAACAACTGTATGTACAAGATACATTGTCAGTGCATATGATTTGAACTGATTATATGGTGTCGATTAGTAATTGATAAAAATGATCAACAATTCAATTGACTGATACGAAACCTACATGTAGAAATGTAAACAGTGCAATTTCCTGTCATGTTATCTACGAAACAACACATTAACTTAATAAAAAAGTCATTCATGGTATTAAAACAAATTTAAAATTCTTTGGTATCTGGTTAATAACTAAAACACTATCTATTTTTAATATTTGATAAATCATCAACCGATCACTTTCACACGAAACACCATATAAAGTATCGCCAACTACTTCTCCCATAATCTCTTTCCTTAAGATGTAAACTGTCTCTCTGTCTGTCTGTCTGTTTCTCTCTCAACAACATGTACAAAAGTCGTATCTCTTTAAGGAAAATAGATATGTTTTATCATTTTAAAGTAACATCGATTATATATGAAAACATTCTTTATAAGTTTGTTATTAATATATTTAAAGAATGTGATTGACCTAATTTGAAAACACTACCTTTTTATTGAATAGATTGTAATGTTGACACCTGCATCTTCAACACAATGGACACAGCAAGCACTCCATACCGAGTCCATCAGTGTTCTATGTGCCAGGGGGACACAGAGTACTGTTGCATATCGTGCAAATGTGATCTTTGCAATCCGTGTAAAGAAAATCATGTGAAAGATCTCAAAACAATAGACCATAATGTTGTGTCATACCATGATAAAACAAACTACCTCCCAAAACAAGAGATTTGCTTGAAAAATCTTAGCAATGTTTATACGAAGTATCCAAAACACCTACAATCTGGAGCATTTTATGAAACAAAGCAACAACAACACAGAAAAACCATTCACACAATCAGAAGTAATGCTCTCTTTTACAGACCTGTTCTCCTGCCCGGAATCAAGACTGATTTTAAAACCTGTCGCTCAGAATTCTCAAACTGTCAATCAGAGATGTTAACAAAGGCTCAGGAACTTAAAGATGTCATTCACTATATACATAATGATTTTCTAAAAAATGTGTTTTGTGACTTTGATTTCAAACACAGATGCTTAAAACAGAAGATGGAAATAAACAGACACATTGTCAGCCTACAGAGATACATACGCAGATATGAACAAAGAGTTATCAGACCGCTACAATTTCTCTCATCCAAAAAGACATCCTTCCTCCAGATACATCTTAAAATCCACACTAACCAGGTTTCCATGACAGATTCCTTTAACAAAGAAGATGTGGCGGAGTCACTGGGTGCAATTAAAATCATAGAGAGAGGAAACCGACGCATAGGCAACGACAGTCTGATGAAAATGTTGTATTGTGTTGAGTTAAAACAATCTTTCACATTAACAGGTGTTGGCTATTGTTATCACATTTCCTGCGTGAATTTTGACCAGGTCTGGATCAGTGATAGAGAAAATCTTATTTTGACAAACACATCAGGTGCCCTACTACATCGTGTGGAGGATTCCCGTAGTGGTTTATTTAGTGAAAGAGGTTTTCACACAGTGAACAGTGAGAATGAACTAATTTATATAGATAGGAATGATAACATCAACAAACTGTCAAACGATATGAAAACAACCACCACATTTATAGTGACAACATATTCTGCATGGGTACCACTGTGTGTTTACTGGTCCCCGTCCACTGGGGATGTACTGGTCGGGATGTTTAACAAAAGTATAGGCAAGGTAACCCGGTATAATCAGAGTGGACAACTGACACAAACTATACGAAGCGACAACACAGTACAGGTACTGTATAGAGGACCCAACTTTATAACAGAGAACAACAATGGGGATCTCGTTGTGTCTGACTTTGATTGTTTCAATATGACTGGCGCTGTAGTGGTGACAGAGCGTGGAGGAAAACATCGTTTCTCCTACACAGGGCCTCCAACAGGAGGTGGACTAGAGCCACGAGGAATCTGCACTGACGCGCTATCACACATCCTGGTATGTGATTATAAAAACAACACAGTACAGATTATAAACAAGAACGGTCAGTTCCTATCGCATATACTAACAGAACCACAAGAAATGGGTATACTGTACAGTCTGAGCTTTGACATCAATACTTACCGTCTCTGGGTTGGATTAATTTACAACAACAAGGTATATGTTTACAGATATATCACCAGACATGACGCTCTGAAAGGTAAGTCTGAGTCATTATCATTTGTGTTGAAACATTTGTGTTATCACAAATTTGGAAATGAGATCTTAGTATGTATTTTTGCTGTTCTTGTTGTAAATGTATTAAACATTCTATAGTAATTAATTATTTCGGTATTTATTCTTTCCATAGTGGTTGTAATTAATTCATTGGATAATTTTTCATGTAATTGCATTTAATTATTTACGTGTGAATACATATTATTATACATGTATGTACATGTAGTATATTACCGTTTTACTTTTTATGCTCAAACTGATTGAAATTAAAAGATGAAAACTTTATAATACGTTTATATACCAGCGAGATACGTTAAATTTAGTTAAATGAGTTTGATAAATTATTTATTCAGATAATTGAATAAGGTACATCTACTCCTTGCAACAAAACATGACTGGAAACTTTTGTTTGATGTTTGTAGATCAAAGTCATATGATGGAGTCTTTGAATGGAATCCAAACCACAAAGACAGAAAAACCGCACCAAGGAAACCAGTGTCTGAAAAAACAGATGTTTTCCCCCAATTTACTTCACACTATCACAGTGACATGTGTTGGCCATTGTCAGCACATTTCCTGTGTGACATCAGACCGGATCTGGGTCAGTGATGATAAAAACAATCTCATCTTGACAGACACAACAGGTGTCCCTCTACATCGTGTGGAGGATGTATGTAGTGATTTATTTCGCAATGTATGTTTGGGGAAGTTATGTACTAATTCATATGGATTACACACAGTGAACAGTGAGAGTGAACTTTTTTATATAGATAGCAATTATAACATCAAGAAACTGTCAAACGGTATGAAAACAACCACCACATTTGTAGAAACAGAATACTCTTCATGGAGACCACAGTGTTTGTACTGTTCCACGTTCACTGGGGATATATTAGTCGCGATGTGTTATATAAATGCATGTATACGGACAGGCAAGGTAACCCGATACAACCAAGGCGGACAAGTGACACAAACCATAATACACGACAGCACAGGCCGGGGCCTGTATAATTCACCTAACTTTATAACAGAAAACAACAATGGTGATATCGTTGTGTCCGACAATAACTCTATTTTTTTGTCTGGTGCTGTAGTGGTGACAGAGCGTGATGGAAGACATCGTTTCTCTTACACAGGACATCCATCCAAATCCGGACTAAGGCCACATGGAATATGTACTGATGCGCTGTCACACATTCTGGTGTGTGATTGTAAAACCAAAACAGTACAAATGATAGACAGGGACGGTCAGTTCCTGTCACATCTATTAACAGACTCAAAAGAGATGGGTGGACTATACGGCCTTAGTTTTGATGTCAACACTCACTGTCTTTGGGTTGGATATTGCAACAAGGTGTGTGGCTATAGGTATATCGACAGACAGGACGCCCTTACAGGTTAGTCTTGGTCATTATCATTCATATTAATTAAAAGTAGATAACTAAGACACACAATTTGTATAAATAATAGCCAGTAAGATACATGTAAGTCACGTTTTTCTGTGTTTTTGTTTGTCAACATAAAAAGCTCATTGTAACAGGATAAGCTGTATATACGAGTTATTGGAATTAATTTGTTCATTTAAAATAAATAACAATTAGGAACATTTTTTCATCGATCAGATCTATAGTCACATGTTATTGCATTTATTTAATTGAAATAAAAATTCATTGTAAATAATTAAGCAACTGAATGTATTACTGTGGTTTCACCAATAGTCGTTGAATACCAATTTTCATGAATTGTGTTGTTAAGTTGATCCATGAAATTTAATGTGTAATTTAAAGTGCAATTTCTACTAACATTTTGAACTGACAGGATCATTGGCCACGAATTTACGTATCCTTGAAACTGTGATTTTTACTTCATCCACGAAAATTGATGCCCTTGAATATTAATGAAACCACAGTTTGTTGTTACTTAATATGTACTTGTATTGTTTAATTAAATTGATTTAATGAATTGAATACAAAACAATTCGTGTCTTGCTGTAAGAAGTTTCAACTTTTTATATGTATAAATAGCTCTATCATTACATATTCTGTATTGTATTGATTAATTAACAGCTAATTGATGATTTTTTGTAGATAAACACACATACTCTCCTGATGAGGATGCCCTATCATTCTCAACAGCAGCCGTAGAATGGATATAGCTTGTATATTGACAGGTTTTGAAAGGTTTTGTACAAACCAAATCTAGTATGGTATCAACAATACACATGTTGTTTGTCACTTTCTTCAACATCCGCAGCAGAAATTGATCAGTGTATACATACAGTTAACATATAGTGTAACACGGACTCCTGTTGTTTCACACACACTTTAACCAAGTTTTACTTAAGAACCTGATTTTATGTTTTTTCAAATTCAAAGTGCTGAAGATTGATTGGATAATAGTTTTTCTTTCCTCGGCAATGTTTGATCCGTAAGTTACACTTTTTCCATCGGTGTCCCTGATGTATTTTATAAGCGGCTAATAATTGATCTCTTTTTATTTACTTATGCAGACATGTACTTGAGGAGAACAATTTGTTTTTCTTCTAATCATTTTTTTTTTTTAAATATCATCATATTGATTATTATCTCATGGCGTTCGGTTTAATACTTATTAAGCTATGGTTGTTTTATTAGTCACGGACAATATCTGTTCGAATTCCTACTGTCCGATCCTATTTCAATTTGAAATAAAATATTGTTTAAACTACAGACAATTTTTTAACATGTAACAGATCACATTTCATTTGCATCAGATGATAAGGAGCTCAATTATGAGTTTACTAGAGCCACACGAAAAAAGGAAGAGCCGGGATATTTGCTAAAAGATATTTAGATAAAATATTTTTCGATTTATTAAAAATCAAATACATTTATTACATATTGTTATAAGTTTTTAAATGTTTTTACTTTAATATAACATGAATGTGACAGTAGCATTACTTGATTTAAAAAGGACACAAAGTTTCAAATAAATGATTGAGTACTCTACTATCGCTCGACTAAAGTTTCCGATTAATTGACTAAGCCAATTGAGTAAAATTGACATCCCTAGATAATACCTAGATGGATTTTTAGCATTTACTTGCACGACTTAAGTTAAATAAATTTTATATATAAATATACTTGAAAGCTGCTAGGTCCGATTTTATATCAAATTTTGTGCACGCTTTTAAACGATGATTATGCTAAGTATAATAAAAATTATGTATAATAATAGACATTGCCGTAGTCTTTCCATTCAATTAAGCCAAATGTCAATGAAAAAAAAAATATGCACAAAATGTTTTAACAAAACAAACGACCTAAAAGAGTATCGCGTTATTTGCCTCCGTGTTAAAATTCACCCCTGAGGTCAAGACGGGTATGGTTGTATCACGACTTTGACATCGCTTTAAATAAAGGTGTAATGTTAAGGCAAATTACAAATCAATCTGTGAACGTTTTGTTCGCTAATATTTCTGAAGTTTGCTTTGTTTACAGTAGATGCGCATGCATAGCATGCGGATTGAATAATCCCAATTACTCGGGCGACGAAATTAAACTGTTCCCTTTTCTAAACATTCCCATGATGCATTTTGGTTTGTTTTTCGTTTGCCCAAAACAAAGATATTTATATCTACTTTGATTATTTCTAACTTTGAAGGAAGACCGATTCTGCTGGTGTAAATAGGAGAAAGTCCATAACTTATTAAGATAAATGGTTTGTATGGAAAATTATTTGATACTGTAATATCAAAAAAATCGGACCAAGCAGCTTTAAACATTTTGTGGAAAATAAATCAAAAGTATACAAGGTAAGGAACTTGATAACTAGACGACATTATTTTGCAAACAACCGAATTTGACAAGAAATATCACTATTTGAAGACGAACAGATTTTGAGTCCCGTAAAGTTGAATAATAACGAAATTCAACACTTTTATAACGAATTTCTTTACAATCTAAAAAGTTTGAACTACAATTTACATGTAATATTATAGTTTAAATGAAATTATATTCATATAAATTCTTCAATTCACAATCTGATTATTAAAGGCATTCAAAGAAAGTATTTTTATTCTAAGCCCAATTAGCAATAAATTGTAGCACAGGGAAAGAAAACACGTTTTGCTTTATTTGGATCTTTTGAATTATGATTCTTTTTGTAAACATATTAAATGAATGGTTTATAAATGAAGGATAAAATGATTCAATCTTTTAAGCAAATTTACCGTATATCAGGATTTTTTTTTCCGCGTCATGTTTTTTCCGCGAATTAGAATCTAGAACGTTATATAAATCTTACGCGAATCAAATGTTCACTATTTCAAAGTCACATTGAAAATATAATTCACGATTGTTTAAACCTGTGAGGTAAGAGGGGAATATTATCTATATCGTCGCTCTTTGTAATGAAAAATTCGGACTATTAAACCATTTACACGATTTCCTTGAAGTGAAATAATTACATATAATGATTTTAAGAGACTCAAACAGTCCTAGATTAATCGATCATGTACTGTTACATAAACTAGTAGCTCATGTATGATTAGACATCGGTTCACGTTAGGAAAGCCACCGTTTTAATTACCTTCTTTTAAATAAACAATGAGGCTAACATATCTATTATCTGGCGCTTGTCCTCAAATTCCGTAAAATGTCGGAGCAGTTCTTCATTTCTTTTCAAAAGTCGAATCCTTTTCTGCTTCAACTGATATTCTTTCAAGCGGCGCTGTTGGAGGAGAAGATTTCCTTTAAGCGATGTGAGCGGCATGATGCACTTGATTCAAATGATAAGAGAATAACGTTCAAGTACATAATTAACGTTAAGGACTGTCTAGAACATTCTATAACGTCGCGTGCTATTTAGAACGTTAAGAACAATAACGTTGCATCATCCTCAGAATTTTCTAGAAAGGCGCATAACGTTATAACGTCATTATTCAACGTCTTAATTCTCGGTGACTTCATAGAGATCGGACGTGTTTTTACAAGAAGAATAGTTTACTCAATAAAAACTGCCATGAAATTATGCTTACTATAGCTTAGCATTATTAGCTTACTATTAATAGCATTATTAGCTTGAGTCCCCAGAAGCTGGATTACCAGCCGTCCTCGCTGGGGGAGTTCAACACCTCATTTGCATAAAAAATGCACTCAGTTGAACTTCCCAGCGGGACGGCTTATACTACTATTATTTTATACCCCAAGATGATTTTGCACAATTAAACAGATAACGAATGTGGCTCTCTAATTTTAATTGCATATACATATAAATTATGTACTTTCTCCCATTTTTGTTGGTATCACGTATCTGGATGGGCTATTAAGGGCGTATTTTTACTCTGACCATCAAAATTGCATGGAATGTACAGCAAACAAACAATGTTCAAACCTAATTGTCCACATGATCATATATAACTCCAAACACCCTTCATTCAAATGTACAGAGGAATTGAATTTCCGTTACTCTTGTATCAAATGTAATTGACTATAAATAATGATCAGGTGTCTGTATTCACAAAGCTGCTGTCAAAAGGTACATGAAACAAGTAATAGTATTTCAGCACAATTTAATGTTTCTTTTGTTTCTTTCATCTTTTGCAAACGAAAATTTTTCGAAAATGAAGAAAATAACAATGAATTTATGTAATATATATATATATATATATATATATATATATATATATATATATATATATATATATATATATATATATATATATATATATATAAAACACTAAAAATGGCTAACGACACGAACAATATATAAAAAGTGCCTGTTTGGGAGGGTAACAGTTGAAATTGACACCCCGAGAAAACCATTGTCAACCGACGCGAAGCGGAGGTTGACAATGGTTTTCGAGGGGTGTCAATTTCAACTGTTATCCTCCCAAACAGGCACTATTTATTTTGTTATACTGAATGTCTTTTTTAAAATTTTTAAGAAAATTTTACTGCTTTTATATAGGAATAACGTGAATTCTACAGCGAACCGTACGCGCATAATTTTCGCGCATGTAACATTTTTTAATGTTACCCGTTGCCAAGTGCGTTGCTAACGCTGAGGGTAATAGTATATTTTATTAACTGCGTCTTAACCAATCAGATTTCAGTATTTAACATGAAAGTATAACAATACAAATTGTCAAATTTTCGGGACAACCAGTCCCTTCTTCCGGACCAACAAATAAATTACCTAAGTAAAAAACAAAGAATACAATATCTAAAGCTACTACTAAACTACCTAAGAAACTATTAGTAGCTTTAGATTTTGTGTTCTTTGTTTCAAAAATAAAATTATTTTTATGGTTTAAAATATAACGACTAAGCTTAATACATAGAATCAAAAGTGAAATAAATTTGATTTTAAACCTTATAGGAATCAGTTTTAGTGAAACAATGAGGTCAGTTCTTTTTCAGTGCTTGCCAGTTCTCTAGGTTTCTCCGTACCGTTATTAAGATATGATAGTATTGTTTGATATTCTCAGGAGTGTCTCGGTACGTTTCTAAAATTATCAGTACCGTCAGTCTTGTCAAAGTTTATCAATACTGTTGGTGCATTGTCAGTATATATTGCATAGTTTTATCAGTACACATCGGGACTGTCTTGGATAAGACTTGCTAAATCATATACATTTCGATCAACAATATGAGAATTGTGGTTATAGTTTTTTGCTTCCTTAGCACAGGTTTGAAATTACTTTATTTCATCCAAACTTGTTTTGAAAATCGAAAACTTAAATACGAGGTATACTATATCACAATTTTGCTTAAATATAATATAAACCAATTGGTTACATTTTTTATTGGAATCAATAGAGTGTTTTTAACCAAATAAGTACTATATTTTATATTTTGGTATATAAGAATTCACACTTAGTTTAATTTAGCATTGATTTTTTTTTTTCAATTTCAAGAATGAAAATATAGAATTATCAACAGGCTATGGAAATTTTACCCACAGAGGAACCACAAACTCACACCTAGATATATCACGTATATTTCCCTAACCCCCTCACCACATATATATGTTTGTTTGGTGTTTTTTTTTTTTTTGTTTAAAACAACATCTCTACTGCTTTACTCGCACGACAGATTCGAATTTAAGTGACACAATTTTAATGAACGGTTACAATATAACTATGGTGCTCCGATGGAGCCACTTCGATCTTCGCACTTTCGCCGTTAGAGTGCGAAGTTGCGAGGGCGAAAGTGCGAAGATGCGACGTCGAAGCGCAAAAATGCGATGGCGAAAGTGCGAAGGTACGAAGGCGAAGGAGCGATACTACTATCGCTCCTTCACCTTCGCAACTTCGCACTCTCGCCTTCGCACGTTCGCACTTTCGCTTTCGCCTTTTTTGATAGCATTCAGAATGTCTCGGTTGATTCAAAGAATTTGATGCAGGCACCGTACTCGCCAAGGTTTTCCGATTAATCCATGATATTATTGGTACGCATGCGCTAGGCCATTGTGCTTACTATGAATGTGTATAGAAATGTTAGTGCTGGCTATGCCTAATCATAATATACTCCAGGCACATAAAATGTAATGTCCGCCATAATGTATACATATGCACTTCCAGAATCCTGTCACTTACCAGCTGTCTGTTTACCGTGGATCACAGTAACATTCTAATTTTCATTATGCGACACTCCTTGCTCATGTATGGATCTAGAGGGGGAGAGGGGTCCGCCGCCCCGCCCCCGGAAAATTCAATATTAATAACTTCACATCTGCAGTAAAGGGAGAAAATTTAATTTTATTAATTATACAAAATAAAATCTCCAAAATATATCTCGGACCCCCCCCCCCCCTCCCCGACAAATATAATAATCCATCGACCCCCCCCCCCCCCCCCCACGAAAAATTTATGGATCTGCGCAAGCTGTTGAAAATAAATTCTAAAAAGTTCATCGTCTGCCTCAGATGTCCTTTTATACAGCTAAAATTGTCTTTAAACGATAGAGAGCTCCACAATTATAAAAATGCGAAGGCGAAAGCGCGAAGATGCGAAGGCGAGAGAGCGAAGCTGCGATGGCGAAGGAGCGACAATAGTATCGCTTCTATGCCTTTGCAACTTCTCACTTTTGCCTTTGCATCTTCGCGCTTCGCCGTCGCATCTTTGTACTTTCGCTCCTTCGCCGTTGCATCTTCGCACTTTCGCCTTCGCAACTTCGCACTCTCGCACCTCGACCTAAAGGTGAAAGTGCGAAGGTCGATGTGGCCCCATCGGAACACCACAGATAACCCTTTTTTCGCAGTAAAACGTTAAATTTCTTTTTGAGACACAATCTTTGATAGTGTGTCTCTAACACAAAAAGCTCAAAACCTTTATTTTTCTAGCTTCGTGATGGAAATATCATTCAATGGTGCACTATCAACTAGTACACCAGATTGTTTATCAACAGAGGCAAGCACTCGTAGATTGAGGATTCACCTTTCGAATGAATTCGATCTATATGTAACATTTCACATTATTCTTATTTATTGAATACACTGGGCATTAAAACGTTCTTCCAACTTGTCAGTATCCATGTCTACAGAGGCTGCCATTTCTGCATCAGGTACGTATATCGTAGGCATTTTTCTTCATTTGGCTGATTTAAAATAGGAAAGAAGATCACGTGCCGAAAAAAATCCTGACTTTTGATAGTACGAAATGGCAAGGGTTTGTGAGAAGCGTTGCGGATCAGAAAGCATTGGCTAGCGAAGATGAATGATTGAATTGGCTTCCTTAAGCATATTGGATAAACAACAGAATATTATTAATTTTAATAGTGACGACCGCCATAAAATATTGAAATTTTACACGTTTATTAAGAATGTTAGTGTCTAATATATTCTAGCGTAAGTTGTATTACATATTCATTCAAAACATCCAACTGTCCAAGTAGCGCAGTGGACAATGCACTCGCTTATCACCGCTGCGACACAAGTACGATCCCCGTGATGGACAGTGGTTGTACGTGAAAGGGTATGGTGCTCGCTCGCTTGGACATGTGGGTTTTCTCCGGGCTCTCTGGTTTCCTCCCATATTAATGACCCCATTCGTGCCAACGAAATATATTGATATAAGGTGTAGAACTTGTTTATCAATCGTTGTAAAATAAATAAAGTTCAGGGTTTTTTTCAATTCAAACAAGTCGTCCCTCTTATTGCCAAGTTACTGGGGGTTTTTAAAGCTGAATTTTTTTAAGAACTTTTTATTTTCATTGTAGTTTACTTTTTTAATGATGTTGGAGTTCGTATCCCATGTTCCCATGTTTGATTTGATTTGATTTTTTATGTTATTTTTTTTTGGGGGGGGGTGGGTTGAAGTGGTTTGCTTTTTTTTTGCTTGAAATTGTTATCATTATTTTAAGTGACAACACAGTCTGCTCCGTGTCCTCATGGATGGCTTAACCGTGGGTCGTCATGCTACGCTTTTTTTACAGATGTTCCAGCCACATGGCCAGAAGCAGAGGTTAAAATAAATCATGACTTATGATGTCATAGTATTACAAACAAATACTCTAATTGATTTGGTCAACTATTATAATATGTCATTTGATCTGTAATCGATTTTGTGATAGTAATCTTTTAGGTTCATTGCAATTTAATGCAATCGCGATTGGTTGAAATTGAGACAGTTGTTGAGGAGGAATTTCTGTCAGTGCATTTAATGAACAGCAGATTTACAGGTACGGATACTGTACGTTAATAGATTAATTGAGTTACTCAAATGAGCCATTACTATCGGTTTTCATTCGTCGTTGTATGACGTCCGCCAGGTGTTATACGTGTAACCAGCATGTAACTTTTAAAGTATTTTTAGCATTTACGTAGACACTACTAGTTTTATCTTGAAATTTATTATCACTATTCATATGGTCCTATATGTGTTTTTTTTTCTTTACTGACTAACTAAGGACATGAATATGAAAAACAGTGAGGGTTATAATTTATCTGGGACCAAGTGAACGCAATTAAAAAAGATTTATTTCAAAGTGCGTGAAAATTGTCATAAACGCAATTTAAAAAATAAGCTAAATGACCAGGGTTTAATTAAAATATAAAAGCTGACGTCATCAATACCTTGTTTAGCTCAATGCAACACAACCAAAATATAACTTGATAAACATTGTTTTTATTGATGGGTTATTTCATAATCTTTCTTAACTTAACAATTTACACGATAAGAACATAAAAAAGAATTTGATGAGTATTTGAATAGAAAACAAATGATGGAAGTGTATGTATGTTAAAAACTTGGCTTCAGGAAGTTTTTGGATTGGATTGTCCGACATCTTGATAGACGGAGAATGGTTATGGATGTCAACTCAAACAGTTGCTCAATACACTAACTGGTGGCCCGGGGAACCAAATAACTATCACCACATTCCAGAAGACTGTGCAGCCAAATCAACCGCTCCTCGATTGTATCATTGGACTGACTACCCCTGTTCAATGAAACTTCACTTTATTTGTGAAAAGGAGTAAGGTTTTACCTACAATGCGATCTAAAAATTATCGAATTCTTCTATGAATGGGTTAAATATCGAACTCCTTATTTCTTTTACACGTCTTACATCTTTTTAGGGCTCACGGACACGAACATTGGGTAGTAGTTGGATAAGTTGTCACTTGGCCAATAATAAACCAAAAGAAGCATTTGACTGAGTCGGTTTGTTACCGGTTATATAAGACAAAAAAAACAAATGAATCAAGTATTCCGAAACTCAAAATAAGACTCGTTATATAAAAGTTATGTTAATTTGTATAAAATTTGAAAAAAGCGTCAAGTTCAAACGTTCTGCACGCGCGACGCATTATGCCGCAGCCAATTTATGTTTTACGATAGAAGTAAGTTTGTTATGCCAATCATAAAAGACGTAGCCAGTGATAACTAATTATTGAACGCTCAATTAAACAGATTGATATTTTCAAGTTTCCCGCTTGTCCTTTAAATTTTTTCGTCATTTAACAATCGATTTTCCATGCAATTTTGACTCTGAACTAAACAAAGAAACTAAAGGCCAAACAACCGCACTAGAGATATGTAGTTAAACACGCAATGTAGGAATGATTATTTTATTTTATGATAATGAACTTTGAAAAAAACATAATTTTTTTTTAGTTTTATCAAAAAATGCTTTTAAAAATCTAGATATTTAAAGATCAAGAACTTATTCTAGTTACAATCCGACTTGGATACCCAATCCTTCAATTACATGTTGCATCATTCCTTTATGGGTCACCTTATAGCGAACTTTCAACAAGCTAATTAAATATCCGCTTCCAAATCTTGGTTGGAAGTTTGGACATTTGTGTTTCATTTTCACCGACAAAGATAATGCTCGAGATATCTCGTAAAGTAAATAGAGTAATGGAGAACTTTGCAATGGAGATATTTTGATAGGAATTTTGCCATTTTAAAATAAATGTCTAATGATTGACATCTTCGTTATCCAGGTTTTCTGATCCGCACCACTTCTCACGAACCCCTTGGCATATCGTGCTATCAAAAGTCGGGATTTTTTTCAGGGTTTTGATTGGGGTTTACTGAAACCGTTCGACCAATTAAAAAAATGCAAATCATATGTGATTTAATCACAAAAGTTTCTCTACAGTTTATTCACGTGTGTCTCTAACACAAAAAGCTCAAAACCTTTATTTTTCTAGCTTCGTGATGGAAATATCATTCAATGGTGCATTATCAACTAGTACACCAGATTGTTTATCAACAGAGGCAAGCACTCGTAGATTGAGGATTCACCTTTCGAATGAATTCGATCTATATGTAACATTTCACATTATTCTTATTTATTGAATACACTGGGCATTAAAACGTTCTTCCAACTTGTCAGTATCCATGTCTACAGAGGCTGCCATTTCTGCATCAGGTACGTATATCGTAGGCATTTTTCTTCATTTGGCTGATTTAAAATAGGAAAGAAGATCACGTGCCGAAAAAAATCCTGACTTTTGATAGTACGAAATGGCAAGGGTTTGTGAGAAGCGTTGCGGATCAGAAAGCATTGGCTAGCGAAGATGAATGATTGAATTGGCTTCCTTAAGCATATTGGATAAACAACAGAATATTATTAATTTTAATAGTGACGACCGCCATAAAATATTGAAATTTTACACGTTTATTAAGAATGTTAGTGTCTAATATATTCTAGCGTAAGTTGTATTACATATTCATTCAAAACATCCAACTGTCCAAGTAGCGCAGTGGACAATGCACTCGCTTATCACCGCTGCGACACAAGTACGATCCCCGTGATGGACAGTGGTTGTACGTGAAAGGGTATGGTGCTCGCTCGCTTGGACATGTGGGTTTTCTCCGGGCTCTCTGGTTTCCTCCCATATTAATGACCCCATTCGTGCCAACGAAATATATTGATATAAGGTGTAGAACTTGTTTATCAATCGTTGTAAAATAAATAAAGTTCAGGGTTTTTTTCAATTCAAACAAGTCGTCCCTCTTATTGCCAAGTTACTGGGGGTTTTTAAAGCTGAATTTTTTTAAGAACTTTTTATTTTCATTGTAGTTTACTTTTTTAATGATGTTGGAGTTCGTATCCCATGTTCCCATGTTTGATTTGATTTGATTTTTTATGTTATTTTTTTTTTGGGGGGGGGGGGGGTGGGTTGAAGTGGTTTGCTTTTTTTTTGCTTGAAATTGTTATCATTATTTTCAGTGACATCACAGTCTGCTCCGTGTCCTCATGGATGGCTTAACCGTGGGTCGTCATGCTACGCTTTTTTTACAGATGTTCCAGCCACATGGCCAGAAGCAGAGGTTAAAATAAATCATGACTTATGATGTCATAGTATTACAAACAAATACTCTAATTGATTTGGTCAACTATTATAATATGTCATTTGATCTGTAATCGATTTTGTGATAGTAATCTTTTAGGTTCATTGCAATTTAATGCAATCGCGATTGGTTGAAATTGAGACAGTTGTTGAGGAGGAATTTCTGTCAGTGCATTTAATGAACAGCAGATTTACAGGTACGGATACTGTACGTTAATAGATTAATTGAGTTACTCAAATGAGCCATTACTATCGGTTTTCATTCGTCGTTGTATGACGTCCGCCAGGTGTTATACGTGTAACCAGCATGTAACTTTTAAAGTATTTTTAGCATTTACGTAGACACTACTAGTTTTATCTTGAAATTTATTATCACTATTCATATGGTCCTATATGTGTTTTTTTTTCTTTACTGACTAACTAAGGACATGAATATGAAAAACAGTGAGGGTTATAATTTATCTGGGACCAAGTGAACGCAATTAAAAAAGATTTATTTCAAAGTGCGTGAAAATTGTCATAAACGCAATTTAAAAAATAAGCTAAATGACCAGGGTTTAATTAAAATATAAAAGCTGACGTCATCAATACCTTGTTTAGCTCAATGCAACACAACCAAAATATAACTTGATAAACATTGTTTTTATTGATGGGTTATTTCATAATCTTTCTTAACTTAACAATTTACACGATAAGAACATAAAAAAGAATTTGATGAGTATTTGAATAGAAAACAAATGATGGAAGTGTATGTATGTTAAAAACTTGGCTTCAGGAAGTTTTTGGATTGGATTGTCCGACATCTTGATAGACGGAGAATGGTTATGGATGTCAACTCAAACAGTTGCTCAATACACTAACTGGTGGCCCGGGGAACCAAATAACTATCACCACATTCCAGAAGACTGTGCAGCCAAATCAACCGCTCCTCGATTGTATCATTGGACTGACTACCCCTGTTCAATGAAACTTCACTTTATTTGTGAAAAGGAGTAAGGTTTTACCTACAATGCGATCTAAAAATTATCGAATTCTTCTATGAATGGGTTAAATATCGAACTCCTTATTTCTTTTACACGTCTTACATCTTTTTAGGGCTCACGGACACGAACATTGGGTAGTAGTTGGATAAGTTGTCACTTGGCCAATAATAAACCAAAAGAAGCATTTGACTGAGTCGGTTTGTTACCGGTTATATAAGACAAAAAAAACAAATGAATCAATATTCCGAAACTCAAAATAAGACTCGTTATATAAAAGTTATGTTAATTTGTATAAAATTTGAAAAAAGCGTCAAGTTCAAACGTTCTGCACGCGCGACGCATTATGCCGCAGCCAATTTATGTTTTACGATAGAAGTAAGTTTGTTATGCCAATCATAAAAGACGTAGCCAGTGATAACTAATTATTGAACGCTCAATTAAACAGATTGATATTTTCAAGTTTCCCGCTTGTCCTTTAAATTTTTTCGTCATTTAACAATCGATTTTCCATGCAATTTTGACTCTGAACTAAACAAAGAAACTAAAGGCCAAACAACCGCACTAGAGATATGTAGTTAAACACGCAATGTAGGAATGATTATTTTATTTTATGATAATGAACTTTGAAAAAAACATAATTTTTTTTTAGTTTTATCAAAAAATGCTTTTAAAAATCTAGATATTTAAAGATCAAGAACTTATTCTAGTTACAATCCGACTTGGATACCCAATCCTTCAATTACATGTTGCATCATTCCTTTATGGGTCACCTTATAGCGAACTTTCAACAAGCTAATTAAATATCCGCTTCCAAATCTTGGTTGGAAGTTTGGACATTTGTGTTTCATTTTCACCGACAAAGATAATGCTCGAGATATCTCGTAAAGTAAATAGAGTAATGGAGAACTAACTTTATGTTTCTCATACTTCAACGGATCGTTACTGGGGGAGCTTCATTTATTTGTTTTTTTTTTAGCCGAAGCTATTGGACCAAATTTATACAGCGAAATTGGAGGATTCGTAATTATCAAAAATGAAGCCTGAATTGCATGTTACATGTACTACATAGCTGCTACAATCTTTAACAAGTAAATTTTGAATAGTATTTATTTCTATGGCACTGTCGTTAAAAAATATGATGATGTTTAAAGTGCGGCATTTTATTTTTGTTTCTGGATGCACTTTTTTGCTTGAAAAAACTACAGTCTGTTTTTAACTTTATAACCAGACGTATATATGACGGCTTGTTTCAAATAGTTTTAATTTTTTTTTTTCAAAAGATGTTTATATATGATCAATATATAATAGTTACTAAATACGATAAACAATGCTACAGGTAAAAAGTGTAAACATATTTCCATAAACCTTAAAACAATGTCTATGTCATATCTTTGTTGGTTGGTGTCTGTCTTGTGTTTGCTTGTGCAATTTATGTTAGTTTGTTTTAATTGCGAGCTTTGAAAATGTTCTTGATTGTAGGATTGGCAAATTCTTTGTGAAAAGTCATAATACAAAAATTGTTGTTAATCAATTTATATTGGAAAAAAAATATACCCTACAAACAACAATTCGAATATTAACAAAATTTATGTAGTTCACGAATATATTACCTATTTTAGCACTGAGTGCTTTTTTGGATGTCGTTGTTCTTTTGACACACAAAACAGTGCAGAAAAAGTAAATACCGCGCGTTATAAAGCAATGTTTTAAAACTGCATTAAATGAACTTCCTGTCGTTTTAGAGCTTATTGTAATTTTCGTTTTGTTTCCTTATTTATATATTTATGTCTCTCAAATGCTTGCACGCTTTCATCACTCTGATTTGCATTGTTTCAACATTCTTCGAAGAAACGTTTCTCCAAAACAGCTACGGGCGTATAAAAGCATTGAATAAGCAAAGACTTTAAAGTTTAGACATCATATTTGATAATGAATGAATTTTATTTCGCATTCTACAAACCGACGGGTGATGGTTAAGAGACCAACGTTAATTACCTATGATTAAAATAGCATTTTTGCGAATTTATTACCAACCCTACTTAGAAAATGGAACTGAAACATAATTTTTTCTGTTTAAGGTATCCGATCCATAATAACCCAGATTTAATGAATCTGGATGCATAATGTTTTGGCTTAATACTCATAACTTTAATGCTGAAGTATCATTATGTGAGAGCGGAATGTGTCCTAATTAATGACCTTCCCCTTTTCCTGCAGAGTTACCGCCTTTGATTTTAATCTATAAAAATTATTTTTTTAAAATCTATACAGTATAAAATTTATTTTCAATAGTCTTTGTATTTTTAATGATAAAAAAGACCTTTCCACCGAAGCATTTATTAATTTTCTGGGTATTTACTTTTTTATCTTTTAAAATGTGCCCGTTGACCTTAATGCAATCATCATTAATTAATTACATACTGCTTAGTAAATAACAATTTTGTAAATGACGTAGTAACCTAAGGAACTACGAGATCAGGGTATCTCTGTAGCGAGTGATTCTTTGTTTTATTAGTACAGATAGATGAAACCCAGTGAAAAAAAGCGGGATTGGATGTTTGTATAGTAACGGTTGTGATTTGATTCCTCGTGAAAATACATGTGTTTCTATGATATTGTGTAGGAATGAAAAATATTTCTTCCGAGTTGAAAAGATATCTTTTTCTCGCTCTTGCTATAGGCAAGAAATCATAGTTCTTTTGCACATTCTGTTTAAAATTTATTCTAGTGACATCATTTATTGAGCCATAGGTACAATATTAAAACGCAAATAAATTGAATTCATGAATTTCACGTTTACTTATGTTTACCATCTTATATATCCAAAAATGGCTCTGTGTTAAATTCAGATCTAATATAACAAGTAATTTAGGGCAAAACTCAATGATGACTTTTTATTTCGTACATCCCTTTGGTGAAAAATGAAAAAAATGACAATAACAAACCGTCAACCATCTCAAAAAAAAAACGAAATACAAATTTAAAGCAGAGCAATACGTGCACGGACCTCAAAAATATTTGAGGTAGGATCAGGTGCCTAGGAGTAGTGAGCATCCTCTGCTGACCGGTCGCACCCGCCGCGTGCTCCTTGTCACAATTGGGCAGGTCATAATCGAGTAAAAATTTTAGAATCCGAAAAACAAAACGTTGATGACTTCGGCTTGCTCGTGGCCAAAATACAAACCTTGAGCCAACACGGACCTTCATTACATTGGAGGTAGTATCAGGTGCCTAGGAGGAGTGAGCATCCTCTGCTGACCAGTCACACCCGCCGTGTGCTCTTTGTCGTAATCGGGAAAAAATCGGAAAAATCCGTAGATAATTTGGAAATTAATTAGGGTCTAACAATTAGTATGAAAAACGTCGGTCAGTATGCGGCCCAGTGGAAGATTGTATTTGCTGACAAGGTCGTTGTATCGACCATAGAACCTACAAAAATATGACTTAAATCGAGACTGCTGATAGTCAGGTTTTATCAACTTGTTTGTCAGAAGCTTTCCTTGCCTTAGAAACTGTTCATTCGAAAAGCATGCTCTTGCGCATCGAATTAACTGAGACAAAAACATCACATGCAGGTGATGAAGGAATATTGCTATAAAAGTAAGGAAAGTTGACTATAGAAAAACAGTCATCGCGTTACTCACAAAGTTTTGGTGATAGGTTACCATCATTGTTCATTTCCAGTAATATATCCAAAAATTAAACAGACGACGCAGACTCTGTGGTCTCTTTTATTTTAAGTTCACTGGGATATATCGACTGGTAATAACAATTGTTAATTGATAATACGTCGTCGATATACCTGAATGTTGAGTTGAAGGCTACAGCGTATGATTTATTTTTTTCACGTACAAGTTTCGTCTGCTTCATAAGAATACAAAAATAGGTCTGCTAACAATGGGGCACAATTGGTACTCATGGGAATTCCAACAGATTGTTGGAAGACTTTATTTCCAAACACTACATTGATGTTGTCTATCAGAAACTCAATTATTTTTAATGTCAAATGCAAAATACTTGTTTGTTTAATGAAAATGGTTTAAAATATTTTTATTTAGATTTCCAATGCCACGGTAAGCATTTTTACGACTTCCATTTTTTTATTGAAGAACTGTCGATGATATCAAAAGCCTAGATTTTAATTTGTCATGGGGAATGGGTGTATAAAGCGTTGAAAATCGTACGTTTCATTGCTATTTATTTTTGTAAGATTTTGAGACCTCGAAGTTTCTAATAATTCTTCAAAGTTTTTTAGTATCCACTTCTGATTCACACCACTTCTGGACTATTTTGTTGTATTGTACTCTAACATTTTTCCTTCACTACTGTAAGAATTTTAGTAAGGAGTAAAGAGAACATTTACTTGAACCTGCTATTTATCTTTGTTTGGAAAGGCTGTTATGGGTGTAAGTAGGATTACAATGTGTAGAATCATGTGTAGTGGTATAAAATATTGTTAAAAACATACGCGAAAATTCCTGCTAAGTATCGAATTTAATCAAACTCTCATTAATTAAATCCGTTCGGTTCTTGTATTTATCAACAGTCGAACCAGCAGAGGTTGTTTCATTGATAATTCTTTTTCCCGTTTATAGTTGAAATTATTGAATGTTGTTATAAATCAATTACCAGTTGAAATTAGGATTTGTTCACTTTGCAACGAGGGTGGAGGAAGATCAAGGGATCGCCATGCTACATTTGTATAACGCGGACCATCAGTGGTACATGTAGATACGTCTGGTGAATACCTGGCGGTTTATCCCATTTTTTTTAATATCACCTATATATAAAGATAAACATTCAGCAATGTCTTCATATTGTCCAAAAATATGACAAAAAATAAGCAAATTTGTACAAATGATACATTTTCTTAAGTTTGAATGATTTTGCTTTTATGATAAGTGGATCCACGACAAAAAATATTTAACTGTAGTAAACCTTTTTTTTGTTTTCGTTATTTAAGAATATTTTAAGAATGGTATACGTTACATGTATCAAGCGTTTTAAAAAGCGTGTCTAATATATGCCTCTATATATTGCTACCCATTCCTTTGTTCTCGATTTCGTGTTATGGGGATGCGGAATAAACATTATTACATTTGTGACGTCATACATAAAGACCACACCCCCGGAATAAATGTCTTTATCGTCATCAATTTAGGCAGAGCCGATTCCTCAAAATACCCAGCCATCTTCGGCCTTTCCCTCCACTTGGACAAAAACTTGACTTTCTCTGAGCCCGTGCGGAAATATTTGTAGAGCCGTTTCAGTTCCAGCTGTCATAATTTCCCATTCACTGTTGACGGAAGGTGTGGCTTCAATGTATTCTGCATTTTGAATTTTAAAAAACTATAGCATCGAACACCTGTAGATTAAAAAATCAGGGTTTTTTTTAAATGAAATAGATGCAAGTTATTGTAAATATCAGTGTTACTTAATTTTAAAATAGAAGACCACAGGTTAGCTGTGGACATGTGGAAATCTGTTTTATACCATTACAAACATCAAATGGTGCAGAAAATGTTAACTTTTTTCTGTATATATCTTTTTCTTTAGCAAAATAAAGGTAATTTGTTGACAACTGTTCTATTTGTAATCATAAATTACATAACTATGCTCTTATCTTAAAATGTTTTTCGGCGAGCTGTAACTGCTGTTAAATTATTATTTTTTTTAAATTCCGTTTTTAAAAACAGAATGTGAAATCACAAAACATGTCAAAGACAGAGATTGTGCATATGTGTTGTAGAAAAACGTATTTCTTTTTAAATATCATATTGCAACCAAAAAAACAACTTCTTTAATGCGCTCAGTATATAATTATGTATATACAATTCAATTCAATTTATTATTCTATAGCTTTACAACTCATCGGAATACAGATTATAATACATATATAAAATTATATACAAATGTGCAATGTGCAGTAAGTGAGTGGACATATTAAGACATTATAATTATGTACATATTTTAAGATATGAATGGACATAAATGTATGATAAGTAGCTTAAACTGTAGTATTATTACAATGCTGCGCTCTCATTTTGGAAGCGCTAGACATATATTTTTCTAAATTATTGAGTTCCTTTGTATTGTTAACACTTAAAAGTTTAGCTAGCTTAAAAACACTTGGTTTTTTGTAATAAAAACTCTTATATATTTCTTTCGTAATTCATTGTAAAAAGGACATATGAGTATAAAGAGGAACACATCTTCTAAATCTATTTTATTACAATGATTGCAAAATCTTTTATTTCTTGGCACCTTGTTGTGTCGACCTTTTTCAATATTTATTGTGATGAAGTTCGAAAAATACTTATAAATTTTTTTGAAATATAATTAATCGGTCTCCTAAGATAAGTTTGCAAACAAAAATTATCCACAAGATATAACCCACTTTTCGGAGATGTCGAAAAAGATGACATCAAACTTTGTTTATAAATATCTAATATTCTACACTCAATTATCTTGTAGGTTTTACATTGATTTGAACGAGTTTCGTAAAACAAATATTTTAGACCCATGCTAGATAACTCGCTTTGTATGGAAACCACCCAGTTATCGTTCTTGACAAGCATGCTTTCGTATGCCTCCTTCAAGATAATGCTATTTGAATTTTGAATTTTTAACCAGTATTTGAAAATTCGTAGTCTTATTGTAATATACAAAGGAAATCTACCCAGTTCGTAATACACTAAATTATTTGTAGTTTTTTTGTTGACCCCAAGAATTCTCTAACAAAAATTGAGATGTACCTTTTCTATATCGGGTGCTTTGTGGAAACATATGAAAGAATACTATGTACATACGTATCAAATACAGAACATTGAGTTTCAACATTAAAAGAATAATTTTTCATAGTGTTTGATATTGCAAAAAAGTGCTTTCCGTCCTTGATCTGCTACATACATGCATTTTTGTGTTTGTAAAAATTTTCAATTGAAGTTAAATAACATAAAAAAGTATTCACAACTTCTAGTTTTTGTTCATTGTATGACCAGCTTTCAAGATCTGACATTTTCCCACCATTTCTAAAAATGACAACCTTGGTTTTAGACACATTTACATTCAGATTCCATTCTATAGTATATTCCTTAAGTGTATTTAACATACTCTGTAACCCAGTAGGGTTTCAACAATCAATACCATGTCATCTTCAAATATTAGCACGAAAATATTAATCATTTGTAGTTCAATGGATGAACAATTGTTTTTTTTATAAAGTTTATCTCAAAATCGTTAACATAAAAAGCAAAAAGTAGTGGTGATAACACTTCACCTTGCATAAGACCCATGTCATTACTAAAGTAATCACTTAAAACACCACCATGTTTGACACATGACTTCACATTATTATACAGTGATTGTATAACTTGTAATAATTTCCCGTATACCAACTTTATATATTTTATCCCATAACTTGCATCTATTAATAGAGTCAAATGCCTTTTGAAAATCCACAAAACAACAATATAAACGTATTTTGTTACATAGAGTTTTGTTAATAAGTGATTGTAAAACAAATATAGCATCTACTGTACTAAGTCCTGGTCGAGACCCAAACTGGGCATCAGTCAAAATATCGTATTTGTTATCCCATTCTAGGATTCTATTATTTAAAACACTTGTAAATAGATTTTCCAAAACAACTGACAATAGAGATACCCTTGTAGTTGTTTACATCATCAATGTCACCTTTTTGTGTACTGATACAATACAATTTTTTGTCCACAGATCAGGGAATAAACCTGACATTAGTATTTTGTTTAAAAGTTTATGTAACACAGGCATCAAAATATCATTACATCTTATAAAAAACTCATTTACAATGTAGTCCTCACTACAACTTTTGTTCCATTTAGTTTTTTAATATCCTTACTAATTTCATCATAGGTAATTTCTTTATCTAACTCTTCATATACGGCATTATAATTCACAGAGTCACAAGTACTCTCTGTGTGCTCAACGCTGTTACCTTCAATAAGTCTTGTAAAATATGCTTGGAAGTCGTCATTCGTTAGGCTACATTTTCCAGACTTGCTTTTCCCCTTAAAGAATAAACTGTAAAAGTGTTTTGGGTTGTGTTTTCTCAAAAAATCAAACATGCCCCCCTCATATCGTTTGTATTTATATTTTGATTTGTTCATGTATTTTTTGGTATTTTTTCTCGCCAACTAAAAGTGTTTCTTTGTTTTCATATGATTTTTCATTATTGTATGAATGGAGTAGCCCTTTGTATTCTTTCAACAGTTTTTTCAAGTTTCGTCAAACCAGGGTTTGTCCTGTTTCATATTCCCACATGCGTTATTTTTATGTATGGTATGTTGTGCTTTAGATACTTTAACATCTTCACATTTAGTGTATACTGGTAATTCGTCTTATGGTGGCATTGGAAATCTGCGACGTTCAGTGTTCAATAGCGCACGTCACACCTGATCACGACGCATGCATACAATACTTTAACACTTTGGAAAAAGAAAATATAAAATCACATAATATACAAGGTATCAGATTTGTTTATATATTATCTATAAGATAAACCTACCTGAGGTGTTCGCAATAGTCACTAAAGCAATGGTAATCAAAATCCTTTAAAATTTCATTTGTGATTTGCAACATTCCGTGAAAAAACTAAACTGTTGATATAGATATTAAGGATATTGTCTTACAAACATTAACACTTGTTTGTAAAAGAATGAATAGATGTTTAACCGAAGTCGAGATGTTGTTTTAATACACATTAAGTGATGAGATTTTTTCTAAGATCAAAACTCCTTTGGAATTTCATTTGTGATTTGCAACATTCATTGAAAAAACTATACTGTTGATATAGATATTAAGGGAAGTATCTAACAAAGATAAACACACTGTCTGTATAAAAGTGAATAGATGTTAACCGAAGGCGTGTTGTTGTTTTAAAACACAACAAGTAACGATATGTTTTCTATGATCAAAAAGCTTTTTAATTTGAAACTTATTTTTTTCCTGTAGAAAGATTCCAATTTGCTGCGTATTTGTCTGTAGCATATAAAGCATCTGATATAGCATGAAATAATTAAAGGAGAGGAATTAATTGATCCACTGTAATATCGTAGATTGCTTTATATGATTAAAATTCTTTCATGAATTATTCCACTAATATATGTAACCCTAGGGAGAAAATCTTAAATTACTACATTATAATTTTACACTGTTTGGTTTATCGGAATCTTTCATCGCAAGACAATACACAAGTTAATGATATTCTTTGATGTGATATAAACCATATCTTTTTCAGTTTTTTCTCTACCTTTATTTAAGTTTACCTTAAACTGTTTGGACATATGTAATGAAAATATAATATGTGTTAATAGCAACAAAGATGTTTTAAACAGTTTCGTTCGTCTGGTTTTAGGTTTTTGGACCACCTCTATTCTGAAAATTCTGCATCATTTATTTATTTCACCCGAATAATATTTTTTTTTACAATTTCAAAAACTACATTGAATAAAAAAGTTTTTCAAAACTTTCGTATTTACAGAGGTTAGAAAAGGATTATATTTTGTGGCAGAAGGTTTCTAGGGAAAAAAATACATTTTTCATAAGTCAAATCGTTTTAGAGTACTGTAACTTTAGCTTAATAATTTTCATTAGAAATGAAACTTCCAAATAGTTTCCTCAATTGAAATATCTTCATTTTTTCCCGAAAAAAAAACAATTTGAACAATTTTTAAACATTTAAATCGACACATATTTGCATATTTAGCTTATATTTTATAAAGGTCTCAAAATATTAAATTCACTTGATGCCTTAAATTAGCTTACTTTATGTCATATGTAAAATTTTACAGAATAGACCCATACTTTTGTGTTTGTCTTCTAAATTTACAAGATGTTTCCAACATTCCTCTTATAACTTACACGTTAGTAAATTTGAGAGTTCAAAATTATTTTTGCATGTTGAATTGTAAGAGACTGAAAACAGCGTTTTTCTAGAGCAAAACGTCAAAATATCAATTTGATGATTATATTGTGAGCATTTTTTCTAATATCTTAACTTTTATTCGTTTTTAATAAAATAAATGTGTATTTAATGTCATGTTTCATTCAAATAAAAATCAATAGAAGGACAATAGATTAAATTAATATTGCGCTTTAGTGCAGAAAGGTTAAACTTAATGCACCGTAGCGCCGAAAGAAGCATATAGAACCTTTCTCCCTTTTTTGTTTTAAATTTTTGTTAAGTTTGAGTGTATATTTTTTTAAATACTTTCTACAGAAACTTAAGACTTTCGGAAGCAGGATCTAACCTTCATAAAGAGGCTCAATGGTCAACAAATATGCCATCATATCTACCTGAGAGATTTAGCTATGCTTTAATTAGCTACAAACTATCAGTAAGTGAAGAAAAAAATTATTATATTAGTTTTTAAATACGATCTTTTTACTCCATCCTTTTATAGAGCTCTTCGTGTTAAGGATGTAACTGTAAACTTTTAAACGACCATCCTGCCGTCTTAATATTTAAAGATTGTTAGAAAAAAAATGTTCCAATAAGTTTTTTAATAAGGGAATTTGAATATAAAGTATATTCGAGTGAACAGAACTAATTAACAAACCGCATTTGAGTGTTTTATATCATTGTTTACTTGCAATACTGACAGATCTTTGAACTCATGCTAAATCATAACATCAAATCTCTGAGAAAACTGTATGAATTTATTTCAATTACACCAAAATATATACTCTTTAGTGGGTAAGTTATAACCAAACAAATATGTTCCCTTCTTATAACAAATATAAATCGTATAGAATAATTAAAATCATATATCCCTTTTTAAACAATGATATCTTTTTTCAGGTATGATACCGTATAGCCGGTTTTTTTGGCGGGACACAAATTTAGTGGATTTGGGTCTGCAATGTATATCATTAATTCTGGCGGATGTAATTTTGGTGGACTCAAATTTTCTTACATTTAATATTTTTTACTGGTACCATTCATTTAAAACTTTTGTTAGAAAATACACAAGAATGAAATCAAAGCAACAATTCTTTATTCAAATATTTACAAATGTGTCATGGGTACTCAGAGTTACTTAGTAAACGCTCTGGCCAACGGGATTTCATCTTCAAGATGAGCCTTTAAGGTGTTAGCGATCCCGGTCTCCTATAATGCCAGGTGAATTACTGATGTGTTGGTACATCTGCACAAACCACTTAGCTGACAACGGCTTCAATTTACTCATTGTAAGGTCCACAGGAGAAACATCAGAGTCCTCGCCGTCTTTAAGTTGCGCGACAATTTGATTGGAATACCAACCCTCAAAAGATTTTCTCAGATGATTTTTGACTGCTTTTTGTACACTCACATCTAGTGGCTGTAATCTGTCCGTACAGCAAGCTGGAACAAATACAACTTTAATATTGTTTTCGGCCAAAAACTCTAGAAAATATTTCCTCATCTGTGCTCTAAATACATCGAAAATACAAAGGGCCTTTTGCCCTTTGTGAAATGTATGGCAGAATTATTTTTTTTATATATTCCATCTGAGTATTAGCATTTGCCCAGTGGTTCTCGGAGAGAGTAATGTGCCAGTCAGTGGGGAAATTGTAGGATGGATGGCATTTCTCCGTTTTTCCAGCATAGATTACTTGTGGAGGAAGAAATTTGCCTGAAGTGAAAATTACGACTTTTATTTAACTGTATAAATAAATACGTTTAAATTTAATGTGCCACAGCCTTACCGTTAGCGTTAATTGTACCAGTAATAAAAAGAACTAGAGCAAAGCTCGTTGCAAAGCAACGAGTGGGTCTTCCGTTAATGTCGGAAGTAAAGCTGGAAGTTCCTGTAAGAAGCAAAGCTCTTGAACCAATAACAAGAGTTACTAAGATGAAAATATCTAATTGTTCCTGGTACGACTTAACAAAATCCGAATGATTTTAAGTACGACTTAACAAAAACCTTTCTGATTTCAAGAACGACTTAACAAAAAAAATCCGAATGTGTTCAAGTACGACTTAACAATTATTTTTGGTACGAGTTAATATTACTTTAAAACATTTCGCTATTTTTTAAACCAAGGATGCGGAATCAAAATTTCCGGAAAAATCAATTTTTAAACCCCGATATCTCTGTAATGCATCGTCCAATTTTAAAACGGTTTTCAGTGTTAGATTCAGCTTAATAAGCTATACAAAACACATGTTCATTTTTGATTTGATAAAAAAATTCAATTTTTCGAAAAATTGATTCACTTCCGGATTCGACCAGAAGAGACAGATTTTCATTTCCAGCCTTATTACAGTGGTAAATCGACAAAATTATTACCATTGAAAATTCCAAGCCTCTATCTCAAAGCGTTTTCATGAAACATCGAAGTCATCAAAATGACTTTATTAAAATTTTATAAATGACGTAACGTAAAAACTGAAGTGACGTTTTCAAAGAAACTTTGGAATTTTTGAGGCATAATAGTTGCACACAATCTCTGAAAGTTTCATTTCAATCGGTTAAAAACTTTTTGAGTTATAAAGCCGAAAAGGAGTCAGAAACAAAAGATGTCACCTTTGACCTTCCAAACTGTGTGCTTGTTGCACCATCAAATGTCAGAAACTTACCAATGTACAGTTTATTATATTTCTGTGAATATTTCCTATGTAAAATTACAAGAGGCCCATGGGCCACATCGCTCACCTGAGGAACAATAGGTATGATAAAATCAGCTTAATGGAGTCATAATACAAACTATCTGGACAATGTATAATAATACATGTAGATCCTGTATAATTAAAAACCCTTTTTTTCCTTTGAATATTCTTATGTTTATAATCATTAGTCCCTTTTCTAACAGGATGATTTTATAGTCATATCATATGTTGAGTATTGCAGTTCTCAAAAAGATCCTTAACAATACAATTTATATAAGGGATATAAACGTACATCAAACTCTGAACCTTCTCGGGAGGCCAATAGTCCTGGGGCCAAAGTCTTAACAATTATGAAGAATCATCTGGCTGATTAGTTTCTGAGAAGATTTTTTTAAAGATTTACCCTATATATTCCTTTGTTAAACTTTGACCCTCCCATTGTGGCCCCACCCTACCCCTGGGGATCATGATTTTCACAACTTTGAATCTACACTACCTGAGGATGCTTTCACACAAGTGTCCGCTTTCCTGGCTGATTAGTTTCTGAGAAGAAGATTTTTTGAGATTAACTCTGTGTATTCCTATGTAAAACATCGACCTCCCATTGTTGCCCCACCCTACCTCCGGGGGTCATGATTTTCACAAATTTGAATTTACACTACCTGAGGATGCTTCCACACAAGTTTCAGCTTTCCTTGCCGATTAGTTTCTGAGAAGCAGATTTTTAAAGATTTACTCTATATATTCCTATGTAAAACTTCGACCCACCATTGTGGCCCCACCGTACCCCTGGGGTAATAATTATCACAACTTTGAATCTACACTACCTGACGATCCTTCCACACAAGTGTCAGCTTTCCTGGCCGATTAGTTTCTGAGAAGAAGATTTTTTAAGATTTACTTTATATATTCATGTTAAACTTCGACCCCCATTGTGGCCCGACCCTACCCCCGGGGGTCATAATATTCACAACTTTGAATCTAGTCTACCTGAGGATGCTTCCACACAAGTGTCAGCTTTCCTTGCCGATTAGTTTCTGAGAAGAAGATTTTTAAAGATTTACTCTATATATTCCTATGTAAAACTTCGATCCTTCATTGTGGCCTCATCCTACCTCCGGGGGTCATAAATTTCACAAATTTGTATCTACATTACCTGATGATGCTTTCACACAAGTTTCAGCTTTCCTGGCTGATTAGATTCTGAGAAGAAGATTTTTAAAAATTTACTCTATATATTCCTATGTTAAACTTCGACCCCCCATTGTGGCCCACCCTCAGGTGAGCTAAAAAGGTGTTAAGTTTACAATACAATAAGTTGTTAAAGTTGGTTTCTGGAAGAACAGACTTTGAAATTTTTCTTAATAAATATTGACATTTTTTTTACTTTTTTAATCTTTAGTTTTTAAGATCTGTGTACAAACATAGAATTGTGAGCAAATCTATGTATCTTGCTTATAATTCGAAGTTTAACACTCAAATATGGTTAGTAAATAGAAATTGTAAACAATTAAACACAAGAAACATGCACTACATGTATAACAAATAAAGAACACAATTTATTTTTTCGAAATGAATCATATATATGATACATGTATATACCTACATATTTCCGTCAGCGATATCAAACTCTATTTAAACTGAATAAACTCGAGAAAATGCCGAGCATCTCAACAAAACCTATTGCATTAATTTAATCTTCCATTACGCAAAAGATAATGCCGAATTACCGATAGAATGAATTGTATTTCAGTACCCCTACATCAGATTTTGCTTAATTTGCGCAGGAAAACAGTTAACTGTTTGCTTTACCGAAGTCTCTGTTTGATTTGATACGTAAAAATCACGAAATACAGACGATAGTTTCCAGGTTACAAAGCATAAATAATGAAAACGAAACGAAAATCAGAACAAGCTAACACCAACGTCATGTGTGAAAACTGTCAACGCATTGAAATATTTAGCCTCAATTTACTTCACAAAATCGGCACTAATATATTTTGCATGTTTCAAAATTTCCCTTCATACGCGAACTGTTGCACAACAAGCAATTTCATCATAGTCCGATCGACCCTTTTTCGTATAATGTCATGGCTGCTTGAAACAAAGAACCTCGTTTTAGAAGTATGGAATAATTTTACCGCATGCCGAACCCGAAGCTATTAAACTGATTGAAACACGCCTTTCCTTTATTATTATTTTCGTAATAACTCAAATTTGAAACAGAATTACACCTTAATTTTTGCAATTTATATTTTCCTTCCCATAAGGATAATTTATGCTAAACTGCGTTGAATTTGCATCGGTAGTTCCTGAGAAGAAGATTTTTAAAAATGCACCCCCCTTTTTCTACAGTTTCAAGGTTTTCTCCGCTTTGAATGCAGATCGGACTTTTATTTCTGCAATTTATATTCGCCCTCCCATAAGGATGCTTTGTGCCAAATTTGGTTGAAATTGGATAAGCGGTTTTAGAGAAGAAGTTCAAAATGTAAAAAGTTTACAGACGGACAGACGGACGGACGGACGGACGGACGGACGGACAGACGGACAGACGGACGGACAGACGGACGACGGACAAAATGTGATCAGAATAGCTCACTTGAGCTTTCAGCTCAGGTGATCTAAAAATGATTAAACATGCTATTCCATCTAACTGTGAAATAGTTTCTATGGTATCTGTCCATGGTGAATAGTCAACGAAAGTATTCACCGGCAGCATACGATTTCCCTCCTTTTTAAACTCGGAACACCTCTGATATAATCCGATCACAACATTAAATTCAAAGTCCGATAATTCTAATTTGTTAATAATCAAGAAATTCTGCATCGCCAACAAATAAAGTTTTCTTCAGAATAATAATTAAAATACCTATAGCTATTTACTGACTATTTGGATGACAGAAAGTTTATTGTCCCCCTCAACAGCAACTATTTCACTTGGCTTCGCCCCATGAAATAGTGGCTGTCTTGGAAGACAATAAACTTGCTATCATCCTCATACCCAGTAATTAGGTATATAATGTCCCATCCACATAAATTTCGAGTTATATAACCTCCCATTTGTAACCTGCAATTTCACAGTGTATAGTCAACACAACAGTCTTAGCCGCAAGTTTCACCATTCAATTCTCATGTACTTATTAAACATTAGGGGCCTTCATATTGCATACCAATTCAAACAAGGGAGATCCCTCTAATGATAATCATTAAAATTCATTTTATGAATCTTAGCAACACTCATAAGCCTTCAAGTACAGCATCTCTTAAGGTGGCTCAAAACACTTTGAAATATTTTCTCAATTGACAAATCAGCAGAAAAATACTTGATAATGATAGATATCATAATTGATAAGAAGTGTTTAAGTCAAATAGGCAAAAATGTGCAATTTTAAATGAACAAGTACATTTTTAAAAATTTAATTCAATAAACAGTAACAAAAGCTCTAGGCAGACTCGAACTCGAATGGTTTAGAAACCCAATACTTTAACCATTGAGCTATGACAATATACAACCCAATCAAACGATATGAAGAGTTCAACAAAACATTTAAATCGCCATCTTGTGACGTAGTGTCTTAAAAAGTATAAGTCTAGGTGTAGTGATGTACCTTAATTTACAAAAATATTAACGGGTACTTTATCCGAATCTGTCCCTTGCTTCCTTTAACTTAGTACATTTTATGAACAGATGTCTTGTCTTAGAATAAGAAAGCTAATGCAATTCTGAGAAAAAAGTATACTACATATTGACAATTCCATTGAGGTTTAATAAACATATGGCCATTTAAGTGAACCCACCATATTCAATTTCTTTTACTCAACACAGATTTACAGGGTTCTCCATAGTAAAACATCTTTACCTGACCTTTTAGAGGTCAATTATTTTTCAACCACCATTAATAAGAAACCTTATTCAATACAACATACATCTACATGATATTATCTTGATAAAAGCATCACATCACTTAGAAATACCCTTACATGTATACCCTCCCCCTATCTTTTGATTTTCATAAAAAGTCATGGTTTGAAATCTTTTACCTAATTTTATGAAACTTGTGGCAATTTCTTTGAGTCATTTCTCACACATATTTGAAAACAATCATTAATGATACTAAAATTTGATCTTTTTTGTTTCTTGAATGATTTGTAGCATTTTAATAATTAAATAGACATGTATTCTTGCATGTGATTTCTTTTTTCCATGAAAAAAGGTAAGCTAACAATCATATTTATTGAATATCTAATCTATTCTGGTTTCTTGTCTCTTTTTAACCATGCTAAAACAGTAAGATCAACAAGTTCAACATCTGCCTTAAATAAAATTAAATTCAAACACACCCGGGTAGCTGGAGGCGGAGGAGAATTCCATTAAAAATGTTAAAATTTGACATGTTGTGTCTACTTTTTTTAATGCACATATACCTTAAAAGGATGAAAAGAGATTGTTTCTTGCTCATTTCAAAAGTAATTATCATTGCAGGTGTTATTCAAAAGTCAAATGTACATTTACATATCCTACATGTAATCTTAATGGAGACAATTGGAAATAGTTGGGTGATTTTTCAATTATGTAAAGACATCTAAATATCTTTATAAAATAAAAAATGAAGGAAATATAATTGCATACTTTCATTGAAAAACAAATTTTCACAACAATCATATTTCTTTAAACAGCCTTAATTTTGGTTTTTTATAATTTCTTATCAAACATGAACAAACCACAATAGGGCATGATGCTTTCTTAAAGTTCCATTATTGTTCATGCATTATCCTTTTTAATTTGAAATACCGGTAGATAGTCTGTAGAACACAAGGACTATGCATGTGGGTAGAGGTGACAGGTTAACCTCAAGAGCTGAAACCATACGAATCAACAGGTAAAAGTAATGTGGTAACAAGAGTTCGTTTTGAGCTGAAATGAAAAAAAAAAATTAGCTGAGTTAAAATACATGTACTTGTAATAGCTGTGCTTACACTAACATATACATAATGTTTTTGGAAAAAATAAACTGACCATGCAGTGTTATAAGTATGACATATCCAAATACATGACATTAACATTTAGGCAGTACAAAAACAAAAATGTGCATATCAAGTCATAATATCATAACATTAAAAAAATTTCTTGGGTGTAGACATATCAGATTGAGAGAGAGCGAGAGCAAGAGCAAGAGAGAGAGAGTTTGTTTTACTTGTAGTGCAACAGCAATATTTCAATTCATAAACTACAAAGGAATACATGTATTACCAATCTGAACAGCGTCAAAGCATAAGCTTCTGCTACATGTATACCATGTTTTGTCAATTCTACTGGGGTTTTTTGCGAATAAATTTAGCGAGGTTTTTTTTTTTCTTATGAGTTATGTTTTGAAAACAATACTATGTATAATGCGCAGAAAATTCCAGGAACAATTTTACAAAGCTTTGGATTTTGGTTGCACATTGAAAAAATGAGGGATTGATAATAGGAGCATGCTCATTTTAAAATTCAATCCACTTTAGATTTCTTTTACAAGACCGAGATATTTTTGTCACAAAATTAAGTTGCCCTCTGACACTTTGCCAAGATAAAAAATTTGAGAGAGAGAGAGAGAGAGAGAGAGAGAGAGAGAGAGAGAGAGAGAGAGAGAGAGAGAGATCTAAGGCACATGCAGTAAAATTATTTACATACTATGTAGATGTGATATGCATGTAAAGCTTACCTAAAATGAATCAATATGTATAAAAGATAAACTTATCTCTCAAATTACAATGATTCTGTGAAATACTTATATCTTGAGAAGACTGTTTAATAGATATCATGGAACATTGACCTAAAATCTGAGCTTGATATAATACGAAATTTGAGACTTTTCATCTAGCACCCTGTTTTGCATGCTCGTTACACAAGCAATAACCATATATAACAGAGAGAGAGACAAAAGGTCTAATTTTAATTAGATTGAATATTTACTATGTCAAATATATTTATTTAATTAAACACAAGCCTGAGTTTTTTAATTTATAAATTAAATGAAGGCGATATGGTAAAGATCTGCTATATTCAAATATTTAGGGCAAAGTTATCATCATGCAAACATGCACTCCAATTACAACATTCTATTCTTGTGTACCTTAAGACTCCCACCGCTTCAAAATGCACTGTTTTACAGTGTGCGGTGTGTTGTTCAATACAAAGTAAGACATACATATACATAATAACAAATAGAAATTCAAAAGATACACGTGAAAATACACTGGACATATAATATTCCGAGATTCCTCTTACTCTAACGCCCGCTTTTATATTGTGACGTACTTCAAAAGCGGAGGTTAGAGTCAGAGGAATCTCGGATTAGATTGAAAAGTGCAAATACTTTGAAAAGAAAAAGTCAGTACGACATATCCTGTATTGAAACATACCTTTATGATCTGTCATACGTTAGTTGAGCTGAAATTTCCACTATCGATGTCTTGCAGGCCATGCTTCTTTTAAAAATGTAGACAAACCGCTATCAGCTGTTGTTAAAACATGGCGAGTTGACATGGGGAATCGTACGATAATTATTTCGATTAAGACTAAAAAGACTATAATAAAAACTAACAACGTAATTATCGAACTGTAATAGGGTGCATTTTATGATAATTACATTCATGCATATTATTCATATTTCATTATCATCATCATCATCATCCTATATTCTCTATTTTACATGTACATATTTAGAAACAGACTACTATCCCTATAACTCCCTGTCTTTTATGCATCTATCAAGTAATCATTACTTAATTACCTTTTCTAGTGGTTTCTAATATTTTATAGCCCTAAGTCATTTCACCTGTATGGTCACTTACATACATGTGGACAAGATCAGGTGGTTTACTTAGCCAATAGTATGTTTTTATGATTTTTTCCCGCTTTAACTGAGTAGCCTTTGTGACAGACCAAGGCTAGTATTCCTAGGAGTAAGACCTAATTTCTTCAAGAGACGATTTCACTTATTTATTTATTTCATTAACATATTTGAAGCAGTCATTTATATTAGAGACTAGCTACCATTGTCAGAGTAATCTGCAGGATTGTGCATGAAACCTTGTTCCATAAACAGGGTTTAAATCCTTTATCCGAATAAATGAAGAACCCTTAAAGTGGATTTGTTTGTTTCTTTGGGACAACCCACTATCACATTTGGCGCCCACGTTGCATTCGGATACCAAGGAGATGGGGACCACACATGAAGCTGACTGATGTCTACAGATTCTTATGGTGGAAAGCCGAGGTCTATACAGATTGAACACTGGACTCATGTTTTGTGACTCTTGAATCCTGACCTGTTCCAGATTCCAGACTCCGGAGCCATTCAACACCTTGAGTTAACAGACAACAGACAGTGCAGCCTTTTGATCATGTGAGTGACTAGAACATTAAGAAAGTGATTCATGCTTTGATGACTGTTTAACTGTCTGTCTGGGTGTCTGTAGTAACTTTATTGACATTGCATTGAGCATTGATTGATCTCTAGATCTATTTGATTATTATCAAATATAGACTTCTGGTATTTCATGTTTCTATGTAGATAGTATTTATTTTCAATATTTGAATTCTGCCAATCATCATCAGTTTTAAAATCATCATTCATTTTTCATTGCCATAAATACTTGCAATTTATTTTGTTATGTAGAGTTATTGCCCTTTATACAGAGCAATTCATTATTCATTTTTGAAATATTTTTCTGAAATCAATTTGTGATTTAATTTTTTGAATTAGCTTTAATGTAGCAATCTAAAAGTAAGACATTTTTCAATAATTTGATAAATTTTTCAATTTTTTTCCCCTTTAATAATTATTTTTGACATTTAAATTTTTTTCTCCCTCTGACTGCATTTATTTTTGACAATTGCATTTTGATTTACATATACATTTTGCATTTGAGTCCTACATAATTTTTTTTCTTTGGTTTAAACCTGATAAATTATTTTTTCAAACATTTTGATCATTAGGTCCACTTTTTTGATATACACACTCACCCATTCATTCTCCCTTTCATCCACTCATGTTATGCATGTAAAGCACATGCATCAAGGGCAGATAATCTTCAAATGAATACTATATGACTATTAACATTTACTTGAATCATTCATTTGAGTGAACTGTGAACACTATGCTGTGATTTTCAAGGAGACGCTGAAATTCAAGTGATATAACTGTGAAATTTACTGAAAAAGCAGATATTTGTGATTTGCATATAAATATTGTGAATTGTGTACCAACTGAAAATTCAGCATGGGAGACAAAATTTCTGAGGAGGAAGGAAAGAAAATCATTGAAGCATTTGAAGCTTTGAAATTAAAACCAAAATGCGATACACCAGACGATCTCAAGAAATGGCTGGAGGAGAAGTCGCAACTTGGAGCAACAGCGAAAATAAAAACTGAACAAACAGATGAGACAACCAAACAGTATATGAACTTTCCTAGGATTTCAACATTTTCTGGATCGCCGAGAGGAGAAACAAGTTACGAACTATGGCGCTACGAAATCCAATGTTTACTCAACGAGAAAGTATACAGACATGATCAGATTCTACAAGCCATCCGGAGATCAGTGAAAGGAGAAGCAGCCAACATCCTCATGAGACTCGGACCAGGAGCAACAATAGATAGCATCATTCAGAAAATGAACTCCATCTACGATACTATTGACAGTTGTCAAAGAATACTTGGACAATTCTATAGTGCTCAACAAGAGGAAAATGAAAGTGTTTCTGACTGGGGATGTAGACTTGAACAGATCATAAATAAAGCTGTGATGCATGATGAAGTTCGACATTCTCAAGTTGACAATATGTTACGTCATGCATTCTGGGATGGACTTCGATCTGACTTGAAGGATATATCTGGATACATCCATGATAAAATTCTGTCATTTGATGAACTTAGATCAGAACTAAGAGCAATTGAACAGGACCATGAGAGAAGAAAAGTAAACAAAGGAAAGAAAACTGGACCAACCGTTATGAGTGTTACTCACGAAGAAGATGAAGCTTCCGGTATGGATGACATCAAAGGGATGCTACTCAAATTAACAGCTGATGTGCAACAACTGAAAGATGATCGTTTACAGCAACCTCAGCCTCCATATCATAGAAACTTCTTCCCTACAAACAATGGAGCACGCTTTCAGCATCCAGTTGTAGCTCGTCCACAAGTACCCATACATCAACAACAGTTTGGACAACAACAACAAAGTTCATTCGGAGGTCAACAAGGAAATTACTTCCAAGCAAGACACCAAAGACCTGGACGAAGTTCATTGGGACCTAATGGACTACCCATATGTTACAGATGTGGACAGGAAGGACACGTTCAGTATGGATGTCGAGTGAGAACAGACCATGTCAGCAGGCCGTTAAACTACAGAGGACTAGCATCGAGAGGCAGACGCTAGGCCACGGTCAACCAATACAGAGCCTCACTGAATTACAACAACAAATACCAGGACTGATGGGAGAACAGAATATTATACACGTTAACATCAATGGTGTAGATACCGCAGCTTTACTTGACACTGGAGCTACAGTGTGTACCATCAACACTGACTTTTACAATTCTTACCTACAAGATGTTCCACTCCATTCGTTGGACGATATTATTAAAATCAAATGTGCAGACGGAGAGAACATGCCATACTTAGGATACATCAAAGTAACTGTCAGCACTGAAGATATTAGTTCACCAAATACGAATGACTGTCTTATGTTAGTTGTACCGAAAACTGATTACAGTAAGAAAGTTCCAGCTATAATTGGTACAAACTTTATTAAGAATATCATGAACTGTGTGAAACAACAAAATGGCGAAAGATTTCTGCAAAATACCCAAATGAAAACACCATGGTACTTAGCATTTAGATGTGTCGCTCTACGAGAGAAAGAACTCAACCGCAATAGAAACATTCTAGGCATTGTTAAATCAGCAGAGACTTGTAGTATAATCATACCACCAAACAAGGAAGTGACAATATCTGGATTCATAGATAGACAGATACCATACCAACCTGTTTGTGCAGTACTTCAGAAAACTAGTAGATCTGTTATACCAGATGACCTTGACATTTCTCCATCTTTAGTGTCGTACAAATACAAAGACAACTATGAAGTAGAAGTCAACATCAGCAACATCACTACAAGAACTGTCAAGATACCACCTAAAGCGTTGTTGTGTGAGCTACATCCTGTACTTATTGAAAATGTTCAACCACAAACTACCTCTACAGATTCGGAAAATCAAGATGTAATGAATTCAGTGAAAATTTCATCAACCAATCTGACACAAAATCAACAGCAATATGGATACAGAATATTGGAACAAAACAAAGACATTTTCTCGACTAGTGATACAGACATTGGTCACAGTAACAGAGTACAACACAAGATAAACATGAATGATGAAGTTCCTTTCAAGCAAAGACACAGGAGAATTCCGCCATCAATGTTCCAAGAAGTTCGAGACCATCTACAGCAATTATTAACAGCAGGAATCATAAGAAGATCAGAATCACCATGGACTAGTAACGTTGTACTGTGTAGAAAGAAAAACGGTGATCTGCGCATGTGTGTCGATTATAGACAGTTAAACGCAAGAACAATTAAAGATGCATATGCACTTCCTAGAATAGAAGAAATATTAGACTCTCTTGGTGGAAACTCATACTTTTCTGTACTCGATATGAAGAGCGGATATCATCAAGTTGAATTGTTTGAAGATCATAAACAAAGAACAGCATTCACAGTAGGACCTTTGGGATTTTTCGAGTATAATCGCATGCCATTTGGTTTAGCTAACGCCCCCGCAACCTATCAACGACTCATGGAAAACTGTCTAGGAGATCTAAATCTGAACATTTGTTTCATCTACCTTGATGATCTTATAGTATTTTCAAAAACTTTTGAAGAACACGTTAAAAGACTGCAAAGCATATTCCAATGTATCAGAGAGAACAATTTAAAACTTTCACCTAAAAAATGTCAATTTTTCATGGATAAAGTGAAATACGTAGGTCACGTAGTTTCTAAAAATGGAATCGAACCAGATCCAGACAAGATTGAAAAAGTTGTGAATTGGCCTAGACCAACCAAACCAGATGAAGTAAGACAGTTTGTTGGATTCGTTGGTTATTATCGACGTTTCATCAAAGACTTCACAAAGATTGCGAAACCATTAAATCAGTTGATGCCACCCACTTCACAGAAGAGCCGAAAGAATTCCAAAGCACCGCCATCTTGGGAATGGGGAGGAGATCAAGAGAAATCATTTCAACAACTCAAAAGACATTTATCATCACCACCAATATTAGGATTTCCAAATTACAATGAACCATTTGAACTTCATACAGACGCCTCTTTGTTAGGACTTGGCGCAGTTCTCTATCAGCTACAAGACAACACAAAGAGAGTAATAGCTTATGCAAGTCGAGGTTTAAGCAAATCTGAAAAACGCTACCCTGTACATAAACTGGAATTTCTAGCCTTAAAATGGAGCATTTGTGAAAAATTCAAAGACTATCTCTACGGACAAACCTTTAAAGTTTATACAGACAATAATCCTCTAACTTATGTTCTATCAACAGCCCATCTTGATGCAACAAGTCAACGATGGATAGCAAATTTAGCATCATTTAACTTTGATATTATTTATCGACCAGGAAAATCTAACAACGATGCAGATAGCTTAAGCCGTTTACCTGGACTGACAAACCAAAACCATGAGAAAACTTGTAACATCTCAAGAGAAGCAATCCAATCCATTTGCAATGCCATTAATGTGTCACCTTACGCAGAATGTCTTGCCATAGATTGTGAATCTATAAAAGAAGATTTGATTCAGCCAGAAATTGATGAAGAAATAGACATCACTACCGCCTAATACAATGATCCAGTTTTGAAATTTTGGTTTCCATACATTAGGAGTAAAGTCAAACCATTCAGAAAAGAGATGCCAACATCTCCAGAGCATATGACAATATACAGAAATTTTGAGAAGCTGAAAATCATCAATGAAATCATATACAGAGAAACTCTTGTCCAGAAAAAGAAGAAGTATCAACTACTATTACCATCATCGTACATACCAACAATTCTGAAATCACTACATGATGATATGGGTCACCCTGGGAGAGATAAAACAACATCATTGATACAAGACCGATTCTTCTGGCATAGAATGACAGTTGACATAGAGGAATACATTAAAAAATGTCAAAGATGTATATTGAGAAAATCACCTGAAAATCACAAAGCACCTCTTGTAAACATCGAAACTTGTCAACCTTTGGAACTTTTGTGCTTAGATTTTCTTACCCTAGAAACATCTAAAGGAGGTTACGAAAATGTACTTGTCATCACCGACCATTTTACCAGATATGGACAAGCCATTCCAACAAGAAATCAAACCGCAAAAACAACAGCTGATGTTTTATTCAATAACTTCATCATCCATTATGGAATACCAAAGAAAATCCACACCGACCAAGGAGCAAATTTTGAAAGTAACCTTATCAAAGAACTATGTGAAATTACTGGTGTGATGAAATCAAGAACTACACCTTACCACCCGATGGGAAATGGACTCTGTGAAAGATTCAATCGAACTTTAATCAAGATGTTAGGAACTCTACACCCAGAACAGAAGAAAGACTGGAAGAAACATATTGGTCCGATAGTTTTCTGTTATAACTGTATGAAACAATCTTCAACAGGACAGACCCCATTCTATCTTATGTTCGGCAGAGAACCCCGACTACCTATTGACTTAGCTTTTAAAACAAATCCATATGAAGATAAACAGACAATGACTCATTACATAGAGAAACTTAAAGAAAGACTTGAAACATCCTACAATTTGGCACAACAGAATGTAAAACAATCTCAGATAAAACAGAAAGATTTTTATGATAGAAAAGTAAGAGGGGCAACACTCAAAGCAGGAGATAGAATTCTCGTCAAGATAGTGTCTTTCACTGGAAAACACAAAATTGCCGACAAATGGGAGAGTGAACCGTACCTAGTACTTTCACAACCAAATCCTGATATTCCTGTTTATAGAGTCCAGCGAGAAGACAAATCAGGAAAAGTACGAACTTTGCATAGGAATTTATTACTTCCTTTGAATTTTATACCACCAGAAAGAATCGACATATTACCAAAACCAGTACCAAGAAAGAGGAAATTGAAAAACAAATCAGAAGAGCCAACTCCAACTGAGCCTGTTAAATCAGACACAGACAGTGATGAAGACATGGACTTCCCACATGACGTCATACATGTTCCTCACACTGCTGCTGAGAAGATCTTGGGAGAAGATGTTGGTGATTTGGATGCAGGTGATATTGTGGAACCTGTCCATGAACCACATATTGCAGAAGAGGACTTCTTACATGATGCAGATGCAGACGCAGATGCTGAAGAAGATGAAGAACAACAGCCGGCTGATCGAGACGCTATCCAGCATTTGGATACTAATGATGAGGATGAGGATGCAGAATCCCAGGAACTGGAAGATTCACCAGAGCCTCAAGTTCGTAGATCTTCAAGAGTTAGAAGAAAACCAACATGGATGAACACAGGCCATTTTCTCGTAAATCAACACGTAACAGAGACAAGTTGGAGAGACAAGGCTGAATTCCTTCTGAAAGTAACTAAAGAACCAGCTTTGAAAGACCATCGTGATAAACTTTTGGATGGACTTTTAAAAGTTATTGTGAAATAGACTTTCATATTCTTTTAAACCAGTAAAATGATGGGACATCATTTTCAAGCAGGGGGGAGAGTGTAATAGGGTGCATTTTATGATAATTACATTCATGCATATTATTCATATTTCATTATCATCATCATCATCATCCTATATTCTCTATTTTACATGTACATATTTAGAAACAGACTACTATCCCTATAACTCCCTGTCTTTTATGCATCTATCAAGTAATCATTACTTAATTACCTTTTCTAGTGGTTTCTAATATTTTATAGCCCTAAGTCATTTCACCTGTATGGTCACTTACATACATGTGGACAAGATCAGGTGGTTTACTTAGCCAATAGTATGTTTTTATGATTTTTTCCCGCTTTAACTGAGTAGCCTTTGTGACAGACCAAGGCTAGTATTCCTAGGAGTAAGACCTAATTTCTTCAAGAGACGATTTCACTTATTTATTTATTTCATTAACATATTTGAAGCAGTCATTTATATTAGAGACTAGCTACCATTGTCAGAGTAATCTGCAGGATTGTGCATGAAACCTTGTTCCATAAACAGGGTTTAAATCCTTTATCCGAATAAATGAAGAACCCTTAAAGTGGATTTGTTTGTTTCTTTGGGACAACCCACTATCACAGAACGAAATAAGGAAATTGTTTCGATAAACACTCTGATTAACATTTAAAAAAAGGAGTTCGGTTTTATGACCTGTACGAACGGTTTTCAGAAGGAGTTACTTTCAGTGTGAATTATGCACTATTTTTCAAACCAATAACACGGAATCAAAATTTCCGGAAAATCAATATTTAAAACCCGATCTCTCTGCAATGCATCATCCGATTTTAAAACGAATTTCAGTTTTGTATTAAGCTTTGGAAACTCTACAATATGCACATAATTTTATGTTTTTTATATAGTTTCATGATCAGGACGAATTATTTTCAGTAGAAGTTATTTTCAGTGTGAATTTTGCACTATTTTTTAAACCAAGAATGCGACATCAAAATTTCCGGAAAACTCAATTTTTAAACCCCGATTTCTCTGTAGTGCATCGTCCGATTTTAAAACGGATTTCAGTTTTAAATTAAGCTTAATAAAAGCTTTTTTGCTGCTTCATGATTAATATCAAATTATTGGTCAGAAAAAAGTTATTATAAAAAGACTTAGTAGCCCTCCTGACCCCTAATTTGAGGGGCCAGCCCCTATTTCTTGATATCAAATAAAAGTACTCATTAATATAAACATATTTTGTTCTACAAGAGTTCACGAATTGTAAACCGTTCTCGACATATCTAAACAAATGTGTTTTAGGGGTCGACCCTTTAACCCCTTACCGGGGCCACTAACAACCAAATTTTTGGTATCGTATTGTTCAGAACATTATTTTGAACAATTTTTGTTCTACATTCCTTTTCAAAATATTTATCCTTTTTCAGATATTAATGATCAAAGTTTTGAATTCTGGCCCCTTTTAACCCCTAATTACGTAATATAAGACTTAAGTATGGTACTATATAGATAAACAGCTGCACAATGAACATTTTTACTTCTATAATTAATAACAAATAATTGTTCCGTAAAAAGTTATTGTAAGAAGACATTAGAGCCCTTTTGGCCCCTAATGTGAGGGGCCAGCCCCTTTTACTTGATATCAAATGAAAGGTCTCGAAAATATAAACATATTTTGTTTTACAAGTGTTCACGAAATGTTAACGGTTCTTGAGATATATGTACAAATGTATTTTAGGGGCCGACCCTTTAACTCCTAAATGGGGTCATAATCAAAAACATTTAAGGTTGCATATTGTACAGAACAATTTTTTGAGCAACTTTTGTTCTACATTGCTTTTAAGAATATTTCTCCTTTTTCAGATAATAATGATCAAAGTTTTGAACTTCTGGCCCCTTGAAGACCCTAATTACGTAACATATGGCTTAAATATGGTACGGTATAGATAAACAGCTGTACAATGAACATTTTTGCTTTTATAACTAATAACAAATTATTGTTCAGTAAAGAGTTATTGTAAGAAGAATTTAGAGCCCTCTTGGCCCCTAATTTGAGGGTTAGCCCCTTTTTGTTGATACCAAATGAAAGCCCTTCAAAATTAAAACAACTTTTGCATTACATGTTATAACAAAATATGTACACATCGAAAGGTATTACAGAAAATGTGCAAAAATTTCGTGAAAAAATTTGATGCTAATTTTCAGGTTCAGGCGAGCTTCAAGGCCTTGAGCAATTTTCATAATTGGAAGCATGGGGGTACATCTACAGACATTTATCTACAATCCCTGAAAATTTTAAGCTTTTACCTTGATTAGTTTCGGAGGAGATGCGTGGACAAAATGACCCTTAAAAATTTACAAAATCGTCTATATCTGAAACCGGAAGTGACGTCATCATTTGAAAATTTGATAATATGTAGCGACGACGTTGTTCTATCACTCCTGAAAATTTCGTGCAAATCGGTTGGGTAGTTTTTGAGAAATGACGCTCCAAAAAAGTCAGAAAAAGAAAAAAAAGAACTAGACACGATCTCGTTGCGAGCAACGAGGAGGTCTTCCGTTCGATTTTTAGAATGAAATAAGACATCATCGACTTTGATTTTCGACAACAAAACATGTTATGGAAAAAGGAGTAAAGTACTAATGCTTTATTGTATCGCTTTTTATAAGTTCTCTTGCTTTTTTAAATACTTGCATTTCTTTCAATTAAGATAGAAAAGACCAAACTTGTTTACTTCTGGTTCCTAAAACCCCTAATTGGGTAACGCAAGAGAAAATCATTATATTGTTAGGATATATAAACGTATTATACCTAATCTAGCTTAAATAACCTTTCACAAAACATCTCTCAGTAAAGGGCTACAAATTAAAGACTTTAGAGCCCTTTGGTCCCCTAATTTGAGGGGCCAGCCCCTTTTTCTTGATATCAAATAAAAGGTCATTTAATTCTGAACACATTTTATTCTACAAGTGTTTAAAAATTCGTTACCGTTCTAGAGATATATGAGAAAGTAGGTTTTAGGGGCCGGTCCCTTATCTCCTTTTAGGGGCCGTTTAACGAAATTTTGACGGTTGCATATTGTTAAGAACATCATTTTGAACAACTTTTCTTCTGTACTGCATTACAAAATATATTTCCTTTCTGAGATATGGATGATCAAAATTTTGGACTTTTGGCCCCTAAAACCCCTTAATTACGTAACATATAACAAAATATTTACACTGCTTGGATACATAACTGTGAGATAAACATATTTGCTTCTATAACATTACACAAAATATCTCTCAGTAAAGGGCTACATATTAAAGACTGTAGAGCACTTTCGTCCCCTAATTTGAGGGGCCAGCCCCTTTTTCTTGATGTCAAATAAAAGGTCATTTAATTCTGAACACATTTTGTTCTACAAGTGTTTAAAAATTCGTTACCGTTCTAGAGATATATGAGAAAGTAGGTTTTAGGGGCCGGTCCCTTATCTCCTTTTAGGGGCCGTTTAACGAAATTTTGACGGTTGCATATTGTTAAGAACATCATTTTGAACAACTTTTCTTCTGTACTGCAATACAAAATATTTTTCCTTCTGAGATATGGATGATCAAAATTTTGGACTTTTGGCCCCTAAAACCCCTTAATTATGTAACATATAACAAAATATTTACACTGCTTGGATACATAACTGTGAGATAAACATATTTGCTTCTATAACATTTCACAAAATATTTCTCAGTAAAGGGCTACATATTAAAGACTTTAGAGCACTTTCGTGTCCTTATTTGAGGGGCCAGCCCCTTTTTCTTGATATCAAATAAAAGGTCTTGTAAATATAAACCTTTTTTACTTTACATCTTTTAACATAATATTTTTCAGAAAAGAGATAAACACAGAAAACCTAGAAAAATTACGACGTTTTTTTAAACTCAATTTTCAGGTCCAGGCGAGCTTCGACGCCTTTTTACACAGACAAATTTGATCGACATCATACACATCTACAATCTTTTGTCTACAATCCCTGAAAATTTGAATTCAATATCTTTTATAGTTTAGGAGTAGTTCCATGGACAAACTAAGCCTCCAAAAATCGCTATTACGTTAAAATATCGGAAACGGAAATGACGTCATCAATATAAAAAATTTCCAATAAGGTTCAGATCAATATCTATCAGATCTGAAAGTTTCACGAGAATCGGCTGAGTCATTTCCGAGAACTTGTGCGGACAAAATTTGTAAGAAAAAAAAGAAAAATAATAATAGGGAAAAAGAAACAAAGCAAAAACAATAAGGTCTTCCGTTGGAAACGGAAGACCTTAATAATAAGAACTAGAGCAAAGCTCGTTGCAAAGCAACGAGTGGGTCTTCCGTTAATGCCAGAAGTAAAGCTGGGAGTCCTGTAAGAAGCAGAGCTCTTAAACCAATAACAAGAGTAACTGAAAAAAAAGTTGGAAAAAATCGAATTATTCCTGGTAGGACTTAACAAAATCCGAAAAATTTTAGGTACGAATTAACAAAAACCTTTTTGATTTTAAGAACGACTTAACAAAATAATTCGGAATGTGTTCAAGTACGACTTAACAATTATTTTTGGTAAGAGTTAATTTTACTGTGAACATTACGCTATTTTTTAAACCAAGGACGCGGAAACATAATTTCCGGAAAAATCAATTTTAAAACCCCGATTTCTCTGCAATGCATCGTCTGATCTTAAAACGGAATTCAGTTTTAAATTAAGCTTAATAAAAGCTCCTTTGTTGCTTTATGATTAATATCAAATTATTGGTCAGAAAAGAGTTATAATAAAAACACTTAGTAGCCCTTTTGGCCCCTAATTTGAGGGGTCAGCCCCTTTTTCTTGATATCAAATTGAAGGTCTCGCTAATATAAACATATTTTGTTCTACAGGTGTTCACGAATTGTAAACCGTTCTTGAGATATCTAAACAACTGTGTTTTAGGGGCCGACCCTTTAACCCCTTACCGGGGCCACTAACAACAAAATGTTTGGTATCATATTGTTCAGAAAATTATTTTGAACAACTTTTGTTCTACATTGCTTTTTAAAATATTTCTCCTTTTTCAGATATTAATGATCAAAGTTTTGAATTCTGGCCCCTTGAAACCCCTAATTACGTAATATATGACTTAAGTATGGTACTGTATAGATAAACAGCTGTACAATGAACATTTTTGCTTCTATAATTAATAACAAATTATTTTTCAGTAAAGACTTATTGTAAGAAGACATTAGAGCCCTCTTGGTCCCTAATTGGAGGGGCCAGCCCCTTTTTCTTGACATCAAATGAAAGGTCTCGAAAATATAAACATATTTTGCTTTACAAGTGTTCACGAAATGTTAACGGTTCTTGAGATATCTGTACAAATGTGTTTAAGGGGCCGACCCTTTAACTCCTAAATGGGGTCATAAACAAAAACATTTCAGGTTGCATATTGATCAAAACATTATTTTAACCAACTTTTGTGCTACATTGCTTTTAGAAATATTTATCCTTTTTCAGATATTAATGATCAAAGTTTTGAACTTCTGGCCCCTTGAAGCCCCTAATTACGTAACATATGGCTTAAATATGGTATTTTATAGATAAACAGCTGTACAATGAACATTTTTGCTTCTATAATTAATAACAAATTATTGTTCAGGAAAGAGTTATTGCAAGAAGAATTTAGGGCCCTCTTTGCCCCTAATTTGAGGGGCCAGCCCCTTTTTCGTCATATCAAATGAAAGCCCTTGTAATTTGGAACAACTTTTGCATTACATGTTTTAACAAAATATGTACACATCGAAAGGTATTACAGAAAATGTACAAAAATTCGTGAAAAAATTTGGTGCTAATTTTCAGGTTCAGGCGAGCTTCAAGGCCTTGAGCAATTTTCATTGCTGGAAGCATGGAGGTACATCTACAGACATTCATCTACAATCCCTGAAAATTTTAAGCTTCTACCTTGATTAGTTTCGGAGGAGATGCGTGGACAAAATGACCCTTAAAAATTTACAAAATCGTCTATATCTGAAACCGGAAGTGACGTCATCATTTCAAAATTTAATAATATGTAGCGACGACATTGTTCTATCACTCCTGAAAATTTCGTGCAAATCGGTTGAGTAGTTTTTGATAAATGACGCTCCAAAAAAGTCAGAAAAAGAAAAAAAAGAATAATAAGAACTAGAGCAAAGCTCGTTGCAAAGCAACGAGTGGGTCTTCCGTTAATGTCAAGAGAAAAGCTAGAAGTACCTGTAAGAAGCAGAGTTCTTAAGCCAAGAACAAGAGTAACTAAAACAGTAAGAAAAAAAAAGAATAATTCTTGGTACGACTTAACAAAATCGGAATGATTTTAAGTACGACTTAACAAAAACTTTTTCGATTTCAAGAATGTCTTAACAAAATAAACCCGAATGTGTAGATTTACGTGTACATGTACGACTTGACACGATTATTTTTGGTACGAATTAATTTTTCATTTAACTTCACGCTAATTTTTAAACCAAGAACGCGGAATCAAAATTTCCGTAAAAATCAAATTTTAAACCCGAATTTCTCTGAAGTGCATTATCCGATTTGAAATTTCAGTGTTAGAGTAAGCTTACAAAGTTCTTTGTTTTTGCTAAATGAAAAATATCAAATTATCGCTTAGAAAAAAGTTATCATAAAAAGACTTACTAGCCCTTTTAGCCCCTAATTTGAGGGGCCAGCCCTTTTTTCTTTATATCACATAAAAGGTCTCGCAAATGTAACATATTTTGTTCACATGTATTCACGAATTGTTAAACGTTTTCGAAATATCTGAACAGCTGTGTTTTAGGGGCTGACCCTTTAACTCCTTATTGGGGCCACCAACAAAAACATTTTAGTTGCCATATTGTTTAGAACATTATTCTTAACATTTTGTGTTCTACATTGCTTTATAAAATATTTCTCCTTTTTCAGATATTAATAATCAAAGTTTTGAACTTCTGGCCCCTTGAAACCCTTAATTACGTAATATATGACTTTGCTATGGTACTGTAAAGATAAACAGCTGTACAGTGAACATTTTTGCTTCTATAATTAATAACAAATTTGTGTTCAGTAAAGAGTTATTGTAAGACGATTTTAGAGCCCTCTTGGCCCCTAAATTAAGGGACCAGCCCCTTTTTCTTGATATCAAATTAAAGGTCTTGCAAATATAAACATATTTTGTTTACCAAGTGTTTACAAAGTGTTAACCGTTCTCGATATATCTGTACAAATGTGTTTAGGGGCCGACCCTTAAACTCCTTAATGGGGCCATCAACAAAAACATTTAAGGTGGCATATTGTACAGAACATTATTTTGAGCAACTTTTGTTCTACATTGTTTTTCAAAATGTTTCTCCTTTTTCCGATATAAATGATCAAAGTTTTAAACTTCTGGCCCCTTGAAACCCCTTATTACGTAATATATGACTTAGCTATGGTACTGTATAGATAAACGGTTGTACAATAAACTTTTTTGCTTCTATGATTAATAACAAATTATTGTTCAGTAAAAAGTTATTGTAAGAAGACTTTAGAGCCAATCTGGCCCCTAATTTGAGGGGACAGCCCCTTTTCCTTGATACCAAATTAAAGGTCTTGCAAAAATAAACATCTTTTGTTTTACATGTCTTAACAAAATATGTATACATCAAAAGATATTGCAGAAAATGTTCAAAAATTTCGTGGACAAATTTGGTGCTTATTTTCAGGTTCAGGCGAGCTTCGAAGCCTTGCAAAATTTTCATAAGTGAAGGCAATGGGGTACATCTACATACATTTATCTACAATCCCTGAAAATTTCAGGCTTCTATCTTGATTAGTTTCGGAGGAGATGCGTGGACAAAATGACCCTTAAAAATTTACAAAATCGTCAGTTTCTGAAACCGGAAGTGACGTCATACGTTCAAATTATAATAACCTCGAGTATTTACGATACCAAACAAGTTCTGAAAATTTCTTGGTAATCGGTTGAATAGTTTTTGAGATATAAGCCACAAAAAAAGTCAGAGGAAGAATAATAATAATGAAAAAGAATCCGAAGAAAAACAATAGGGTCTTCCGTTGGAAACGGAAGACCCTAATAAAGAAAAAGAAACCGTAGAATAACAAGAGGGTCTTCCGTTGGAAACGGAAGACCCTAATAAAGAAAAAGAAACCGTAGAATAACAAGAGGGTCTTCCGTTGGAAACGGAAGACCCTAACAAAGAATACCTGAGAGTGCCCCTGCGAAGACGGCCGTGATCTGGCGTTTATCTCCAAGCCCCGCTATTTCGACACGCTTTGATCCCTCCGAAGCCATTGTCCAGTTAGACACGGGCACAATATTTAATCCAGCGTGGTCCCAGTTTATGATCAAGTCAGAAGGAATGTTATACTCTGTCACGGTTTTTTCAATACGTTCAAGAAATTCACTTTTGAGTTCTTCAAAATTTATTGTTCTTACAAGCAGCTGAACCACGACGCGTCACGAAATTCATTCGCTGTAAAAGCGATTTAGCCCAACCTTTGGGCAGATCAAGATGTCCACCATTTTCGGAAAGCTTTTGTCTTTTCCAGTTATTATACCCTTTCACGCTGCAATAACAATTTGCGTATTAATAACCGCGCCGTTTTCTCTAAGAACATACAGGTATTTCTGTAATTTACTATCCAGTTCATTACCAACCAAGAACGGTCGTCCACGTTTTTTAGGAAATATTTCTGTTACATCAGAATCATTTTCGTCAAAATCAAGCTTTCGTTTCCGGGACACCAAGGATTCCTTAAAATGTTGGTGTAGCATTCCGCTTTAAATGAAATCGTAACGATATTAACTAATAAAAGAAAACATTTTTTCTAAATAAACTTAAAGCTCTACGCCAAAACAACTGTATAATTTGATGTCCATATTGCGTGTGTAAATACATTTTAATGAGGCACAAATTCCATGCTAAAACCTTGTTATCACAAGGAGAGAAATTTTCCAAACGAGATAATCCTTTTCCGTGTGCACACGTAATTAATCATCGCATTAAATATAATTATATGTTTATGGCAAGATTTATGATATATTTTTTTCTCTGTAGTCGATGTTTGATCACCTTGTGGACAAGATTTATTTCTAATAAACGTTTTATGCATTGTGTTCTTAAAAAATGAAAATATACGGAACATCTTAGTTCATTTGATAAAAAGGCATTAATCAGATTAAAACTAAACACTGTTATGTAAGCAAACAGTTTATTATCAAAATACAGCCGTTGAATATCCAATAACAATTTAGAAAACATAATAAAATATTCTCTTTATGTTCCTATACATGATTATTTTCCAATGCACTTTTTACAAAATGAATTGGTCATCTAATAAATGACGAATTTTGCACTAAAATTGAAAGTCGGACGTTCACAGGAAAATATAAATGAATAAGTTTAATACGGTTTACTTCGTTAAGATTAAGAGGCTGAAAAATGTTATGTTTTTGTACATGCATGAATTTTCATTTCTTTTAATTAATGTGTTCAAAATACATGTAGAATAAAACATTACATAAAAGCAGAACAAAATCCTAAAGGATTACTTTGTTATTTCACTATTGGAAATTGGTAACTTTTTTTTTCTCAAGCTGTTCGCAAAATATTTATGAAGTTGGACTCTAAACAGGGAATAAAAGATCAATAGTTACAAACAACAAATAAACAACCATTTGTCGATGAGAAACCATAAAATCACAAACAAGAACTTTGCAACTTTTAAGGAATGAATTTAAGTTCTACCTATGTTATACAATACAACATAACTTTATTCCATATAATTTGATTTTTTAGTACTAAAATCAGAAAATAGGGCCCACAAATTAGTTAAAAGATGTTAATTTGTACAAAATTTAAACGTAACGTCAAGTGGATTAATACGTTTTGCACGTGCGTCGTCGTTTTGTGACGTAGGTAAGTGATGTTATACGATTTATATGAATTTGTTTAGGCAATCAAACGAGGCGTTACAATCACTATTAAATTATTAATTGATTATGTTTAATTCTCCTAACAAGTTGAACTAAGACAAGGCGAAATGAAATAAAGAACAGAAGCAAACGTCATGTTAAAATTGAGTAAGGATGATTAAAAATAACAGACAATAAATAAACAACAATATTTTCGCTGGTAGGTGTCCATACTATCGCTAACATGTTCTTTGGAACAATTATGTCATTCTGTTAAACATCTCTTTTTAAGAAAGGGTTAAATTCGTCCAGTGAACGAGTCATTCATTTGAATAACGTTGATTTTGGGTACTCTTTTACTGTCGATGCCCCTCGAGAATCCACGCGTCTGGCAGATGGGTACCATTTTCTTAAAAGCCCAGGCAAAATCTGACTTCAGCCAACAGTAGAGAATGGGGTTGACAGCTGAGTTACTTTGGGCGATGAGGAGACTTATATTCTTAATCAGGTCAACGATCTCTGGGCTCAGAGGTGTGTATTTTAAAGGACCACAGATCATAAATGGAAACCAGAACGCCACAAACAGAAACAAGATGACACCCATGGTGGACGCAGACTTGGTTTCCTTTTTTAGCTGTTGCCTCCTCATGTAGTATATGTGAACCTTTCTTTCAATTGTTCTTTTCCTGTTATCCAAAGCAACTCGATATACTTTAATATACATGGCTAAGCAGCACGTCAGAAGAACGAAAATGGACCCAAATGAAAAACTTACAGTATACGCCAGGGGGAGTCCTTGGTAGAAGTCGCATCTTTTAGATAGTACGGCATCGTTGTGCCAAAAATAAGGAATACACATGACGAGAATGTTGTAAACATATATGCCAATAGCAATCTTCCGAGCTCGAGATGATGTCATCCATAGCGGATACTTCAATGGATAAATTATAGCTATATAGCGATCAATTGCAATGGCCGTCAGGTTGTACATAGAGGAACTCAGAGAGAACAAAATTGAGGAATACTTCAGAATACAGAGATACTTGTAACGGATGAATGTAGCCGCGGAAAAGTAGTTAAAGGCATACATTGGGAGAGTTGCAAGACCGACAGACAAATCAGCGAAGGAAAGGCTCACTATGTAAACATTGGTTGGTGTATTAAGCCGACGACGGTAGAAAATCATGGCGAAAATGACCATCAAGTTCCCCACCAAAATTACGGGTATTATTCCAAGCGATGATATTCCTAGTGCTAGGTTAACGCTGTAGGATAAGGATTTTGGTGCAAGACCATCGGATCCATTACCAGGCAAAGAGTTGTTCATTATGATCCTTCTGGTAAAATGGCTATCAGAGCTCTGTTCATGAGATACAGTTCTTTGCTACTCGTTTTGTTTACTGGCAGACTTTTGAATTAATACTGGCTGATATGAGACTGGTGGACATGATGACTCTCATTAGTCGTCCTTTTTCCAGATATCCTATGCATCAAATCATCATTTACTACACGCAACAAGAAATGTAAAAGAAATTCTGTTAGTTAATTACGTCTTATGCATTTCGGACTTGTGTTCTTAAGTACAGATCACGATATCTTATTTGAAAACGAATTCAATACGAAGCCAATTTTTACTCTGTTCACTTTATTACTAATGTCTTACGGTGATCAAAGCAGACAACAAGCTATAATAATGACTTACATGCAATTTGATCTGAATGCATTAAAAGAACAAGTATGCCCTCTAAAATGTCCGAACTGAAACAAACGTTTTAATAAATTACCATCTGCTAGCTTTTAAATAGCATAAGTATTAAAGTACATCAGGATGAGAAAATATTTGCTTTTGTACAGTAATGCGGAAGATCAAATGTTGTCAATTTCTTAAGGTACATGATTTTTTTGATTTTTTTTTTTAGTAGAGTTCTTAGATTACTTATATTTTGAATGCTTCCTTATCAAATTTACATGACATTCAACTTTCAGGCATGACGTCAACAATGTGTAAATCTACGAAATACAATCTAATTCTAAAAAAAAAAATTCTCCAGTATTTTCCCTTTGTTTTTGGTGAACGTATGATTGCTTAGATATTTGAATATGTACATAATAACTAATATTGGTGTTTCCAAGAAATTAAATGTAACTCAGTTTCCTTATTCTTCCTTAACATCCCTGCGTGTCACTTCAAGTTAATTCTTGGTGACAAAGAAACAAAGTTACATGTCAATTGTTTATTAGACCCAGTCTACACAGTAAACATACACTACCCCACCCCTCCTTTGAATAAATTCTCATACCGACTCTGTATCACATTATATAAATAGTCCCTGTTTGGGAGGGTGATAGTTGAAATTCACCACCGACTCAAAGTGAAAGTTGACAATAGATTTCGAGGTGTTTTCATTTCAACTGTTACCTTTTCAAGAGGCACTATTTATCTTATTATACGGAGTATCTTAATTCTAAAGAAAACTAAATGTCTTAATACTCAGACGCACGCTTTGATAAACGCAATATTCACTCAAATTATATTAATCGCATAACTGACTTATTTGGCATAACATAATTCTACGACGAACCGTACCGAATAATTTTCTCACTAACAATTTGTTTTATTTTACCTCATATAAATATTCATATTTTAAACAGAATTTGATTGGCTGATATGGTCACGTGACCTTCTGATCTCCCAACACAACACAACATCGTGTCTCACCTATTCGAATATAACTTGTTTTACTTTCGGTTCGAGTTATAGGAAAAGGCCAGGTAGTTCCCGAAGACGCAAACGATAACAATATAAAGTCGGTAAAGATGGTGAGGTTACACAAGCCAAGCAGTGAGGATTCTTTTCTTCATTTTTAAATGAAAAAGACGCAGTGAACACGAAAATATAAATAAATGTGGCCGTAAAATGCTTTCGAGACCTTTTAACCCAGAGTTAAATGTAGACAAATATTGAAGACTTGCCAGTCGATGATCTGAAGAAGTCGTTGAAGGCATTTTACATTAACGTTAGTGCAAGGAAAAATCAGGGCATCTTTTCAAGAAAAGTGCACTACAGAATATCTGTTAAGGGTTAAAACGTTTGCTTCAAGAGAAAAAAAACATCGACATTGTGAAACATTATGAATTCAATGAGAGCAACAAAATATTCCGAGCCGTGTCAATCGATTTGTAGAGGAAAGGACTTTGGGGGACTGATCACCACCCCCCTATTTCAGGGCACAATCTGCAGAAATTGTGCAGTAAAGACACGCCGGTTTTATATTTAATCAATCAGTTTGGTCTACAATGAAAGATTTGGTTTGAAATTACGCTTTACCCTTGCAGAAAAGGAAGAGAAAATTTGAGATCAATGACCAAAGACACATTTGAGGTAGCAAAGGTTGAAGTTGGAAGAATGTATGTATATCAGTTTGTTTATGAGCTGGATAAAAATCACCGGGCTGATGCTGCTCGGAGTGTTACTGAAGGTCGGATGTATGATTCACCAGGACTGAGGAACTATTTTTTGGCTGATCTGTGTTAAAATATGTTTATTACCATTACTACTACATAGCTATTATCATGATTATAAAGATTTTATTGATTGTTTTCCTCTTCTTTTCCAGAAAACATACAGAACTGCCCTGTGCTTTCTTTAGAAAAGTATGTATCAAAGATGAACCCCAAAAAGGATAACAAACAAGGTATGCAAATGCACATGTGGGGAAAAATTCATTGTCTACCTTTATGTCCGATATATCAAATGTATGGAAACAGTCTAAAGTATATAGGAATCATTCGGTTCGTGCTACAAGTATCACTGTATTGGATGTTGCGGGCATCAGTGGCCGTCACATTATGAAAGTTTCTGGACATAGATTGGAGACTCAAGTCTTACTCCCATTTCAGCATCAATGGGAAGAAGAGAGAACTATCAGAAACTCTTAGTATCTCACTTTTTTGTCTTTTTTTCTGCGTTAATAATCTATGCTGAATAGAATACTGTAGTTAAAATATGAAAATTGAATTAGTTTGCTGTTAAAATGTAATTGAAAACTTGAAATAAACATTTATTTTATCTGTGATACAGTCTCAGATTTAGAATGTGATATCCTACTATTTTGTCATAATTTTGTGTGTGATATCTATCGGTGTTGAATAAAATTGTTTATTTTGTATATCGTTCATTAATTGCCCTTGCCTTGCATCGGTATATTAACATTTTGTCGCATGAATAATCGAAAGACATGAAGATTTATTCACCCTTAAAAAATCATATTACCCTCGGGCGTTGCCCTCGGGGAATATGAATTTTCAATTGCGAATAAATCTCCATGTCTCCGTCGCCATCATGCAATAAATGTATAATGTGAGCCGTTGCCAAGTGTGCTGCTAACCCTCAGGAAACATGTATTGGAACGGATTATAAACTGCCTCTAAACCAATCAGATTTCAGTATTTTACATCAAAATATAATAATTATATTAAATATTAAATTAGAATTTTAACACCATGCGATGACTTTGACAACGTGTTTAAACCGAATTCACCACTACGAGGAAAATCAGAAGCCTTTTTTTCCTAAAGAAGAGACAGAAAGACAGGTTTCAGTTGAATACACATGCACTCTGTATAACTCGTTGTAATATCATTTACAATCAACTTTGGCAAATGTAAGAATTGATCTTTATTAGGAAAAAAAAGTTTTAGTTGAACCTCATTTATTGAACGTTTATCGTAATTTTAATTTGAGAATGTTTCAGTATAATTTTACTTTATAAAAAAGGAGGCAGAAAACAGCCTCTAGTTGTCTACTGGAGAAATGCGTTTTCAGCACACAAATTCTTTGCACTGGCACACTGCACTTCAATTCCGTGCCTCTTAGTCAATTGGACCACGCTCATAATTGTACTACATCCATTAATATGATGCACCGGGGTCAACATTTTTATTTATGTGTATGACACGGCACAGACAAGCCCATTTCTGGAGATAATTACACATTTCTCTTTGACCATAAATAATCATACGCTATTTATATATTGTAAGTGCTTCTAACAAAAATCCGTAGAATGTATGTTATAATAAACGATCTATATGCAATCTTTATTTGGACACTATGCAAAAGACATTAGTATAATCCTTTGGTAGGTCTTTTCAATTATTTAAATAATATTCTCTGTGTACCTAAACATAGTTTTAATTTAACCATAGAATGACTATGTTGACAACACTCGTGATAGTTTCGTAAGCTTTTTTAAATAAATAAAACTACTTGCCTTCTGAATTCATAATCTGCGACCTATTTTTACATTTCATGCCAAAGCAGTGACGTCCTTACGCTGTTGGGTCAAATATTATTCGTTTGACGATCATGACATGGACACGTCTTCGTTATAAATGCGGTATTTTAGTTTCTTGAATAAATTACCTGGAACATTCTTACACTCTCTTTTGGCTCAAGGCTGTCGTTCACATGTAAACATATCACACAAGGATATTTATTTTATATTAGTACAGCAAGTGAACTGAGAGTTGTGCTTGTACTTTAAAAATGAAAACAGGCATCCTTGAGTCTTTGATGGTCTGGTATTTCTGTTCTGCGGGTAGGTCTTGAAAATAATGTTATTATTCATTTTTCTATTTCAAGATGTCACGTTTTGCAAAACGTAATGTAATAGCAAAAAGAATCATACCATTTTTTCCATTACATTATATCAAATTACGATGATTCTATGTTGAATTGAAATACAAGTATTTCTAACTGTAATTAGATCGGAGAACAAAATTTAATAACCATTCGATAACCATTTATTGCAAAAATTAGTATCAATTCAACATACATATTAAGATGTCAATAGGAAACAATTGAGAGTTCAGTGTGGCATGCGATCAATAAAGGTATAAGGAATCATTCTTAGAGTGTGGTGAAGAGATGGCTTTGGTCGGGGAGTGATCAAATCCAATAAAGCGTGATTGGCTCTATTTTAGATTAAGATATGAATTGTGAGCAATTAGCTATAATATAATACAGAAAACGATACATATATTTTACCTTTAAAAGTTGGTTATTTTCCTATATTTCAATATTTAGCTCTTCTTTTAATTGAGATCAATACAGTATAAAATTGTCCACGACCATGCAGGCCTCTTAATATTTTGACAGAACATATAATGAATTGTTTTTACAAAAACTGGGTAAGATGTCGCAAAACTTTGACAAAATGTATCTTTTACTTTTGATTACATATTAAAGAAATCATCCGAAACTCTAGCTTTCTAATTTGTCATCTTATAGTAAACTGGATAGGTACACCTCTGCACTGAATTTTTTTTAAGCGGTTTTGTAATACAATATATATGGATGTTTGCACACACATCAATTATAAGATAACATTTTGTTTTTGATTTATAAATACATTGTAAATTTAAATTTTAAAGCTCTCAGAGCGTATAAATAATAACATATCTTGTTTAATGTGTTAAAAAAAAATCATAATGGAAAGATAGACTTACACTCTGTAATCCAGTACATGTGATAAGTTTATTTTTACTGCATATATAGTGGTTTTGTAGCTGTTTATATGACGGTACAATTGTAAGTAACGTTTAAATACCACAGGATGAATCTTTGCCTTTCAGTCAACTCAAAGGTAGCTGAATGGTCTGGAAAGGTGACTGAATGGCATAACTATGCCTTTCAGTCATCTTTCAGTAACCACAGTATGAAGGTCTGCAATTCAGTCAACTGAATGATAACTGAATGGTCTGGAAAGGTGACTGAATGGCACAGACATGCCATTCAGTCACATTTCAGTCACCTGTCAGTCACCTTTCAATTGACTGAATGGCAGAAATCCATCCTGTAAACCATTCAGTCATATTTTAATTGACTGAATGGCAGAGATTCATCCTGTGTACAGCAACGTTTGTGTTAAAACTTCGAAAGCAAAAATTTCCTAACATAGCAAAGATTTGTAATAATTTCAAGTACATTGTATTAATTCAAAATTTCGAATTGTAAGAACGTGATTAAAGTAAAAAAATATGTAAGTTTTTAATGTAAGAAAAAAGATGTAACATGATTATTGTAACAACAAATTCATAAAAGGCGAATTACCTTTCAAAAGGGGAAAAAGACAACAATTACTGTCGAGTAAAGTCACCCAATACGCATTTTATTGATAATTTAGATTTCCTGAGATTATTTAAATAACAAAAACTTTTATAACCGAGAACGATAGCTGATTCATAAACCTCATTTGGTTTTTTTTAGTTGGGGGAAAACAAACGTTATTAACAGACTTCAGTTATAAGAGACCTTCACACGCCGTAGGAGGACCAAGTACTTTTTCAGCTAAAATGCTTCTTAAACAATCGCAGCTAAAAACCAAAGGAGCTGCAAGCGTTCATGACTTAAAAATACCCAAGATGTTACAATCTGGACAAAAATCAGTTGATAAACCTGACCTAGTGAAGTCGGTAAAAAAACAAGACTTAGACAATCCAAAAACAATAGAAAACTTGGCAAAACCTGATTCTATCAGGTTTAACACACCACAAAGCGGAGAGAAAAAAACATGCAACTTATTAATTCCGAAGTCATAGCGTCACAAATAGATCAAGTTTCTTCAAACAAGGTTCCTCAGAAAGAAATTCAACTGAAAACTGGTGCTTCAGACCTCGAATTTTTCACATCTGCAAAAGAGGCACATGATAAACATCTTCGTGTAGTTGATCATTCTTCCACACCTATTCCACAACTCGTAACATCTCAAAAAGATATTGATTTAGCAATTCCAGACACAGTTATTACTCCAGGATTGGAACATGTTAGAACAGGACCAACACCAATTTATGAAATTCCATTCTGTTCATGGATAGATCCAAATAAATGCCCAGATGTTAGTAGAGTACAGCCGGAATGCCTCGAATATCCAAAGGTCGACTCCCCTTATGGGGAATGTAAATCATGCCCACTTATTATCAGTTGGTGCTTCGAACCCAACGACATGGCTGGAAGTGGAAAACTGCATGACAGTATTTTATGCACCATTACATTAACACAGCTGTTGACTTTTTCTTGACAAATCGCACATCTGTATATTCAATAATTGTTCTCATCATCTACTGTTCAAAATTAGTGGTGCAAAATTTCATTTTTTATTGTTCATTTTTTTTTTGGTAGTTTGGATTATTCGTCCTTCCCTGTAAAGAGCTAGTATTTGCACAAAGGATTAGATTCGTTTGAAGCTAATTGTTTAATGTTTGATGATACTTTTAAAAAGGAAATTCCCAAAGTTGCTTTAGAAAGTTAAATACGGAATAGATGGTTAAAAAATCAAATTGTTATTGTTTATTGCATAATAAATTAATATTGATTTTTTATGAAGGTGTTACATCAAACTTCCTATATGCATTTGACCGAGGAATCAATGGTTGTATATTCTGATTGTCATATATTCTCTGGGGCTTTTTTTATTACAGGCATATGTTCTCTCTTATTAACAATTATTAAAAGAGTGTTTAGTTAAAGATGCTTGAAAAATAGTTTATATACATATTTCATAACAGTGTTTTACTGTTGAATTCGATCTGTTAGATAAATTCCTAAACCGCTTGAAGACAACTTGTAATACATACATTATGAATCTTCAGATCAATTGATCATATAAATACATCAGCACGTGTGCCCAGAAGTTTTATATTCTGGTTTCTTTCTGTGTCAAATTGTAACTAAACCTCGCCATCTAATAAATATGTTTTGAAATACTCAATAAATTAATTCTTTTTCACCAGGAAAATAATATAGGTACATGTAAGAAATGCAAATCTTCATAAATATCATATTTCAAAAAAATCAGTGGACGATCAAAACAGTTACTCTTTTATATATTAACTTTTCAAACTAACTGTTTAACCAATTAATACTGGTATTTCCTATATTTGCTATTGTCCAAAAAAATGAGACTTTTCATACATGTATATTGAATTGCATGACCTTTCCATTTCTGAAAAAGGAAGTGGAACACAGTAAAAGGTTGTAACCATTTACATTTCTACCAATTGAAAAACTTGATTTATTTCTCTAACAAATGCGCAAGAAGTCATATTTATCACCCTGTATAATATATATTATTCTAAGATGAAAGAAAAAAATGTGGATCATTATCTGTTCAACTAATGTATTTTTTAAAGTTTTATGATCATACAAGCAATTAAAAATTGGTTCATTAACATTAGAATTAGACTATGTTTTAAATCGCCTCGAGCAAATATCTGTATAATTCATATTGACATATTTAATAAATAAAGGGAATTTACACTCTGCTATTGAGTTTACCTTTTTCTTTTAGAAATGCCTTACACTGATTTTAAACAACGTTAGTTTCTCTAGATTCAAATGTTAAAATGAAAAAAATAGTAAATGAAGCGATGCCATATTTTCAAAAAATGATAACCTTTATCTAATTAAGGTATGAACAAAAAATTCACAGTAAATAAAAAAATCATCAAAATAGTACTGCAGCATAGAATTTAAACAAATACTAAATGAGTATAAGAATTATATTAAGTTATATACATTGGTAGATCATATAAAACAAAAAAATAAAGTGGTGCTATTTAGTTCAAAGTATCACTTTGTTATTGGCTTCCAATGAAACTTGCTAAAATCAGTAGGAGTTATATTTTTTATCATTGGATATTGAAGATTTTATATGCAGTGCGAAATATATTACTCTAGTTTCCAATTGTTTTAAGTAAGAAAGTTTTTTGTTTTAAATTTGATTGTATAAGATAGTAATGAAACTTAACTAAGTTTTAGAAATTCTATAAGGGTAAACCAGAAAATGTTTTTACAAAACAAAAACGGAATGAAGTGAATGCTTCTGTATATAAAAGTTTCAATATATGATGTTATCATAGTGTATGGATTCTATGCTCATTCATTTTCTCTTAGATGGAATGAGTTATAAAGGTTTGTTCTTTTTCTAATTTGATTTCCCATGTGCTCTCTCAGAATGAAGAAATCTTATTTCATTTTAAACATGTCAATGAAATGCTATTAGATTCAAATGATGCAGACAAAGTATAGAGTTTGCAACTGTCCTAGTCATTTTTGTTTTAACTACAATAATATTTTTCTCTGCGAACAAGCTGTAAAGAAAATTCTCGATACAAAAACTCTCCATGGCCTAAAACATCAAAAACGTATTGTTCTTATATATTGTACGCTGGTATGCAAAAAATAAAATTGCTGTGTAGTCTATTCATGAAAACATAACAACTGCTGGTTTCTTAGACCTGCATCAACATCCAAATTTATTGACACAAGTAAAAAGCGGTATTTTCTTTAAGTAGGAAAGGTTAGGAGCGGACCTCACCAAATATTTGAGAAGGGGGCGTTAAATCCCCTTTGGAGGGTAACAAAGTAATTGCCTCATTTTTAAAAGTGTGATCTATATGTTTATTTTTTAGAAATCATCAAAGTAACTTATATTTTTTGTTTTTTTGGCATCGTGTTAAAAAGGGGGAACCAGATTGTTCAAAATTATTTTTTAGAGTTTTAAAGAAACGTCGCTTTTAATATAAGCTCGGTCTCATCCCCTGCCTATTCCTTGTACATGTAGCAACGTGCCAGTAATGATTGATTGAAGTTTTGAAGAAATATTTCTACAGACAGAAGGTATATTTCTTTTTAGAGGGTTATTCAACCGTTCAAGGTTACAATATTTGGCTGTAGAAAACACATAATTCGATTCCTAAAATCTGTTATCAATGAATATCGATTTTGCAGACCTTTTGTCAATAAAAACATGTATGTGTACGGTACATGCCTCACTGCATTTCTCTTCATAAACTTTAAGATCCTCATTTTCCTCAAATCCCCTAAACATCCCCGCACATTTTTACCAAACGTTAAATATCAGGTATGATACGTGTACATGGAAGTCAATATTTTTTTTTGTTTACAATTCAGACTAATACCAGATCTTCTTATAAATTTGTTGTACCGATCTGAGCAATTTTCCAAAAGATATTGGATACCATATGTGTAGCTGTAAAACAGATACAAAATTGATTTTGAAATTTTACAGTCGAAAAGTTTGGAGAAATGTGAATGGTAACTGTTATTTTCGCTTTTTGATTGTTATGTTGGTGGTATTATTAATTATGCTTCAGAAATCTGGGGCTCTCATAAAGATAACAATGTTGAAAAACTGTACCTTGATTTTTGTAAGCAAACCCTAGGGTGTGAACAGGTCTTCATTAATGCTTGCTTTGTATGCAGAGTTAGGTAGATTACCTCTTATTACAAAAAGGTTTTCTTCAATTTTAAAATTTTTGGAAAAATGTGTTATGTAGTAATAATTGTATTATCCAAAAGGGTTACGAAGAAGTGTACATTAACTGCTAATTACATGGACATAAAAACTGGGCTTCTGATGTAAAGAAAATTTTAAATGAAATTGTGTTCAATGAAGTTTGGAATAAACAAATAATTGATTCATTTACTCTTAAAGTCATAAATCAACGAATCGCAGCTCATGGCTAAACAAGATATATTTTGTAAAATAAAAAATTCACATAAATATCATTTTATAAATATTTAGTGGATGGATTTTATCTTTAATGTTACATTAAGAAGTAAATTCCTGAAAAATGTTAACGTGTATAAAAAAAAATAATTGCCCTCTCATCGTTTAGCTATCGAAACTTGAAGATACAATAATACACACAGAACCCAAAGGAACTGCTTTTCATGTAAATATTATGTTGAAGATGAATCCCATATTATTTTAATGTGTCCAGTATATATTGAATACCGTCAAAAATATATTAAAAAGTATTTTTATGAGAAAACATTGATGTTCAAGCTGTTGCAATTGTTTACTAACGAAAATTTTAAAGATATGTGTAACCTCGGCAAGTACATTTACTATAGTATGAAATTAAGAAACGATATATGTAATTTGTTGTTCTTTTGATTGTTTTCACCTTTTACTTATGTCAATTTTTCATATTTTGTATGTACAATATAATAGGGTCTCATGTAAAATACCCACTTCTGTACTTTACTATGTGTAATTTGCATAATATTAATCTGATGAGCTGCAAAGTTTAAAGAAATAAAAAATGAATGAAAAGTAATTGGATTTCAGAGATAGTTTGTAAACAATTGTCTGATATGATAATACATTGAAATGCATGTTTTCTGAAAATATTTTTTACAATGAACGATAACTTCCTGACTGTCATTGTCTATAAATAAATCTTTTGATCTCCGGAATCGATGATCGATCATGGAATCAATATAATCATTAATGATAAGATAATTTCCAGGTAAGCACTTCACGGCAAAAGGTAAACACTTTTTTGTCGTCACTTGTCGGATTTTTAATAATGATAAATTATTACATTACCAAAATTCTTTTTTATATGGAAAATCGTACATGTACTAATTCATTTACCATATAATTTACCCTAACCATCCCTGGCTAGTTTGTTTTTCTACCGTCAGACTTAAGCACTGACAAAAAATCATTATAAAAATATATTGTCTCATGACATATTTATTCACATCGCAAGGTCATGATAGGGTTATATATATCATCCTTATTCCCTATATATGCATGGCTTATCCCCCTCCCTTTCTTCATATATTAGTTTCTTTCTTTATTCTTTTCCTCTCCTTTTGCACACTTTTTCTGCCAATCGTTTAATATTTATATTAGGCATGGTACACAGACTTTCCAAATATAATTCAAGTAATATTTTCATTAAATCTTTTGATTTAGTTTTTTTCTTCTTAAGTGATAAGCTGTTGAATACATGCATGTAATAAGGACCTAAAGTGTAGTTATTAGCATCAAAAAACCATTTTTTGTACGGTAAATATGTTATATTTTGGAGAATTATTATTCGTACGTATTGTTTTTCTTATTAAATACACATGCCTGTCAGTGAAAAGCAATCAATTTTTGGCAAACAGTCCAACAGATCTTCTTTCACACGTTCCATTTTTATACCTAGCGAAATTCATGGGAACGCAAAAATATTTATTGCGGGGATTTATAATGGGAAAACTTCACATAATTTGTAAATGCAGAACATTTCGGAACTCCTTGCACAAATTCTCAATGTTATCTTATGGGTACTTTTTATGTCGTTTGAAATGCAAATTTTTTTTTAATTTTGTTTATGAATTAAATCTTAAAGACATAGAGGGGGCGTTTAAAATATTTAAAAAGTAGACTTTTTTCGTACATATGTATTTAGTTAATGAATGAGGCTTGAACGTAAAAGTATTTATTATTATTGAAGTAGTAAGCAAAACAAATGATTGAAAGATAAACTTGGGACAGAGTATAGCAACATGATTGTATGCTCTTTGAAGATTGTTTGTTAAAGTTATTTTTAAATACTCATACATTAAACATGTTTATCAAAAATATTTCTATGATAGTAAACTATCTCTTCCTGTTTTGTCATCGTCTAAAAATAAATCTTTTGATCACCGAAATCAATAATCAATCATGATAATTTCGTTTCAAGGTAAGCACTTTACGCGTGTGTTGTTCGTCATCCTTTCTCTAATTCAATAAAAAAAAAATTATCCCCCCCCCCCAAATACAAAAGAAATTCCAAGTTTATTCAACCGAAAACCCTTACCAAAATATATATCCATTGGACGTGTTTCTGCCAGAAAAAAAAATCCCTTTTTAACAAGCCATCGAAAGTACGAAAATGATTACTTTCATTTTAAAGTTACATATGTATTTAAATCATCTGTAATGATTTTTTTTTCAAACTACATTGATTTAAAATTTCTGCACTATTCATTGTGATAAAACAATTGACTGCTGAACAAGTCAAAACTACATGTATAGGGGTAATTGAAAACTATAAATTATCTTCATGTCATATTATAAAACAATCACTGCAATAATGCAGTCAGGCCTTGTTCAAATTCTATTTGACAACAGACATAAATAACTTTAGCATTTCATTTACCTCATATCTGTACTTGAAAAAAAATATTAACGATAATCAGTCAACAATAAAAAGATACATAAATCTCTCTACAGCTTATTTGAATATCATCACAATTGCCGACACTATAGAATGATTTATAGATTTCCCAACTGGAGTAAATTGATCTTAAATATGTCTCAATAATAGTTCGATTCATCATCGGTATTAGGTCACATCCTTTTCTATCGGTAACACAACAATAAATTGCATATTAATTATCTCATTAAAATGCTCATTCTAAATACCTTGGGAAGTGACATGCGAATGCATTATCTCTGCATGTATATATAACCACAATGAAACAAGAACATGAAAACCAGATTCATATCACTATGCTGAAGAGATTACTATCAACTGTTGTACTGGTAAGTATTTTTTTTGGAAAAATTTTTACAAGCATTGAGAATGAACATTAAATTGCTTATTTCGAATGATACAAGAATCCGAAATAAGTTTACTTCAGGTTATATTAGGTTTCGTTTAAACAAAAACGGATTTAAAAAACTGAAAGATGATTTTTAAATATTATGAATTATTACCAATTCAATGTCGATAAACGTGAAACGTTTTCTGAAGATGATTGTTGAGGCTAATGTTGTTTTTATTTCATATAATGTGATTTACATATTATTCACGTTGCGTTTTTCTACAAATAGAATGTATTTCAGTTTTACCTTTGTTAAATTTTAAAATTTGTTGAATTTAAATAATATCCAAGTTGCGTTTTTCTACTAATAGAATGTAGTATTTTTTAATTTTTTTTTTTTTTTAGGTTAACAAAACATTTAGAATTAACATTAAATTGCTTATTTCGAATGATACAAGAATCCGTAATAATTTTCCTTGAGGTTATATTAGGTTTCATTTTTATAACAACAACGGCTTTGGAAAACCAAAACATGATTTTTAAATATAATATAAATAATAAATAATTCAATGTCGATAAACGTGAAAGATGATTGTTGAGGCTTATGTTGTTTTTATTTCATATATTGTGATTTATATATTATCCAAATTGCGTTTTTCTACAAATATAATGTATTTCGGTTTTACCTTTGTTAAATTTTAAAATTTGTTAAATTTATATTATATCCAAGTTGCGTTTTTCTACTAATAGAATGTATTTCAGTTCTAAATTTTGTTAAATTTTAAAATTTGTTAAATGCTAAACATGACAAATATTATCTTGATGTATCATACTTTTTTGTATAACTTAAATATAGCAATGCACGCACGAAACTTATTATTTAATCATTGATATTTTTCAGGTGGCGTTTTGTAAAAGCGTCGCTTTTTCTCGAGTTATTGTCCATCCAGTTCAATACCCACCAGGCCATGATGCCTTAAACCGGCCAAAGATTCAAATGATGCACGACCCTGACATCGTTTGGAAAGAGCATGCATATCCTGCCCACATATATCCGAACAACGAACAGTTCGTAAACGATCTAAATTCTCCTCATTTGGACTATGACCAGTTACTATCAACGTTTGAAAATACACTCTTCAGATGTGCAAAAGAATTTGGATTACGTGAACTACCCGGGGGGAATTTCTGGACACGTAAGAGATAATGTTCGCAACTTACGCACCGTCTTGGTAACGTAGTTACTGGTCCATACAAAAAGATGCATGCTGTGGGAAATAGAGAATCGAAATCCAATTTTGGATCGAAGATTTTAAATAACGGTGTTTATGAATCTTCTGCATGGCATTCATCAAAGGGAGGCTTCGACAAACAGTAGGAAAATATCACTTAATAACAGGACAAAACAGAGTGCACTTTAACTGGAATTCGGAATGGAAAAAGTGACAGTTATAAATATCCTAATGGACAATTAGTTAAGCAGTCGATGAATAATTATAAAGAACACGAATCAATTTCGCAATACAATCCAAATGATTACCTGCAAACAACTGAAGAAGCAAATACAGAATACATTCTAAAGACGCTACAACAGAAAGGCTACGAAAACAGTCAATCCAGATTACAAAGGGTCAAAGTATGATTCAAAGACTTCCTCATCACAGTCAAAAGACTACTATAAAACATCACCCTGTAACTCAACCTAAAAAATACTGATTACCATCCAACTGAATATCCAAGCAATTACCAAAAATCCACTACGCACTCTCCAAAGGACTACGTAAAGTATCACACAACAACCAGCGTTCCAAATTACGTCTACAAAGCCACAACACCTTGGCATTATTTTTATCAGAAACATCAACCAACAACGGAAACTCCTGGTCATGTGTACAAGCCTACTACTACCGCAACAGTATAAATACAGGGAGCATCCAACAACTGCAACTTCTCAGTATATTTACAAAACCACAACGCCACAGACATATGATTACAACAAATATCAACCGACAACAAAACGTCCACAGGCAGTATAATAAGAAGAAATACTCTGCAATCGAATCTCTAAAATTTATCCTTAAGCCTACCACAGCACAACCATTTGATTACATTAAATATCAACAAACAACCGAAGTTCCGACTTATGTGCATGATCCCGACCACGCCATGGCCGATCGATTATAGAAAGTATCAACCAACAACTAAAGCACCGGAATACAAACATGAACCCCAACAGCAGTATGAATCTCATAGCAAAAAATATCAAGAATTTGGAGCTTCGAAATATGACTACAAAACTACAACAGTGCAACCATATGGTTATGACAAATATCAGACAACAACTGAAGCTCCAAGTTATTTTTATGACCCGACTACTAAGCCGATGGTTTACAAGGGATATAAGGGAAATCAACCTAAAGGAGCTCTAAATTATGACTATAAAAATACAACACCGGAGCCATATGATAACAAGAAATACCAGACAACAACTGAAGCTCCAAGTTATTTTTATGACCCGACTACTAAGCCGATGGTTTACAAGGGATATAAGGGAAATCAACCTAAAGGAGCTCTGAAATATGACTATAAACGTACAACACCGCAGCCATATGATAACAAGAAATACCAGACAACAACCTGAAGCACCAGGTTATCTGTATGACCGTACTTCACCAAAGTCAATTGATTATAAGAAATATCAATCAAAGCAAACTCTTAAACATGATTATAAAACACCAACGCCAAAACAATATGGCTACAAACAAACAACAACTGAGGCGCCTAAATATGACTACAAAACTACAACACCTTGGCATTATTATCAAGAGAAATCGACAACCGCATCCCCAAAATATGACTACAAAACAACAACACCACAGCAATATGGCGACATCGTTACAACACCGATGAATTACTATCATGAGAAATCGACAACCGCTTCTCCAAAATATGACTACAAAAGTAAAACACAGTCATATGATTATCGGAAATATGAGCCAACAACTCCAAAATATCGTTTACCCGCTACAACAGAGATAAATAATTACAACAAATATGATTTTACATCAAAAGAGCCAAAATACGACTACAAAAGTTCAACACCATTACCAAATGATTACAAGAAATACCAAACAACAACCGGAGCTCCAAATTATCACTCAAGATCAAAATCATCAACTGAGTCCTATGATTACACTGTATATCACACAACAACGGAAACCTCGGCCTATGACTACAAAACAACAAGTCCGCAGTTTGATTACAAAAAATATCAAACAACAACAAAGCCACCAAAATATGACTATAAACCTACAACATCGGCATATGATTACAGGATTTATAAATCAACTACCGAGACTCCAGAATACAAAACTACAACACCACAACAGTATAATTATACGAAATATTCAACGACAACTGTGTCACCAAAATATGACTTACAAATCAACAATACCTATGCAGTACAAATTCAAGAAATACCAAACAACAACTAGCGGTCCTGATATGGCACCAAACCTACTACACCACCAAACTATGGTTACAGGAAATATCAATCATCAACTGATGCTTCGAATTATAAGTACAAACCAACAACGCCATTACAATATGGTTATGAGAACGACCAGCAGACAGCCGCGTCAGCACAATCAAACTATAAACATACAAACTACTTAAAGCGAGGTGAAGCATCAATAATCGATTTAAAAACACTCAGAAGAAAAGCATCAAAAAATGGCAATCATGTAAAACCATATTTGGATAAAACTTTGAGAAGAGGTTTATCTAATATACTTAAAAATCAACCTATATGAAGGAAAACGTACAGTATGGACAAAAGCAGGTAAACAATTTGCGGAAAAAGTAAAGTATTGGATGGTAAAACTTATTGAAAAACCTACCATCATTTCTTTTGAAAGATTCATCAATTTACTTAAAACGAAATATTCAAACATCGACGACATTCCTGACATAATATATGAATCTGTCATTCAGTGCGAAGGTCCGGTAAAAATGCTATATATGATCAAGAAGGGAGACGTTTTAAAATATTTCAACCTCTTCTGCCAATCTTCTGAATCTACAAAGAAAATCACAGCCATGGTTGCTTTTATAAGGATATGGGAACAACTAAAAGATATGTCAACTATTGGAAAAGATTGTTGTAATTGTGAAAAAAGAAAAGTTGTAACCACTCAGAAAGAAAGCAGTGATAGTGAAAGTAAATCATATGCATCATTTAAATCAGTGTCTAGCGATGAAAGTAGTGGGGAAGATTCAAGCAGCACTGAACCAGAACCATTTTTTGATGAAGAGGATTACAAAAGTAGCGATGATTACAGTAAAAGCAGCGGAAGTTCCAGCACGGACAGTAAAAATACAGATGAAAAGGATGAAGACGATTCTTCAAGCAGCTCATATTCCGAACCAGTTTTTAATGAGTTGGCTTACAAGACTACTAAAGATGAAAGTAAAAGCAGCGGAAGTTCTAGCATGGAAAGTCAAATTACAGATGAAAAATACGATAGAGATTCCTTCAGCAACTCGGATCCCGAACCGTCCTATAAGAAAAAGGCATATCAGAGTACCAAAAGTAAAAGTGTAAGTAGCGAAAGTTTAAGCAGGGAGAATCAAAACGATGACTACAAATACTTATCAAAGGAAATCCAAAGTTCATCTAAGGACGATTCCTCAAGTTCTTCAGAACCTGAGCCGGTTTATGAAAAGTTAGCAAACAAAGACATTTCAAGTGAAAGTGGAAGTTCTTCTGCGGACCTTTCATCAAGCAGCATAGAACCCGAACCTGAAGCGCTTTACGACGGTTTAAATAGTAAAAGTTTAAGTAGCGAAAGTTCCAGTGCAGAAAGTCAACATTTAAATGATAAAAGAAAATCAAGTGAAAGCAAACCTTCATCAGCAGACAGTGATTCAAGCAGCTCGGAATCTGGACCGCTTTTAAGGGATGCTAATAAAGACAATTTAAGATATTAACATAAACAATTGGCATAAATCAAAAGAATGCCAAAGTGTAAAGCTACATGACTTGTGAAACGAATACATGACATACGGTAGCTCAGTTGAAATTTTCTACACAACCTGTGATGAAACGATCTGTTGATCCGACAGTTCACAAGGAAAGAGAGTGACCTAACTATTCAATTCTTAACATTACATGAAGAATGTAGTTTTTCGCCTCGTTGTTGGATCATTGGAAGATAGATTCTTAAGAACGTTGTCAGCAAAGACATACCAGCATATAAAACCAAAAACCATTGACATTGTTTTATATGCCCTAAATCCGTAGATAGAGGATATACGTACACTGTTGTTTATTTGTTGTTGCAATTTTTTAAAAGTCAAACTTGTCCATATCTGTCTTACATTGTTCTGTGTTTTGACGTATTTGTTTATACATGCTTTAAGTGCATTTTTAGAAATAAAACAAAAATATCTTATTATAATTTCATGTTAAATACTTAAATCTGATTGGTTAAGACGCAGTTAATATTCCGTTTTATTATCCTCAGCGTTAGCAACACACTTGGCAACAGGTACCACAACGAATTGTTAAACGTGCGTAAATTATGCGCGTACGGTTCGCCCTTGAATTCAAGTTAAAGTAGTAAATTCACATAAAAGTATTAAACATTCTCTAAAACTAAGACATACAGTATAATAAAATAAATAGTGCCTGTCGGGGAGGGTAACAGTTGACACGAATACATTGACAGCCCTCGAAAACCATTGCGCGTCGGTTGATAATGATTTTCTCGCGCTGTCAATTTTAAATGTTACCCTTCCAAATAGGCAATTTTATATAATGATAATGTCTTTATTTCTTTATAAACTAATATTGCAGTCAATTGTTTAAGTGTATTTTTCAAATTGAATTAATGAATAGCAATTAAGTGTAATTAAATATTCAGATACATTTTTTTAATAAGTATCTATACCTTTATGCACTCTAAGGTTCAATATATTAACACTGAGGCTAAACTTTAAAGATGATCAACAAGTATTTCACGCATGCAGTTTATTCGTCTTTTTTTTTTTTTTTTGCACATAAAAAGTTGAATCTTTTTCTGTCAGATCAAGAAGCTTATTCAAGTTTTGTAATTATTAGTTTCAATGGTTACATCTATAATTGGTAACCGTTGAGAACATAAACATTTTATTAACAAAAAGTATTAAATCAAAGTTGCAGTACAACAATTATTACTTTTAACGGTATATTATAAAAACCAATTGCGGCAAAAACTGCCAACGTGTTTAAAAGATTTAGTAAGATTATTATCGTACAATGTCACATAACGATAAAACTCGCACGAAATTGATAAGCAATTTATGGTGCTAATTGTGTTTAAATGGTACTTAGAGTTTTGTTAACAATCGGTGTACAATATATCCGCCTTATTTGCTTCATCTTTCATCAACCAAAATTCCGGTTTACGCATTTTTATTTTAGTCTGAGTTATGCCGCTTTGAATGGTTCGTCAGTTTGGATTATTCCAAGTGTAGCTTTAAAAATTACATGCAACTCCGTAAAACGTAGTCTGTACCTATCCAATAAGTCAACAATTGTTTAAATTTTTTCGGAAAAAGTGGGATGTATTTTTAACCTACGAGAGTTATCCGAAAAGTTCGTTGACAAGCCTTTTAAATAACAGTAGCGGTATATATTTATTTAAAGCATTTTAAGAACCCTTTACTTGATAGAAATTTAAATGTACCATTTTATACTATTTTAAATGTTTAATTACAAATAGGATTCCTTTTTAGACTTCGAACGGTGAAGAGAGGCAAGGCGAAATTTTAATAAGATATGTTAATTATCATTTTTAACATTCCCTTTGTGTTCAGTAAAATTCCACGAATATTGAGATGTTTTTTTCATTATGACGTTGGCAATGACTTTTTACGTCATATGTGCAAATTTGAACGTTCGCAGTAAATGCAGGGAAAGCGACGTTCAAATCTATCAAATCTGGACCCTCATTGCAGAAAAAGACGTTTTCGGAAAATGCAAAGTTTAACGTATGAAATAGAACAGTTTGTGCGAATATTTGATGACTGGGTAAGGCTACACAAGAAAAGGGTCGAGTTTTAATCTGATGTTTTGGGTATAATTCAGTAACATTTTGCGTTTGATGAAATTAGGAGATCCCTATTTATGCTTCAATTATGATTAAAAGTCGCATATTACTCTAATGAAACATGAATATAACGAAAATTGTTGTTTTATACATTTAATAAATTTTTGTCAGTTTGTATTAAGGTTTTCAAAAATTTTACGAACAACCCTCGTACATGTTTGTGATATATATAAGCCGAAAACAGTTCTGTATGAAAAAAATATCAGAGAGTTGCAATGCTCGTTAGGATAGTTTGATTTTGAAGGACATAAGTACCGTGACCACTAGTTACGGCCAGATATTATAAGGCTCACTTTTATCGGATGTTCACAGGTAAAGTTTTAGACTGACGGAACAAAGGAATAGCATTGTTTTAATAAATATATAAATAAATAAATAAATAAAGCATTATACAAGTGTACTCTTTCTTACAATATAAAGGCTACATTGTTGAAAATATTGAATTATACACAGTTATCTCCAAGTCCACAAACTCTGTCACCTTAAGCTTAGTTTATATTTCATTTGCCATTCGTATATATAACCTGAAACATCATAAAAATTAGAACTAATAAATAAATAGAGTAAACAACAGAAACAACAATCACCACCACATTCAATCAACCTACATAATGTAACTCCGTTTCTCACATACTCCTAGATATGCTTAGGAATACAACTGAATTAACCATTTAGTATCAAACGCATCTAGACTGGCGTGCGACCAGTTCTCGCCGAGTACCATTTCTCGCCAGTACCTTGTACCTTAATCTCCTCCAGCATCTAAAATTTAGGACTCAAATTCAGAATTCAAGCCTTGTCTGGTGCATCAGTAACGTAAGACGCACCATCCATGCATGTTTGGTGAAGTTAAGACTAGCAGTAACTGAGATATAATCATCAGAGGGCACCTGCAACAAAAACGTTAACCATCTCTAAAAACCGTAACCTCATCCAGCGTCCGAAACCTATAGCTCAGATTTAACATTCAAACCTGTCTGGTGCATCGGTATCAACAGACACACCATCCATGCAAGTTTGGTGAAGTTAGAACACGGGTAACTTGGATATTGCTATCAAAGGGCACCTGCAACAAAAACTTTAACCATCCTCTAAAATCCTTAATCTCCAGCATCCGAAATTAAGGACCCAAATTCAGCATCCAAGTCTTTTAAATCTATAGGTAAGTCCAGATGCATCGTCCATGCAAGTTTGGTGAAAATAGGACAAGTAATAACTTAGATACAGGACCTGCAACAAAAAATTTTAACCAAGTTTGGACGAAAATGAAAAAAAAGAATCTTTAATAAATCTCATATAATTGGTAAAGCAGGAAAACACTAGAAAATAATCGAAGATTGTGAAATGACTACTGTAAATTCCTTATATTACGCGAGTACTTAATTCTGTGATTCCGCTGCTTTGTATCAAATCGCGATAAAATAAATTCACGAACACAGAACATTATCCATATTTCTTGTAGATTCCCAACTCTGAGAAAATATGGTGAGGTTTTAAAATCCGCAAGGGGTGCTTCTCGCGATTTTCTGCAGATATAAATTCCTACGTGGTTAATTTTGGAATTTACAGTATACCGCATCTTTGAATTATAGAACTTCGACTCGAGAAAAACTTAATCAGGTTTTACAGCTTTTTTCAAGTTAAAGAAATCCTCTAGTCATCTTCATCCACCCCGGCCATGTCTTGAACTTACGACCTCTGAAACCCACTCTCCTAGCAGAGAGTGCCCACCGCACTAACCGACTCGGACATCTAAGCAAGACAAATACCTTTACTCTCAACGGCGAACATAACCTACCGCGCTAGTCGCTCACTTCATGATCGTTTGAGATACAGCTCAACGCCAATTTGATAGAATCGGAACAATTCACTTTACATAGATATATACATCATATTAAAATTCGGCTCCATGCCAGTCCAATTCTTTATTTCAGTATATGCATCCTGAAGTTTGTATGAGTAAAAATTATCCTCTACAACAAAGAAATGTTACTCAGTAGAAGAATTAACGAACATGAAAAGCATAGCCGATAACCATTCACCGTTTAGCATACATAAAACTGTCCAAAAAGTAAGCAAAGAGCTGTTTGATTCAAAACATGTTTTATTTAAAAACAAAACGAATCATTATCACCATTGGCATTAGGTTTGTCTTGTAATATTTATTTTTAAACCAAAGAGGTTAATTTTTAGGTCAGATTTAAGCCTTAAACTGTCAGAGTTTGGGGCGAAACAACTGCTCTCGGTCCGACACCCCTAAATTAACTTTCTCACAGAATGGATAGTTGGTTGCATATACCTTTACAGGTAGAGATAGAAGTAACAAGTAGTTATTTCAATTATTTCAATAATCTAGCGTTTCGACCACCTGTGTGTCCTATAAGCTATCATTTAGATTCAAGTATTACTGAAATTTATATATTTTTAAAACGAAATTTTGAATTTGTGTCAGAAATTAATCTATAAGTATATTTATATTCACATTGTGTCATTTTATAAATACAGGCTTGAACATGTATTTATTTAGGCTACAAATAAGAACAGTTTTGATAATGCGCATCAGCATTAATGAAAAAAAAAAAGCAAATAGCGTATAAAAAAACGGTTATCCTTCTTTAATCCCTGTGTTGCCTTCCCGAACCGGAAGACACAAATTATCATTTTAAATGAGTTACGATTTGGTCTATTTTGATTTAATCTGAAGTACCCATTGATGTTGAAGTATCGATAGTACTTGTCAGACAAAGATGTAACAACAAATCTTTAGCAATCAGTTTCAGACTCGGACAAAAAAAGATATAACAACTTAAAAAATCAGATATTGCGACAAAATGTACATTGCTTTTCAAGTTTTAATATAAAATGAGACTGATAACATCAGTTTTTATATCAATGGGGCCTTAAACAACGTGTTATCATATGTAAATAAATTCTTTGTTACAACATTTTACTAAGACGGTCCTCTTTTATCAATAAGATAATGGTCTCTTCAAAACAAATCATTCTGGCTAAATTATCTTTATAAATGTTGGCAATTCTTTGCCATGGTCTGCGTTATCGTTTAATGTGGATTGTGTTCCTGAAATCTAGGCCTACTTGAGATCAGGAATGCAGTCAACACATGAACCTTGGTGGTAGAGGTAAACTAGAAATTAGACATATCCTTAAAGAACTACTACAACAATTCAATCATCATCAAATGTGAAATTCCACAGGATGAAGCTATGTCATTGAGTCAACTAAAAGGTGGCTAATAGGTTGCTAGAATCTGACTGAAAAGAATGGCTCTGTCATTCAGTCACCTTTCCACATCATTCTGTCATTCAGGCAACTGAAATGTGACTGAAAGATTGCTAAAATCTGACTAAATGGTCTACATGTAGTTAAGCCATTCAGTCACCGTTCCAGATCATTCAGTTGACTAAATGGTAGAGAATCATCCTTGTATATACATTTCAAACCTCAACCTATGTTATACAATAGTTTTATTTATGTTATACGATATTTTTTTTACTTTTTACGCTACAGTTTATGCTTTAAAATTTGCAAAATATAAATATATAAATCATGATATAAAGAGGGTTATAAAAAAGCATCAACTGTCCAAAATAATGGCAGTTGCTTTGTAGGCTTTAAAATAATTTTCATAATGTCATTAAGTTACATTAAGTTTATGAAATATGGCGCATTATCTAAGCAATAACATTGATAAAACAAAAATATTATCAATGCAAATATGGCAAATTACAAGTATAGGATGTTTTATATATGAATTAAAATTAAAATTAAAAAAACAACAACATATTTTTTTTATGTTTTTGTACCGATCTTCTCGTTACATAAATCTAAAATCATATTTATTTTTGTTTCAATGAACAAATGTCTTCTTAATATTTTACTAGACCAATCAGAAATATTCTCACGAAAGTCAAGCACTTATTTATCAACCACTTAAGATTGTCAGGCGAACAAACAAACTACGTCGTCTGCTATCGACATTATCTCTGTATTCAATCTTAAACGTGATTGGTTAGCATTTATGCTTTACCTGTTAAAAGTCGTTACCCTCTACAAAGGATTTCTAAACGGACATACATGTATTTTTGAAATTAAGAACATTAAACAAGTAAAACAATGTTTTGTGTAAAGTTACAAGCCCTTGTGCTTGTAGTTATGTTCTTCGGCGAAGGAAAAAGTCTACTTTTCCATAACGATGGTTACCCAACAACACCTACTCCCGTTGGTCCATTGGGATTGGAAGCAACAGTCTCGTTACTTGTACAAGAAATCAACAGAATGAATGCGGATATTAAAACCCAAGAAACTAAGTTGAAGACCCAAGAAACTAAGTTGAAGGATCAGGAAAACGAGATCACAGATTTGAAGATGATGCTTGGTGTTAGTAATACGACAACAACATTGACAATGCAACATTTACTCAACGAACTGAACAATCTGAACCTGACAGTAAGCTCATTGAGAACCGATCTTGATTTAATAAACCATTCTTCTGGAACCCAGATCATTCTTGAAAAAGTGAACAACATTGCACAGTCTGTACGATATTTGACTTTATCACTGCAAGACCAAGAGATTGACATTGGGGCGAACAACCGCTCGCTCCACCAGGAAATTGATCAACTGAAGACAAAGCTTGGGGTCCTTTCTCAGGGTGTTGCCTCCTTAAATTCAACAGAGACATTGGACATTGCTCATATCCAATCCCAACTCACATCAGTCAAGTCTTCAGTAACTAGTCTCCATACGGAAGCGTCCTCTCTGCATTTGCACGTAACAAACCTGGAGTCTACATCAAGTTCCTTACAAAACAAATCATCACAACTTTCATCAAAAATAAATTCACTGGAGAGCACATTTTATGCCTATTTTACACATTTTGTATTCGGGGGTTTTAAGAATGGTCATTTGACATCAGCATTTAGATATAACGGTTAGTTGTTTAAGAGCAGAGATGTGTTTTTGCAATGTATTTATTTATTTATGTATTTAATTTATTTATTCATTTATTATTTCGGTATCAGGCTTCAAGGGGGTAATTCGACTTCTGGACGTGTAGAGATCGCTGTGAATGATGCTTGGGGAACTGTGTGTGATGACCAATTTGATTCAAACAACAATGCTGCGAAAGTTGTTTGTCGTTCCTTGAGCAAACCATGGTATTTATGCATATTTTGTCAGTGAACGTTAAACATCACTAAGTATTACATTGAATAATTTTGGAATGTTAATCAACTGAGCAAACAGACAAAATTGAATTTGGATTTTGAAATATGCATACTTTTATAGGCAAAACGCAGAATACACAAGAATGTTTCCTAAAGGCGACACGTCAATAATGATTTTGTTGGATAATGTTGCCTGCAATGGAAACGAAGGAAATATCAATAGCTGTTCTCATTTGGGGTTTGGAATACATAACTGTGGGCATAGTGAGGACGTCGGTGTAATATGTAGTAAGTATAGGACAGACATATTATACATTTTGTATGTGTATCTTACAGTATCTCCATATCATCACTTCTTGAAAAATAACCTATATTATCTTTATATAACGCAACTAAGGTGCAATTTTGCAATTTGTTTATATTGTAATTTAATGTTTAAAAGAGGAAATTGAATTCAAAAACAATTTTAAAATGGTTCCTCACTCGTCATGGTTTAAGTTCACTGTACACATGATCATTTTCAGTTTTGTCGGGAACTATATTTTCGTATAACAAAATTTTCTTATTTTCCAACAATTATTATTAGATGAAATGATTGGATATAGCAATGCATAATTTTTCTTAACAAAAACAACATTTTAATTCTTTTTTTTTAGAGTGAGTCTACGTCAAAGATTTGAGATTTTGTGTAAGCTGCACAAATTAAACTGCTATGAATAACACAAAGGCTTTAACACCTGGAGACTTTTATCAAAATTGTTAACGTGATTTACTCAACTGATAATTGATTAAAGAAATGTATCTATTTTATACTTCAATATTGTATATAATGAGCCAGTTAACCTATGAGTACTTGTATTATATTTAATAAGTGTGAACCAATTTATGTACATGTAATAATAGCAAAATATACATGTATATATAATTTTAAACTAAGAGTATATGTATTATGTAATAAAGATCACAAGCAGTTTGTGTGTTGTAACCTAAGTTTTACTTTATATCTGAAAATTCAACTGATCCGAACAAAAATTATTGACGTTGTTTACTCAGGGTTTGTCCGTTCTCAAATCTGGATTGTTAAAAAGTTCAATTTTATGAGTAAAATTGTCTTTAAATACAAAAAGGATTTATGAAATGAATTATTATTGACATAACAATCGATATTTTTACTTAATCATGGAATTAGGCTCTGAAAAAGTTTGACTTTTAGATAAACAGAGGAAATTTGGACTAAATAATTTTGCATATTTTCTGTTGGTTTTATCTTGATTTTTCGTTTAGATAATCGTATGGCACACGCTACAAAAATATTGAAAAATGATTAAAAATGATAAAAGACACCATATCTCAAAATGTTGATCATTGACATTATATAAATTTTATGCCAGCAGAGAAAGGTCAATATACATAGTTTAATACTATAAATGTTTTAGTATTATCGTCATTCAGTTTTTTGTTATATTGAATCAAAAATTTGAGAAGTGATAGAAGAAATTCCGACTAGAATATCTATAAAAATTGTGAATAAAAACTTAATGTTTTGTATATATTTAATGTCACTACCATTCATAAACTGTATTTCATTTGTTAAAGAGTAAAGCAATTTGTATTATTTTCACAATTAAGAAAATCTCAATCAGTGTGTAAAATTTTTCTGGATTTTTCTTAAATTTTCAAAAAATATTCAATGGCCATTAACTCAAAAATTAGGTCATTGACCTACTTTTTGGAAAGTGAAGAATAACTCTACCGTGTAAGGTCTATAACACACAATAGTTGGTTTTTCATTATCATCAGTGGATTTTTTTTCATTCTGAGTTAATGTCATCCTTAACTATTTTTAATAATTCTAGACTTAGTGCCAAATTATTTTGCATAAATTTGATCTAAAACATAATTGCAAAAGCCTTACTACAAATTTTTAAAAAAGTCGATTTTGATTGATTGATATATTAATATGCAGAAATAAATGGTTAGGATAGAACGAGAATTTATTTATTTTATATTCTTTATGGCATATCCTGCATTCTATATCCGGCATCCTATTCCATTCTATAATATCCAGTGTAAATTTTACGGATAGCGGTAGTTGTAGTTAGATTGTAGGTGGCGTTGACGACTTCTCACATTTGAAAGGATGGGTTTTCGTCGGTACCTGGGTTCTCTCTTGGGAGAAACTAATGACCTACGTACAAATTGTACAGATGAACAGGAAAACTTGTGGAATCTGGTGTTAAATAGTCCTTACGTTTAACATGGAATATAGATCAAATATGATAATGAATTTAAAAGTAAGAACTTTAATAATTTAATTTAATAGATAATGTTGGGGACGAATTTGTGATAGATGATGTCTGTTAGTATAAAATACAAGCATTACATAGTATTACTTTGTTTTTAAAAATTTGAACGTAATTCTTGCGATATGTATAGATAAATTGCACCTCAAATTAAATTTGATCATATTATTGAATACCTGTGTATGCCTATATGGGATTTTATTTTTAAAAATATGAACAGTGAATAAATAAAAATATTAGCTTTATTCTTCTTTTTCTGTAGATGTATTCAATAAAAAATTATTATAAAATTTATCATCTGTTCTTTCTTCACTTTTGTTATTCACCTACATGTGTCATCATAATGGTAGTTGTTTCTAATTAGACAAATACTCAAATTTAAATGTTAAATATTGTGAATTTGTCCTTTAATAGATAGTGCTTGATATATTAACAAATCATATCTATAAAATATAGGAAAATCTGATGGGTACTTTGTTTACCACCCAGTCTCCTTAAAAGTACTTTACATATGACTCTTCTACAGTTAACCATGGTCAAAGAAGATACAAAAATGTCCTTGGGGCTGCTTGACAGTCACCATATGGATATAGTCCACTAATGCATTTTCCATAGGCGGTAATGTTAACGTTAGGGTTTATAGCTCCAGCCCTAATTTTCGTTCAGCAACGAGGGACCTCTTGAATGAAAGCTCATCAAATTGTCTCTTTCCTGTTAAAATTTCATGGTTTGAAGTCAGATTCGTTTTCCGGCAAAATGCGTCTGTATTGAAAAACTCTGAAAATGAAAGTAGAAGTAGGGAATTTCTCAGTTTTGGAAAGGGTGTACATCAAACAACTTCAATTCTTTTCTTCTAATGATAATTCAATTTTGACACTTGTTTTTAAAATTGAAAATCCTCTTTTCTGACATGTGTCAAGAATTCTGATTTAAAATGTCCCAATAAATGTATATACACTCTGCAAGTATAGGGACTATTTTGCTGAAAGGCACTACTTTGTTGTCCTACCGATTCTAAAAATAGTTAGAAGGATATACCCATATACTGTATGGAGTGGTTTATTTAAACGTATTCAGTCCGTAACAATTTGTTTCAAACCTTACAATTTAGGAAATGAAATACATGTACCACCACGCCTATTTATCCTTCTTTATTAGGATTCAAAGACCAATTTATTATAAAGAATATACCAATTGAACAGGAAAATAAGACAAATTCATTATGAAGCATATAGAGAGTGAAGATGAAAATATTGAAATGTTTAATTATATGAAAGTTTCTTTCTCCTTTTCATCGAGACTGTCGTCGTCGTCGCTTGATCTGTTTGATGATAAATCTTCGTATAAATCCAAATCCTCTGACACAGATGACAAGTTTTCGTGAGACTCCGCAGAGATGTCCCCAGTATTTTTCGCTGTGTATTTGCTACACTTTCCCACCAAAAGTTGCGTTTTCTCAAACGGGTGATTGTCGTAGTTTTTGTTGGATTTCTGCAGATCCAATTCATCAATCGACAACAAACCGGAATCATAGTCAGATACTGCCTGACTCTCGAAAGCAGAATTTAAAAATCCGGAAGAGGAGGAGGGTGGAAATGATCTCTGTGCATCTGTAGCTAAAGCTTCAACCCCCGATGTTGATCTGGTTACAACTTGGTCTAAAGAAAAATTCAATTTGATTATATGTTTTGCTATATATTTTTAATTATTATTGTGCTTTACCACGAATAGAACTTTACTTATTACCTTTCAAAAGATCAATTGCATTCATTGACAGAAGCACCTAAATCAAATATTCAAATTCCATTTATCAAGAAAGATAATCTTATTTTTTATTAAAAAGATGAAAGACAAATATAAATGAATCATACCAGTGACTGGGGCCATTTGTTTGATGTTGCAAAGAACATGAAACAGACGTCGATAGCCTCGCCGGAAGCTGGCATCACAAAGTCCATATATGATCGGGTTCACCATTCCAGAAACGGAAGTGCTAAGTAAGGCATACAGGATCGATACGTCACTGATATCCTCATTTACTTGGCGCATTAAAGCCAGGATCTAGAAGGAAGAGATGAGATATATGCGGGATCATTAGAGCTTAAAAGATCAGGTTTGACTCATACAAAATAATATTATTCAATGATATGTTGAACGAAAAAAAAAACGTTATTATGCTATCCGAGCAAGACGGATTATATTTGCCTTATCTGTCGACCCATCCTATTTAGCAATAAAAATAATCTTTAAATTGATTAACGTATTATTTCTGAACATTTGCGTTGTGATAATGAAGACTAGCAAGCATCAGATTATATTTCTGAACTAGACCTATTATTTTTAATTATTATACTAACTAAGACAAAATTTCAACTTTTAATATTGTGGAAAAGCAACTGTTTACAAAGAAAACAAAACAAGCACACTGTAGGTTTTGTTTCGTGTTAATTTCAGGATTTTGTTTCTCAAAAGTTTCCAGTCTCAGACTTATATAACTAAACAAAATGTTGCTACACTAAAATTGTCTTCTTCAATGAAACAGAATCTAAAGAATTTTACATAATTATCTAAAAGATTCTTCTTCCAAATAGATTTCTATGTTATAGGAAGAGTAACGGCACTTTGTCTTGAATGAAAACAACATAAGAGACAGTGAAGAGCATTGATGAATGACTTGCTAGCAAATGTATCGTATAATTCAAAATATACATTACAATATATTGCTTGCCATACCATGGTCGGTACCCATGTGATTAATACTGGCACAGAAACTGCAAGCACCAAGATATTTCCGCTAAGCACCTTCGACCCTGTTGCATGCCACCGTACATCGGCGTTGCGGTCATTAGCGGATGTGGTACAAATCCTTTTCTTGATCAGACTCTTGCAACACAAATTTATAACAACAGAACTAGTAATCAACAAAATGTTGCAGAATCCAAAACACAGAAACAAAATCAAAAACGCAAACTCGTTCACGGATTTTAGCCTAAAACTGAGCCAAAACTGGCAATGAGTTGACTGAAAGGCCTCTGGTCCGAGTCCAACTATGGGCATGGATGATATAACGACACATGCTAGGATATTTAACATGATAATGCAAATCACTTTAGTCTTTGCGGCTGCTTGGTAAGTGTAGTCTCTCATATTCAGGAAATGGAAAGCACACAACGTCTGGTTAATGGCCAACACCGCCACAGTACATAAAGCGGACAAACGCGAAGAGTGGGTTAGGAATTGGTAAATCTTACATGTCGTCTCACCGCCAACCCACGTGCTTCTGAAGTAGCTCACGTGTGCAATCGGCGAGGGGACCACTGCTGAAAATATGTACAACACACTTAGCACAAGAATAATGTCCTCTGTCGTTGATCGTGTTCGATATGTTTTTCCTCTGATTACTACAGTTAGAGACATGATGTTGACTAAGGTGGTGGCCACCTCCACGAATATAGTGAATGTTCCTCCTATGTCCTGGACACTGGCTTCGTTTGAGACGTTTCGCTTTTCTGGGTCCATGGTTGCGTCTAAATGCCTACAGAAACATAAAAATAACACAGCAGCTTAATATTACTTTTATTTCATTGTTTTCAGTAAAAAAAATCGAATTTTTTTATCCATTTGGAAATTTTCGGCGAATCATCTTTATTTGTTTTTAATGAGAAATCCCTACTTCTTTTATCCATTTAGAATTTTTCAGAAGACCCTGCCCAATTTTTCAATATTAGATAAAGTAATATAATGCGGGGGATTATTTTACATTCAAAATACGTGAAGCAAAAAAAAAAGATACAGTAATATAAAGCAAGACACTTTTACTTTTGAAGGGATTTTTTTCATGTACATGTTGGATATGTGATTGTTTTTCAATATTGAAAGTAAATTGATACTGATAAATTTGGAACGGGAATCTAGTAAATGATTTTTTTTTTTCATTACGCTCAAATGAAGTATTGTCCAAATTAAATTAATATAGAATATTCAATGTAGGTCCAGGATATTCTTTCTAAAAAATCCTTTGAAAATTATTTAAGGAAGATGCAGCAAACTTTTTAATCTTGTGTAACCAATTATTTGCCATGTATGGCACCGTGTTGAAAGTATTGTAACACAAGCAAATTATCAGTCTCATTGACAGAATTATCTCGCTTGTGAGATATTCATCCTGCTTTTAAACACCTGGTAACTGGCGTTTTTTGCCTTTTTTATACGTGTAAACACAATTTAGATAGAGATCGATACCTTAAACGTCAGTACAACGTCTGCATTAGTGCTAATGGGTCAGAGTTTTGAAACAAACAAGGATTTCTCGATAGTTATCGGTCATCAATGGCTGTTTTGTCGTCAAACACTGAGTTATTTGATACGTCAAAAGAAAACAAAAGCTGAATTATCTTGGCACGGTTATCAAAACTATGTGTAGCGATGTGTTCAAACACACATTGATGGGTCTGGGTTAATTTTTTTTCCTGCCATATCTTTAACCGAAACAAAATGATTTCGTTTAATATGAAAATTGACTTCTCTGCCCTTAGGATATTAAGATAGATCTTTCTATGAAATGTTAACTTGATTATTTCCTTTTCTGAATCAAAACAGAGATTAGATGCACTGGCATATTGGCATTATGCATCAAATCAAAACAATGTTAGGGGTATTTATTGCACACTGTAATCAGGCAGTATCAATATCTGAACCGCCGAGAGATTATCTTGTTGACTATAGTTTTATTTCATTGGAATGATGCATATTTTTTCAATATGGGACACTTCTAGATTGCACCATTATGACTAAAACTTCCTGGGTACTATGCAATTTGGCATGCATTACAATAGAGATTTACAACAAATGTCACCTTATAGGAGATTTCATCTTCGCTAGTCAAGGGTTTACGATCGTAAACCCTTGGCTAGCGAAGATGAGGAGATTTGGGGATCTATTTTTTGTTCAAGAATTAGTCTGATTTTTTAATAACGTTCTATGGGGACAATTCTGAGTATATTACAAAGGCATACCGCACAGGATGGATAATTTGACTAGATGAAGTTGAAGCAAGTGTATTGTACAACTGTAGTGTATTTCATTTTTGCAGTTTAAAAAATTACCTTTGTCAATCCAATATCTGAGATCTTAGCATCAGTTTGATTACACTGTTAATATACCTATACATATATCTATACATGTTACAGTACTGATGCCTAATCCTCCTTGTTCAAAATCGCACTTTCTCATGTAAATCTCAACTTTTGAAATTTATAATCAGTTTAAGTAATATTTATACAACATTTATACAACATATCATCTACTTTTGGTCCGAAAAGGCCTCAATTATGATTCTGGTGGGTTTTTTTTTATTTTATTCAGAACCTTTTTGGCATAAAACCATAAATATGGTAATTTTAAGTAACCAAGGGGAAGAAGATTTGAGCCTATTTTCTTGATTAAAGTGACTATCTCATATGGAAAAAAAAACTATTGACAAGGAAGAGCAAATAGAATACTAGTATTGGGTAGCTTTGCGAAGATACTTGTTTTAAAAATAGTGCCTGTTATCCATGTAAATAACCAATTCAAACCTAAGAAGAGTGCTCTTACAAGAGTATTGAAAAGAAGACACCTAGCGGATAGGCTTCTGCTGCGTAAGACAATGGGATAGGGATGTTATGACGTCACTCTGCTTTGTTTAAAGATACAGGGAAATAACTAAAATATTAAGACTTTTTCTTTATTGCCAAATAGTTTACGGCTTAGAGAAATTGTGTCTTAAATTTGAGGGGAGATGGTTAATTTATTGACCAATCAGCATTATTACATGTAGATTAAGGTTTGACCTACTAAAATAAAAAAAAATGAATTTCAATGATATATACATATAATATTTTTTATATGCGTAAAACCTTGAATCAAAAGGTGATATTACATGTATCTATCTGTTAAGAAAAGCTAGAATACATGTATATCGAGATTCCACTTTCTGATTTAGGTATATTTAAGACACTTTGAAACTTACAGCTATAATTATTAGAATTCTGTAACCATTTAGGATTACATCCATTTTTTTTAATCAAAAAGTCAATAAGCTTGTCCATGCTTTCTACATGTAATAGGCATTTTAAGTATAAAATGGGTCTAACCCGGGCTTAATTAAGCGATATCAAATTTTTCAGACTGCTCCGCCTTTGGTATATTATTCGCACACAACCAAAAACTGTAACTTTAAACACAAGTTCAGTCTCTTCGAAAATATCCCCTGATAAGTTTTTTATTTTTTTGATAACAATGCTTTTCCATGCTTGGGTATTTTCAGTATAACATGGGTCCTCCATTGGCTTTAGCATTATCAATTTTTTCAGATATTTGCGCACAGCCCAAAATCTGTGACGTCAAACGCAAGTTCGGTCTTTTCGAAAATATCCCCTAATAAGTTGTTCTTATTATATTAAAAAAAACTAAGTTTACATAGAGTTTTATATTATCAAATAATCATACTGAGACACTTGTTTGTAAGTTGTATTTGAAGTAATGGAACGTTTGTAATTTTTCAGAAATATATCGCGATAAAGTAAAATTTTAAAAAGTATCTTTGACACACAATTTCTCTCTCACTAAGGGGAAATGTATCCTAGATATAAGAAATCATCCGAAGAAGGACAAAGAGCATACAACAGCTGTAGGTATCGTTTTTCCTCTCTGACTCCAATTCTCTCTCTCTCTCTCTATCTCTCTCTCTCTCTCTCTCTCTCTCTCTCTCTCTCTCTCTCTCTCTCTCTCTCTCTCTCTCTCTCTCTCTCTGCTTTTTTTCTTTCCTTTCTGCATGATTAGGGATAGGCCAGGGAGTTGGCTAAGTCTTTCCCAATCTATTTGAAATCGAGTTGCATTCTTATACTCTCAGAAAAGAAAGGTCAATTAAACCATTTAGCCTTTTCATGAAACAAAGTAAAATCGATTGAGCGTATTTTGTATGGTTGATAAGACATTAAAAATATATACCCGGTACTAATGAATACAAAAGTCACTTCATCTAGAGATCAAAAGTTTTGTATTGATTGGGACGGTTCTGCATTTGCTCGTACTAGTATAAAATAGCTGCAGGGTGAACATTACTGGTTATCAATATAGTTCTTTTACCCAGCTACGAAAGCACGAGGTGTATTCAAAGTTAACGTAGGTGAGGCTGCATTATAGAGGACGATTACCTATTCATATTTTAACCTTTATTTGTGTATATTTGTTTCACTCTCATTCCTATATACTGTTAACCAAATTTTATTCGCGAGCGAGAAATTCTCGCGAGGTCGCGAGAGCCTCATCCTCGCGAATATTTCTCGCCGCGAATAAAGTTGTATGGAAAAAAAGAACAAGTGGGGATAAGGTATGGTCGCGAAAATTTATAAGTTACCGCGTACCAGTGTATCTCAGTCGCGAATAATAGTTGGATTACAGTATTTGCATCAATCAAGTATGTTCTCCCCTATCTCTGAAGAAAAAAACGATTTTAAATCATAGTTTTATAGAAACTGCCAGACCTTAAATCTTCACGGTTAGTTATATTTATTTTTTTGTGTGTGTACATGATGTCGCAACCTTCATATCCCGCATAAATCACCAAAAAAAGCTTTTAATTATACATCAGATTTGATAATGCATTTTTGATAACTTATTTGTAGTTTATAATTAAAAGCATTAACTGTCCCGAACAAGTTTATTTACGTATAAATCTGTAGATGATAAATTACTATTTTAACGAGGTTAGTTCCTCTGCTGTTGAACGATATAAAGAGCTATATTTGTATTTAACTGTAGTCTACAAATTTTGCATTCTACGTACAAAACATTTATTTAGCTGTTTCAGGGATCGCAGCATCGACAAAAAGTATATGGGTCCCAATTTGAGTAATATGTAAGTTTTTTTGTGTACATATTCCAAAAATAGTCCAGGAAAACAAATGGTTGTAAAGACTTGATTGCAGGATGCGGTCCACTTAAACATAAGCCGATTAAATTTATGGATGAATATTAAATATATAGAACCATTTTAACAAGAGCTTGGACTTTGGGTAGTTGTGTCAAACAGCAATGTGACGTATGCCTGTCTATTTCACTGCTGGCCACTTAGCCATGGCCCCGCTCTTTAAAATCAACAATATTTGTTTGGCTTTCAAACTAAGACTACGCAATCGGTGTATGTTTCGCTTGGAACCGCGTCATTTTTAACTTGCCCTGACACAAGAAATAGAAATGCTACGTCCAACCGAAAGTCCAAGGTCTTATTAAAATGGTTCTATCTTATTTTCGTCTTTGATTTATCTTTTTCAGTATGCCTATATATTGTTTGCAATTAGTAACGTAATGGCTGGCATTTGTTTTGACTCAATCAATGTGAAAGGAGTAAATTATGAATAGCTTAATATTAATCCTAAAGAGATCCGAACATCCGCCTTAATTGAAATTGTTTTGATTTTTATTGGCAAGCATAAACCCTGTAGCGAATTGTCATCATAATTGCCTATCAAATTGCAAAACAGAGAAAGATTGTTAATAATTACATTAAATATAGTCCAGTTCTTTTTTCTACAACAACTGCATTATCTTGAATAGATATTCTGATAAAAAAAATAATCAGGTTTCAGTATAAATCTCCAATGTATATGAATCGATAGCTATAAACAAGAAAATAATGAAGAAAAAAATCATGGATCCATTTTTTTATCCACATACCTTGACAATTGATCCGTGTTATATATCCTGAAGAGATCGGTTTCTTAATGACTCAGTGACAATAAAGAGAAGATCGTCCTCATATTAAGGCGACATGAGGGGAACTGCGAGCAGCTCTCGCTTAATACCAGGCTAATCGATTTCTATTGAAGGTCATGGCAAACAGTCACAATTGGCAGTGTTTCGGCCACAATAGACAAAATCAGCTTTTAGAATCTAAATTTTTGATTTGAATCATCATGTCTTCAATTATTCTAAATTCAGATATTTTCACAGTCAATTTTATTTTTTTATTCTTGTACGGATTCAGTTTTTGCGTAATGTATGCTTGTTTTACGTATTTCATTTTTCAATTTTGACGTGGTAAGAAAAAAGTCGGCAGTATGCGTGTATAGTTAGCCGCAACGTACGTAAGTTTTGATGTCAATTTATCTTCATCATACAGTCTATCTATCACCATCCGCCCATTCCCTCTTTTTATATATACCAAGTCTTGTAACTTGATTATACAAGTTTCTTGAAAATTTCATACATGCTATACTAATTACGTATTAGGAACAACACCAATGGCACAATGAAATTGCCAATTCACGGCTGGCAATTCAAATTTTGTTTTGCTTTTTTATTTTTCAAGTATCATCTTTTATGTTTAAGGTGTTGTATATATTTTTAAAGATATTGTAATTCTGTAGATTTATGGGATCAGCCAATGAATATGTCGTTTTTGTACTGTTAGAATAGCTTCGAGTCAGACCCCCCCCCCATCATTTTATTATTTTTCGTCATAATTTTCCAATAAATGACGTTTCATCTCAACGTGGACGTTGATTCAATTTTTACTCAGCAAAGACTAACTGCAGTGAGATTGTGCCCCATGTCAATAGGGGATTTCTTAATGTTATTGAAGCCAATGCCATAAAGGGACTTCATAATTTCATTGACGTTAAGTACTTTAGACTTCTCAGAAAATTTACTAAGCTATAATTAATACCACATTTATGGTGTTCCGATGGGGCCACTTCCACCTTTGCACTTTCGCCTCTAGGGCAAAGATGCGAGAGTGCGAAGTGTGAAGGTGGAAGGGGAATGAGCGAAAGTGCGAAGATGCGACGGCGAAGCGCGAAGATACGATGGCGAAAGTGCGAAGGCGAAGGAGCGATACTACTATCACTCCTTCGCCTTCGCACTCTTACCTGCGCTTTTTTTATTGCATTCAGCAAGTCTCGGTCGATTACATACAATTTATGGTGTTCCGATGGGGCCACTTCGCAACTTCGCACTTTCGCCTTCGCAACTTCGCACTTTCGTCGTAGCATCTTCTTATTTCGCACCTTCGCCGTCGCACTTTTGCAATTTCTTCTTCATTACTTCGCACTCTCGCATCTTCGCCCTATAGGCGAAAGTGTGAAGGTCAAAGTGGCCCCATCGGAACACCGTACATATTAAAATGGACGTGGACTTTTGGTAGTTGTGTGAAAAGCAATGTAACGTAAGGCTGTGTATTTCATTGCTGGCCACTCGGCCATGGCTCTTTGAAATCAACAAGATATTTCTGACTGTTGGGCTAAGACTACTTAATCAATGTAAAATTATTTCACTCGAAACTAGAATCATTTTAACCTTTTTGATGTAAGAAAAAAACAGTTACGTCCTACCAAAAGTCAAATGTTAAAATGGTTCTAAGATTGGTAACTACTGGCTAGACTAGTGATTGGCATCAGAATCGCGTAGTTTGCTATCTATGTTTTTGATAATATTTAAAGTAAAGCTTGGTAATGTTTGTATTTTCTATGTTGCAAAGCTTTTTGAATAATAGTGGTGGACATTAATTTTCGTGGATCTACAAATTTCTACAGTTTTAAGTATGCAAATGAAGAATAACTGTGATATAAACTTAATCTATTTCGATGAAAATTGGACATTTTGTGGTTGAATCAACAACGGAATATATGAAGACTGATTTCAATGAATATTATTAATTATGCCACAGAATAACATTTGTATACTTGATATATACAATATTAATAAATTGAAAAGTTGTATGCAAACACTCTGAAATCTTAATGGCTACAAATTATGTAATACATTCATTACGCTTAAACAATAATTACAAACTCTTTAAATCTTCAGTTTCATAGGTTGCATATGTTGCAGTTAATTTCAATTGCCGATTTGAAATTGGAAGATACGAATCAACGTAACAACTGTTTGTAGTGGATCAGAAATTATAGTTTAATGAAAAAGAAACCAGGAAAACGTACGGTCTGTTCCGGAATTTAGGTTGCCGATACAAGAGTTTATATATAATCTTTATTTATTTTAAAGGGTTGGGTGGTTGTGTCCAATAAGTCTAGTTTATAATATTGATATTATTATAAGAAGACATCATGATTGATATTTTTAAAATTTTCCAAAAAAAAATAAATAAATTGTGTTTTACTTTGGTGTCTTGTATTGTTGTTTACTAGTCCAACTACTGGTAAAAATCCATGCAACAAAAAGAACCTACAGAACCTTTATTGATGTAGAGAACCACCTTAAATAAATTGAATATTTTTTTACTTAACAAAGCTTTACAAAAAAAGGTCTAAAAACTTTAGGTAGATCGATGTATTATTTGTTGAACACGCCGCCTCCTTGCCCAGATGAAAAATAATAATCAAAGTACTGAAGTACTGAAAGCCGGGCTCTTTTGGTGTGTCTATATGCATATTGTTTAGTAAAGACTTAAATCTCTCTCTCTCTCTCTCTCTCTCTCTCTGTCTCTCTCTCTCTCTCTCTCTCTCTCTCTCTCTCTCTCTCTCTCTCTCTCTCTCTCTCTCTCTCTCATGCTTTTTATGTCGGCAAAGCGTTAGAGAGCGACCAAATTTTGTAAGCGGCTATAAATAAAAATATGTATGTCTAATAGAAAAAAGTTCATCAGTTGCTGCCATGAATTTTGCAATAAGCGTTATATATTCAATCCCCATTTCTTAAATGCGCAGCAAAGGAGTTTATGGAAATTCATGCGCATTGTATGTGTCCGAAATGCATAGTCTTGTTTTTAAAGCACGTCATTAATAAGATTATTAAAAAAGATTCTCTCGAAATTAAAAAAAAAGAAACAAAATGCAAACACATTTGACAAAACGTGGCTCTTTGTGTAACTATTTGGTATAGCGGAAGCTTGACGCTATTTGGTTTTTTGTTGACTTTTGAAGGTGTGCTATTTATAGTAACATTTGCGATTTGCCTGCCTACAGCCAGGACTCTGCTTTCTGCAGAGCCCGGCTAAAAAATTAATGATTTATACAAGTTACAAAACAGATGCGACCAATATCAGCGTGACTGGGCTGCAACAATTCGGAAGTGTTTCCGGTCTTGTGCCGTACGCGTGCGATGAGATTTCCTCTCTTAGAATGTTTCTTGTGTGTCCGGATGTCCGGAGATTATCGGGTTCGAGCCGATTTCCCCATTATTGGCAGGGACCCCTGGGAAATGTTTGACAAGTTTATCTCTATAGGAATGTTAAAGGCAGAAGAATATGGATAAAGACAATTCCTAACTCTACGCAGAACAATACGGCTATCTATATGCAATCCTGTTCATAAGCCAAGGACTTTGAAGAACAAAATAGGAAAAATCAATACAATTACGTATGATAATATTTTCGACAAGCTACATTGTTTTATAGATGAGGAAATTTCATGAAGTTTAAAGCTAATCTTCATTGAATACAGTAATATAATAAACTACCTTAAATGTACCACAGGATAGACATTAGACACTGCCTAGCATATATTTTGAAACTTTTAATGCAAGAGGGGATTTTACTTTGTATATTCTAACATTCGAAAACAAATTCCATAAGAAATGGGATTTTTTCGCTCTTTTAAAAAAGTCTGAGACGTTACCATTCCTTTGCTTCAAATAAATGCATTGAGGCCTTGCGTGCCTCTCCCCTGGTGACAGATTCATTATCCAAAGTTACATGTACACTCCTATAAGGAAGCTAAAGAAGATCCATGATTCCTCTTACGTAATATCCAGATGCGTTTCTCTCTTTTAGTGTATTCCCAGTGCAACGCGACGTGATTCCTGTTACATAGGAAAGCTGTTTTTAGAAGAACACGCAATGATGCTCTCGCGAGATTTACATGACGAATTATAATTCTGTTTATTGAGTTTTTAAAAACCCCAAAGGACGGATCGCAACATTCGTTTTCTCTAATAATGTTATCTTACACGTCACACAATTTCTTCTTTTTTCTTGTTACTGTGCGTGCTTTTTTTGTAATTAGCCACAATCCTCAAATATTTTTGTAATAAAGAATTATAGATCTACATTTAAACACGAAACTAAAATACTGATTGCACAATTATTTTTTATAACATTATTAATATTACTGAATGCATGTGTTAAGAGGTCAGCTAGAAAATATTTCTTTTAGGTATACATTATGGCTTTCAGGCAATGAGCCACAGATTTTCAACAGAACAGTTGTTCTAATTCTACATGTACTTAAAAGCGTTCGAAACTAACAATCGATTTCAATTTTCTTAAGAATGCAACTTAAACAGTTTAAAATAAGATCATACATTTTATTTTATTATGACTGGCATCGTCTAGACACTCATAAGGGTGAACTTCAATGCATGAATCGGTCGACTTTGAACTGTCAGTAGCATTCATCATCGCAACAATTGAGGTAAACTAACAAGATTTACAGGGAGAACCAATTGAATTAGTCAACAAATCTACAGCCATTTATCGATCGACGGTCCTCCTTCCCTTTATCAATTTCAGAAAATCTAGTTTTCAATTGATAATAAAACGAAACATTAGCCCCAAGAGCTGCACAATACAATTGCCAGAATTTCTAACTCGTGTCAAGAGACAATACATGAAGTTCCCAAAAAATTGAATAGAAATTGCAGATTTGATTGTCGATGGTTTAATGCAAGAAATGTCATCTTTTCTTTTTGCTTCTCTCTCTCTCTCTCTCTTCTCTCTCTCTCTCTCTCTCTCTCTCTCTCTCTCTCTCGCTCTCTCTCTCTTTCTCTCTTCTTATGCATTCTCTCTGACAATTGAACATCAAATATACTTTTCATGGAAATGTTTGCATAAATACATCAATTGCTTATGGAATTAACTCATTAATAAGCTGTACAAGTTTTCTCCAAAAGGTTAAAAATTTTGTTTTCACTGTAACACCAAGATTTTCGGGTCATAAACATGATTGAGCTTCTAAACATAGATAAACAGAATGAAGCATTTAAAGGTTTAAAAAATAAACTTAAACTGGACTTGTCTGGTTACGGAAGGTTAAGCCTAATAATTAAAACTCACATTTACTGATCTTGGTTTTTTTTAGGAGGTCCGAGGCATATCTAAGTTTGCTAAGAGGTGTACAAGCCATATCATTAATAATTGTATAATGTAGAAGTAATGAATTTGAATTTTTCGGAAGGGGAGGGGGGTGGGTCGAGACCTCCTTCTCTCCCGACCTCCCATCTATAACCGCAATTGATTCATTTAACATAAAAAAAAACATGTATGTAGGTAATTGAGAATGTATCTCGGACATAGAATTTTATTCAATATATAAACTGCAATTAAAATGAATTTGAAAATTCAGGTTGTTCTTTAAAACATTCGATAGTACATATACAGAGTTGGTAACAATTAATGACAAGACATTGCTTTGAAGTAAAACTGTCCTTGATGTTGCCCATGGTTTTCTGCATGTCACTCAAGAAAAACGTAATTATACATGTCATATCTAGTATATTTTTTTAATTTCAAAATCTTTATCTAAAAGCTTTTAAAATTTATTCAATTAGTCCTGACAACATCTTCGTCAATAACATCAAAATTATTATCATCATTCTTTTTAAACTGATCAGAATTTAACGTCAGTGTTGAAAAATCATTTCTACGCAGTGTAAGGAAGTTTGTTTTGCCTCGGACTGGAATGTCTCGACGTCATTGGATGAATAGCGTCACGTGATTGCCTTACAAATTTCTTTACACGGCGAGCGTCAAAATTTATACGGCAACATGGTGGACGTAACGTTATTTAAGCTGATTTTTTAAACAAATGTTCAACCATACCTTTGATTTTTAAGCCCCAAAATATTTAGAGTGACCCCCCTTTGCCCGTGACGTAATATTATGATCCTACAATATGGCATCCAGGTTTACACAGACGACTGACGAGAAAGGTAAAAAAAATTATAGAATTAAGCTACGAATTTTAATATTATGTATTATCTTCTGTTTGTTTACATATCAAACTTTAGGTCCTCGACAAAACAAAACACTTATTAGGTTTGTTACTGACTGTGTAAAGAAATTTGTAGGATCGGTAAGTCCATAGAAGGCTCGGCTCTGCCTCGCCTTCTATGGACTTTACCGACCCCACAAATTTCTGTACACAGTCAGTAACAAACCTAATAAGAAATATTATTATTAGGAGGCGCCAACGGACCAATCGACAAAGGAGGATAGTCAAATACGAATAGAACCTCTAAAATGCAACGTAGTGTTAAGTCCTGAAAGTTTTGTAATTAAGCTAGAAAACTCGTAAGATATACCGCGGAGAATAAAAGACGGCTAATTGACCCTTATTAGCCATTGCTTCCATAATTTGCGTCCATTTGTTATCAGAAAGTCCATGGCACTTTGTTTAATGCCTCATCCCCAAAAGAGCTTTAAGTAAGGTTCATTAAGAGTAATGACGATTTGGCTCGATTCTTTTCCCACACACGAGCAGAATAGAAATGAGTGTACCAAACTACTGACCGCTACATAAAGAGGAAATGTATCCTAGATATAAGAAATCATCTTAAGAAGGACAAATTGAATACAACAGCTGTAGAGTTGAACGCATTTAATATCGTTTGTTCCTCTCTGACTCCAATAATCTCTCTCTCTCTCTCTCTCTCTCTCTCTCTCTCTCTCGTGCTCTCTCTCTCTCTCTTTCTCTCTCTCGTGCTCTCTCTCTCTCACAAAAAAATGAAAAAATTGCTTCTCTCTCTCTCTCACCGATTTTTTTCTAAACAAGTGAAACAGTGCATATGGATAAAATCATTAAAATATTTGTTTTAACAAAATTAAACGATCTTTAGATTTATGTCCTTTTATTAAGTTCATCATGGAACACCATTTTGGTAAACCGACAGATTATACAGCAGCGAGTTCCTGTGATTTAAAACACCCCCTCATTATCCTATAATTTAATGCATTCCGATAACCAAGCGTCCCAGCTTAATTCTTGTATGTAGTAAAGAATGAGTGGTCATGTCCAGCCTAAAAGAAAGAATAATCACTCTTTTCATCAAATCATCACTGCCTGGATAAAATTCAAATGCCAGCATGTCATTGACATCAATAATATTATTGTTAGTTAAACAACACCGTGGAAACATTTTTAATCGTGGGGGTCAATGTTCGTGGGTAGCAGAAGAATTTTCTGGTTCGTTGGGACGTAATTTCGTAGGTAGGAAGTTCTATTTCGTGAATAAATATTAATCAAACTGTTGTATATACGTTCGTGGAAATGTAAATTCGTGGACAAGGATTACCCACAAAAGCCACAAACATTGGTCAACTCACGAACAATGATGATTCCACAGTATTATATTAAATTTTGTTAATGTACAATCGTCAATGACAATAGATAAACTAAATATAAATAAATTATTAGTATTATTATTTATTAAATTATTGAAATCATCATCATCTTAATCGTCGTTAATAAAAAAAACAAAGTTTTTTTTTTAATCTTCATCTTCATTATTGTTATTATTATCATCGACAACATTCATTATGAAAATCATCATCAAATTCATCAAAAGATCTTTGTCATAATCATTGTTAATCAATTAAAACTGATTATCATCATCATCATAATCATTATCATTATCATCATTAAAAGATAATTGTCCTTAATATCGTTACTTAGATAAAACTAATGGTCATAATAATCATTTTTATCTTCTTCTTCATCATCATCATCATCATCATCATCATCATCATATTAGATAAATAAGTCTTACGTGTGTTCCTGGGCAATGGAAGTCGCCGTACAGATGCCACTGCTCTTCTTTATATTGGGGTGCTTCCAACTAAAATAGGCGGTTTGTGTCATAAAAGTAGCTTACTTTCGAATTATATAAACCATAAAGTAATTCATAGATTAATAAAACATTTTTATATTTTTTTCTTACAAAGCAAAGATCAATTTTTATCCAATTCTAAAATATATTAATTCATATCGATTACAAGAAAAATCAAAGTCCTGACATGACTTACAGGGTACATCGCAGTAGAATGCACGTACTTAAATTACTCACTACTCTAGTTAATTTTCATTTTTATCATATGTGTCATTTCTCCTTGAATGATATCCAAAAGGGCACATTAACAATCAAGTACTGAAGAAGTTTTTACTTTTTTCACTGAATAAAAGGATTATACACCCAACCTTATCGCCACCCAAAGAAAGAAATTAAATATGCTGAAATGAATAAATAGTTCAGGCATAAAATAAATTCTACCATGTTGTTCCACAATGAGAGACCGGCGGCGCTCTGTCCTTTCTTGCTGAAATGGAAGCAATCCGGGGAGAAGAAACTCAAATCAATTGAGCCACCCTGGTAAAAAAATTTATGAAAAAGGAAAATAAAGACAAAGAATTTGCAATAGTAATAGATATTTATTATATGACGGTGTAGCATTGCGTCCGGTTGATTATGCTTAATTTTAATTTATAAGTAGATGCATGAAAAATTAAGCAAAAACAATGCAAAATAAAGTCAAATGTCAAAAAGTTGAAAGTTGATATTCATTGCACATGTGTACTTTGATAGGCTGGTTATAATTCAAAACCTCCTATCATACTTGTCTCGATCAAACAGACTCTTCTTGGTTCGACTTTTTTAAATATCTGCCAGACTGAGCATATTAAGTCATAGTCAGAATAGTCTATTTATCGAGTTTCAAAACTAAATTCGTTATAAGTCAGTTGTTAAATGATTTCAAAGTTAAACCATTTAAATAAAAAAAGTCAATTAAATAAAGTTTCTATTTAAAAAAAAAGTAGTAAATCAACAACAACAACAAAAAATGCAAAATTTATATCATTCATCAAAACTCTTAAACGCAATACGAAATAAAACCCAAATATTCCTGAGTCGTACCAAAGTTGGTGGTTCTGTGTTTTTGAAGAATGGCTGAAGCACCACCGTGAAATCTCCCCTAGTGTCGTAACGACCAGAGTTAACCAGAGCGCGGAGCTCTCGCTGGTAAGCCATGGCGGCATTCTTCAACATCTCAGAGTTGGCCTTGTTGTGTCCGCAGTCGCAGACGATGCTAAACACAGAAATGGCAGGAAAATAAAATGTTTTTTTTTCGATTTTTTGTATTAATACTTTGGTAGATACCTTTGCATTTGCGGATCCATTGAGTAGTCATGGTTAATTTCTTTAATTTAAATAATAGAACTACTGAACAAATGTCTTCGTCCCCCTGCGTCAAACATATATGTAACTATCCCTCGGAGACCTATCCATAGGAAGTGTTTATATATCAACCTGAGTACTTTTTATCCTTGTACTTTCATACCAATTTAGGAAAAAGGAAATTTTTCAGACAATAAAGTGACAGAAAAGAGGACTTATTTGCTATATTGGTTTAACTTACATGTAGGTCAAAACATTTTACAAGCTAGCGAAATTGCATGCATCTTGAATCTTTTCTTGCAAGTTTCTTTTTTAATAGAAAAAAAAAATCAGCATGGCGAAAATGGTGCAACATCTTTTGCAACAACTTTTTACTGCGAGTGACAGTTTGTAGAGGAAAAAATATTAATTCAGCCCATAAATGAGTGTTACCTCTTCCACTATAAAAAAAAAAACAACATACGTTAAACTTTATCTTGTCTTACTTGTGTACAAGATTGCACATAAATCCTCCATCCATTGCAGCGATGGGAGCGATGTCGAATATTTCCACCAAGTTAACGAACAACTTGGGAACATTGTTATGCAAGATGTCAAGGGCATCCCTCACGTGACGAATGTAGTTGGCGGCCGAGTAGCCATTCTATTGTACATGTAGTAGTTAAGTCAGTTAGTTGTGAATACTATTCAAAAATCTACACACATTTTCTTTTTCTATTTTTGAGCGATTTCTGTATTTTAGCTCATAACAAATTAAATGTGAAATTGCTTGTTTGGTCTAAAATGAATGCATTTGTTACCTGGTCATGGCAGTAATCACATAAATCGTTTCCACCAATGAAAAAGGTGATGACTTTCCAGTCGTCTTGGTAACGCACGTGAGTGTCAGTTTTCAACCTCTGAACAATGGCGTTGGCTTGTCCAGGCATGTTTCTGGTAAATGGAAAAAAAAACTGTGTTGCATATCTACAGGTTATTTTTAATTCTAACTCCCTTCCCCAATTCTAGTTCTTGAAAGCTGTCACCCCAACCAACTTCCTTAGTTTATGGTACTAATTAATGACTTACGATGCTACATCCCCTGGGTGAGCATAGTTCAGCATAGAGTTGGTTGTCCCTACCGACCCGGTACCATACGATTGACCCCACAGGAACTGACCAAACTTCTTCAGAATATCTGCAAAATATCATTTTTGGCGATTTGTGTACCTTAAAAGTTTAAAAAAAACCTGTTGACCGTAACTCATGATTTAAGGGCATTTACTAAAAAACTTACTTGGGAGAGTAATTGTGTTTGACAAATCTCCATCTCCGCCAATGCTAAAAAAAATAAAACATCAAATAAGACAAACTTCTTGTATGAGGCATTTCTTTTGAACATTTAAATCTATGGTAAATCTATGAACTAATCAGAAATTATCATAAGTTGAAAAGATAATGAAAGATAATGACAAGAAGCATTAATATATATATATATATATATATATATATATATATATATATATATATATATATATATATATATATATATATATATATATATATATATATATATATATATATAAAGAGTAAAATATTGAACATGACAAAACTATTTTAATGCTTGGTGTGTTTTCCAACATTAGAATTCCTACCTCCAGACTTGTCCGCGGTATTCGATGAAATCACCAATAATATTAGTGGCAAGAATTCCATTACCGGCCTGAAAAATCAGAATTGTAAACATCTTGTCAAAAATAATATTTATCCAACTTATTAATAAAACAAAATATTCTCATTTCTTTTTCCGCTAAATCCTACAGCTACTTCGTGCTATGACAGTCTTATACACCAACGTTGCAAATTTCCAAAGACCATAGGGAGAATTGGAAGAAAAAATGGTGGAATGGAGTAAGGAGAGGGTGGAAATGCCAATGCAAAAGAGCAGAAACATATATCGCGAGTTTTTTGTGATTTGTTTTTAATTGTTGCTATTACATCTTCGTTTTACTCAAAATATCGCTATTGAGTTTTTTGTGATGTATTTTAATTGCTGCTATCACATCTTCGTTTTACTCAAAATTCTTTGTGATGTTTTTTTTTTAATTGCTGCTATCACATCGTTTTACTCAAAATATCACTAATGAGTTTTTTGTGATGTTTTTTAATTGCTGCTATCACATCTTCGTTTTACTCAAAATATCGCTATTGAGTTTTTTTGTGATGTTTTTTAATTGCTGCTATCACATCTTTGTTTTACTCAAAATATCGCTATTGAGTTTTTTTGTGATGTTTTTTAATTGCTGCTATCCCATCTTCGTTTTTACTCACAATGGAACGGTAGGACAAGTAGCACTGATAGAGGACTGTGTAAACAGGCCTTTAGAGATGTTGGATGGTCAATGAAATAATCATCAGAAATGACTTTCACAAATTTTTACAATATTTTGGGCCACATACTATTATCTAGTATTGAAAACCCAAAATATTCTAGCATTAAAATTTGAACATCTCTCTGTATACTTTTATACATTCAGAGCTTGTTGATGTCGAATGGAGGTAAATAAAGCCAAAAAATGGCTAAAACCACCCAGCCCCCTTAATTTCGTCAATTATCCACGATTTTTGATAATTTTAAAATAATATTAGTATCCTCGCAAACTTTCCTGCCGTTATTTTCTCCAAATTATGGAAACAATTAGTATTAATCGTACTATAAAGCAATAGTAACAATGTATGAGTGATTCATAGCAATGTGCATTACCGTTAAGGAATCTCCCATGGCACCGATAATACGAATGTCACCCGGATGAAGATCGTGCACTAGAACGAAAGACGGAAATATGTCATGATTTTAACAAGCTTTGAACAAAGAAACATGATCACTTCTTTTCGAATCTTAAACTAGCATAATAATTCAACTACATTAAAAAAAGCACGTTTGTCCATGTAACATCTTCTGTTATTCGTAGATTAAATGGTAAAATATATATTTTGATGTTTAATAACAGTTACCGCTCGTACCTTGATGTCCAATATCACCTTCCACTGGTTATTTAGTGTCCATTATCATTAAAATTACCCTGGTAACCATATGTTCTTTGCAACATACCGCCAGTATACTAGTTTCCATTATTACTTATATAAATATCTAGTAGAGTGATGTCTATTATCACTAACCATCAGTAATTTAGTAAAAGTTACCAACTACCATCGGTAACTTAGTGGAAGTTACCATTTACCATCGGTAACTTAGTGAAAGTTACCACTTATCATCGGTGACTTAGTTAAGGTTACCACTTACCATCGGTAACTTAGTGAAAGTTACCACTTACCATTGGTAATTATAACTTAGTGATAGTTACCACTTATCATCGGTGACTTAGTTAAAGTTACCACTTACCATCGGTAACTTAGTGAAAGTTACTACTTACCATCAGTAATTTAGTAAAAATTATCATTTACCATCAGTAACTTAGTGAAAGTTACCACATACCATTAGTCAAGTAAGAAAAGTTACCACTTACCATTCGTCACTTAGTCAATGTTACTACTTACCATCAGTAACTTAGCGTCGATTTTCACTTACCATTAAAATATAAGTATTTATTTACGCATCACTTACATCTAGTAGCTTGATGTCGATTATCACTTACCACTGGTATCTTAATGTCTATTTTCACTTACATGTACCGACAGTATCCTAGTGTTCATTACCCGTTTCTTGTAGTATACTGATGTATATTACCACTCACCAGTAGTATCTTAATTAGTCCATTATCATTTACAACTGGTAATTACCACTTACCACAAGTATCTTTAAGGTGTCTATTATCCCATTCTCCAGGTTGTCTGATATCCATTATCACTTACCACTTGTAGCCTGGTGTCCGTTATCACTTATAAGTATAGTATGCTGGTGTTCATTTTCACTAACCACTTGTAGTCTGGTATTTTATCACTTATAAGTATAGTATACTGGTGTCCATTATCACTTACCACCTGTAGCATGGTGTCCATTATCACTTACAACTTGTAGCCTGGTGTTCGTTATCACTTATAGGTATATAATATACTCGTGTCCATTATCACTTACCACCTAAAAGTATAGTATACTGGTGTCCATTATCACTTACCACTTGTAGCCTGGTGTCCATTATCACTTACCATTTGTAGCCTGGTGTCCGTTATCACTTACCACTTGTAGCCTGGTGTCCATTATCACTTACCACTTGTAGCCTGGTGTCCATTATCACTTACCACTTGTAGCCTGGTCTCCATTATCACTTACCACTTGTAGCCTGGTCTCCATTATCACTTACCACTTGTAGCCTGGTCTCCATTATCACTTACCACTTGTAGCCTGGTCTCCATTATCACTTACCACTTGTAGCCTGGTCTCCATTATCACTTACCACTTGTAGCCTGGTCTCCGTTATCACTTATAAGTATAGTATACTGGTGTCCATTATCAATTACCACTTGTAGCCTGGTGTCCGTTATCACTTATAAGTATAGTACATGTATACTGGTGTCCATTATCAATTACCACTTGTAGCCAGGCCCCGGGGCCATAAAACTTAGACGAGCTCACTTTTACAAAAGAAACATATAGTGGAAAAGTGAGACTGAGATCAAAAGTGAGCTCTTCTAAGTTTTATGGCCCCGGGCCCTGGTGTCCGTTATCAATACCACTTGTAGCCTGGTGTCCGTTGTGTGCATGGGTGTTGTGACAGTCAAAGTTTGGAATGGGATATCGCTTACTACGGCTGCTCTGAAATGAGAACATCTATTTTGATTTTTTTTAAATTAACAAATATCACATTATGCAATGAATAACTTTTAAAAAATTATATACCTTATGTGTGCTTGTATCGGTTAGAAAACTAAATCCAAAAGTATTCTGTTAAACGCAAACGCTGATTTTATACCTAATGATAAAGCTAGTAGATTTTATTATATCATTTTCAGATTATTTTCCTGAGTGTTACATTCGCACTAAAATTACACAGTAAAATAGATAGTATTGCGTTTTTCCTGACCAGCATGATCCATGCAGGGTTTCTGTAACGCCAAGAAATTAGCCGCTGATTTATTCAAATTTCCGAGTTACTTGAGTAATTGTGCTTGTGGTAGTTTATTTAATGGTGAAAAAAAAAGGCACAAACAAATATACAGAAATACAACACTTGATAATATATCTAGAAGGTTTTTGATATTGTGCTTGTGTTAGTTCATTAAATGGTAAAACAAATTGTACAGTAGATTTTCTCATCACATTTTGACAGTATTTCCCTGAGTGTATATATTCGCACTATTATAAGATTTAACAGTAAAGTGATAGGTCTGCGTTCTTCCTGACCAGCATGATCAAGGGCTTCTGTAATACTAAGAAATTAACGGATGATATATTCAACTCTCGATCGTGTATTTTGAGTAGTTGTGTTTGCGGTAGATCATTTAATGGTAAAAAGCCGACAAACAAATGTACAGATATATATCATGTGATCATGTTTCTAGAAGTTATTTGAAATTTTGCTTGTATTAGTTTACTTAATGATTAAACAAATTGTACAGATATATACTATTATAATAGCAGATGAAAGACTCACGTTCTCCTCCCACAGTTTCAGGTGATTCTTCCACATGTCCAGCAGTGTTTGGTTATTGGGGAGTGTGTTGTTAAAGAACTCCACATATCTATCGTACCAACCAGCGGCTATAGAAAGCATCACACAACATGTATAGCAATGTGAGGAAATAATCTGGATAGGACTTAAAACACGAAAAAGCAAAACAATTGAGCTTAGTTTACTTTCATTTACTAATTCACTTTATTTCTCAATGTAAATTTCAAGCTTCTTAAATGATTCGATATCCTTACAGTTTTATATTTTTCTGAAAGCTATACTGGCGTGCGACCAGTTCTCGCCGAGTACCATTTCTCGCCAGTACATTGTGACGTCATTTTGTCAACACGTAAAATTATAGACGAAAAATGACGTCAAAATGTACTGGCGAGAAATGGTACTCGGGCGAGAACTGGTCGCACGCCAGTATCATATTCAAATATAAGTTTTTTTTCTTTGACAAATCGAAACAGTACATTTAAAACTAAAGTAAGTGCAAAGATTCTTGCTGTAGTGGTGTATATTAATTTCAACAAATGACGACATCATTATAAACCTTTCAAATTCAAGATATTGTTGCCCTTGGTGTACTTGAGTTCTTGAATTTAGTCATCTACGCGTTATCTACTGCAAAAGCAGTTCTAAATGAGCAATTAACCGAGATCGTCTTTTCTAAGGCTGCTCAAAGTTAATTCTTTTTTAAACTTGTAGAAAGAGAAGGTATTTCGTTTGCAAATACAATTTTTTTTTTCAGAAATGTAAAACAATTTTTTTTTAACTTTTAGCAATTGTTTGATATGAAAACCGTATTGCATAATTATGTTAGGTAGAGAATCTGCGTTTGTAGCTACATGTATTCATAAAGTATATATTTGACATACGCCATGAAACAGTCTTTTTAACATTATATATTTATTATGTTCCATAGACTATTGCAATTTTCTCCATTCCTGTTTTAAATACAAATAAATGAGTGAATTCGCACTCTTATGAATGTTGATTTTTCTCCTAAACTGATATTTAAGTAGTGGTTAAAGTTTGATTTTTTGGTTACGTTTAACCGAAGGCACTTGACGTTAAACACTTCAATTAATTCCTTTTTTATACTGATATATAAAAATAGTGTAAACGTGTATTTTAACGTCAAACATCTACTTTTGAAACGTACAAATAATTTGAAATGGCCTAGGCATTCAACTATCGTACATTTGATTGGTTGTATGAAACCCAAAGGCACAAGACTCATTAATTCAGTTATCGTATCAGAGGAAATTCTAAAAAAAAAAAAAAAAAAAAAAAAAATATGGCGAATTCATCGCGATGATTCTCGGAATTCGCTTTTAATGATGTCTCTTGAGATCCAATTACTCTTGATGTAAAATGGTATTGCTCTTCTTTTTTAACTTTTACGAGAATGATTGATTCAAATAACGTTGCTTTACTATTCATTAGAGGAATGAGACAGATGTTTTATCTAATGAGATTCATGTACTTAAAAGTTTAACACTGTGCTTCGAATACAGTACACTTGGTTTATTATAAAAATTATAGGCTATGCTTAAAAATAAATTCATCTATTTTTTGAAATTGAGTGAAAAAATATGTATTTTCCTTGCGACAATATATATTCTTATATTTACATTTTCCAGTGTCTTTCTCTGTGTGATAACACTACGTATCGATTTTGTACTATAAAACCCATAACTTCAAGTGACGCCAAATTGAGGCGCAAGCGGGGTTTGCTTATTTATATCTAAATATTTAATCGTACTATGGCTTAAAATTTTATAAATATGAGTAATAAGGACTCTTTCTTTGAATATTATGAGGTGAAAATTTCGGTCGGGGCTTGATCAAATCTATAATAAAGCCCTTCGGGCTTTATTGGATTTGATCACGCCCAGGCTGAAATTATCACCTGATAATACTCAGTCTGAAAAATTGATTCCTTATTCCTTATACATGTATATGCAAGTGTCACCAATTTTATCACAATTTTTAAAAAGCTCTTCAAACACAAAATTTCAACGGGCGTTACATTTTTTGTAAATATCGGGTTTTCGATTAATGATATTTACAAAATATCATACTATCTTTATTGAAACAAAACAAACTGGTCGTTTACCACAAATATCACATGCCCTGGCTGTTTGATGAATCGCAAACTAGTCACACATTTAGCGCTATTATATATTAAAAAAAATATATCATTTATGTTATTCTTTAAATATTCCCATAATCCTGTTTCTTCGCATGAATCTAATTTTTTTTCACATATTGAATATAATTTTATTTAGAATTTGGATCATAGTTTGATTTCGAACAAAATTCAATGCAATCAATGCGTACCAAAAAGATGTTTAATTACAATTATACAATATCGATGTCAATCCATAACAATTGCTTTGCATTTTGATACTGTATACAGGGAAATATCCGTCCCCGTTTCGTTTTCGCTCCTTTTGCCCTCGTGGTCAGCGGGCGCAATTAAGACTGGGCAAATTCCAATGTCTCATATTAACCTATCTTTAAACACAACTCTGTCTTGGCGAATTCAAGATAGGCCGGGCGAAAACCGTTTGCAAATTAAGTAGGGTGAAAATTACACGGGGCGAAAATAACCCTGTATACAGTATTTCGTAAAGAGACGCAATTTTTTCATCAGCCTACATGTCTTTCAAAAAAATCTTATGAAAAAAAAATGCATTAGATTTGTTCGCCCATTGAGTATAGATCTAAGAAGCCCATGCACCAAAATGTAATCATCATAGCCCACCTTGAGCGCCGGAAAGACTGAGCAAACAGAGAACTGCAAACAACATGGCAGCAGGCAGGAGAAACCAATTTCTGGGACTGGTCAACTTATCTGGTCGTGATATTAGAAGTCTAACACTGGCCTCATTTATTGGAGATATTCAGCCGTTTATCAGTGCCATATCCTTCAACTGTAGTCAACAGTCGTATTTGTCGTAACGTAGAACTATATACTTACAGAACTATAAATATCAAGAGACCTATTTCAGATTTACTAGACTAAGGATCAAAACAGACCAGGAGTTTGACGTTTTTCTATTTAAGATTTGATATCAAAACAGACTGAGAGAGCTAGCACATGTTTTTTTTTCATATATTTGCTCAATTGTAAGATTTTAAAATCATTAAATTTTTTAAACATCCTATTACGAGGTTTGATCGAAAAGTGATGTGATGTCACAAATGCGAAAAAATCGTGAAAAATCCGCGTAAAGTGACAAAAATTCGTGCTTTGAGATATCTACCTAATTCAATTCACACCTGAAAATTTAATCGTTATTATAGATATTTCTGAACATAATATATTTTGTAGAGCGTGAGGTATTAAGGATAGTCACCGCAAGCTAGCAACTTCATTTCTAGATCTTTGGTGTTCTGGTAGAATTTCGTAATTTAGTACTCTATAAAAATTGGACACGGTTCTCTCTTTTACATTTTTTTAATTTTTTTTTTCTTTCATAAAGTAACTAATTTATCTTTTTGTAATCGATGGAGTAGTATATTGGATTATTTTTTAAAACAGTTAGAAAAAGTTTGACATTTACCACGCCGCCTGGCAAAACTTGTGTTACTAATTATTCATTTTCTTTAGAAATAAATGAAGCACAGCTTTGAAATTTTTCAGTACTGTTTGCCAAAGGGTCATTAAAGAAAACTTAAAGGTCCAATGAAATTGCAGCAAACAGGCTTTATTAATAAGTTAATATGTGTTTTGTCTACGGTATTTTGGGACAACCCTCATATCAATCGCAGCTTCTCGGGCCTTTCCGGCAAGCTCGGAAAAACACCTCGAATGTATTAACACCACCGGATGTTAGAATTTTATACAAAATGGAGTCGCTTCCCATTAAATTAAGTATTGGCTAGACAGTGTTGTATGTCGCTTCTGTGTTATATTTTAGTGTATATCGTTTACTTTAATGAAGTATAGCTCACATCTCAACAGATCGTAAAATGTGTTCTATTTATTTCAAGTTTTATAAAAAAGGGGGGTTGTCATGGACGCCTAGGTAATACATTCGAGGTGTTTTTCCGAGCTTGCCGGAAAGGCCCGAGAAGCTGCGATTGCCCTCATATTTCACATAGATTTGCAAAATCAGTCTCATCATCCAATAATGGTAAAAAAAAAAGTGCTTACAAAACCACTTATTATTAAAATAGCATAATCAAAGTCAAGAAATGTCGTAAAATAAACGTATAACCTATATCATCTCAGCTGCACAGGAAATTCGGGTTGACGGACCGTATCTTAAATGTTGCTAGCACTGACAAAAGCTTAAAAAAGAACTAACAAGTTGTAACAGATATGTAGGCAATTTATTACAATAAACCAACGTGCCTTTGTTAGTGATATGTTTGTATTGTAACAATACGTGTAAATATATAAACATAACATCATCAATCTTAAGGAATGTTTCATGACTTGACATAACAGTCCCACTGCCAAAGATAACAATTTACATGTACATGTATTTACTGTAGCAACTAAACCCAGCATAAATCAGGTCACGTTATCTTTGTGAACAAGTGTACTTAGTCTATCTAATAAACAACTTCTTAATAGTACACTTCATTCTGTCAATCAAAGAACTGATAACAGATAATGCGCAAGGTTTTCATAATACACATTATCTAGATAACTGTCACCATCGTGTAAAACGGTTCAAATTGACCAGGACCCAAACAGTCATAGAACAAATTAACTGGCTCTCTAAACTAGGTGGTGCTGAACCGGATCTCAATACAATATCTAAACATGACTGTATACATGTATATAAACAATGCTGTTGTAAAACGAACTATAAGGTGTGTTTGTGTATAATAAAAATACCATTCCGATGCAATGTTTTGGTATGATTCAAATTCAGATGCATAGTCTTTAAACAAAATCATACTATTATAACCATGATAATAAATAGACATCATAAAGATACAAATTCATAATATGATAAGAATATCAAAACATTATTTAAATATGAGAGTAAGAAATGTGGTTTGTGTTTTGCGTGTATAAAATAAAGTGAGATCAAATGCATTAAGTACATTCGTATATTTGTTAAAAATCTAAATTGAGACATCAAAAGAATCAAATACCATTTTTAAAAATCTATGACATTAACAATACAGTAAAATATAATCATACAGTCCTTAAATCACTATCAACTCAAGGTGAATCTGTTTATTTTTTATGTGTGTTTAAGTCAGAACAAATTATCGATAATAAACAAATAAAACAATAGACTTTTCACCAGTCTAAGAAAAATTCAAGATAATCAGCAAAATGTTTTGCAAGTGAAAAAATATACCACATTCAAAACAGAGTTTAATTATATCTGTATTAATAAATATATAATAATTATAAAAGTTGAAAATAAATTTTAAAAAATGAAGGCAAGATATATATAACATGGTTCCTAACATATTAATTTGTGATACTGTGAGTCATTCTTGTGGAAACGTTGCAATGTGCACCACAAATTGTTAATCCATTATGTATACTGAGTATTTGCACTTCAATAATACAAACATTTTAAGTTTTACCTAAGTACCAATGTCTTTTGAGTTTGTTTGTTTTTCATTAATTCTTACTGCAATATTTAAAGATTTATTTCCTTGGCCCAATTGAGTTTGAGTGTTGTTGTTATATTGTGCATTACTATAATTCTAAATCATTATGAATTGTATGTTTAGGTGTACATGTATACCTTATAAGTGTGTGATTGAGTTCTAGATTACTAGGCAAACAAACATTTTCTAGAAACAGATTTTTCTTAACTAATTTACAGCGGTAATTTTAATGAGGTGTTAATTTTAGCTTATCTTGGTGATATGCACCAATCTGTCAAAATTGAGGTTATGTTGTTGATTAAAAATTATGCTTCTAGATACTTGTATAGCACACATTTTATAAAAATTTTACCAAAATAAAATAGTTCAAAATATACCACTGCCATACCTAATCTATAAAAATTACAAGAATTGTCATTGTCTAAGAATAAAACACTGCTAAAATGAATATAATGCATGCAGAAGAAAAACTATTTTAAAAAGACACAACAAAATGGTAGCACTGCTAATCCATGTATTCAAAATTCGTAACCAGCAGAAACCTTTGTCTTGCAAGTCTGCTACATATATGGTAACAACCTTGTTAAAAAAACTTCATAAATTAACATAATATCTAAACAGCTTAAGATTTTGGTCCAATCCTCTCTTGAAGTAAAAGTTAAAGTACCAAGTAATAAACAGTTTTTTTATATTTCCCAATCTAACTCATTAGAACCATTTTAACAAGAGCTTGGACTAAGGTAAGAGAGTGGGGGCTTATTTTCAAAACTGTAATTTTCAAGGTTTAAGCTAGGGTATATTTGCAATTTTTTAACTGCAATATTTTTTTGTTTAAGAAAATGAACAAGATATCTGAGCCAATGCTCACTAGTGATACCCCCGCTCTGATGTGAATATGCAAAAAAAGCAAAGTTCACATTTAACAGAAAGCTGGCATCCCATTGATACAAAAATATATCCCATATTTTGGCATGCCTAAACAAATAATGTGTCAAAATTTCAAGCATCCGTGATAAACAGTTGCTGAGAAATCTTTGACGAAAATTTGTTTAAAAATTTTAGTTAAAAATAAACAAAGTCATTATTTAACAGGAAGTTGCTGTCCGATTGATACAAAAATAAATCCCACAATATGGCATGCCAAAACAAATAGTGTGTAAAAATTTCAAGCATCCGCGATAAACAGTTGCTGAGAAATCTTTGATGAAAATTTGTTTAAAAATTTTGGTTAAAAAATAAGCAAAGTCGTCATTTAACAGGAAGTTGATGTCCGATTGGTACAAAAATATATCCCACAATATGGCATGCCTTAACAAACACTGTGTAAAAATTTCAAGCATCTGCGATAAACAGTTGCTGAGATAAATGCGACAGAAATTTTTGTTACGGACGGACAGACAGACAGACAGATGGACAGACAGACAGACACACAAGGGTAAAACAGTATACCCCCTCTCCTTCGGAGCGGGGGTATAAATATATCCCATCATATGTCATGCCTATACAAATATTGTGTAAAAATTTCAAGCATCTGCGATAAATAGTTGCTGAGATAAATGCAACAGAAATTTTAGTTACGGACGGACAGACACACAAGGGTAAAACAGTATACCCCCTCTCCTTCGAAGGGGGGGTATAAAAACATTTTTTAAATTGTCATTTTGATAAATATAAATACAAAACAAAACAATTTACAACTACAATGCAGTTTTTAAAATATTCCTCATGGTATGGATTTTTTTCTTCAAGTTTTTAAACTGCATTCCATGGAAAAAGAACAAAGTTTCAAAATTTAAAACAAAGTTTTGACAACACTGATGATGGATAATCAAAAACAAAAAATATCAAACAATTTGAAATAGATCAACTTTGACAACCTTGTACTAAAGCTATTCTTTTGGTGCAATCAATCTGTAAAAGCTTTGATAGATATCTCAATAAGATATAACCTGCAGGGTGTAATAACTATAATTGTACCCTGAAGTATTGTTTGGATTCAGATAATGCTCCAAGAAGAACACAGAATTAATTGAACACAGTCATTTACTGTGGTTTCACAGTCATTTACTGTGGTTTCACAGTCATTTACTGTGGTTTCACAGTCATTTACTGTGGTTTCATTAATATTCAAGGGTATCAATTTTCATGGGTAAAATGAAAAATCACAGTTTCAAGGATAGGTAAATTCGCCGCCAATGATCCTATTAAATTAATACAAAATGTTAATAGAAATTGCATGCACTTCAATGAACATTAAATTTCGTGGATCAACTTAACAAAGAAATCCATGAAAATCGAATTTTAATGAAACCACAGTATAAGGCAAAGACGCACCAATATCAGAAGTTTGGGTACGGGGTTTATAGGTAAGAGTACCTATTTTTTGAAGAAAAAAAACAGGTACTACAACAACAACATAAAGACACTTTAAGTGAATTCAAATTTGATCTCATGTCGCAAAAATCACAAAATAATTAACACACTATCAAAAACTGTTAAAATTTTTCAGCATCTACAGTTTTCTACAAAAATATAGTTTGTACTTGTGCCAAAAAAAATGAGCATTTTATTGATATGGATTTGTTAGGTCAACTCATGTTGACTTTGCATTTAGTTTTCACTTTGTTCCCTTTTGCCCCAGTCACACATTCACGGATCAACTCCACGGTTCTACTACGGAATATTTTCCATGGTTGACACCGGAAAATCAAATAATCGTTAATGCCCCAGTCACACATTCACAGATCAACTCCTAGGTTCTAATACAGAATATTTTCCACCGTTGACACCGGAAAATCTGATGATACGGAGTTAGTACGGATGCACTACGGAATGGATACAAATTGATACATACGAATTACTACGGATTTATACGGAGTTAAATCGGACTTCTACGTTCTAAAACGTTTTAGTAAGTTTTTCTAAGGAAGTACTACGGCGATTTCATCCGTAGTGGAATTTTGAACATGTTCAAAAATTGTCGCAGCTATACAAGTATTGCTACGTTTGGATATGATAAGACAGAAAAACCACGGGTCAATACCTATCGCCACGAATGATTCGGGATCGCTTCCGTAGCTAATCCGGCATTTAATCAGTGAATGTGTGACTGGGGCATTTCTGTTCACCCAAAGAATGCCTCAATACTGCACATTGACTGGATGTTGGAGAGCATCACTCTATAGGTTCACACACAATTTTCATCTGTGCTGGTGCACATGGGTAATCATGCCTCTACAGTTTTATACAAAATATTTATCTGTGCGGGTGCAGATAATGAATCCATGGGTAAACATGCCTCTACAGGTTCATACAAAATTTTTATCTGTGTCGGTGCAGATTATGCGTCCATGAGTAAACATGCCTCTACAGGTTCATACAAAATTTTCATCTGTGTTGGTGCAGATGAGGAATGAGTCCATGAGTTTGGGCTGGATCAGCTGTTGGTTGTCGATCACACTCAGGTCCTCAAGCTTGTTCAAGGAGTTGATCTTTCTTAATGCAGCCTGGTTCAAATGATTAAAATCAAAGCCATTAATTTCTTCAAAAACCAAGTACAATAAGGTTCAAAATGGCTAGCACTGCTGCTCAAGAAAGAAAGGTTGCACATGTTCATGTAATAAAATTTATGAACTTTTAAATGGTACAAGTATATCATATCATAAGGTAATGATAATCATCAAGGACACACGGACATAAATGAATACAAACTGAGGACTTACCAGACAGGCTACTAACACAGCGTCACTGTTACTCCTCTCTCTCTTGTCACGACACAACTGTATCAACCGGGGTACACCTTAAAGTAATTTGAAGGTCTGTGTATGTGTATTCAGCTTAATTGTACAAATTATTTCAAGAAGCTGACCATGGTGGTCAAAAAATTAACCAAGAAAGAAACATTCCACAATTTTTTTTTAAATTCTTTGCAACACATTATTTTTGTACAATTTTTGTATTAATAATAAACATTTAATACCCCAGTTCTACAGCAGCTTGAAAAGGATGAAAATTTTATTGTTTATTATGAAAATTCCTATACCTTCAGATTTCACAATGGTTGCGGCATTACTCTCGTCGCGACACATCCTGGTCAGAGCGATGGCAGCTTTCTGCTGGACTCGCTCGCACGCTGCAATCTCTGACGGCGTCTTGTAATCCAGAGGGCTCTCATTCAGCAGCTCCAGACAGATGTCTATACCACCACAGTCCACCACATCGTGGCGACAACTGTCTGCGGCTACCATGTTGGCTAAAATGGTTGCCACCTAGGATGCGCAATTTATTCTAACAATTTCTTTTAATGCACAAATGCAGTCACCATAACTGCTAGAATAGTTGCTAAATACATGTAGGATGTTAATTTATTGTTATCATTTTTTCAAAGATCAACATATAAATGAAGCTACCATGTTAACTAAAATAGTTGCGAACAAGGATGTTGAGTTCACTTTAAATTTTTTTTAAAATATCAACACACTGCTATGAGAAGACAGTTCCTTCTTCTATAAATCATTTTACGAAATCTATTCATAAAGTCTTGGATAAATTCTCACATTAAAAGCCTGGCAAAAGTTATAATGTCACACTGAGGTTTGAACCTATCCTAATTTTCTTGCATATAGATGACAGTTGGCTTACAGTTTCTTTTAAAGTCTTTGAAATAAATATGTCACAAAAATAATTTTGCTTTTAGAAATGCACCTAATTTGAGAATATTTCTCATAAGGCATCTGAACAAATGTTTGAGAAAAAAAATCATGAATGATGGTAATGTCTCATTTAGTACTGTAGAAGCACATCTTTTTGTTGGGATAAAATTTCGTAGTTTTTAAACCATATACAATGTCGTTGGCATTTAATTTTGTCATATCGTAAACCCTAAAATGTATTACGTATCAACTCTGTAGTTATTAATACTTGGGTTAAAAATTCTTCATAAATTTAATTTCGTCAATTATACTGTCAATGAAAATAAAAGAAATTAAATCCTCAACGAATATTTCTGCTTCTACAGTATCACCATAATTTTGCTGAAAATGTATATCTTGTACAGATGGAATTTGGCTGACAAAATTTCAAATTTACATACTCCAGATAAAATTTTCAATTTTTGGGGGGGAAAGGGGGAGAGGGTTACCTGAGAATGAAAAAACACAAATTACCTGGTCCTTAGAAAAGAGAGATTTGGCAATGTTGGAATGACAGGAAGAGCAGAGGATTCTGGGAGCCTGAATCTTCTGCAGGATTTCACAGGTTGTGCTATCCATGAATGTCATGTTAGCAATGGCAGCAGACGACAACAGGAAAATCTCCTCGGTCTTTGTGGAGTTGCAGAGCCCTGAAATTCATCAAAACGGAGATGAAGAGTATGGGATACAACTGGAATAACAGCACCAGGATGGCCAACAACAGGTGTAGATGGAGGGACCTTGTTGCGGCCTTATGTGCAGGAATGCATAAAGAGGGTGAATGAATGAGTTAATGAATGAATGAATGAATGAATGAATGAATGAATGAATGAATGAGTTAATGAATGAATGAATGAATGAATGAATGAGTTAATGAATGAATGAATGAATGAATGAATGAATGAGTTAATGAATGAATGAATGAGTTAATGAATGAATGAATGAATGAATGAATGAGTTAATGAATGAATGAATGAGTTAATGAATGAATGAATGAGTTAATGAATGAATGAATGAATGAATGAAATGAATGAATGAAATGAATGAATGAATGAATGAATGAATGAATGAATGAATGAATGAATGAATGAATGAATGAGTTAATGAATGAATGAATGAATGAATGAATGAAATGAATGAATGAAATGAATGAATGAAATGAATGAATGAAATGAATGAATGAATGAGTTAATGAATGAATGAATGAATGAATGAATGAATGAATGAATGAATGAATGAATGAAAATATATAGCAGAAAATTACAAAAATTTCTAATCTGATTTCATGTTATTCATCCGTTGAAATTATCAAAAATGAATATTGCTATCTTAAACAAAACACAGTGTTTTCAAAAGGTAAGAAATTCAAAGTAACCAAATTCCATTAAAAAGTTTCAAATCCATAAAGTTAGGCTGATAAAATTAGTCTTTGGTTTCTTAGGACAAAATACTTTTGAGAAATTTTGTGACAAAAAGGTATCTGATTTCATTTTTATTCCTATATTTTAAAATATCTTAACCTGCTTTTTTCTGTTAAAATTAAAATTTAAGTGATTTCCCTCTTTAAAATATCTATAAAATGATTCAAGATGGCAGCATTTAATTGATACAATTAACCAAGCCTGAGAAACTACTGTGGAATCGTTTTTATTCGTGGGGGTCAATGTTCGTGGGTAGCCATGAACATTGGTCCCCCACAAACAATAATGATTCACACTAGTTAATCATTTTTTTTGGGGTTATTTTTGTTTGTTTGTTTTGGTTTTTTTTTGTTTTTATTTAACTTTTTTTTTGGGGGGGGGGGGGGGGGGAGGGGGGGGGGGAGACAATGATGTACAGTACCAAGTAGATGAATCAGAAGATCTTCCATGTTGTCAATCAACCCTGACATCTGGTGGACATTCTCCAGGCAAGGGGAGGTAACCTGAGCAATGACCCCGGCCACTTCACCCCGCACTGACTCCCTGACCTCAGGGTCAGACAAAAGGTCAAGCAGACTCCAAATTCCTCCTTCCTGTGAGCATAAAAATTGGTTAATCAAAATTAACTGCTTTGATGTTTCATACACAGCATGCATATCAAATACATGTAACATACTTTCTGTCTGTAATAAATTACACTCACTGTGTGACTGTGTAACTTTTATGACTACAGGTGCAAATTTTTTCCTTTATATACCAAAATAGGTACATTTATTTTATTTTTTTGCAATTTTATTCTCTCTTTAAATAATCATAAAACTAGTTGGAACAGTTTTAAGCTCAACTGTCAAACCCAGTTCATGTGAAAATAAATTACCAGTCTTTATGAATATAAATTCTATAGAGCTATTAAAAACATTCCAGATCTTTAATAATAATTATCATATAACTTGTTACCTTTTCCATTTCGAATATGCTCTCTGTGACACAGCTGATGGTGGCGAGTGCTCTCAGGGACTGAGCGTGGCAGAATCTCAGGTTCTCGGTCCTACAGATGTCGAGCAGGGCTCGCACTCCACCCTCCTACAGTTTAAATAAGACAGCCATTGATCAGCGAATAGTGATAAAATCATCCCCAATTGAGAAAAACTGGCTGACGTAACTATAATATGCAAATAGTGGCAGTATCATTTCCCAGAAATTGAAGTAGTCAAACTTCGTTATCTCAAACCAGATGGGACTGTTTAAAAACTTCAAGACTTCAAGATATCTGGATATTCGAGATATCGAGGGTAAATTACTTAAAAAATAAATGGTTTTGACTTACAAATCACTTTTACATATCCATTGTATTTGATATATTAGTGTTTGAGATATCGAGGTTCAACTGTATATCTTGTTCCCTATTAGGTTATCATATAAAGGTGGAATTATTAATTAAAGTGAAAATACGGTTACAGTACACACCCCGCCCTCCCTTTAGATCTGCGCATTCATTAGATATTCATCATAAAAATGAAAGTACAGAGTCTCTTATTGTACAATGATCGATGGCACAGTTACACTTTTCCCAAAGATTTTCAAGGTAAATGTGAAAAGTACAGATACATTTAAAGTGAGAGTGAAATTTCACTCTTCCCTGATGATCTTGGATGTAAAAGGGAAAGAACAATTTCACTCTTCCCTAAGTTATAATTACACACTCCCCTAAGGACTTCATTGTAAAAATGAAAGCACAGTTGCTGTTTCTAACTTTTGACCTGTTAAGAGTTGTCTCCCTATTGCTAAATAGTAAGAATTATACTATACCCTGGCTATGATGTAACACATGTGCTCTCCTTCTAGACCTAAGGAAACCACTGAGCCAATAGCTTGAGACAGCACCATTGGGTCATTAGCCTCATCCAAAATGTCTACTATTTTCTACAAAATCATAAAAAATATGATGAAGTTGTCAAATATGATGATCATAATAAACATAAGAGCCAAAATTGCAATACTGAAACCCTTATTTTATTCTATAAATTTTGAAAAATTATTTCTAAAAATTGTTGAAAAGCACAGTGGAAGTCCATACAATAATACTTCAAATTCCAGGATATTCAGACTGGCTGCATCATAATAAATACAAAATTAATTCAAAATAATTATAATATATCCATGAGAGATGAGATAATATTAAACTACCGGCCCATCTGCACTTTGACCATGTACATGCCATTGGTATTATACCGTAGTGATCCTACCTGAACAAGATAGCCCAGGGACAGGTCTACGAATCGACTGAAAGCCTGGCCAAGGAAAGTCAGCTGGTTAATGACGGGGATTTTGGAGGGGTGGCTTGCAGAGTTAACAAAGGCACTGGAAAAGAAAAGCAAAAAAAAAGATACTACAATGTATATGTATGTATATGTAAAACTTCAATCTTGTAGATATTTATCACTTGGTAGCAATCTCTCTCTCTCTCTCTCTCTCTCTCTCTCTCTCTCTTCTCTCTTGTCTTGTCCTATTCTCTCATTCATTTTATCCCCCCCCCCCAACCTCTCATACTCTGTTCCTTTTCCCCCATCTCATTACATACATGTATGTAGTGAAAAAGGGAAAAAAAACCATGTAGTATATGACTCACCTTTCTACCTGCTGTGCAAGCTTAGCACATTCTCCCATTACAACTTCTTGTTGCTAGAAAAAAAATTAAAATGATATCAGCTCCCCTGCCTGTATGTTTATCAACGAGAGACTTAGAATAAAGGCCATCCTCAAGCAGATGTTTATAACCTTGAATATTGGATTGATTAAGCAACAGGGGTTAATATTATTGAACATGATATCATTTCTCTCTCTTTGAATTCAATAAATTAAAACCAGGCCCCTAAGGCTATCATATTTAAAAAGGTCTCAGACTCACTTAAACAAAAGGAATTACGCAGTGGAATCAAATTTTAAAGAAAAGGCATCTAGTTAATGTCCCTTAACACCAGGCTGTGTTGGTTGGGTTGGGGGATGTCCCTTTCCTCAAAGACATGTTGGTTAGGGTGGGGGATGTCCATTACCTCTAGGATATGTAATTGGGGTGGGGGATGTCCCTTACCCCTCGAGATGTTGGTTGGGGATGTCCCTTACCTCTAGGATGAACTGGTTAGGGTGGGGGATGTCCCTGCTACAGTTGTGTATGAGCCCCCTTACATGACAGGTCAGCTGTATGGTAAATGTCTGTACAGTCTCCCATTCCTCGTCCTCCACCAGTCTGAAATATCAACATGTACTTTGATTTATACTTAATAATATGGTAATTTAAATAGATTTCATTATACCATACACTAACAACAAAATTAATCACTACGACAGACTTTTTCACTTCATTTGCAAAAAATATTTCAAAATTTAGTGGTACACATTAATATCACATTTTGAAGACCTAAAATTTTCAACTTTTGATGCTGCAGGCAGGTATTTAAATTATAGTAGGATTTGAGAAGTGCAAGGGAAATAACTCAATTTCTACCTTTTTTCACTTAATTTTTTTAATTGATATTTCTTCCACTTTTCAACGTTAACATGGCTGCAATTAAATGAATGTCAATATTCAACCTAATGCTAATGCAGCAGTGCCTGAAAACAACATCAAAACAATTAAACAACTTTTTGGGCCTCTCTTTAGCAATTTTTCATTTGACCCTACAAAGATATGAGCGACTCTGTCTGAAGTTAGGTAACTTGTTTGAAAAAAAGAAAATTATAAAAAATTTTTATTAAAAATGAAATAATGAATAACTAAATTGAACAGAACAGAGAAATTGCCTTAAAATTTCATTTCAATAGAAGAACTCAGAGGAAATCAACTTACTTTAAGAGAACTCAGAATTGACTGACTTGAAAAGAACTGATAATTAACATACTTAAAAAGAACTTAGATTTAAGTTACTTGAAAAAAAAACTAAGAATTATAACTTACTTGAAAAGAACTGAGAATTCTCCACTGATGTCATTTGACTCATTCCTCACAACGTCAATGGCACCTTGAAAAGGAGAAAAATAAGTGTTAATATCAATTCTATGTAAGAATTAATGATTTACATAAGGGTCTGGCCATGTATAGTCACCAATTTTCTTAAATACTTAAATGTAAACATTCATGCCATCATCTGATTTTAGTGATGCATTACATTGATGCATTACATTCATTCCTGTGCAGAAGTGTAAATAACAAATGCAGCAAATTTATAGAACCCAAAGAAACTACCCTTTATGTGCATGGCGTGGAACTTACTTTTTATGGTTGAGGTGTGGAACCTTACTTTAATATGCGACTGTGTGGAACCTACCTTTAATATGGGAGGTGTGGAACCTACCTTTAATATGTGAGGTGTGGAACCTACCTTTAATATGGGAGGTGTGGAACCTACCTTTAATATGGGAGTTGTGGAACCTACCTTTAATATGCGAGGTGTGGAACCTACCTTTAATATGCGACTGTGTGGAACCTACCTTTAATATGCGAGGTGTGGAACCTACCTTTAATATGCGAGGTGTGGAACCTACCTTTAATATGCGAGGTGTGGAAGGCGGATTTCTCCACACTCTGTACGATGGACTTTCCCTGCAGGACATTCATACACTCCATCTCTGTGGACCAGCGAATGTCCATCAGCCATTGCTGCACTGGGTCTTCTCTGCGTTTTCTAAGCCAGTGGGTCACACTAAAATCAGTGGTCAAAATTTGTTTCCATTCTATTACATAAATTATGTATAAAAATACATACATATACAGTATATTGCATTTTCTTCATTTATCAACCGAAAAATGTTTTCTTTTTAATTTTAATAACCAAATTGTGGGGTTTTTTTCCCTAATTAATTAAATATGTTCCCTTGTATTCAACAAGTTTTTTTTTTTTTTGGCAATAATAATCAAAATATATGTTTCTTAAAAACTATTTTTTTTTCAAATGATAATTTGATAATGATAACATGTATCTATCCTGACAAATGAGAGATTATAACTTGTAAGAATGTAAAATTCAATTATACCTATTTCAAAAGGTACATGAACTGTGGCTGGGCTAATAGCACAATATATTACAATAAATGTACTTATCCCAGTACTTGTACTTATAGAATAATTAATATACAGGAAAAAAAAATCCTGAAATAAAATAATGGGATTTTTTTTTTGTAAACAGCTGGCACTTACCCGGAGGCTTTGGTTTTCTTGTGTCGAAGCATGATGACTAAACCTCAACAATAAATGGAGTGTGTGGAATTCTACAGTCTCAGATGTTTAAGTTTCTGTCCTGAATAAAAGCTATAGCCACCTCCTTAGAAAGCATGGCTATTCTTGGTCATCTTCTCCCATGGATTTACCTCACTCAGTTTCTCCTGTTTTCCATATACTGAACTTTAAATCAGGTTTTTGTTCTTCAGTCTAAATAATAGTGGTCCAGGAGTGGAATCATTCATAATGATTATGGACAATTTTTAAGAGCTAACGTTAAAAGCTTCAATCTGATATACAAGTACTACAATTAATATATATATATATGTTATTTATTATAAGTAAAACTTTGTACAGAGTTAAAACCTGGCTGAAATAAAACTCTGATATAGCAGAGTATTCAGCGGTCAATGGTCATAAAACTAAAAGCACTCAGTTTTATTTAACAGCTATATAAGTACATATATACATCCTGTGGGCAATGTTACTAACATGTTTACAAATAAAATGGCTGGCTGATTATTTTGGTAGTTATAGTAGGACATATGTTTAATACACATTTCATGCATGACAACTTGTTCCAACAGCATTGGGTAAGAATGTTGCCCTACTTCCAGTAACGTGCTGACCAGGACTATAAAATGGGAACATTTGTTCATGTCAAATAATTTTTTTTTATTCTGCTTGCATTTTTTTCACTTGATCTTTTTTTGACAATTTTTGAGCGACTTATTGATAAAAATCCAGGTGCTTGTGGTATTTTCTGTACACCAAACAAACCTCTAAAGCACTATAATGACAAATCATATGCAAGAAAGGTCCTTCAAAGACTCTAATAGCATGCAATGGAAAAGAACAGGCTAAAACCCTTAGATATTCAATAAGTAACATTTTTTGGTAAACATCCCAGCATTTCTTTGAGCTCCCATAGTGCTATGCCAAAAATGGTTGACAATTTACTGGTAATTTACAGTTACTTGGGGTTTGTGGACTACTTTTATCATCACTCACATTTCCGTGATAACTAATAGAACTACTTTTCCTCCATTCCTTTATTTATTCTGTCGAGAAAATGAGGGTGGCAGGTGGGGGAGGTTCAAGAGTCGGAGGAATCTCAGTAAATCTATTCCCTGGCTTAAAAGGGGCCAAAAATTGTAAACCTTTTTGGTAAAAAGAGATCTGCAGGCTGTTAATGGTCCATCTTTTATAATATTCAAAGTTTCATTTATAATGCACACAACATGCATACAGCTTATTTCTAGCATGCAATGCACAGTAAATTAAAGGTGATTTCCTAATTTAAAAATAGAACACATATTGAATTTGATACATGTATTTCCAAATGACAATTAACTATGTAGTTTTTAAGAAGAAGTAAAAATTGATAAAGAACAACAAACAGTAATTACCCTAAGAATTATACATGTTCACTGAACGACCATATTTGTCACCCCCCCCCCCCCAAAAAAAAACCTCCACATTTGTCCCATGGGCATGCAGTAAGCAAAATTTTCACAATATGACCATATTGACCCCCCCCTCCCCCCCCTTGGGTCTAAACCCCTGACCCAGGGGCCATGAATTTTAAAATGTTGGTAGAGGGCATCATAGACATTATTATAATCATGCATTCAGTTTTTTTACCCACATGTGTGAAGAATTTTGAAAATTTGGCCTTTATTTATTCATATTTTGACCAGCCCATGAGGCCTAGGGGTGGTAAGGTCATAAATTTTACAATTTAGATTCCTTTTATCCTAGAAATGCTTCACACCAAAAATGGTAACAATTGGCAATGTGATTTTCAAGAAGTAGTCAAAAATGTAAAACTGTTATCCACAACAGACGTCACATTATAATTAAGGGCAAAGACTAAAACTGAGTGACTCAGGTGACCTAAATATTCATTTCAAAAGGAAAAATAAATTTTGAGCATGATATTTGAATGAAACTTTGTATTAACAAAATATTTTCATCAGTTTTTTGTTTTTGTTTTATTTAAAGCAAGTTGACTCAGAGAAAGTTGAATTATCTATAATAACCTAGTTTGGGACAATTTGGAATAACAATTATTTTATAACTTTGGTTTCTGGCCAACTTCGGGGTGGGAGTAAAAGTATTTGAGAGAAAGTGACATTGTTTTAGGTCAGGGCAAGTCTGTGGAATGTAGTTGACAGTGTAGTTCCTTAGAAATGCATGCGCTCCCCGTATATTTTATACTCTGTCCCAAGTTTCTGCTTCCACCAGTGTTTGCATAATATCTCGATAATCATATATACTTTTGTGCGTAAACTCATCCAGAAGAAGAAGAATTAAAGACAAAGTCCAGATTATCTCTCCCGAAATGCCATCTCTACCGCCTCTAGCGTTTCAATACACAACCAAAAATGTTCTAAAAAATGGGGATTTTGCATTGCAAACAATTTTTTAGCACCCCTCGCTGATAACGTTAAAAAATTGGGCAGGGTGTCCAAGGTACTTCCAGCATAAACAAATGATGTTTCAATGAACAAATCTTGGATTTTTTTCCCTTTAATTTATTTGAATTGTTCTTCATTGACAGGTATGTTTATTTATTAAAAATCAAAAAAATGAATGAAGCAATAAATTGGGAGAGACTATAGAGACTATAGATCTACATGTGTCAACACATAATAAAACTAAACAAATACAAAGTATGTGTAATTAGCAACAGGTGCTTGGGTCTCTATATATATATTATTAACATACCTAATATGTATATAATACATTTATATGTAGGAATGCGACGATCCACCGATGCATCACGGTATTTATTTTGACGATATTTGGATTGATACATTTACCATTAATACAACGATACCTTAGCAAACTTTTTTTTATTTTTCAAAAATATCCAAGCTTCATGTATAGGCTAATTTTAATCTGCGCGCCTAATATGAAAGTACAAATGATTGAGGAAAACCTCGTAAAGTTGTCCAAACTGTTATGATTAAGCTAAATCTGGAGTGTGGAAAACTTTCTGATTACTTGTTTATGAAAAAGTAGTGAACACAAGACTAAAGTAACTTGTAAATTGTGCAACGCTCATTTTAAATATTAAACATCAGTATCGTATCGCATCTCATGTATCGTGATATGTACCGAATCGGCTAGGTAAAGTATCATCCTAGCCCTATTTATATGTATAGTAGCCTCCTATTATATCGCGGGTTCTATGGCATCGCGGTATTTCTGTTTACGAATAGTAGCACACGCTGAAATTGACATTTGACGTCGTGATATTTTTAGACATAGTAAACAAGGGCACGCTGAACACCACTGAGGTATATGATAGAGGAATCCCCCAATAACATTCAGTTTTTGGAAATAATTCAGTATTGATAGATTTTTCCACAAAATGATTTAACCTACCGCGATATCATAAGACGGGCTCATATATTATGTATCATGCATATGTATACAATTACAAATCGAGACCCTGGTAGCACCTGTGTAATCAGGCGGCCACTGTATTAGAGATTGACTTTTGATTTACTCCGGTTTGGGGTTTTTTCTACAAACTAGTTACCGCGACTTTAATACAATTCCATAAAAGAGCAGCCTGCTGTATTACCTTCACATGCTGGTGCTGGTTGGGACTTTTAGCGAAATATCGTAGTAATGTTTGTCTGATCTTGTAAACATGTGGTAACTATATTCTGTTTTCCGATCCCGATCTCTAAAAGATTTGGGCTAAGCGCACTTTGTTACATTATTTATGTAGCATATTAAACGACGTGACCGTTAAGCGAGTGCAGATTTTGTTTGGTTTTAACAGAGACAGTACAATTCAATTTTTGTAAAAGTGTTAACGTTATCTTCGGAAGTAGCCGAAGAAAGATATTACCGGTACATGTACACCATGTATTGAAGGACAGTTGAGTTGCAAAAGATGAAAAAAGAACATAAAATGCAGCTTTCCAGCAGAAAAGAAATAATAGTTTAACAAGGTGTTAGGAATTTATTTTTCTCGAGCCGAATCTAGAATTTAAAGCAATATGAGCTGCATTTTTCATGTTGATTTTTTTTTTTTTTTACTAAAATGTTCTTTTGTACTAAAATGACAAAAATATCATGGTTTTAAATTTCTGTTAGCCATACTTTTGTGGAAAAGGCTGAAATAAGAAATAAGAAGCCTTATTTGGAGCAAAACTGAATTATTGTCGTCCTGTACAAAAATTGATTAGTTATATATTCAATAGAAGAGAAATATTTCCTTCGACTATAAAATTAATGATTTTTTTCAATTCTTATATTTATCATAAAAGTTTAAGTTATACGCAGTCTTGACGTACTAGCAGGTTTTTGCAGCGAAATAAAATTCTAAGAAATACAGCTCATATTGCTTTAAATAGACATAAGTACACTTCATGCCTGATCATAGAAAAATATTGGCATTTGACTGCTATTCTAGAACGTCCTACTCAACATCCTTGTCTGATGGTATACATTTTGAACCAAGAACAGTTGTTTTGTCAGGGACTGTTGTATACAACTTAAACTTTCCGAAACATGAAGAGCTCTGTATGAAAAATAGAACAACAAGTTTTCAGTCCTAGATTAGGTTTAAGAGGACTGGATGAGCGTTGCTATTTTTAAACTTTAATTACTTCCGTGAAGAGAAGAGCTTTATGTAAAAAGGGAAAATATTCAAACGTTAAATACCGGTATTTTAAAATATGGAATGTTTCTTCACGAAATATAGCTTACTTTCAAATATTTAAAATAGAAATAATAAATAATTTTTTGACCACAAAATTACTTAAAAGCGTAGAATGTTTGTCTGTTATCCAATTAAAACTATAGTTCTTAGTTTATAATGATATTTACAAATTTAAGTGGGTCTCCTATATTTTTGTGTTAAGAAGATCACACTTGTAATGTTTTCTTAATTATTTAATAGCATTTTTTCAGGAATTATAAAATAAAAAATTCAGACCAGTTTCATAAAATGTAATATTTTCTGTTTAGAAATTGATCTTATTATTAGAATTCGAATTACTGCACCTATTTAAGCGGTCGAGGTCAACCTTTATGAATTTTCAGGAAATATAAAATAAAACATTCAGACCAGTTTCATAAAATGTAATATTTTCTGTTTAGAAATTGATCTTATTAATTTTAGATTTCGAAATACTGCACCTTTTTAAGCGGTCGAGGTCAGCCTTTATAAATTTTGAACACTCGTGTAAACATGTCTGCAACACATGTCGTTATTTTAAAAACGCATTGCAAAACTATGATTTTAAAAGACAAGACCGTCTCAGAAACTTTAATTTTTTTATATAGTAAAGATACTTTGTTTTGAGAATTGTTAAAACTAACCTGTTCATGAGAACAAAGTTATAAAAATAAACAATTTCCTTGTAAAAATCATTAAATTTGTTTATTACAATTGCGTCAATACGTGCTATGACATAAACTTGTCGTTAATGACAATTATCTCCACAACCGTTTCCTTAATTTTTTAAAATTGCCATTTCTTAGACGAAATGACATGTAAAAAAAATTTAAACTAATTGAATAAACTTTGTTTTGAGAATTGTTAAAACTAACCTGTTCATGAGAACAAAGTTATAAAAATAAACAATTTCCTTGTAAAAATCATTAAATTTGTTTCTTACAATTGCGTCAATACGTGCTATGACATAAACTTGTCGTTAATGACAATTATCTCCACAACCGTTTCCTTAATTTTTTAGAATTGCCATTTCTTAGACGAAATGACATGTAAAAAAAATTTAAACTAATTGAATATCTTCATAAATGCTATTATCAAAAAAAGAAAGATACATTTTGATTAAAACTTACACCAATACAACACAAATTTAAAAATGACATATTTGAGCTTTGTTTACAAAACAAAGAACTATGAATTCTGCATCTTGCTAATAACTTGATATTTGACTTTCAAATTTTGACATAGCATTATAAACTTCCATGTTTATTATCATAAACATTGAAAATGGATAAAAAAAAAAATTGAAAATTTTAAGTCAAATCGTGTCTAAGTTCCTTTAAGACTGTAAATAAAATGAAGAGAATAAAGAAATTGTTTATCGTCAAAAATGTTGCACAAAGAGCAAATTGCATGGTGTTAAATAATATATATATATATACATGTATATATATATATATATATATATATATATATATATATATATATATATATATATATATATATATATATATATATATATATATATATATATATATATATATTCATATCGTTCATGAAAATAAAATAAATCAGTTAGTTAATCGATTTAACAGTTATAACCTCACCAACAGTGTTACATACATTGTAGGATTGTCAAACAAAGGAACTGGAAAGCAAACAACCTAACCCGCTATACTCCTGAAAAAAAAATAGAATTCGTGAAAGATTATAATAAGGAATAATTGGTTATCAAATTTGAATTCAAATAAAAGCTGTAAAGAAGGTCAAAGTTTTTGAAGGAAGTACATAATGACAAAGTAAGGAGCAACCTAAAACGTAATAGCCCTGATCTTTTTTTTTTCGGGTGCATAAGATCCATCAAGGGAGCTTAATCTCTTTGCAAAGCTTATGTGCAAGACTTTTTCATTTGAAATACAATGATGCACTTTACTTCCTACAACATTTTTTTAGAGCTGTAAATAAAAGGATGACAGGACTTGAGAACAATTTTTTTCTTGAAAGGGTAAGCTCTAAATATTTTCGATGACTCATACATGTATGTAACTTGCATTGTAGCACAGCGCGATAACTCTTTGCACGATTTCGTGCATTATGATACTTATGCGTAGCTCTATTTTACCTTTCAACGTCTAGCATTCCATTTACTTATTATTCATAGTAAGTTGCATTACTTTTATGATCCGCATACTTAGCTATTAAAAGATTCAAATAATGCCTGAACCTGTGCCCTCAGTCAACTGATTGCTAACTGTAAGGACTCGAACTTTGACCGACATACATTGCTTTGTCATTCAGTAACTTTTCAAACACCTTTCCATTGACTAAATGGCAGAGAATCATCCAGGGATTTCGGATCGTAATTCATCCTCCCGGATGATCTAATATTCCATCTAAAGTAAAAACCTAAATCAGTTTTTGTTCTTGGATTCAATCATTCACACAACATGCATTAACACTCTCAAAAACATGCTTTCACGTGCATACATTTACATAGAGGAAAAATAAACAAATATGCGTCTTTAATTACACTTGCTTATGAATATAAAGATGATCGGTTTTCTACTGACAAAATGATGATGATGATGATGATGATGATGATGATGATGATGATGATGATCACTTTTCACAAAGTCGAATATTACTGTAGAAATTCAACAGAGTGATAAAACAAAAAAAATGTTACCCCATGCCATTAAGAATCGAGGTGAAGAGGACATTTTTCTATTTAAATTATGTATTTAAAAATCCTTTATAAAGATTTCAATAGTGACTGATCATGAACAACACTTTGCCTGCACATGCAGTGGTCAGATTGTTATATATGGGTTTATTCTTTGAACGAACTTTATTTTATTTAGTGTATTGATCACAGAAACTAACAAATTCTATCTCTCTCTCTCTCTCTCTCTCTCTCTGAAAATTTCTAGGAAATTGGAAAACCATATAATGTTGCAACCACTTCACATCTCTAAAATCGTACCAAACTAAAAAAAATGCGGAGGAAAAAAACCCATCCAGATTATGAAAGTAAACACAAACGATCTGTCAAAGGGAGCTGTTAACGAATGAATGACGTCTTACGTACATTGATATAAATTTGCTGTCAGTAAGAATCCACGATTATTCCAGAGAAGAATATAGTGAGTATAAAGACGCATCATATAGAATCTTTTCCTAAAACAAATTATCAATGGTTTTCCAAAGACCTATCTTCACACGTTGGTAGATAAAATAACTTCATATTCATTTTAAGAGGATTCATTTTAGGTTTCCTAGCATTATTCCTTTAATAATAACAAATTCCAAAGGCCAATACCACAAATGTAAGTATGGGTGCATTTGTCTCAATTTAACAAGGTGTTGCTAATACAGAAATTTTAAAACGACAAAAAAATGAATCACTCACAAATTATTTTTTAGTAAAATGACTGTCCAGTTTCTGTCTGAGCTAGCGTATCACGGGATGTGTCACAAGATAGGGACCCCAGAAGAAGTAAGCTATAAAAGGGAAATGTTGGATATTCAAGAGTTCCTGGACAATCGTCTGAGAAGAAGGAGTGAGAACAAAACGATGAATAGTGGTAGTAGAAAAGAAGGATTCCGATTAAATGAATCAGACCTAGACATAATGTTTATAGAACGTTGGCACCGTGTTATCTGGGATATGTCCCACTCCGAGATGTACAATTTACAAGGACAAATTCCGATTTTATGTAACACTTCTGAGAGTCCACCTGGATTTGCTTTACTATGGTTGCCATTGGAAAACTCATCGGATTTAGTTTATTCTGCTTGTGTAAGGATAAACGGAGGGTTGTGTATATCAAGTTCTAAATTCAGAGAAATGGGATGTTCTTGTGCAACACCTGATTCTACAATACATGGACCATGTAGAAGTAGGCATATCGGAGAAGCGATGTTCGACTTTGCCCATTGTTTGGTCAGTGATTTTTGGCCTCCCGCTGCCTCCTCATGGATAGACAGATGCCACTCATGGCCACCACAGCATGTTACTGACGACATTGTCCGAAATGGTTGTCATTTTGTTGCGATAGGAAACAAAGCAGGAAACCACGCCGATATCGAGTGGAGGATATCTTTTTCTCAGGCAGAAAACAAACTTGTCTATTCAATGAATCATACGCAATTTTTAACTTATGGCTTGCTGAAGTTGTTCCTAAATGAAGTAATAAATGCTGGATTAAGCGATGAAGAGAAACTGCTGTGTTCATATCACATGAAAACCGCCATTTTTTGGGCCATACAACAAAACATGCTACCTCAGTGGTGTCCGGAAAATATATTAGCCGGATTCTGGATCTGTTTTAAACTTATTCTCAAATGGGTGTATCAGGGGGTTTGTCCTAATTTTTTTATTCCAAAAAATAACTTATTCTTAAGCCGTATATATGGCAGAGACCAGAGAAATCTATTCAGAAGACTGTATCATTTGTATGAGAAAGGTTTATTTCTGCTGCTACATATTTCATCGATGAGACACTATATCCCTCAAGGCTTTATTTTCCCCGACAGGCTTATAGTTTTTGGCGATTGCAATTTGGGATCTGAGTTTGTGGTTGATTTTAAATTATCTGAAGAAATAAAAAAATGTGATCGTTTGAGTGTAAACAACCTACAAGACTGTGCAAAAGCCCTTCTCGTAATAGAACAGTTGACTTGTTTACCGCTGAATAGTAATACGATTATTATGTTACAAAAGCATACAGCCACAATCCTTCAATGTACTGCTTTTGTACTACACAACAAATACATTGATAAAAATGACAACAAAAATACATATATCAGAGACAAAAAGGCATGTCACTTGCTTAGATTATCAATGAAATTTGGATATTTGTCGGACATGCTGTACATTGCAATGTTCTATTACAAAACATTCAGATACAAGGAAGCGTTATCGATAATAGATATCTCAAAGGTCAAGATGTCACAACCATATGTCATGTTAGGTGAGGAACAACGTTGGACGTATACTGAAGCTGTAGGTGGCCGGCCTTGGTCTATAAAAATGAGACACGCAATAACAAGCATTCCTATGCTTGACAATACGATTTGTTATATGACGGAACTGCTGCTGGAACAGCAGTCTAGTTACTTGGGCAACCGACGTGGTATTCATATTCCGCCATGGATTCTTTTAAGTTTTCTAGAGTTTTTAAGTTGTAGACAGAATGACACATTGAGATCACAGGCGGCTCTAGATAATATCCAGGCCCTAGTGAATTGCGAAGAATGTGTCTTTGTACCTAAGTTCACTTTGGCTATTTCTTGGGAGATCTTGGGAATCTGTCAACAGATCACAGGCAACATCGAGGCTGCCCGGTTTTCATTTCAACAATCACTTAAACAAAATTCATTGTGTGAACTAAAACTTGCCACCAGACAACGAATTAATGCATTGTAATGACATTCAGCAGTGCACGGGTTGCGATAAATCATGATGATTGAATTGTAATTAAGGCAATATGAGCTGCAATTTTTATGCAGAATTTTTTTTTTTACAAAGATGTTACTTTCTACTAAATTGACAAAAATATTACGGTTTTCAGAGTTCTGGTAGCGATATTTTTATTGGAAAAGTCTTAAAGAAGCCTTAATTGAAACAAAATTGAATTATTGTCATTCTGTACAAAACTTGATCTGCTTTATATTCCTTAGAAGATAAATTTTTCTTCTGACGAAATTAATGATTCTTTCAATTTTTTTTATCAAAAAAGTTTAAGTTACATGCAAACTTCTCATACTAGCAAGGTTTTGCAGCAAAATAAAATTATGAAAAATACAGCTTATATTGCTTTAAGTAAATAAAAGATTAAAGTTGGGGTCAAGATTTAGTACATGGAAATAAAAGTGGCTTACCGTTTTGGGTTGTTTGTTGTTTGTTTGTTTTTTTCAAATTTAAGGTATGAATTGCTCTAGTAGTGCTTTATAACAATAGTTAAGTTTTTACACGGAGTACCATGACTTAATTTTAAGATAACATCGTGAAAATTCGTGTTGATGACTGTCTTTGTCAATGAAATATGAAGGATATCAGCTGCAAAATTTTGAGGTGTTGTGGGGATTTCTCAACTTTATGATGTAAGAAATAAATCTAGAATGCCGAGTTTCTCTAAAACCAAATCACAACTGCCGTTTTATTGTTGAAATAACAACAGTTACTGAAACAGGTGCTTGAGGACAGGATCGACCCCCCCCCCCCTTCCCAATATATAGACCCCCGGGAATTTATTTTTCTTTTTTTATTAAATTATCCTATTATGACATATTTCAAATCTAATTTATTTATCCATTGCCCAAAATTACATAAAACAAATATTTTTGAAAAAAAATCAGTCCTTCTTTACATATAATACAAGAAGGTTGCTAACTTCGTCCATCTAGAACCAACGGAAGTAAGGGTTTATCGCAAGGACGATAACTCGTAACATATTTTTTTTATTTCATCTTTTATGTCTTCCATTGTAATCCACTCAGTATGAGTGCCTTCTTTTAGATTTTCCAGTTCTCAAGACGATAAAAAAGTTTTTGCGGCTTGATTAGAATTCATACTTCTTATGCTTTGTACTTTTTTCGAGTATGTCATACAATTTCATAAATCTCTTGGAGTTGTCTTCCCTGCGATAAATCTCACTTCCGTTGGTTCTAGATGGATTGGTTCAAAACTTGCAACTTGTCAGTAAAAATTGTCCCATTTACCTAATAAATGTATTTACACGGGCATGGCATGCAGATATTCAGTGAAGGGAATTATCGGGCTACGACATGAGGTCACCATTTTTACTGGTGGATGTAGTTTGATAGTACATTTCAACAAATATTCATCGGCATTGCCTCTCGGCTGGCAGTGAAACTCGGTGTTTCTAGTTTAGTCTTGTCTATTTTGACGTGTTTATATAACTTTAATTAATAAACAAATATATTTAATGAAAAATGACGTTTGTCGCTTGGATTTGAGTTTTCTTATTTTTCATGGAAAATCAATATGAAGCATGAGAGATCTCTATAGCATGAGATAACAGAAACAATTGTCTGTTTGTTTGAAACAACATACCTTAAATGTCAGTTGATAATTTCTAAACAAAATATTAAAAAAGAAAGTGATAATGATATATTAAAAAATTATAAACATAAAATTTTTAAAATACAATGTAGTAAGTAATTTGCAATTGCATCAGGAAGAGATTAAATTAGTATAGATTGTGATTAATCCTGGACTGAATTTTCATTTTATCAAAAATTGACAAATTATAATTATCACACATTTAAACGCTGGTTCTTTTTCTATGAGAAACTTTCTAAGAATTTGAAAAGAAAAAAACCAAAATTACTTTGTCGTAAACCACTTCACAGATGTGCAATCTTATCAAACTCTTGAAACTAGGGGAAAATTAGAGGCAAAGCATCCGGACTTTGACACAAATAAACAAACCACTTTCCAAAGACAGCTATTATTGCCTGGAGTCTTGTAGTAGATTGGTATGTTTAGTTACGACTTAAGAATGTGTGGGGGTTTTTTCGAGACGAATTTGTGCGTAAGGATTTACTAGTGTATTTAAAACGTTTTACAACGGATATAAATGAATTACATTAAAATTTCAAAATTCAGAGCATTTAAAACTATAATCGCACTTTTGCTCCATCGCCTCTGTATCTTTGCACTTTTGCCTTCGCAACTTTTAAGTGGTTTTTTTTTTAAATAAAGCCGTCGCAGATAAAAATAATAATTTAAAGAATGCGCTGTAATTTATTTTTCCATGCAGCCTTTCGTTTTTTTGTTAAGCAATGAGGAGTTGTATGTTGAAACTTCATACCAAAGTTTTTTAGACTATTAAATGAATTGTAACTAAAATTATTAAACTGAAAAATGTGACCGACTACTTGCTTTATCTAAGAGGGGAATCCCTGCTGTTGTGAACAACTGACTACTTGAAACAAAAATAATTTGACATGGTCAATAAGAGCCATACAATTTCTTGAATATATATTATATAATTTTTTCTTACGCTTACGCATGAATACCCGCCGAGACTAACTGGTTGGTATTTTTTATCACTTATTTTTAGTTGTCGGTATTTCGAATACTTGATTTTTGAAAAAAGATAAATGTCGGAATATGTGTTTAATTTTTTTTTTTTTAGCATAACGGAGTCTGTTCACAAGACGTTTTAAATTTTGAATCTTCTGCTTGACGAGGGCTTTCAAAACAAAGTAACGCATCAATCAATAAAGTTGGTGTATTTCGTTTTGAAAAATATGCTGTTTTCATAAATATATGTACCAGTCGACATCGTTAAAATCCTAAGTCGTACAAAATGTATGAATGAGTGATGAGGCAAAAAGTAAATGAAAATATACATATATACGGATAAGATTGTTCCACGAGGTTAACCGAATGATATTCAAATACGCAATTATTCTTAAATAACAATTAAGACCAAACCCAAAGTAACGTTTTTGAAGAGTCAGACTCGGATTTATTTATGAAGTTCCATTGAATATTTAAACCACTTTTACAAGAAGAATTCAATTTGTTTTTTTTTACATCGAAATACATAAAGTAATTTTTCATCGGGAGGTGGAGGGGGGCTAAAAATTCTACGTAGAAAAATTACCGAAAAAGGCATTGGACCTCCCCCCTCCCAAAATTATTCATCGGAACCCCCTGAGAAAATGTTCAGGATTCCCGCTTTTAACTGTATTTATATAAAGACTGATTGGCCGTTGCCGCGCTCGATAAAAAATGCGCATACATGTAACATGACGTGTAATTTGGCCACCCAGTGTGTGAATGTTTAGTCGTCCATTAGGTTCTGTCTATATATTTAGATATGATGGGTATATCAGATGTAATGTCCCTCTGTTGTTAATTTTACCTTAAATTCGTATTTTCGAAAAAAAAATCTTTATAAGGATTTTCATCCAATATTTTTTATCATTAGATTCAAATGAGATGAATCGCTGCTAGATTGTTCTAAAATTTGATAATGTGTCCAATCATGATAAAGAGAAAATTATCATATGTACTATCGCAGCATAAATTAAAAATATTTAATGCATATGAAAATAATATATACAATGTACATGTAGTTATATACATTGTAAATTCTTATTACAAAAAATAATGAAGCGGTGCTTTTTTGTCCAGTTTAGCACTTTGTTGAACATACATTACTGCTTCAATCAGCAAGAGTTATCTTTCTTTATCTAAAAATAAAATCATTCCAAACATCCAGCCTAACTCATATTAGCATTTATCATTACTATTCACGTACTAAATGCCAATCAAATTCTGTATTCTACATGATCGTCCACTTTTTTGTTTTTTTATACACTTTTTATACTTGTATTATATGCATTACAATTTTTCTTACATATGCTTATTGACACATGTATTACTATGTTGTATTATAATATAATTACATTGTACATACAATTTATTAGACCTTTAACGCAAATTTTGTGTATAATATTGTACCTCATGTACCATTGTATTTCGATGGTTTAAGAAAATAAACAAATTGAAATTTGAAATATAAATTGATATATTAATCAAGTACTGGTTTTGAATAAACTGTGATCTGCTCTTTCAGAATAGAAAACCCTTATTCAATTTTAGACATTTAAAATGTTAATTTTTGGGGTTGTATATAAATTTGTGTTCCAAATCTGCTCTTTCAGAATAGAAAATCCTTATTCAATTTTAGACATTTAAAATGTTATCAATTGCAAATGATGCTAATGAACTAATTCTTAAGTTTACATTTGTCCTAGTCATTCTATTCAAATTATTTTACATGTACATTCACCACTGTAAACAGGCTTTAAAGAGAGAAAGAGAAATTTTCCATCCATAAACACGTATACCCTTATACATCAAAAACATATTGTAATGAACTGTACTTGTCCGTACAATTCATTTTAATTTGAACAAAATTATAATCCATGGCAGAGGTTGGAGGAATGGGGAAAGGATGAGTATAGATATTGCTTCATAAAAATTTGACCAATTTGATAAATGTCTTGTAATTTTTGATAAATGTCTTGATAAAAGTCTTGTAATTTCTCCAGGGGGCCTCCCTCCCGCTCCCCCTCCCGCTCCCCCAACCCCCACTTTTTTGGGCAGCAAAGATTTTTCTTAAATTTACATTAAAAAAAATTGAATGAACAAGGAGTCCCTCCCCCCCCCCCCCCCCCACTTTTATGTGGCCATGTAAAAATTGAATTGAAAACAAGGAAATAAAAAATGTTATTGATGTTAAAGGAAAACTTGTCCCCCCCCCCCCCCCGATTAGGATTTTCAAGATTTTTTTGGATGTATATATATATATATATATATATATATATATATATATATATATATATATATATATGAGTTCTGGCACGTATCATCGTTTTTGAAAGGGGGGGGGGCAGATTCATCAAAAAATCTTGACAAGAAAAAAAAATGGAAAAGGTTACTATCCAAAATCCTGAAAATCCTAGTCCGGGGGGTGCAGGGGTGCAGGTATATATTTCACTTCAATTTCACTGTTTATTTCCTTCTTTTCAATTCAATTTTTCCATGGTCACAGAAAAGGGGGGAGGGCAACACCACGTTAATTCAATTTTTTGTATGTAAATTTAAGAAAAATCTTTGCTGCGCAAAAAAGTGTGTGGGGTGGGGGTGGGCAGCTCTTATATTATTATATAGATTACATGACATATAAATGATAGATATTACCTAATGTCAGGATAGTCAATAAATTTAAGCTGTGTTAAAAAATTAAGGTTATTTCCGATGGGGTCCTTTTGCATTATAACAATGAAGTTAATACCTAACAGACAAAAAATTTATACACAATGGAATTTAGACAGGGTACTTGAAAGGAATATAACAGACTAGTATAATGCCAATATGAAAATATGATATATAATATATTATATTGTTATATTCAGTAGTATATTCTCACTATATAACGCTATATAAACAAATAGTCAATGATTGTAATATTAGCTCGTCCGAAAAATATTGACCGGTCAATATTTTTTTAATATTGACCGGCTAGGAATAATATCTAGAGAATATTTCCTCTATTTCAATTAATCGCTTCTGATTTGTTGATTGGTTAACGATGACGTAAATAACACTTCGTGATTCCAAAACAAGGTGCCGTCATAATAAGCAATCAGTCAAGGCAAGTAAACAACGAACGCGCAATGCTTTGCTATCATAACGGATATAAGGATTAGCGAATTATTGTGAAGTGAAATCAGGTAAAACATCTTTAGCTTAGTTCCTACGGACGGTGGAATGTCACCAGTGACCTTCTGATGCCGACGATATTATGGAAATGATCTTTGCGCAAAATTGAATTCTATATTGAGCCGAGAAAATTACAGCGATCTGTTTTCAAATCCTTTCTTGATTTTTGGTTTGTTTCTTCATATAACAAAACAAATGTTGACTGCGTTTTCGGACAACATTGATTATATTAGCCCCCTTGGGACGAATATATTGCCCTCCGCTTCGCGTCGGGCAATATTTCGTCCCTCGGGGGCTAATATAATCAATGTTGCCCTCAACCTCAGTCAATATTTGTATAATATTCATTCATCAACCAATGAGAAAAGGGTTGAATCTGTCACTTTGCTACGGTCTGCCCCGAGGCGTGTTCTGCAGATAGAGCGTTCGCCAAAATTTGTGTTGCAAGTATAGGATATTTAAGCGCGCTTGTGTGCAGTTTTGACATTTTTATTTTTAAAAAGGCGGTATCATAATGCCGCTTAGCTGTATATATTGAAGGACTGTTGAGTTGCAAAAGATGAAAAAAGTACATAAAATGCAGCTTTCCAGCAGAAAAAAGAAAATAGTTTAACAAATTGTTAGGAATTTATATTTCTCGAGCCGAATCTAGAATTTAAAGCTATATAAGCTGCATTTTTCATGTTGATTTTTTTTTACTAAAATGTTCTTTTGTACTAAAATGACAAAAATATCATGGTTTTTAAATTTCTGTTAGCCATATTCTGTTAAGAAGCCTTATTTGGAGCAAAACTGAATTATTGTCGTCCTGTACAAAAATTGTCCTGTACAAAAATTAGTTATATATTCATTAGAAGAGAAATATTTCCTTTGACAAAAATTAATGATTTTTTCAACTCTTATTTATCATAAAAGTTTAAGTTATACGCAGTCTTATCGTACTAGCAGTTTTTTTTTGCAGCAAAATAAAATTCTAAGAAATACAGCTCATATTGCTTTAAATAGACATAAGTACACTTCATGCCTGATCATAAGAAAAATATTGGCATTTGACTACTATTCTAGAATGTCCTTTTCGAAATCCTTGTCTGGTGGTACATGTATACATTTTGAACCAAGAACAGTTGTTTTGTCAGGGACTGTTTAAAAAACACTCAGACTTTCCGAAACATGAAGAGCTCTGTAAAAAAATTGAACAAAAAGTTTTCAGTCCTAGATAAGGTTTAGGAGGACTGGATAAGTGTTGCCATTTTTAGACTTTAATTGCTTCCTTGAAAATTAGAGCTTTATGTAAAAAGGGAAAATATTCGAATTTTAAATACCGGTATTTTAAAATATGCAATATTTCTTCACGAAATATAGCTTACTTTCAAATATTTAAAATAGAAATAATGATTAATTTTTTGACCACAAAATTCCTTAAAAGCGTAGAATTTTTGTCTGTTATCCAACTAAAACTATAGTTTTTAGTTTATAATGATATTTACAATTTTAAGTGGATCGCCTATATTTTTGTGTTAAGAAGATCACACTTGTAATGTTTTCTTTATTATTTAATAGCATTTTTTCAGGAATTATAAAATAAAAAATTCAGACCAGTTTCATAAAATGTAATATTTTCTGTTTAGAAATTGATCTTATTAATTTTAGAATTCGAAATATTGCACCTATTTAAGCGGTCGAGGTCAACCTTTATAAATTTTCAGGAAATATAAAATAAAACATTCAGACCAGTTTCATATAATGTAATATTTTCTGTTTAGAAATTAATCTGATTAATTTTAGAATTCGAAATACTGCACCTATTTAAGCGGTCGAGGTCAGCCTTTATAACTTTTGTTATACTCATGGAAACATGTCTGCAACACATTTCGTTATTTTAAAAACGCATTGCAAAACTATGATTTTAAAAGACAAGACCGTTTCAGAAACTCTAAATTTTTTTTTTATAGTAAAGATACTTTGTATTGAGAATTGTTAAAACTAGCCTGTTCATGAGGACAAAGTTATAAAAATAAACAATTTCCTTGTAAAAATCATTAAATTTGTTTATTACAATTGCGTCAATACGTGCTATGACATAAACTTGTCGTTAATGACACTTATCTCCACAACCGTTTCCTTAATTTTTGAGAATTGCCATTTCTTAGACGAAATGACATGTAAAAAAAAATGAAACTAATTGAATATCTTCATAAATACTATTATCAAAAAAAAAAGAAAGAAAGATACATTTTGATTAAAACTTACACCAATACAACGCATATTTAAAAATGACAATATTTGAGCTTTGTTTACAAAACAAAGAACTATGAATTCTGCATCTTGCTAATAACTTGATATTTGACTTTCAAATTTTGACAGAGAATTATAAACTTCCATGTTTATTATCATAAACATTGAAAATGGATAAAAAAAATTGAAAATTTTAAGTCAAATCGTGTCTAAGTCCCTTTAAGACTGTAAATAAAATGAAGTGAATAAAGAAATTGTCTATCGTCAAAAATGTTGCACAAAGAGCAAATTGCATGGTGTTGAATATCGTTCATGAAAATAAAATAAATCAGTTAGTTAATCAATTAAACGGGTATAACAACAACAACAGTGTTACATACATTGTAGGATTGTCAAACAAAGGAACTGGTAAGCAAACAACCTAACCCGCTATACTCCTGAAAAAAAAATAGAATTCGTGAAAGATTATAATAAGGAATAATTGGTTATCAAATTTGAATTCAAATAAAAGCTGTAAAGAAGGTCAAAGTTTTTGAAGGAAGTACATAATGACAAAGTAAGGAGCAACCTAAAACGTAATAGCCCTGATCTTTTTTTTTTCGGGTGCATAAGATCCATCAAGGGAGCTTAATCTCTTTGCAAAGCTTATGTGCAAAACTTTTTTCATTTGAAATACAATGATACACTTTACTTCCTACAACATTTAGAGTCTCTGTTATTTTTTGTTAAAAAACACGTAATTTATTTAGAGCTCCATACTCACGTTGTAAATGAAAGGATGACAGAACTTGAGAACAATTTTTTTTTGAGGGTTTGCTCTAAATATTTTCGAGGACTCACATGTAATGTGTATTGTAGCACAGCGCGATAACTCTTTGCACGATTTCGTGGATTATGATACTTTTGCGTAGCTCTATTTTACCTTTCAACGTCTAGCATTCCATTTACTTATTATTCATAGTAAGTTGCATTACTTTTATGATCCGCATACTTAGCTATTTAAAGATTCAAATAATGCCTGAACCTGTGCCCCTCAGGCGCCCCTCCGTCAACTGAGTGCTAACTGTAAGGACTCGAACTTTGACCGACATACATTGCTTTGTCATTCAGTAACTTTTCAAACACCTTTCCATTGACTAGATGGCAGAGAATCACCCAGGGATTTCGGATCGTAATTCATCCTCCCGGATGATCTAATATTCCATCTAAAGTAAAAACCTAAATCATTTTTTGTTCTTGGATTCAATCATTCACACAACATGCATTAACACTCTCAAAAACATGCTTTCACGTGCATACATTTACATAGAGGAAAAATAAACAAATATGCGTCTTTAATTACACTTGCTTATGAATATAAAGATGATCGGTTTTCTACTGACAAAATGATGATGATGATGATGATGATGATGATGATGATGATGATGATGATGATGATGATCACTTTTCACAAAGTCGAATATTACTGTAGAAATTCAACAGAGTTATAAAACAAAATAAATGTTACAACATGCCATTAAGAATCGAGGTGAAGAGGACATTTTTCTATTTAAATTATGTATTTAAAAATCCTTTATAAAGATTTCAATAGTGACTGATCATGAACAACACTTTGCCTGCACATGCAGTAGTCAGATTGTTATATATGGGTTTATTCTTTGAACGAACTTTATTTTATTTAGTGTATTGATCACAGAAACTAACAAATTCTATCTCTCTCTCTCTCTCTCTCTCTCTGAAAATTTCTAGGAAATTGGAAAACCATATAATGTTGCAACCACTTCACATCTCTAAAATCGTACCAAACTAAAAAAAATGCGGAGGAAAAAAACCCATCCAGATTATGAAAGTAAACACAAACGATCTGTCAAAGGGAGCTGTTAACGAATGAATGACGTCTTACGTACATTGATATAAATTTGCTGTCAGTAAGAATCCACGATTATTCCAGAGAAGAATATAGTGAGTATAAAGACGCATCATATAGAATCTTTTCCTAAAACAAATTATCAATGGTTTTCCAAAGACCTATCTTCACACGTTGGTAGATAAAATAACTTCATATTCATTTTAAGAGGATTCATTTTAGGTTTCCTAGCATTATTCCTTTAATAATAACAAATTCCAAAGGCCAATACCACAAATGTAAGTATGGGTGCATTTGTCTCAATTTAACAAGGTGTTGCTAATACAGAAATTTTAAAACGACAAAAAAATGAATCACTCACAAATTATTTTTTAGTAAAATGACTGTCCAGTTTCTGTCTGAGCTAGCGTATCACGGGATGTGTCACAAGATAGGGACCCCAGAAGAAGTAAGCTATAGAAGGGAAATGTCGGATATTCAAGAGTTCCTGGACAATCGTCTGAGAAGAAGGAGTGAGCGCAAAACGATGAATAGTGGTAGTAGAAAAGAAGGATTCCGATTAAATGAATCAGACCTAGACATAATGTTTATAGAACGTTGGCACCGTGTTATCTGGGATATGTCCCACTCCGAGATGTACAATTTACAAGGACAAATTCCGATTTTATGTAACACTTCTGAGAGTCCACCTGGATTTGCTTTACTATGGTTGCCATTGGAAAACTCATCGGATTTAGTTTATTCTGCTTGTGTAAGGATAAACGGAGGGTTGTGTATATCAAGTTCTAAATTCAGAGAAATGGGATGTTCTTGTGCAACACCTGATTCTACAATACATGGACCATGTAGAAGTAGGCATATCGGAGAAGCGATGATCGACTTTGCCCATTGTTTTGTCAGTGATTTTTGGCCTCCCGCTGCCTCCTCATGGATAGACAGATGCCACTCATGGCCACCACAGCATGTTACTGACGACATTGTCCGAAATGGTTGTCATTTTGTTGCGATAGGAAACAAAGCAGGAAACCACGCCGATATCGAGTGGAGGATATCTTTTTCTCAGGCAGAAAACAAACTTGTCTATTCAATGAATCATACGCAATTTTTAACTTATGGCTTGCTGAAGTTGTTCCTAAATGAAGTAATAAATGCTGGATTAAGCGATGAAGAGAAACTGCTGTGTTCATATCACATGAAAACCGCCATTTTTTGGGCCATACAACAAAACATGCTACCTCAGTGGTGTCCGGAAAATATATTAGCCGGATTCTGGATCTGTTTTAAACTTATTCTCAAATGGGTGTATCAGGGGGTTTGTCCTAATTTTTTTATTCCAAAAAATAACTTATTCTTAAGCCGTATATATGGCAGAGACCAGAGAAATCTATTCAGAAGACTGTATCATTTGTATGAGAAAGGTTTATTTCTGCTGCTACATATTTCATCGATGAGACACTATATCCCTCAAGGCTTTATTTTCCCCGACAGGCTTATAGTTTTTGGCGATTGCAATTTGGGATCTGAGTTTGTGGTTGATTTTAAATTATCTGAAGAAATAAAAAAATGTGATCGTTTGAGTGTAAACAACCTACAAGACTGTGCAAAAGCCCTTCTCGTAATAGAACAGTTGACTTGTTTACCGCTGAATAGTAATACGATTATTATGTTACAAAAGCATACAGCCACAATCCTTCAATGTACTGCTTTTGTACTACACAACAAATACATTGATAAAAATGACAACAAAAATACATATATCAGAGACAAAAAGGCATGTCACTTGCTTAGATTATCAATGAAATTTGGATATTTGTCGGACATGCTGTACATTGCAATGTTCTATTACAAAACATTCAGATACAAGGAAGCGTTATCGATAATAGATATCTCAAAGGTCAAGATGTCACAACCATATGTCATGTTAGGTGAGGAACAACGTTGGACGTATACTGAAGCTGTAGGTGGCCGGCCTTGGTCTATAAAAATGAGACACGCAATAACAAGCATTCCTATGCTTGACAATACGATTTGTTATATGACGGAACTGCTGCTGGAACAGCAGTCTAGTTACTTGGGCAACCGACGTGGTATTCATATTCCGCCATGGATTCTTTTAAGTTTTCTAGAGTTTTTAAGTTGTAGACAGAATGACACATTGAGATCACAGGCGGCTCTAGATAATATCCAGGCCCTAGTGAATTGCGAAGAATGTGTCTTTGTACCTAAGTTCACTTTGGCTATTTCTTGGGAGATCTTGGGAATCTGTCAACAGATCACAGGCAACATCGAGGCTGCCCGGTTTTCATTTCAACAATCACTTAAACAAAATTCATTGTGTGAACTAAAACTTGCCACCAGACAACGAATTAATGCATTGTAATGACATTCAGCAGTGCACGGGTTGCGATAAATCATGATGATTGAATTGTAATTAAGGCAATATGAGCTGCAATTTTTATGCAGAATTTTTTTTTTTACAAAGATGTTACTTTCTACTAAATTGACAAAAATATTACGGTTTTCAGAGTTCTGGTAGCGATATTTTTATTGGAAAAGTCTTAAAGAAGCCTTAATTGAAACAAAATTGAATTATTGTCATTCTGTACAAAACTTGATCTGCTTTATATTCCTTAGAAGATAATTTTTTCTTCTGACGAAATTAATGATTCTTTCAATTTTTTTTATCATAAAAGTTTAAGTTACATGCAAACTTCTCATACTAGCAAGGTTTTGCAGCAAAATAAAATTATAAAAAATACAGCTTATATTGCTTTAAGTAAATAAAAGATTAAAGTTGAGGTCAAGATTTAGTACATGTAAATAAAAGTGGCTTACCCTTTTGGGTTGTTTGTTGTTTGTTTGTTTTTTTTCAAATTTAGGGTATGAATTGCTCTAGTAGTGCTTTATAACAATAGTTAAGTTTTTATACGGAGTACCATGACTTAATTTTAAGAAAACATCGTGAAAATTCGTGTTGATGACTGTCTTTGTCAATGAAATATGAAGGATATCAGCTGCAAATTTTGAGGTGTTGTGGGGATTTCTCAACTTCATGATGTAAGAAATTAATCTAGAATGCCGAGTTTCCCTAAAATCAACATATAAAATATATGCATGATATGTTTATATTGCACTCAATAAAATCCGTTAATGGTTGCTGTTTATCAACATTTGATCCGTGTTTATATATCCAACAAATTATGACGTTATAACGCATCTATGATGGAAGACTCTCTGAGCCTTACAAAATCACAATTGCCGTTTTATAGTTGAAATAACAACAAGTACTCTTCTGTTTGATTAATTTGTCATGGATGTAAAATTTACAAAGAATTTGTGTCAAAAATGATTCATGATATCTATTTATTTTTAAAAATGTGTTTGTATGAATTGGGATTAAAAGGCAAGTGAAGAATATTTGTAACAATCGAGGTGATAAAACATGCCGTTTGATGCTGATGTTGATGAATGTCAATTGTGTCTTTTGTTGAGTTGATAGTGATTTTATGACGACAGTTTACTAAATCAAAGACTAATCAGATAATAATTTACTAGGATGGGAGAATTAATACGGGTCGGTCAAGTGATACAATTTCCTGAAACCATTATCTGGTCTTGTTGTCGCTCTTTGTACAATGTTTGAAACCAAAATATGAATAAATGTGTAAATATATTGTAAAAAAAATATTTAAATAAAAAAGATAAACAAATAATCTCAACCTCTTTGTAAATGGAGATTTTGTTGGTTATGAAGGGTTTAACGATGCGAATTCATATTGAGATCTTGGGTTTTGAATCTTTTTTCCCGTGACGGCATTGATAGTGAAACTCAATGTTTCTAGTTTCGTGTTTACTTTATTTAATAAACACATGATTTTTTTTTTGAAAAAAAGACGTTTGTCGCTTAGATTTGATATTTCTTATTTTTCATGGAAAATCAAAGTTAAGCATGAGAAATCTCTATAGCATGGTTTTTTTCTGATATTCTTAAGGATGACGTTTTCTAAAATTGAAAAAAAAATCCACTAAAGATAATAAAAAAAAATCTATTGTATGTTATAGACCTTTGATTGTAGTGGGTGTTTTCACTTTTCACTTTCAAAGAAGTACATCAATGACCTACTATTTGAGTTAATGGCCATTGAATTTTGTTTTGTAAAATTAAGAAAAATTTTACACTATGATTGAAATTTTCTTCATTGTAAATATTTTACAATGAAATTTTTAAACATTTTAAAAATGTAAAACAATTTATGAATGGTAGAGGCACTAAATAGAAAAAAAATATTAAGTTTTCAGTAACTATCTTTAAAAATATTAGATTATTTATTAATCCCGTTTTAAATCCCTACCGATTTTTTGATAATTTAACAAAACAATGGGGTAAAAAAAAGAGTTATCATTTTATCTAGTTCAACGCAGTGAGTCGTTCAGTATCCGGACACCCATGCTCAACTGAAACTCTCAGAGAGTCTCCGAGATTGGTTTCATCCCCAGTGCCCTGCAAAAAAAGTTTTATACATTACGCGACCTATTCCACCATTGTAAAGACTGCTATGTAATTAATAAATCGTATGTATGTGCAAATATGTTTATCTTATCATTTCTACCTCTCATAGCTTTATAGTCTTATTTCTATATTTTACTTATTTAATGAAAAACACAACTAGTAAAAAATTAAAACTCTTTCAAAAACCTTAATTTGAAAAGTTAAAGTTTATAAATAGGTGATTTAAAAGAAAATTTGAATATTAAGGGTTTTTTCTAAGGTTTGCACCACGAAAACATAAACAATTGAAAGATAAGACTTTCATTCGCACAATCCCATTGCTTCCTTTTTATAATTGGCTGCTAAACTATTTTATACGCTCACTTAATGGCTAAAGGATTACAGAAAACAGTTTGATATCATCTTTCATCTGAAATATTTTTAAAAATAAGTTTTTGATTGTGGAATCAATACAATTCGTGATGGCCCAATTCTCGAGGTATTCGCGGGTAACCCTCGATCGCCAATGAATTCACATCCTAAACGAAAACTAATTATAAAAGGTTATAAAGGAAACTGCAATCTGACTCATCCACGAAATATCATCCCCACGAATAAGCCAGAAACCCACAATCCACGAAAAATGGCCCCCACAAAATTAAATGTTCCACAGCATACATTAACATGTAGGTATACAGTATCGTTTCCCTATGTTTTACACGAAATACCATACCAATCTATTGCCTGATCAATTACATTGTACACATTCTTCTATGTTAGGGATTCCTTTTGACCGTTTTTCTAATAATTAGAACCATTTTAACAAGACCTTTTAACAGGACGTAACTATCTATTTCTTGTGTCAAAACAATTTATAAATGACGCTGGTTTCAAGCGAAATATCCACCGATTGCGTGGTCGTAGCTTAAAAGCAAGATAAATCGTGCTGATTTCAAAGAGTCATGGATGAGTGGCCAGCAAAGAATTAGACAGGCCTACGTCACATTGCTGTGTGACACGAATACCGAAAGTTCAAGCTCCTTTAATTTTGAAATGGTTCTTATAAAAATGACATTGATGACAACAAAGAGATAACAAAAACATTTGTTTGTTTATCTGAAACAACATACCTTAAATCTCAGTTTATAATTTCTAAACAAAATATTGAAAATGGAAGTAATAATAATATATTTTAAAATTATAAACATAAGAATTTTAAATAAGTAAATTGCAGTGCACCATGTAGTGGTAAAATTATTATTGATTGCGATTATTCCTGGACTGAATTTTCATTTTGTCGAAAATTGTCTAAATGTAATTATCACACATTTAAACGCTGGTTCTTTTTCTATGAAAAACTTTCTAAGAATTTGAAAAGAAAAAAAATTACTTTGTCGTAAACCACTTCACAGCTGTGCAATCTTTTCAAACTCTTGAAATTAGGGGGATAATAGAGGCAACGCATCCGGACTTTGACACAAATAAACACACCACTTTCCAAAGGCAGCTATTATTGGCTGGAGTCTTGTAGTAGATTGGTATGTTTATTAACGACTTAAGTGTGGGGTTTTTTCAAGACGAATTTGTGCGTTAGGATTTACTAGTGTATTTAAAACGTTTTACAACGGATATAAATGAATTACATTAAAGTTTCAAAATTCAGAGTATTTAAAACTATAACCGCACTTTGCTGCTTCGCCTTTGTACCTTTGCACTTTTGCCTTCGCAACTTATAACATTTTTTTTTATAAAGCCGTCGCAGATAAAAAAAAAAATTAAAAGAATGCGCTGTAAATCTTTTAATTTTTTCCATGCAGCGTTTTGTATTTATAAAGCAATGAAGAGTTGTATGTTGAAACTTCATACCAAATTTTATTTGACTATTAAATGAATTATAACTAAAATGATTAAACTGAAAAATGTGACCGACTACTTGCTTTATCTAAGAGGGGAATCCTTGCTGTTGTGAACAACTGCCTACTTGAAACAAAATTAATTTGACATGGTCAATAAGAGCCATACAATTTCTTGAATATTGCAATTTTTTCTTACGCTAAGGCATGATGAACGAATACCCGCAGAGACTAACTGGTTGGTATTTTTTATTACTTATTTTTAGTTGCCGGTATTTCAAATACTTGATTTTTGAAAAAAGATAAATGTCGGAATATGTGTTTTTTTTAGCATAACGGAGTCTGTTCACGTGACGTTTTAAACATCCTCTGCTTGACGAGGGCTTTCAAAACAAAGTAACGCATCAATCAATAAAGTTGGTGTATTTCGTTTTGAAAAATAAGCTGTTTTCATAAATATATGTACCAGTCGACATCGTTAAAATCGTAAGTCGTACAAAAGGTATGAATGAGCGATGAGGCAATAGGTAGATGAAAATACACATATACACGGATAAGTTTGTTCCACGAGCTTAACCGAATGATATTCAAATACGCAATTATTCTTAAATAACAATTAAGACCAAACCCAAACGTTTTTGAAGAGTCAGACTCGGATTTATTTATGAAGTTCCATTGAATATTTAAACCACTTTTACAAGAAGAATTCAATTTGATTTTTTTACATCGAAATACATAAAGTAATTTTTTATCGGGAGGTGGAAGGGGGCTAAAAATTCTACGTAGAAAAATTACCGAAAAAAGGCATCGGACCTCCCCCCCTCCCAAAATTATTCATCGGAACCCCCTGGGAAAATGTTCAGGATTCCCGCTTTTAACTGTATTTATATAAAGACTGATTGGCCGTTGTTGCGCTCGAAAAAAATTCGCATACATGTATAATGACGTGTATTTTGGCCACCCAGTGTGTGAATGTAGTCGTCCATGGGGTTCTGTCTGTATATTTAGATATGATGGGTATATCAGATGTAATGGCTCTCTGTTTTTAATTTACCATATACTCGTATTTTCTAAAACTGAAAAAAAAATCTTTATAACGATTTTCATCCAATATTTTTTATCATTAGATTCAAATGAAGCAAAGTTGGATGAAGCGCTGCTAGATATTTTTTTTTAATTTGAGAATATGTCCAATCATGATAAAAAGAAAATTTAAAAAAGCAAAATTACTATCGCAGCGTAAAATTAAAAATATCTAATGCATATGAAAATAATATATAGTTATATACATTGCAAATTCTTATTACAAATAATAATGAAGCAGTGCTTTTTTTTGTCCAGTTTAGTCACAGGGGCATCAGAAAGATAACTCTTGCAGATTGAAGCAGTAATGTATGTACAACAAAGTGCTTAACCACAGGGGCATCGTATCCGCTCTACACTCTATGATATATATAAAGAATGCACACGTATGTCATAGAGTGTAGAGCAGATACGATGCCCTTAAGCACTTTGTTGAACATACATTACTGCTTCAATCTGCAAGAGTTATCTTTCTTTATCTAAAAAAAAATTATTTCAAACATCCAGCCTAACTCATATTAGTATTTATCATAATTATTCACGTACTAAATGTCAATCAAATTCTGTATTCTACATGATCGGCCACTTTTTTTGTATTTTTATACACTTTTTATAATTGTATTACATGTATTACATTTTTTTCTTACCTATGCTTATTGACACATGTATTACTATGCTGTATTACAATATAATTACATTGTACATATAATTTATTAGACCTTTAACGCAAATTTTGTACACAATTGTGTACCTCATGTACCATTGTATTTCAATGGCTTAAGAAAATAAATATTAATCAAGTACAAGTATTGAATAAACTGTGATATAATTGTTGGGGTTGTTTTAAATTTCTGTTCCTTTCAAAATAGAAAACCCTTATTCAATTTTAGGCATTTGGAATGTTATTAATTTCTAATGATGCTAACTAATTCTAAAGTGTACATTTGTCCGAGTCATTTTTATTTCAAATTATTTTACATGTACATTTACCTTATCCTATCAAAGGGACATTCCACCTCAAAGAGGCAATACAGTCCCCTTTTTATTTTTCAGAAATGATTTTTTAAGATGGTACAAATCACTCGTAAAACTAATTATTTGAATTTTTTCAGTACATAGAATAATGGCTTGATATTATGTAAAAGTTAATTTTAATCAATTATCTTAGGAAAATCATATAAATCATACCCATAAATTGTTCAAGGCAGAAAAAAATTGAGGTATACAGCCAATTTTGATAATTTTGAAACCTACATTTGAATGGTGTTCATATAATTTTTGTTCAATTTTGCCTTATATCTTTTAAAATGTGTTACTTGTGTTCTCTAATGACCTGAAATTTGAACACAACCATCAGCAATGTTAAGGATTTATGCCGATCAAATTTCAAGGTCAAAAATCAAATATAATGATGTCGTTTAGGATTTTGATAAATTTTCGCTCCGTGAAATATTCTTAAACTTAAATTAATCTTAAGCCTACCGTCAAATTTTCATTGTTTTAATTACGGTATTATGACAATCAATTCAAATTTGAACATTGCAATCCCCATTTTGAGACGCTAAGTGTTGCAAATTTTCGTCTTGAAAGATGATTTACAAGTGCTATTTTTACATTATATTACATCAGAAATTACCTAAAGTTACCTGTTAGATTTTATTTCAGCGACTGATAGTAACAAAAATGTCTCCAGTATCAATAGCATAGTAGAAAAAACCACAGGGCCATCCAACAAGGCAAGATAGTTTGTGTACGTCAAAGTGTTTACGTTTACTTATATAATGATAGCACATTTTAACAATGAAATCAATTTAAGGATGACGTTTACTCAGAATGAAAAATAATTCCACTGATGATAATGAAAAACCAACTATTGTGTGTTATAGACCTTTTATTGTAGTGTTATTTTTCATTTTCAAAAAAGTAGGTCAATGACCTACTTTTTGAGTTAATGGCCATTGTATATTTTTGGAAAATTTAAGGAAAATCACTCAAAATTTTACACTATTATTGAGATTTTCTTAATTGTGAAAATAATACAAATTGCTCAACACTTTTGAAAATGAAATACAATTTATGAATGGCAGTGACACTAAATACATACAAAGCATTAAGTTTTCCTTCACAATTTTTATAAATATTCCAGTCCGAATTTCCTCTATCACTTTTCAAATTCCTACCCATTTTTGATCCAATTTTACAAAAAATTGAATGATGATAATACAAAATCATTTATAGTTTAAAACTACTTATATTGATCTCATTCTCTTGGCATATAATTTATATGAGGTCAATTATCAAAATTTTGAGATATGGTGTCTTTTCTTGTTTTTAAGCATATTTCAATATTTTTTTAAATTCATGCCATACGGTTATCATAATGAATAAATGAGGTAAAACTACCACAAAATATGCAAAATTATATAGACTAAAATATAAAATCTTAACTTTTAATATTAGAGTACTTCCTAAAATGTTTAAGCAGAAAACAAAATCTGCAAAATTTAGTCCGAATTTCCTCTGTTTGGCTAAAAGTCTATTTTTGTTTTGGCATAATCCCATAATATAGTAGAAATATCGAATGTTATGTCAGTAATAATTCATTTCACAGATACTTTTTGTGTTTAGAACAAATTTTACTCATGACATTGAACTTTTTAACAATCCGAATTCGAGAACTCAAACCCTGAGTAAACAACACCCTTAAGTGATACTTTACCAGAAAATGAATGTGTACTTGAAAATCAAGCCCGACCTTTTCATACCCTCTGGAAACAACACGCATCAAAAAATAAAATGACCCCTGTTACAAAAAAAAAAATTTCAAAGTGCGTAATTTTTTCAAAGTGCGTTGCCACTGACTTCGCATTTTTACAAAAGGGGGACGGTCAGACATCATACAAGTTGTTTTTTTTTATTTCATTTAAAAATCACCCACTGTCGCGGTCGACATCGGCAAAATAACCCATAGACCCCGCCCAGGGAAAGCCCATCGACATAACCCCCACCCCTTCTCCCGCACAATGTCTTTCTACCGGGAATATTTATTGTCATCGCAAAAATAAGTTTTGTAATTCGATTAAATTATTATGTTATGTGACAAAAAATTTTTTTATGAAGATATGTGCTGATATCAGAAAGTTATGAGTGATTATTGAACGCTACGGTGTGCATGGTGGCTGTGCGTGTACGTCACCGATTTATGAAAGATGATCAAACTTATACTTTATATGCATGCATTATAACTTTGTTTTCACATTCAGTTGTTATTTGGTTTTAAATTAAAAAGCGATGTCTTTCGATGTATAAAATTACGCAAAATTGAAATCTTAACTTGCTGACCCCAGAAAATATCAGTGCAAAAGTTTCGGTGCCGATGCGTTTCGGATGTGAGGTTAAAAAAAATTGAAGATATATATTTCATACAGCATTTTCACTCAAAGTAACATTGTCTGCACGGTTCTAGTTAAACTTGTGTGAGAGTTACATCTCGGCTTTCTTCCGCTTTTAGAACCATTTTGCCATGGCCTTGGACTTTCAGTAGGGTGTAACTATCCATTTCTTGCGTCATAACAAGTTAAAAATGATGCGTCTTCAAACGAAATTCACACCGATTGCGCAGTCTTAGCAGATACACCTTGTTGATTTCAAAGAGCCATGATATAGCTGAAATGCCAGCAATGAAATAGACAGGCCTACGTCACAATGTTGTTTGACACAACTACCCAAAGTCCAAGTTCTTGTTAAAATGGTTCTATATTAATATTTCCTGATTTTGGACATACAATGTAAATTAGGCATTTCTTTCTGTAACATAGAGGCCTTAAAAACTGATTTTATTTGAAATTAACATCTCGTAGATAAATATTTTGCTTTCGACGATAAAATTACATTGTATTTGATCTGCTAGTATTGTTCTAGACAGTTTAGATGGGCGGATCTACAATGTATTATAATTGGGTCCCTGTTTTGAGACAGTAAAACATTTCAGAGGAAATCTGGGCTAATTTTGTATGCATCATTTTCAACAAAATAAGTAAGGTGCTGGCTACAAAAGCCCATTGTTTGTCACACAAACTAAAGTCTGCTGGCGCTGCCGTCAAGTCCACAAAGGTCCTTACAGATTGGTTGCCACAGTTTAAATATGCAACAGTGAAGTTTTGTTGATGCCTCAAACACATCTTAGGCGCTCAATAGGCTAGGTACCTTCCAAACATGAAGCTTGCCAAAACTGTCGATTGTGTAGGGATTCAAGCTATAGACCATGAAGACAGGTGTGGCAAAAGAGGGCACTGCAGATCTACGTCTGGCCGGTGTCGCATATAATTTTGGTTCAAGAGTGACTGAAAGTTTCAGGTCTGAGTCGGCAGAAAAACGCCAGATTTCTATTGAAGAAGCAATCGCAATTTCTCGGGTCTTTCCGGCAGAGCTCGGTAAAACACCTCGAATGTATTACCTAGACGTCCATGTCAACCTCCCACCTTTTTTTTTTATATATATAAAACTTGATATAAATTCAACACATTTTACGATCTGTTGAGAAGTGAGTTACACTTCATTAAAGTCGATTATACCCTAAAATATACTACAGAAGCAACATACAAGACTGTCTAGCCGATACTTATTTCAATGGGGAGCGACTCCATTTTGTATAAAAATTCTTACATCCGGTAATGTTGATACATTCGAGGTGTTTTTCCGAGCTCTGCCGGAATGGCCCGAGAAGGTGCAATTGTGTTAGAAGTTGAGTTCTTTTTTTTGGTGTCAGTGGTTGCGTCCATGCGCATGTTCGCCGCCAGATGTTGTTTGCTAAATGAAAGATGAAAGAGCAGGACAGTCTCTCTCTCTCTCTCTCTCTCTCTCTCTCTCTCTCTCTCTCTCTCTCTCTCTCTCTCTCTCTCTCTCTCTCTCTTAGCTATAAGATCTTTTTTTTTAAGTTTCTTATATATTACTTTTTAAGCTATGAATTAGTATTTAGTCGAGAAAAACAGCTTTACAATTTATTTTCCTATAATTTAGTTCTGGTTGTAACGCGGCATTGGATTGGATAGAAAAATTCAGTTAAATTTGTATAACCTGGTCTGCCCGTCACAGGATACGTCATAATACACTATTGTCAAAACCGTACTAAACCGCCTGACGTTACTTTTGAATTTTGAACAGATAAATAACATTTTTAAAAGTAAAACGCACTCAATTTTTACATGCAGAGATCTTTTTTAAGGAGATCAATATAGTCCCAAAATGGCCAGGACCATCCAGCCCTCTTAAGAGACAGATTTTATGGATTTATAAAAACAAAATGTGATTCTGTTAAACTACGAGAGAGAGAGAGAGAGAGAGAGAGAGAGAGAGAGAGAGAGAGAGAGAGAGAGAGAGAGAGAGAGAGAGACATTGACAACAATTGGTAAGCACCGCCTTTTTCCCCACTAGAGGTGCATCCACGCATTGCCATACAGAGACCTATATACACTAGCATATATGATGAACGAATGCAGCGAATGACAGGTTTAAATCGAGCAATATCCTAAAGGTAAGAATGAACTTATTTTTGTTTCAATGATAATAGTATTTTTTATACCGAATATTATTCATTCTATCACTATATAGAATTGTAGGTGCTGCTTTAGAGTTAAACAATCTGTTTTGTTATTTAATCACAACCAGGTATAATTATACAGAGCACCACATTCCGTGCACACTACAGCAGGTTACAAAAGTGAAAATATATAATTATATATATATATGTACGACAGGTTTTTTTTAAAGTTCCAATATACCAAAAACAAAAACAAAAAACCAAAACAGACTGTACAAGTTTGATAGTATTTATTATTGTGTATCACACGTGGCAACTCGTTCCATTTTAAGCTTGTTTCTGGCATTATTTTTTTTTCTCTCTTGCCAGAGGCAGTCGGGCTTGACACGCATGGCTGGATGCACACAGACCCCCTATAAATTTACACAAGCACCTGTCCAACTGATACTATTTGTGCAGAATCATAACAATGCATATATTGTAGGGTTTATATTAGGAAAGCACAACCTTCGTTTTTGAGTTGGTCAATGACGATAACTGAATGTAAAAAAAAAAAAAAAATGGTATATACTATTATATAAAAAATATCATTTAGAGTTTGAGAAAAATATTTGTTAAAATGAATTAAATTAAGGAGACTGTTTGCAGTCGTAATTTGTACTTTTATCCTCGTGTTTTGTATTCTATTTTAACCTTGTTTATAAGAAAAAATCAACAGGATCGTCAGTTAAATATGTATAGGCGGCGCACAGTGCATTTCAGAAAAGTACACTTAATATAAGTACAAATTACCTGTAAACTATGCATGCTCTTTTTTCTTGTCTATTTTGATTTTTTTAGGTGGGTGCTATTACAAACGTTAGTGCGTTATAAGGTTTTTTTTTTTAATTAGCAATTTTAATTAATCATACAGAAACAAAATATATTTTTGTTAAAACAAGCCAAAGACACGCCATGCAAGACTTATTCAAAGTTCTACAAACAGATATGCTAATCACGTACTGGAAAATTTATATTGAAAAATCACAAACCATTTATCCCGTATGTTATCCCTTTTTCCGGAGAATCATCTTTTTATAAGCAAAGCATTTGATCTTCTGTAAATTCCTTTATTTAATATATAATTATTTTTCTTTGGGGGGAGGAAGGGGGGTGGTTGATGAATATCTTCTTTAATTATTTTCAAATCAAACTGTTGTCATTGAAAATATGTCTTTGGTGCTGCTGTTCAAAAACACACAGTATCTATTATATCCAAGCAATTAAACGATTTTTATAGCTGTTTCAAACACAATTCCTCGGCCCAATTCAAGCATCAGAGTTCTTCATATAGCATTCACTGGACAAAACATTGTTTGAGGTTTGTTTTTTTTAAAATAATTTTGTTGACTTTCGTTCTATCAAGTTTAACAGGGAGGTATCTGTATTTTTTTTTTGCAAATGTATAACGTGTGAAAAATCGAGACTAGATACAGCTGGGTTGATGCAATCATATTCTTTTTAAATGGCCCTTATCAGATCTTTCCAAAGCTCATTCGGAGCCGCCTATTCCTTGAAAGGATGGAATAGAATTTGCAGTAAAAAAAAGAAAATGAAAAATATAATAGGCATTTTCTAAACCATCGACAAACTTTAAGAAATAATCAATCCAATGATAAAAGCTAAGATACAATGGGAAGTGAGAGGGGCGCATATAATTTTTTGAAAACTATGGGGAAAACACATTAATAATGAAAAGAATAATATAACTATGAAGTTTCTATTCAAGTAAAACGAAGCTGCAGTTTGATCCCTCAAGGATCTACGTATGATAGAGTCCACACTTTTATTTATGAATTGATAAATGCATGGTCTCCTGCTTGTGAATGTACAAAATGTAACCTGTACATTACAAAAAAACAATACAGAACAAAAAAGAAAACAGCTAATAGATTCTAAAGATTTGTACAGCGGATTCATTTAAAAATCAAATGAAAAATAACCACGAGAAAAGCATAATTCTGTGTGTAAAATTTCAACGGCGTGCAATTTTTTCTTTTTCTTTTTATGCTATTTCCTAAAAAGTTTCATTTTATCATAAAAGCACAACGGAAAATACCCCTACAACGGAAAACTCCCTCCAAAGTATTTTTTTCTTTAAATATCTAAATATTTTTATCTGGATTGTGTTTATTATATTAAATTTCGTAATTAAATGATATCGATAAAAATTTCTTTAAAGGTAGAAATACGCTGTATTTAACTAGACTGTCCCAAAACATGCGCAATCAAAAGTATAATTCATTGATATAATTTGTGAAGATTGAAGATTAAAGAACTTATAAGGGAGTAGGTGGTTAACAAATTAATCATCAGATGTAGTTTATATATTAGAAATGATGTGTTAAACCATAACCTTTAATTAGCAATTTACAGTAGACTAAGTATTGTCTCTTAACTTTATATTATTTTCTAATAGAGAGTCTTTGGCTTAATTCATAATATAATGAATACACTTTGCTAATTCATGCGCAATGAGCAAAATATCAATGTTATCACGTGTTTTGAAGATAATTTATGTATTAAAGATTAAATAAAACTTTCAATCTTACATAGCCAATTTGATAAGTACTTGTGAAAAACAATCGTTATTATATATCTACTCCTTAATAAAAAAAAAAGAAGAAGATTTTTCTCCACAAAGTTTCTGGCACTATATTTTTTGTCGTGGAAGCTAACTAAATAACATGTTAATTAATATGGCTGTTCCATGTACTGCGCGGTATTCAATTTGTGTGCACCACTTGGTGTGTCATAGGACCGACGACATCCAAAAATAAGCATTCAATGCTTAATTGAACTCCTTCGTGAAAAAATTTATGAACATTATGTACTATTATAAAGTCAATAACTGTAAGTAACATGTAATATCCAAATGACAACTGTGTAGAGTGTATGTATTATCATTAGGAGAGGAACAAGTAAGTTGTAAGAATTTGTTTTCAATCCTCTTGTGTAATTTACAAATTAATATATGTCAAATCATTCGGGAAAAAGTAAAAAGAGAGTTAATTTCGAGGATTAAGAATCATTTAATGAAGGATTCGTTTTCATTGCATTAAATTTGACTTTGATGAATTGTCGAAGTCCGAGCTGGATGAAGCAAAACAAACAGACGATCGAACCGATAGATTTAGGTCCGTTCCCAAGGCTCACCCTCACTTTTTCTTGTAACAGGCATTTTCCTTATATTTACATATAGAAAACTGAATTTTGAAGGCCCCTCCTGCCCCTCCCCCCCCCCCTATTTTTTTTTTTGGGGGGGGGGTGCATGTGAAAACTTATGTCAAACATTACAAAATTAACATAATAATAGATAATAAAATTTAAGGATTTTTAAGGATGTAGTGGACTTTTTTAGTGTGCACTTGTTACTAACATCCCCCCTACAAACTTTGAAGAATCATTACTCTCGCCCCCCCCCCCCCCCTTGTTAACTTGTTACTACCCCTTCCAACCGACGTTGACGATTCATCACTCGGACCCCTCCCCTTGTTAACTTGTTACAACACCCCCACCCCCCCCCCCCACTTTGAAGAAACATCATTTTGACCCTCATTGTTATCTTGTTACTAACCCCAACCTTCCCAAATGTTGACGAATCATCATTTAGAACCTCCTCCCCTTGGTATCTACATCCCCCCCCCCCCTCCAACGTTGACGAATCATCACTCGGACCCCCCCCCCCCCCCACTTGTTAGCTTGTTACTAACCCCTCCCCCCCTCCCCAACGTTGACGAATCATCACTTTGAACCCCTCCCCCATTCTTGTTGGCTTGTTATTACCCCACCCCAACATTGAGGAAACATCATTTGGACCCCCCTCCCCCCCCCCCCCCCCGTTGTTAGCTTTATAAACCCCCCCCCCCCAACGTTGACGAATCAACACTCGGAAACCCCTCCCCCACTCTTGTTGGCTTGTTACTCCCCCCACCCCCAGCTTTGATAAATCATCACCCATGCCCGCCCCCCCCCCCCCCCCCAATCTTTTTAACTTGTTACTACCCCCTCCAACATTGACGGGTAATACCTCAGTAAATTTTACAGGTATCGATAATTCCCAATGGTAGGACAATGTGTATAAGTTACAGTAGTGAAAAAAAGAGAAGTGAGAAATGAAGGGATAAGACGGGGTGGATGGTGAGAACAAAGTAGGAATATTTAGATTAAAAATATGCATGGGTTAGTTAAAGCAATATGAGCTGTATTTTTTAGAATTTTATTTTGCTGCAAAACCATGCTAGAATGATAATTCTGCATATAACTTAAACTTTTATGATAAATAAGATTTGAAAAATTCATTAATTTTTGTCAAAGGAAATATTTCTCTTCTAAGAAATAAATAGCAAATCAATTTTGTTCAGGACGACAATAATTCAATTTTGCTCCAAATATGGCTTCTTAACGGCCTTTTCTTGAAAAATATGGCTAACAGAAGTTTTAAAAACAATGATATTTTTGTCATTTTAGTAGAAAAGAACATTTTAGTAAAAAAAAAATCAACATGAAAAATGCAGCTCATATTGCTTTAAGTATTGTGAAGTATTCCACTGTAAATCTGTTAGATGCAAATTGATGGTTTTTGAGACTTAATTTAAGAATAGGGTACCCTCTTTCGAGACAAAGTTACAGCTTAAATAAGCAAGCTTTGACGTTTTTCTCAACAAATGGTTGTAAAGTAGACACTAATGTCCTCCTTTCATATCTTTTTCAGATTTCAAATAAAAAAAAAATAAGTCTGTAGCTGCGCAGTTCAAAGTGATTTAAAAATGCATTGTTCTGCCCTTGTATGCGTAATTAACATGCAACACAACACCTTGAACTTCTTATTTATTGCTTTCGTATCTTTTGACAACAGTTTTAGTGGACTTTGGACAGAAACAAGCCAGTTCAAGAAATGTTTACATTTAAAAGATGGCCGCACATCCCCTCTAAAGGAACATACTAAATATTCAAAATAAACCTTTCATCATTCTCTGCCCCCAAAGCCCTTGAAGGCTTCAACGCACCAAACTGCCATTAGTGCAAATTAGTCAACAAGACATGAAATAAATATATTGAAGAACACTTTTGAGTTTGTAAAATGTGTTTTTAAATGTCTATTTATTGGTAAAAGAATCCTTTCTTTTTTTGGAAGTTTGGAGTAACTGCCGTGTTGTAAACTAAACTGTCTTATCCCCATAAAGGGCAAAATTGTTGGGGGGGGGGTGGTCTTTAGTACCTGGCGGGTATAAAACTGCAATATAAGTTTCATAATTTACATATTCAAATATGTAAGCGACGAACGTAATTTCATACAGTTCTCAGCCTTTAAGTTGGGGTTAACAGCTAGGGTCACATTACCATTGGTAAAAAATCTGTATATAGACGGACGTGTAATATCATAGCTGATTTCTCAAAATTCAGGGGAATGTAAAGCAAACGAGCGTACGTGCGTGAGCGAAAATTTTTTTAATATGAACTGTTACCTTATTTTCTTTACTCTTGATGAACACTAACGCGCAATGGAAAAAAAGAGAAAAGTAATATGAATTATTGCCCTATCTTGATTACCTTTGATGTACAATATAAAGCATAAGAGCGCGCGTGCGCAAAAAAGGGAAATAAAATATGATCTATAACGGTATCTTAATGACCCCACTTGACCTAACGACAAAAAAATTTTGGAGTCGCTCGATTGACAAATAAGGAAAGATCCCGTATACATGTGTAGTAGCGTTATCGCCAGACGTTTGTTTAGTCGAGGAAATTCGATAAAGATAATCGATACATGGTGGCAATTTTTTTTCACTAGCAACAGGTGGAAAGGACAATGATTTGAACCATAGTTTCTAAGGGGAAAAGTTATGTACAGTCCTTCTTTTACATTGGTTTTTAATTACGTTTGGAATGGCATCCCCGCATGATACAAATATCTAGAGAAAATGCGATGTAAGTTCAGATTTGCCTTTTATTCTCGTTTTCTCTTTATTTTAATTAAAGTTACATATTATATTTGATTTACTTTATTTTTTTCTACTTTTATATCTTTCAAGTTGCAAGCTTTGTAATATTAAGGTGTAGGCACTACCGCTATCTTTGTTCCGGTTTCTTGATGAAAATGCATGCACGTGCACACCGTGTAATGTATGTGTGTATACATGCAGCTGCACATCCCTAGCTACACGCGTAGTGAGGCGGTATGCTTAAGAAAAGATCAACTTTTGTGCAATTCTTTTTGGTTCGAAATATTTATTTCTATTTTTTTAATGAACGGCGTTGGCCAACCTCTACATCCAAAGTCCAAAATAAGGGTCACGTGAGTTGAACTAGGAGTACTTGGCCCTATTAATTATATATTTCATGTAAAAGCCAGCAAATCCAACCAACTTAAATTGCGCCCGTCGTCAGCGGTACAGTTTGAATGTTTCTTTTCCTGTATGGAACCTTAAGATGTAAGTCCTCAATTAGTTTATTTCGTTCGTTTCCGCTGCCGCCCCCATCTCTCTCTCTCTCTCTCTCTCTCTCTCTCTCTCTCTCTCTCTCTCTCTCTCTCTCTCTCTCTCTCTCTCTCTCTCTCTCTCTCTCTCTCTCCACAGACGCACGCATATGACTATAGATTACCATGTAAATATATATAGAAATGTAAATGCTCGTAAACTGTATAAAAATGTGTAGACTTTTAATTTAGGCAGAGGTTTAGCTGGCCTTTATCTTATATGTTCCACTTTAATCTGATAAAATTGAATACAATATACATACTCCCGGTGACTATATGTGTGCTGTGACCTAAAGATCTTCATAACAGCACATACTGAATTGTAACTCTTATAATGTTTACATTTTGACAAATATTAGCAATGCAGATAGTGTTGCTATATTTAATCACTCTAAGCCATTCGATCTCGGCACATGTAAAACAATACGCGTGTCAATCCCCGACTCATGGCAACACATGTTCACGTAATTGCAAATCCTATACTAATTGTATATCATTATGATTTTCACCACATTGAGAAATAAAAAATTCTTCCGCAACACTTTACTCGTTAAACACCAAAACATATAAAACGATAAAATCATTAACGAATGCGGAAATTCAAAATTACAAAGTAAAGCATGTCCTTGATAAAATATGTGTTTTTTTTTTAAATTTATAAGATCATTTTTCCCCTAACTGCTGTTTTTGGTGGCGACTACTATAGTTATTTGCTAGCAGTATATAAACGTAGTTTTATGCTAAACACGCCACGCAGCACTTTGGGACTGCTTTCTTTGGTACACCTCAAACATGTGTCTAACCCCACAGTAACAATAGAAACCTAACGTCTAAAGATAACGTATATATTTGCTTTACCAGGAACACAGTTTGAAAGGCAAATTCAGAAACCAATAAACCATTGTTATTGCGCAAAGGTACACATCAATTCGATATTTCACTACATTTATGAATTTCAGTCTGGTCTTTGCACACTGCGCTGGTCTAACTTTGTTTTTTGGTTCTTTTTTATGCAAGAAAACGATAATAAGAATAAAAGCACGTTTGTTTGAACAGTGATCAATATTACCAAATTGTTAAGAAATAGTTTACACTGTGTCGTTACGTTTGCACGCAAAGTATAAATCAGTCAAATATCTAGGGCAATATATATATATATATATATATATATATATATATATATATATATATATATATATATATATATATATATATATATATATATATATAAAGCACTAAAAATGGCTAACGACACGAACAATAGAAATTGTCAAATTTTCGGGACAACCAGTCCCTTCTTCAGGACCAAAAAATAAATTACATGAGTACAAAACAAAGAAAACAAAATCTAAAGCTACTACTAAACTACTTAAGAAACTATAAAAAAGAACAGCTACATTATAAACAATTGTTCACATTCTTAAAGAAGGTGTTGCTACTGTCGCCGATCGCTCCATCGGCGAAAGTAGCAACACCTTCTTTAAGAATGTGAACAATTGTTTATAATGTAGCTGTTCTTTTTTATAGTTTCTTAAGTAGTTTAGTAGTAGCTTTAGATTTTGTTTTCTTTGTTTTGTACTCATGTAATTTATTTTTTGGTCCTGAAGAAGGGACTGGTTGTCCCGAAAATTTGACAATTTCTATTGTTCGTGTCGTTAGCCATTTTTAGTGCTTTTTATATTCAGTTTACTGGCTTAGTATCTATATATTAGATCCGACACTTTAAAGATGCCTAGTGTTGTTGATTCTATTCAGTGCTTTTTATATATATATATATATATATATATATATATATATATATATATATATATATATATATATATATATATATATAAAATCCAAAAATGAGTAAATTTAATCCACACAAGTATATATATATATATATATATATATATATATATATATATATATATATATATATATATATATATATATATATATATATATATATATATATTTATTGCTTTTTTGTAATTACAAAACTATAATTTGACTCTTCACACACACATAAGGTCACCAAAGCGGACGCATTCACGCTCGCAGAATTATCTTCTCTTCACACCTAGGGATCGCCAGAGGGCGTCATTCAAATTCACGTCGATGTCATTCTCGTCAGATATTTGCTAAAATCATCGAAAACGATTATAAATATTAATTTCTATATCTGAAGGAAAAGGAATAAAATTTTAACCCCCAACCCTTCCCACTGAACTATAGTCTGTCCCAAGATATCTTTTTTTAATTTAAAAAAAATGCACCCCTGAAAGAATTGCATTTGAAAAACACATATTAATTTTTCACTTGTAAAAGTTCACAGGAAAGAAAACAGATTTCCTTTGGACGTTTATGATGGGAAATGTTGACATCTTTTCTCATTCTGAAGTCGCTCGGAATACTTCACATAATTTTTCAACGTTACCATCCGGGTACTTTCATGCCTATTGCAATGCAAAATTCTCATAGTTGTTTTATTTGTAGCCATGTATTGAAATCTGACAAGCTAGTGAGGGCATTTCAAGAAAGAAATCTTGGGCTTATTTCATACTATTGAATGAACATAATTTGAACCCTGAGGTATTTAAAACTATGGAATAATTTAAGAAAATGTGTTGCATAAATATCTTACGGTAGAGTTTAGTACCGGTTTTTCTTTTTTTTTTATTGCCCTTTTTTGTATAATTTTTACCTTTTTTTACACTCTTCCTTTCCTTGATCGTTTTGGTTGACTTTCACTTGTTCAGAAAGAACCACAGACTAATGTAGAACCTACTTCTCATCGTATCCCTGTATAGTTCCGGATCTTTCAAAAAATAGTTATATGCATAAGGATAAGATTGTAAAAGCGGGACATCACGCAAAGATGTTGTGAGAGTAAACCAAAAAAACAAGCACAGGGAACTATACTATATACTTTAAACAATTAAAATTACTAGTTTATTTCTTAAAGACATGTACTCCATCAAAATGTCAATTGTTGTATTTATGTACCTGCACAATTTTTCCATGAGTGTCATCTATATTGAAATGGAACTCTCTCTCTCTCTCTCTCTCTCTCTCTCTCTCTCTCTCTCTCTCTCTCTCTCTCTGTTTTACCTAATTCATGAGGTTAAGAAGTAACACCTGTGATTAAATTTTGTTGATGGTTTTATTATTTTTTCACTTTTGTCATGCATGTACCTGCATGGGTCTCCCGTCACGCGCGGATCGGGGGGGGGGGGGGAGGGGAGTTGGTCTATGTACTAACACATACAAATCATTGTATTGTGTTTGATTTTCACTCAAATATGTCAATTCCTTTAAAACACAAGACTTACAGTACTGCATTTTTGGAGCAAAAGTCGGTGATGTGTAAATAATATATATCACAATACAATTGACACGTGCGCACAACCTTGCTAAAATTTTATTGAAAGAAAATTTAAAGAACACTAGATTAACATCACAACTTAAGATGCCAAATCATGTAACAATTCCTCACTCTATTTTAGTTACAGAATAACCTTGTGAGAATTGAGTAAGGAGAAGAAGAAAAAGGGGAAAAAACTCGATGGCATTCCACACACCGAAAATCAAACGTCTCTTTTATCTACTGTGTTTTTCCATTGGATTATCATGCTACATTGTTATGAAATATTACAACTGATAACGTCGAAATCACGTTCCACAACACCAAATCTCATCTCGCGTGTACTCTACCGGAAGGACTTAATGCATTCGACACCGCTGCCATGAAGTTTATTTGGAGCGTCCCGCCGATCAAATGCGCGGATTGGCCCTCGCTCGTCTACGTCGATTCTCAGGGATTGTTGCAGAAAAATAAAACTGCCATGTTACATTACGCAGAAACCAGTAATTTAACGTGTACGTATCAAACTGTGATTCGCAAAAAGGGGGATATGGAGGTTTCCGTTAGGACCAAGAGTGACGTTCACATCCGGGGTTTTAGTTCCGTCCGATTTTTTTCACGTTGTGTGTGAAACTGCTGATGGTAAAGAAATATACAACAATATGCATCATAGTATTAATAACAAGAAAGTTTTAGAAAGTGGGAAACTAAAGGAAGCTGAAGGTGACCATTTTAGCGTTTTCATTTACGGAATTGACGCTGTTTCGCGATTACATGCTGAGAGAAAATTGCAGAAAACAATGGAGTATCTAAAGGGTGAAATCGGTGCCTATGTGTTTGAGGGGTATACAAAAATTGGAGGGAACACTTTTCCTAATATAGCCCCACTTCTGACCGGGAAGGCTATTAGAGAGTTACCCAAAACAGATGGTTTTTTGGACGACTTTCCATTTCTTTGGAAAAACTTTTCAAACCTTGGCTACGCGACTTTCCATGGCGAGGATTGGCCGGAAATTTCCACATTTAACTCTAACCTTAAAGGCTTTTCGGAACAACCCGTGGACCATTACATCAGACCCTTGTTTTTGTCTTTTGACAAAGTGTCGTTTTATAAGAATAAATTAGATCAAGCTCACATGTTTCTAGCCGACAAGGGCATTCGAATCAACAGTCACGGGGGTTTATGTTTCGGTAACAAGCCAAAGTTTAAAATTATCATTGATTACTATAAACAATTTATTGAACGTTATGGAGAGAAGTTAAAATTTGCGCTCAGTTGGAACAATGAACTGTGTCATGATTATCTGAATAATCTTGAGCTAGGAGACGAGGACATTTATCAGTTTGTTCGCTGGTTGCACAAAACGGGAAGACTTAACAATTCGGTCTTTATCTTTCTTAGCGATCACGGGTATCTAATGAATGAACTTCAAAATACGTTTGTCGGCCGGTTCGAGGCCCGTATGCCTCTGTTTGCTCTCTCAATCCCTCCTGGCATCAAAACAAGATACCCTCATTTACATAGGAATTTACTACGGAATTCTAAACGTCTTATCACGGTTTATGACATTCACGAAATGTTAACGGATATTCTACATGCAAATTTTTCACCGAAAAAAAGAAGTGAATTGTCAAATGTTCATCTTCGAGGAATAAGCTTATTCGATGAGATTCCTAAATCGAGATCCTGTAAAGATGCTGAAATTCCGGAACACTTCTGTCCTTGTTATTCGTCGGACACGGTGTCTCCGGAGGACGGCGAGGTTCAGAAGATTGCAACCCACGTCACCGCGAGATTAAACGAGAGGCTGCGTCATCTTCGATCGCGCTGCGCGGAATTAAAACTGCACAAAGTCAACAGTGCATCCGTTGTTGACTCTAATCTAGTCCAAACACAGTCTAGATTCACTATACGCAATCTTATTCATCAATCCGATATCGGAAGTAGGCTTAAAAAAAGGTTCATTGTAACCATGACAACAATTCCGGGACATGCGCAGTTTGAATCGACTGTGGAGCTGGACAAGGTTGGTCAGATGACTATTTTAAATGACGTCATTGCGAGAACTAATAGGTACAAAAATCAATCAGTTTGTATATCAGAGAGATTATTGAAGCCCTTTTGTTTTTGTTCTCGACAAAATGAATAAGGTCAAAATCAAGTTTGTTTACTGCATACACAACAAAAATAAGAGAGAGAGAGAGAGAGAGAGAGAGAGAGAGAGAGAGAGATTGGTGCATTATAATAATAATTCATCGAAAGGTGCTTTGTTACCATAATGTCAATACAAGGTTGTTGGTGCTGTTGTCGGGGGTGGGGGGGGGGGGGTCGTGTATGATTATGCAATTTTTTATTTTTGTTTCTAAATGACATGTTGATGCAGTTTTGTGGGGGGTTTTCTTTACTTTATTAGAATTATGTTCGATAAATGTTTATAAATATGCATGAGTGATGTCATGAGTTGGATGCACAAGCAATGCAAGTTTGTTTTCATTTGGTTTCAATCAATGCAGAGAACAATAAACAATGCATTTTTTTGTGTTTATATTTGATCTCATATACTAGCTCATGTAAGTTGGCATATACCCTTGAATTTATACTAAAATGTATTTAAACTATTGTGATAAAATCTTCATATATTTTTTGAAAATGTGTCTTTAATACAATCCTGTATGTAAATGTATAGTTATGGTATCTGTAAAGCGGGTCGATATTCTATGTCTTCATAAGGGAATCAATATGATTCGCGGTTTCTTATTTTCGTGGAGTTCGTGCCCGTCCGCCCTCTTTACAAACAAAAACACATCTTGAACAAATTACAATACAAAGTATGAATTCATCAGTGACACAGGTTAACCCCCATAAAAATGCTCTTTGGTACCTGGGACAATGCACGAAAATTGGCGTTAGTGTGCGAAATTATATAAAAGAAAACATAATTTTGTTATCAAAGCACGCTTTTGGTAACACATGTAGATGCATGCATAAGCTATGCTGTGATATGTGAGATTTTCCATCATAGAGTTTTGACGTGGCCAATCGGAATAAGGCATGAATTATTATTCATGAGAATGAGAAAGTTACAATGAGTCGTCCGACGATTAAGCATTGTTAGAAATCAATCTAATACGGAATTTTTGGTGTAGCTTACATTTTACAAGCCGGATTTAGGATTTTTTAAATTTTCATTTCCCTTAAAATTATGTAGCATGACGACATATGCCTTACTTACTTTTAAAATGACAAGTTTATGAGTTAATAGCATGCTGTGTTTTTTCCCAAGGGTTTTTAAGTAGATTAGACCGCGGAACATTAACTGGTAAGATTGGAAATATACAGCTTACGTACATTTCACCTGTTTCAGTCAAAACATTTGAAATGGCGGGGACAAATTGATACGGACGTCTGAGAAAACGTTGGATTTGATACTTTTGTTATAGGAATTGTATTTTCATCCACCTTAGCGTTTCTAACTTGCTATATTAAAGAGATCGAAAACCAATTTATTTCGTACCAACAAAGTGATTGAATAACATTTTATTTCATCAATAAGTATATAATCAGCAAATATGAGAAGACCCCGGGAAGGATTACAAGCAAGGCAAAGCTTTGTCCGATGACTTCAGAGAATCAATCGTCACAAGTCTGAAATCAAGTGGGGCCATTGTTGAAACGGGGTTTATTCCCAAAGGAGAATAATTCAAATTCTTAATTGATAAATTAGAATTATACCAAGATAAAAAATTTCTTTTGTTCGCTAAGTTTATGTTTTCGAATAGATATGCGCGTTCATTGATTATCTAGCTATGTACTAACAAACAAATCACTTATATCGACTTGTTGAAGATTTCTGAGGTATGTGAATATTTATAAAAAAAAATTCATTCCTGATATTAAGACCGAGGAACATTAGATACATTAATTTTGTAGTTTTTAAAGTTATTTTAACTCAACTTTAATAATAATAAATATACAAATGTATTATAGTATAATAATAAGTGAAATATAATTATTCCCCAAGAACAGCTTTCAAGAAAATTATTGGTGTACTATTATCTTTAGCTGGACGACCGAAAGTTTTAAGAAAATTCCTCAACATTGCACAACTATCTAATGTTTTCAAAAATTATATCGGAATTTCTATTACTTTCATGTATTCGGTTCTTTATTACAGTTTCAATCCAATGGGTTTTTATCAATGATAATGACAATTTCTTTATTCTCTTAACTGCATAAATTACATTGTTGAGAGGGATCAAATGAATAATAATACATATATAATACATTGCATGCATTGGAGAGTGACAATGCAAAACTGTAAAAAAAAAAAAAAAAAAGTTAGTTAGCAGTTAACATAGAGAACTAACTCTCTCAAATATATGTCTTTAGTATAGTTCTTGAAATTTGTAAACATTTGGTCTTGTGTTGAAATATGGAGGTATGTATAAAACTCTCTTATCTTTAATATTTTTATCTTTACAATTATGAAATAAATAATGAAATTCGTCTCATTACAGTTACATTTATTATACTTTCATGTTAAATACTGAAATCTGATTTTAAAAGACGCAGTTGATAATTGCGTGGACCCTGAGGTCCACGCAGAAAATATATAAGCGAGGTTAAACCGGATGCTATGGGGAAAATTCAGCCTGCGCATGAGCTAGCCTGGTTCCTGTGCGTAATGGGTAGCTCAGGGAACCAGGCTAGCACACGTTTATCTGAAAAGGGATCGGGATTCCGTGCCATATGCACACATAAGTTCAAAGGCGCTGTAATTGTAAAGTTGTCGGTAAACAGTACAGAAACAAAGTATTCCTTTTAAAAAATGATTGGCATGTGATATGAACTATCAGTATCATGAAATAAGTTAATGTTATGCCGAAACTACAACATGCAACAAATAGCATAATTTGCAATGTTTTGTTGTTTTCCTAATACACAAGTAACTTAACTTTACTTTTATAGTATGCGAGGCTAAAGAACTTCCCAAATAAATTTAAGTATGATTGAAAAATTATGTCACTGTATAAAAGTTTAAATCTCAAGAAAAATGCATCATATGAAATTTTTAATTTACACAACACTGTCACTGCATAGTTAACAAAGTAGTGCGAATCGTAATGTGTGCGCAAATAGTAGAATTCACCGAATGCCTGATACTGTACATGCAAACTTCATTCATAGATAGATCATAATTATTTAAGAGGTATGAATCCTTTAAATTCTGAGATAAAAAGTCAGGGCAATACATACATGTATACGTAATACAACGTACACATTTAGTGGTTAAAAGCAGAGGGCTAGAGTCGGTGAAATCTCTGATAATCTTAAGGCTTTCACTTTTTCGTTGGAAACACATACAAATGGTCCACGTATTGTAGTCCTTTTTTAAAGGACAGCAACTTGTTCGTTCTATTATACCCTCAGCGTAAGCATCACACTTGGCAACGGGTAACACAACGAATTGTTACATGCGCGTAAATTATGCGCGTACGGTTCGCCATAGAAATCACGTTATTCCTTAAAGTTTTCTTTAGAATTAAGACATTCAGTATAATAAAACAAATAGTGGCTGTTTGGGAGGTTAAGAGCTGAAATTGACACCCGTCGAAAACCATTGTCAACCTCCGCTTCGCGTCGGTTGACAATAGCTTTCTCGGGGTGTCAATTTCAACTCATACCCTCCCAAACAGGCACTATTTATATAATGGTACATTATGTACTTATACGGTTTTCAGGAAGTATATAATACCATCTATCTCGTTTTATTGGCAATTTAGCAGTCAATTCAGACGCGTCAATTTGTCCCCCGCCCATTTCAAATGTTTTGACTGTGACAGGTGAAATACTGACGTAAGCTGTATATTTCCAATCTTGCCAGTTAATATTCCGCGGTCTACCTGTATCTTGTAATGGCTATACAATCACAACTTAAGTTTATAAAGGAGATTAAAATGGACAGTTTTTGTTTTTTAACTAAAATAACCTGCAATTTTTTGATATCGAAAATTATAATTAACTTCTATAAAATGCATGACCCTCTCCACCACATCCCCACCCACCCCCACCCCCTTTAATTTTTTTTTCCAAAGTACGTTAAAATTACTACTTAGGACGGCTCATTTAGGACGTTAATAAGCATCATGTAGATTAGTCATAAAAAATACTTTTTCCTTTTAACTCCATTAGCTCTGAATTTTATTGATTGCCAAGTTTTTCTTTAAACTAGAAAAACCAGAAACAAATTTCCCGATCAAAAAATTAATAATAAACGAGTGTCTGTTATGAAATTCAGTATCAATCATTTTTTTTTCTATTCAAAAAGGGACAAGGAATTTAATAAATTGGTAGGGGCTGTCATACCTTATGTTCACCGTGCGTTTGTAAGAGGAGCCTTAATACACCTTACATTTGCGTTGACTCATACTTAATCCAAGTATTTTCTCACGTTAGCGTATAATAAAAAAGAGAAAGGCCATATTGTCTGGTCTGAATGCATGCAATCCTAGCTTTTTGAAATGATGTTTCCTAATGAATGTAAGCCAACAATATATGTTTGAACTCGGGTTGATCCGGCAATTTATCAGTCAGTGCATGGCATAGATTCAGGATTTTTTTTTTACAAGGGATGGGGCTCAAAGCTTCAATCTTAACCCCCTTCCACGACGATAGAGAGAGAGAGAGAGAGAGATAGAGACAGAGAGAGAGAGAGACAGACAGACAGACAGACAGAGAGGGGGGCGCAGGGGTCTATTTACTCCTGATATATAACATGCACCTGTTCTTTTCTATCCTACTATTCTAACAAGGCTATACATCTAAATAATTCGGTGATGTCTACTTGTAAAGAAGAAAATTATTACTAAAACTTATTCCACAGGCACGCAGCATCGTTTTTGAAAGTGTGTGTGTGTGGGGGGGGGGGGGGGGGAGGGAGCAGACTCATCCAAAATATCTTGACATGGAAATAGAAAAAAAAGCAACTTTCTAAAATCATGAAAATCCTAATCCGGGGGGGGGGGGGGGGGGGATGGCGTGTTCATTTTCTTATCTTCAGTTTTTTCAGTTTTTAACTTGGTTTCAAAAAAGTGGGGGGGGGGGGGAGTCTTTGATAATTCACTTTTTTCTTTTTTATATGTGAATTCGAGAAATATCTTTGCTGCGATAAAAAGGGGGGAGGGGCAAGCCCCCCCCCCCCCCCGTCTGCCCCCCCCCCCCCCTCCCGATGCTATGTGCCTGTTCCAAGAGGGGGTTCGAACACCATCCTGTATAGATTGCGCATGAATCTATTAATATCCCACTTACAGAGAAAACAAAAGAAAGGAAACTATGGCATTAGACTCCCTATGTAAGGAACAATATTCTATCGAGGGTAAGGTACCATGAAGCGAAAGCTGGTACCCATTTATACAGCAGTTTGACTGAAGTGCCTTGTCCAATGAAACAACGTACAAACAGCTGGTGCCAACGGCAGAATTCTAATTTGAACCATGCAGCAACCATTTGCTTACACTGACCAAATGATGAGGTTTGTAACTGACGATAGATATAGGCTGATATACACAATCTCCAAAGATGTTATTGCCTTTGAACAAAAAGAACCATTTTAACAAGACCTTGGACTTTCGGTAGGACATAACTATTTCTTGCATCAAAACAAGTGTAAAATGACGCTGGTTTCAAGTGAAATATACACAGATTGCATGTTCTTGGCGCAAAAGCCAGACAAATCGTGTTGATTTCAAAGAACCTTGGCTGAGTGGCCAGCAAAGAAATAGACAGTCCTACGTCACAATGCTATTTGACAAAACTACCCAAAGTCCAAGCTCTTGTTAAAATGGTTCTAATTATACACTAAGACTTGTATTTCACTAAATTTCTACAGCTCAATATATTTTTTTATAACTTCTCTGTTTGTTAAAATAAGTAATTTTGTCCACACACCCCCCCCCCCCCAAAAAAAATGCAAAAGAGCAAATGTTACGTCAAATATGACGTCAGATACTTTTCATCACTGTAAGATCCACGTATATACGTCACAGGTCCGTAAAGATAACCAGTATAAATTTTGATGATCGTGGCTATTTTTAGACTGTTTTGATTTTTTGATCTCCTGAAGAAAAAGATCTCTATACAAAAATAATGGAAAATACTCAAATTTATAAAGATAAAATGTATGGATTTTTTCTTTACTAATTGATAGCTTATAGCTTAATAAATCATATCTTTAAAAAACCAATAGGTACGTAGATCTGATGGTTAATTTGTTGACTATCTAGCCTCCTTAATTTGTGACTTATCGCACACATGCACATTAATTTTCTTATTTCCATATTTCTCTGCGTGAGAGAGGTTGGTAAATTTACACCGGCGCATATAGCTGATCGCATTCCAGTTTTGTTTTTTTTTTGTTATAGTAATTACCGACCTGTAACAATTTTTTCTATGTACATGTATACCGTATCCAACAAGCCTGTCGAATCCTGAGTTTTAAAAGGCAGGTATAAACATCCACTTGACAAAATGTTAAAAAATTTTAAACAATGAAATTTTAGAATGATCTGGTCGGTGTTAAATGCATGAGTGAAGTTATATATACGACAGAGTTAATGGTTATCCCGTCAAGGTGACATAAAGCTGATGACTATCAAAACGCAAGGTCGTCTGATTTTAACTTATAAAGAACTACAGCAGTGGATCGGATTTCATGTTTGAGTTTGCTGCAGTGAAAAGGAATGTGAATCATTTATATCAAGAGGGCTATAGCCGATTGTCGCCATTTGTATAAAAGAATATACATTTTTTTTTAATCTTTTTTTTATGCGACTGACGAAAACTGCAGATTCCCCTGATTGAATGCAATTGCGGGTGTCGTTGTGTTTTCTTCTTAAAATAATACTGTATCATGAAATAAAAGGCAGGCCTCATTAATTAACTGTATCTCAATTTCTATTATATCATAGAGAGCACAACGTAATAAAAAGGTACTAGTAATTTTTTATATCTGGCTATAAATCTAATAAGTAAGGCGCTATTTAAACGATGCTTAAAATGGTAGATGCGATATATCATAATATTTTTTACTTTCTGTTTATTAACTCGATTACATCATAGAATATTGTTGCCAATATTCGTTGATTTATTTTGAATATTAATATGGGATATTATTTTTACGAGTTGGTATTAACAGGTCAGTTAAAAAGAAATCAGTATTACAAATGGTTTTTTCTGGTGACGACAAAAGCACTTTTAAGAAATCTTCCTAAATTTCACATTTTTTTTTCCCATACATTTTTTGATGACAATAGTTGGATTGATTTAAAGACAGAACATAGGGTTTGTTGTAGTAAAACCTCTAAAGATACTCTTCTTTTTAAATGACAATAAAAGGGACATTTCAGTACAAGATAATATTCATATTTATTTTTTTTGTATTCAAACTTTCATGTACAATTTATTCACATCTTCTTATATATTTAGTTTACAGTGCATACACATCACATATATATTCACTTCACTTGAGATTTAGAATATAAGTAAAATAGAGACGTCGACACAGTCACATACCGAAGATAAAAAAGCACATGTACAGACAAGTGTATACACCGACAGACAGACATATTTATGCACAAACAATCTCGAAAACTTGCATTTATCACCCATGAAAGTTTGAGTATTTTTAGTTATGAGGTGGGGGAGGGGTGAAAGAGGGTGGAGAAAGAGAGGGGAACACTATCTATCAAAAACTCATACATATGCAAGAGGATACATAAAAGTAGACTTATATTTTTTTGCCATTATTTGCTTACAATTTCCTTGCAGCTATTATAAACACATTTTATAACAAATCGCAAATAGTTTGCCAATACTTTTCATACTCAGCAAATTTTCAATTCTTCAACAACAGTAGTTTCTCAATATGTATTCTATCAGTGACAGTTCGTTTTAACATGAGCGTTGAGAGGTTTGGGACATTCTTATATTGATAATATTCATCTTAATAAATTCCATAGGCATCAGAATCGGGGGGGGGGGGGGGTGGCTGGGGTTTATATCTCTGAAGAACATATTAACGTCTTTCTATTAATGGAACATTTTTTTATCTACCAGTTTTATTTATATTGTAAGTTTTTTTTACTGTGTAGGAATTCTTTTCTTTGTTGAATAATTTCCTGTCACGGTCAATTTGATTAAATTTAAGATAACTGTCAACTCATTCAGAAGGAAACATCCGGTGTCAAATGTACGAGTCACGAAAATATTGGAACATCGTTTATTTTGCCTTGACCTTTATCTTGTTCCTCCATTTCTATCTCCTCGCAACAAAAGAGTATGAAGTTATTCTATGTGTTAACGTGGACGATTTTGTCCCATACGGCGTTTTCTTGGGACACGGATGACTTAGAGTTGTTTGATTTGGTAGAAGATGTGAACAAAAATTTCTACGATGTGTTAGGGGTACCATCGGTAAGTAATCTGCTTTCCATAACTGCCATATGTCAGAGAGATTATAATCACCATCATCCCTACAGTCAGTCCAAGGATCGTACATGTATATACGTCCCTGGTCTCTCCTTCCAATTTTCGGCCCACTCTGCTTCTACCATATTGGATTGAAATCCCTTAATGCTTTCTTTAAAAGAATTCATGATGTAAAAACAAGTTAAAACTTATTTTACTTGAACATCATTCTCTTTTGAGAAGTGGACAGGCATAGCCTACGTGGATGTAGGCTATGCCTGTCCACTTCTCAAAAGAGAATACTTGAACATCCGCATGCTGACATCTTTAGATCAGCACTGCATAAACATGATTGAATGGTGGGTATTCGTCTATGAACGCTTTTCATTTCTGAGCATTTCTTCTTCAGACAGCTACATCCGCTGAAATTCGAAAAGCCTACCGTCGATTGTCCCTTGTGCTTCATCCGGACAAGAGCAAGGAAGAAGATGCAGAGGCCCAGTTTAGACAGGTACACGTTATACACATGCTGCTAAATTTTAAATTCAACATTTTCTTTTAAGAGAGCTGGATCCTCATGGCCATTTTTAAGCTATATTTATCTTCTTAAAATGAAGAGCTCTGTATGAAAATATAGGAATTTCAAAATATTCAAATTTAAAGCTAAAATATTTGAATTTGTTTCTTTTACAACTAAATAATAGTTATGGCCTAAAATATCATATTTAAAAGTTTAAAGCCGATCTGATTGTTAAGTTGTTGACAATCCAGCCTCCTTAAAGCATTCAGGTATATAACATTCTTCTTTTAAATTGATTTTATTCTAGCTATCTTAATTTGTAAAAAATTTTAAGAAAATAATATGGCATTACACTATATATTTGTATACTTACATTTAATTTAATTATTTAAAAATAATCATTTGTCAGATTATGTGTACAATAGTACATTTTGATTTTGCCTTTTATGATAAACATTGATTTATCTAACTTTAGCTGGTTGGAATATATGAAGTTCTTAAAGATGAGGAAAAGAGAAAAAGGTTTGTTCCTCACTCATTTTGAATTTTTTCACGTCTATTCGTATTTTGTTTTTACTTGTTCATATGGACCTTTCCGAACAGCAGAAATTAAATCACCATAATTATGGTGAATCTCCATTTGCCATTTCTTAATCACTAAAATTTTACTGTATTAAAAATATTTCTGTCTGCATGAAAACATATATGACCTGCATGTAATAGTAATGTACGCCCCGGTAGTAAAGATTGGCCTATGTCTTTTGCAGGTATCACTTAGTTTTAGAGAATGGACTGCCTGACTGGCGACAGCCTATTTATTACTACCGCCGTGTTCGTAAGATGGGACTTGCCGAGTTCTTCGCCGTGATATTTGTCATAACTACAATAGGACAGTACATTGTCATGTGGGCCGCCTTTGCAGAAAAGAAGTTTACACTGGTATAGAAATAATTATCTACAAGTTATTTAAGCTTTTAGTGTGACAAAACCGTATATCTTTGGCGATCTCTTTCATATTGCAAAATATTGCATACACAAAAATTATATCTTGTATAATTTTCTATGAGAAACATTTTAAATCACAAAAATTGACTGACGCAAACTAAAAATGCTACATATTATGATATTTTCCACTTTTTTCTAAAATTTTGTGAAACATGAAATAAAACAGATACACAGTTGTTTTTTTTCTTTTGAAATTAATCATGTATAGTATCATTTATCTTGACACATCCTTGATGTATTAATTTTTCTTAATATAGAATTATTTTCTTTTGTACCAGTTTATGAATAACAATTTTTTTAGATATTGCAGAGAGCAGTCAATTTTTTTGAGAAGGGGAAATTCTGTTGTACACATCATTTTATTAAACATACATCTAGCTGTTTTCTTTAAAATATTAGTTATATAAAAATGCATGACTGTTATATTCTGTATGCAAAGTTAAAGGCCTTAAAAGTATTGATTTTTAACTGGGTTTTCCAATGAAAAAATCCGGTTATTAAAATGGTGAAAATGGTGGGCGGGTGGGTGGGCGGGCGGCTGCCAAAAGGGAACCCTTATTGTACGGATAACTCCTCCTACAGTTTTAAAGATAGGAAGTTGTTCTTTTGCAGATCAATTGTACATATATCACAGGTGTGCATATTGCTAGGATTTTGATTTCTGATATTTTATGGGAAAAAAACACAGCTTTTGAACTTAGTCATTTTTTTTTATCAAAAAAATTGCATATAGGGTCCTCCATTTCACTGGATATGGTTTGTAGTGTTTATCAATTCAGGGTTGACATGGATTATGGATACAGTTCACATAAAAGAAAACCCGGTTTGCTGTCACATTGACAGCTTTTCAATTCTTATCATTTGCTATGATGTTGCCTTGTTTGTTTTTATTTGATATCATCTTCTTAAAAAAAATGTGTTACTATCAGAAATAACCAAGAATGTAATGTAATAAAGGCCAGAAAAGTTTTATTTTTCTTGTGATGTAATGATCTTTTGCTTGGTATTACAGTCAGAAAACTTTGGCGAAATGAGAGAGAGGGCGAGAAGTAAAAATCGTAAAGCTCGGCAGCAGCTGGAGGAACAGATTGACACACTCTTAGAGGCAGAGATGGAGGCGGTACCTCGGCCCCGCCTCTCCAAGCTGTGGCCAATCCAATTGGTCATTTTCCTTGTGATGAGTGTCCTCAATGCTCCTCAGAATATAAGGAGGAGGATGGAAGAAAAGGAGGAGATGAGGAGACAGGAAGAGGAGGAACAGAAGAGGATGGAAGAGGAAGAGAGTAAAGATTATTTATCTTATGATATGTTATCAATTTATTATTTTTATTTATTATTTCCACCAGAGACCTGAGCATAATGTCTTCTGTATTCAGTTATTACCAAATTATTAATTATCAAATGCTCTGAAATCTAAATTCCTAGTACATTTCTCTGTGATTGTTTTTAATAGTTACATGTATAATAATTACTTATGAGAATATCAATTAACACACAAGATAGGGATCAGCATTGTTCAATTTTGATTTTAGTCCAAGCAAAGGAAGAGAGGTCCAAACCTCGTTGTGATGTTGCCTTGAATCCAACAACCATCAAAATGGCCGAGGCTGAGGCAGTGGTGTATGCTAATTCAGTCAAACACTCAGGTGATGAGGAGTATAAACAGATCAAGGTTGGTAACAAGCTTTGTCATTGCTTATGTTGTAGATACATGTAAATGGTTCTGTTGCTTATTGGTTGAGTGATTCTGTAAACCTAGCTTTACTGGCATAATTTCTAGAATTATTATTTTTTTTTTTTCGGGGGGGGGGGGCTCGGTCCTAATAAGCTTGAGAATTTGAGGTTTTTGACTAAACTTGGTCTACAATATGAATTTCCTAGTAGATAATTTTTCGACTCCATTGGTAGAGTGCTGAATTTTCATTCTGAGGACAATCATTCAAACTACAGCTAAATTCTTTTAGACAAAAAATTCAGTGTGCATGAAATTGGTTCCAGTATTCTGTGTAGCTGATTGTATTGGATGTACAGATATGGTTTATTTATTACATCAAATACATTCATGTACATCATTTAAACTGCAATCACCTACATATGCTGAAAATGTTGCTATAAGTTGATGATGGAAACCAAAAAAAAATTCATTTATCAGTATTTTTGTTTATTAATTCCTTCAACCTTAGAGAAATGCAGTCTATTTTATTATTCATAAACTTTAAGATAAATGAATTGCAAAAGAATGAAAATATACATTACAAAAACACTTTTTTCCCTTTGAAATTCACACTATGCAGCATAAAACATCAAATACTATCATTACGTATCCTTTTTCTTGCCTCTTAGAAAGGGGAATGGACTGATGAGGAAATAGCAAAATTGGCGAAGGCTGCCAACAAATTTCCCGGTGGAACCCCCAACAGGTGGCAAAAGATAGCCGACATGGTTGGCCGAACCACAGATGAAGTGAGTAAACTTTTAAAATTAAAGTTCAAATATTTCCATCTTCATCAAAATGTCTGTTTGAAATCAAAACATTTATTAGTTATGAAAGGGGTCGAGCAAAATAATTTAAATTTTATGATATAAAGAAAAAGACATATATATAGTGAACAAAATGATATGTTACGTTGTTCTGATTTCAAAAAATAAAAAATATTAAGGCAAGCAGCAAACTTTCCTCGAGCATTTTTTTTGTATCTCCTCGTAATAAAGAGTTCCAATAAAAAATATTAATTTTATAATTATTTTTAAATTGATTAAAATTTACTTGTGCACGGATATATGCCTAAATGGCCGAGTGGTTAGAGTCGTTGCTGCTCACTGCCAGAAGTGTATAGGTTCTAGAGGTCATGAGTTCAAAGCCCTGCCCCGGCCGAGTATATATATAATATAGTGAATTTCGCTGTTCTGTATGTTTATTTTTATATTGATCAGCAATTCAAGTGTATTTTCAAGAAGATTATATAGGGAATTGTATACTCTTGTATTTTGTAAGGTACCATATTGTCAAAATAGTAGTCAATCATTAACAAATTCCTGGAAAAAGTTATATAAAATTGAGGAACTTGTCGTATGACCTTAATAACTTTTAGAGTGCTACCATGCTGCAGGCTTCTCGCTGTTCAATACTTTTCGTTCTTTGATTTAGATTTAAGTTTAAAATATGAAAATTGAGTGATTTCCCTTTACAAACTTGCTATAAAATTATAAAATGAACTACCTGTCTGCCATACATTACATTTTGAATTATTTTTTTTTGAGATTTAAAGGGTACTTAAGTTTGTAAAATTAAAAAAAAATCACTTAATATAATTTTAAAAAAAAACATGTGCAAAAATATGTTGGTTGTGTACTGTATGGATGTGTACACACAGAATTCATGGAGTGCTCTCTGTATTTTTCCAGTCCTCCTTTTCTAAAGGACTACATTGCATGTGCAGAATTGTGCATTTCTCCCCCCCCCCCCCTCTAATATTAAAGTTTTATAAAGAGCTTTAAAAATATGATGGTATATAGTTAAAAACGTATTGAAAAATAAGTGTGTAATATGTTATCACCACAGTGACGTTACAATGTAAAAATGACATTATGAAGATTGTCTTATTTTGAATAATTGATGTTTTGTAGCAAAATATTGGGGTTTTCCTATGGTTTTTATCTATATTTTATATCTATTTTACAAACTGCTGCGCGGGTTTTAATATCAGTTTTATGTAAGAATCAATGATTTATATAAGCTAGAGTCTGGCCATGCATAGTCACCAATTTTCTTTATATTTCATACAAGAACACACCTAGGTGTAAAACGCAAGAATACACTAAAAGTTGGTTGCATAGGGTAATCAGTGCCATGGTAACCAAGGCTAAAAATGGAAAAATAGCACAACTTACCGACGTTGAAGCCATAATAAAAGGTTTTGCCCACCAATGTAAACTATCAAAAACATAAAACAAGTATTCCTTTTAAAGAAATGATCGGCATGAAATACCATTGGTCAACTCTGTTAATATAATATACGCTACATGCAGTAAAATATATATAACACCGTTTTAATGATTTCCGAAATAGCAAGGCATGAACGAACTTTACACTTAGTAGGCGAATCATACTTCCAACTAATATTCTTACGCATATGTGAAAAAAAATAAAAATTGACACCCGTTGCTATGGTAACAAGGACAAGAAATCGAAACAACTGAAAAATTGAAGATGATTTTGATCAGCTGTAATTCACGATTTTAAAAATTTTTAGCAATTGTTTTGTTTGAATGTGTCCAAAAATGCCTAAATTCTTATTATAAACCACAAAAGGTTTGTTATCCAAAACAAAAGTACCACTGCTATGGACATAATTGTGGATTTTTTCTCACCACTTGATATTATTTATTTTTTTAACGTAATATGTGAATTACAACCATTAAAATTTACTCAAAATATTAGAATTAACATTTTTTTTTCACCTTGTTACCATGGCAATGACTCTCAATTTTTATTTTTAAATTTTGAATTGTAAAATCATAATAGTGTGTATCAAAAAAATCAAGATTTGCATTTATGATTCAAGTTAAATGAAGAAATCATATTTTGAAATTTTTGTTTAATTACCATGGAAACACTTTTAACAAGAGATGTTTGTGAAACACTTATGCCCCCCTCCCTGGAAAACATTCACAAAGAAAATGAACGTAAACTGTAAATACATGTATTTGTAATTTTTCTAAGTCCAAGGGCCATAACTCTGTTGAAAATGGCTCGATCATACCCAATATCGAACTTGACCTAGATATTATCATGATAAACCTGTATACCAAATTTCATTTCAATATGTTCAACCTCTGCGAAGAAAATGAGCGGAAACTGCAAATAACTGGAATTTTTCTACGTCCAAGGGCCATAACTCTGTCGAAAATGGCTCGATCGTACCCAATATCGAACTTGACCTAGATATTATCATAAACCTGTATACCAAATTTCATTTCAATATGTTCATCCTCTGCTAAGAAAATGAATGGAAACTAATGGTGGACCGACCGACAGACCGACAGACAGCAGCAAAGCAATATGCCCTCCCTTCTTCGAAGAGGGGCATAAAAATATGCGTTCCTCCATATAAAATGTTTTTCTTTCATTTTAAAAATGACAATTTTTTCAATAATTTATTCAACCCTGGGAACCATAAGTTGTGCACATTACTTACAATATGTTCTCAAATTAGCATTGAAATGCAATTTTTACTTCTTTACTCTCTGTTACCATGGCAACGGAACCACCTAGCAACAAATAAATGGTGTTAGGCTTTTTCTTACTTATCAAAGTCTGTCAAATTGTAAAGTATGAAGAAAATCTGTGTGGCCATAATATTTTGATTCTTACGTAGAATTGATCTTAAAATGTAAACTGGCCCAAACTATTTCATGTTGTAAAAGCTTATAGATAGATATTGAATTCATTCCTTAAATAAACCATTAATTAATGATTATTGGTCTGGATGAAAAATGACATTAGTTAACTTATGGTTTGGGGGGGGGCAGCATAAAGAAATACTGGTTTGATGATTAACGTTTGAACCCCATTTATCTCTGCCAGGTAATAGCCAGGTGTCAACAGATGAAGGATTCCCACACGATGACCCTGTCAGCATCTGTACAAGGTAATAGCAAGGATATATTCCCTCCAGTCTCAATGCATGCAATATTTTTTTCATGAAATTAATGTTTTGAATATATGCAGTGCAGTTTCTCATTGGGACTAGGAGTCTGAATTTGATTTGTTTATTGTATTTGGTAATATTTCTATTCAAATTGATAATATTTCTTTCTAAACTCTTTCATTTCATCTTGGACCGTAAGTTAGTATCTATCACTTCTGCGTTTGTGACAAAAATTGTCTTTAATTAATATCATGTTGAACAAGATGCTATTCATTATAATATTATTGATTTTTTTAAGGGAAGGGATTTGAGGGTTGGGTTGAGAGAGTTGAACCTGCATTTTATGTTCATTAATATTATTTCTGAATGACAGGTGAGAATCAAGAGGGGATGGGTCAAGAACCCCATAGAAAATTCAGACTTGAAAAGTTACCAAAAATCGGCTTTGGACACCTCCACCTACTGTCTTGGAAATTTTTTTTATTGATCTTACATTCTGTATGACATAAATAAACTGTATACAGGGTTATTTTTGCCCTGTGTTATTTTCGCCCTTCTTTCCTTGCAAACAGTTTGCCTTGTCTTGAATTCGCCCAGACATTGGGTGTGTTTAAAGAGGTATAATTTAAGACATTGTAAATTGCCCAGTCTTAAATCTGCCCACTGGCAACGAATGCGAAAGGGGTGAAAATAAAAAAGGGGGTGAATATCTCCCTGTATACAGTACCAATGTCATGATATGCATGTATTAGTATGAGTTGGAAGGGAAGGAAAATTTCACAAAAGTTTGATTAATTTTGATGATCATCCTTGTAGGTGGAATAGGAAAAGCCAAAAAGTCTCAGGTAATATCAGACGAAATCATATCTCAAAAGACTGTAGAAAATGGCATCAGCCAGTCTTCCGACAGTGATTCCCAGCTCAGGAAGAGGAACAGAAATGTGAAAAAGACTGCTGATCAAACACTAATGATCTCAGATGTACAAACGCTGAAGAGTTCTCCAAAGGGAGACAATCTCACCTCTGAAGAGGAGAGTGCCTGTAATAATGCTCAAGATGGTGTTAAGATAACGGACGACTCCGAGGACTGGAACAAGAATCAACAGACGATCCTAGAGTGGGCTCTCCGACAGTATCCCAAGGGAACCGAACAGAGGTGGGAGAAAATAGCAGAACATCTACCAGGAAAATCAAAGGTATTATATAGTCCTTTTATAACTTTGGTAAAATAGTGGTAAGTGCTATGTGAGAAGTATAGTTATACTGTTAAAATTCTGTACAATCTTGTTTACCATGGATATATGTCAATTTAAAGTGATATGGCAGTCCCAACCCCTTATTCCTAATTATCATTTTTAACCTCGATATCTCAAATCCCAGGGTATCTCTAAAAAATTTCTGGATCCAATATAAAGTAATGAGATTTATTAACACTGTATTTTTTTTTGTTAGAACCATTTTAACAAGACCTTGGACTGTAGGATGTAACTATCTTTTTCTTGCATCAAAAAAGTTAAATATGAGGCTGGTTTTAAGTAACATATACACAGATTGCATAGTTTCAGCTCAAAAGCTTGACAAATCTTGTTGATTTCAAAGAGTCATGGCTGAGTGGCCAGCAATGAAATAGACAGGCCTAGGTTAAATTGATGTTTGACACAACTACCCAAAGTCCAAGCTCCTGTTAAAATGGTTCTATTTTATGTCATCTTTGCATAATTTGTCTATTTTCTCCTCTTCCCTTTTTTCCTATCTCATCCACCCACCCACATCCTTTTTCCTGAATAAAGACAGCTGTTTATTCTTGAAAACTAAGCTCTGCTTGAAAACATGTTTACTATTTACTAAAGGTTTCGGATATCTGTTAATATTTACATTTCAGGATATCATGAGTGATCTAATATTATCCCAAATTGTGTTTATCATGCATGTAATAAGAATTTCCTGGTTTAGCCATTAGGGTTAAGTGTGAGTGCCATTTGATACCAATTGTGAAAAGGTGTTTAAGAATGATTGTATTTACAGAAATGTGAATCATATTTCACTAGTAATATATACTCTCTCTCTCTCTCTCTCTCTCTCTCTCTCTCTCTCAGCTAGCAGTGGTATTTATAGGGAATATATCCAACTGATTTTTTATTTTGTATAATTTACAGGAGGACTGTGTGGCCAGATATAAGTATCTAGTAGACCTGGTGAAGAAAAAGAAAGAACAAACCACCAAAAAGGATTAACAACGTCAATTAATATAGAAAAATTACTTTACCTGAAGATGAAATATTCTAAGCAAAATGTTACAGATTCTAAAAAAAAAAAAGATTTACACCTTTTTTAAAGACTATAATTATTTTTTAAAAGAATAGATTGCATTAACTGAGAAGTTAACAAATCACTAAAAAGGTCAACAATGTCACTAGGAAAACTTCTACCTGTGACTGAAAGATCTAGAAACTACAAAGTAACTGAAACTGCAACAGTCCATCAAAGAAAAAAAAACCAAAGGACCAACAGACCAAAGGATTAATGATGACTCCTCATGTTAAAATCCTAGAAATAGTTCAAAATGTCTCACATTGCAGATACACCACAATTATTTATGTTTCTAATCTTTGAAAATTTATAGCTGGTGTAAAAGTTCGCTTAATGCTATTATTGCTTAAGTAAGGAGATATGGGACACCTTTATATAATTTTAACATTTGTTTTAAAATAAACAAAAAATCTGTCACAACTTTTCACTTTCTCTCTTCCTACGTATGTTTCTCTCTTCCTAAGTACAATGTATACCCTGATGCATAGCTTAGCAAAAGGGATAACGGGTCAGCTATTGACCGGAAAGTTATGAGTTCAAACCCATCTGGGGCATGATCATTCTTACCTCTCTGAGAATTTTTAAAATGCGTTTTTGTCTGGTGTTGGCCAAATATTGATTATATTTATTATGATGTACTGTTATATACATAGATGCACTTGTACATATGTATCTAAAGGTGTCCCATATCACATTGAATCGATCTTTGTTTTCGTGGATTGACTATACATGTACTTTTTTAAGTGTGTGTGGGTTTTTTTGTCTTTAATAGTCATATCAGGTGCTGAATAAATTGCAAATAAATGTTGAAGAAGTTTGCAAAATGTTGTTTCTTATGAAGTATTTAAATCATTTTACAGCATCATTTTCTAAATTGTCACAAACCATCGGCCGATACATGTACGATACTCTCCGGAGATCGAGATAAGCCAATCTGATTAAAATCAGATCCTCGATCCGCTCCTTGTTTTTCTCTTTAGAAAAACAAGGAGCGGATCTAGGATCTTATTTTAATCAGATTGGAGATAAGCGGATTCGGACCTTGCTTGAGACGATACATATTCTTTGACATTACCGGGAAAAACGGACTAAAGTAAATTACCACGTTTAATTTTGATGTCTTATCACGATTTAAAAAAAAGGGAAATTACTTTGTAATGGAGTTATGGACATCAAAACAACATGATTTCAGTACAAATTCAACATCTATGGCTAACTGATATTCATCTGATCTTTTGTGTGACATAAATGGCTTGTTGTTTCTTGAAATTATACTTATATCTGCAATGAAGGATACAACAGAGGTTGTTGACTGAAATTGCATTTGGCAACATTTGTTTTCAAAGTTGTTTACTAGGTGGGTGAGTGGAGTGGGCGGGGCATAAGGCGGGTATCTTTTATTATACATTTTAGGTGGAATAACACATCTGGAAAAAGTCACTCAAATTAACTGAATTTTTTTTAAAATTAAAGATTATAATTATAAATAAACTGTACAAATGTCAAATAATCGAAAAATCTGCAGTTTGGGGATAAAAAATGAATATCTAAAATAATTATTCCAGTAAGTAACAACAAAAACCCCTGCGGGATTCGAACTCGGGATATACGGATCACAAGTCCGACACTTTATCCACTCGATCGGCTATGGAGTAAGTTACATGTTTCAGTCCACCTTAAACAATGAAATGCTTTCTCGTGATTCATGCGGGGTATGAAGGTGGCGACATTGCAGAAAAAATACGTAACCCGCTATAAGTTTCTGTAAGAAATAGAGGTGGTTACACTCGGTAGATGTAAATATACGTGTTTTTCCAAAGACACGAAGTATCGGTATTTCAATTTTTTTTAGAACAAAAGCATGAAATACGCAGACCTAGAGGTTAAGGGGTAGGGTGTTAATGAATTCAGACAAAGTTAAAATTAAGCTGAAGTTGTTGAAAACAGGCCTTGGAACCAACACTTCCTAAAAACTCCTAGCCCCCCCCCCCCTTTCACCAAACACACACACATCCATTATCCCCGAAAAAATTGATGAGAACGTGTCTGCACAAGTAGCTTGTCCTGACTGCCTGGAAGATCAATTTAATTCAATTTATCTGCCGAATATTTCAGCTTTCTTGTTCCGCTTATAAATGAAATCTAAAATGCGTACATGTTATACTAGTATTATGCTGGGTCTTTTTACAAAACTGGCAAGTTGATTGTATGTTATAGTTGTTGAATGTTTCCCTGCATGTATGGTGTACCAAAGATGTATACTAATTAATTAATATTTTGTGCGATTGCAATTTACAAAATGTAGATTTCTCGATCCTGATTGAATGTACTAAATGCAAAAGCAAAATTTCCATACTAATGTACGTAGAAAAGGGTGTTGAATCTGAAAAAAATTGCAGTTACAAAAGTTCAGCAGCCAAGAAATCAAAGACAGTGATGGCTGCTATTTCAAATCCCATATCGAGGTCAACTGGTCAGCTTCGGACTATGGGATATTGTTTTTCAATTGATTTGGCTACGAGATGTGCTGCAGATGTCACGTAAGGACGCAGGCTCTGGGTTTTATGTACTCTCGTCGACAGGCATTAATAACGATGTCACACTTTTAAAGGTGGATTATGATCCCTAGGGGAGACACTGAGGTAGTGGGAAGGGGTAACCAAATCGTGTAACATGCTTACCCGAAAGTTGAACCCCGGTGATTTCTTTGTACAGTTTCTAAAAGTTATATATGTTTTTTCCGTTGCATACTGACTATCGGATTTGATTACATGTATCGAGCCGCATAGAATGCACAAATCATGCAATCTACAAACCATACAAAGTGAGTTTTTACATATACATGTATATATAAATGTACTTAAAATTGGCAAACAATGGATCATTTTGATTAATTACAACTCCAATGTGTGATCCAGAAATTTTTCCCCTTTGAGGGAAAATTTTGTTTTCCAGAGGGGCCCCTGCCAATTTTCCAGGGGGCGGGGTAAGGGGTGGATGAGGATCCAGATCCGATCCGCGCACGACCTCCTCACGCCAAAATGTACTACTAGTATATTATTAGGAAAAGTATCGTTCAATGATAGTTAACGATAAAGGTGAGAAAAAAGGCTAGCTACCTATATAGCTATAGCAAACGAATTACCTGAGTTTTATTTTAAAAACTATAGGAAAAACACCCCCCCCCCTCCAAAAAGGATTAAGTTGTCAAAATAAACAAAGTTTGCTCAATAATAAATTTGCATGTACCATTGTTATTAAGACTAGTTGTTGTAAAACTATCAGAAACCTAGTACATCTTTACTTGGGTTATAAATCATAATTTGTCCTTTGTATATGTTCGACATAATGTAACAAGTATCATTGCAGAGAACCTTTCAATGTGTTTTACTGTTGTTCAAGTTTATGCGTATTTTACTTGACTCTTGATTTTAAAAAAAACATGAGTTTTTGCTTATAAATATTTTTGGACATACTTAGTATGTATATGTACGCCCGGCCCCCGTTTATTTACTTTTTTAAGTCGGCCACACCCTCTACCCACACACACACACCCACCCACTCCTCTACCTTGATAGAGGATATGCTACCTCATCTAATTCAACAGTGAATGTCTTCGATATAAATGTTGCTAATATAAGATTAAATGATAAAACATTTGTCGAGGAAATGTCGAGGAAATTAAACGTAAACAGCAGCTAGGACCCTCTGCATACAGAAAGCCTCTCACTCACAAGCGATCAGCTGTTTTGCATTGATTTTGATTGACCGCGCGATTTTTTTTTTCGTTGAACAGCTGTACCACTGTGAACAAATACGGCATCCACTAAACGCCGGGACAACTGCTTGAGCGAACTTTACATCATTTTGCTGATCATTCATTTACATTCTTTGTGAATTCTGAAGAGCTGTTGGTTTTTTCTTTTTTTTAAAGCATGAAACTTGGAGTTTTCTTTATCTTAGTTTGGAAATGGAGTTTATTTTCTTTGCTGAAGGCAAATGGTAAGTTGATTTTGGGCCTTTATTTTTTTTTAATAGATTGTGCATATATGGTACTAGAGAGTGTTTTATTATACTGCAATGAAAAATGATAAGTATTGAAAATTTCAAAAAATCAACATAATGAATATTTTGATTCTGAATTCATTTTTTTATCGAGCAAAAATGCATTATAACTGATAATAGCTGAAATAAAATAAACTTGTAGTTATGTTGCAAAGTTAAATTTCTGTATATTCATTTAAATCGACACTTGACAGAAATTGTTAAAAAGATACGTATGCAAGAATTTGTGTCTGAGAGCTTTAAATCATAAAACTTTCAGTGTTAATTACTGCATTTAATTGTACATTGCACTTGACAAAATTTTACCATTGGAAAAAAATCCAAAACTGATAGAAATTCAACTCTGCTTTGGTTATTTTGAAAGTTGATCTATAATGTCGTTCAATATCGCATTTAAAGACGCCAAAAAGTCGTACATCAAATATCAATATATTCTATATAGTAATCTTTTTAAGTGCATGTACATTTATCTTAACATAAAAGTACATAAACAAGAACTATAGTGGCACGTTCACAGTGCATTGTTCGCAGCCGAATTATAAAAAAAATTAATGATCCTTTATTTTGATGATGAAAACCATTAGAACAGTAGACTGAATATAGCGATTTTAAAGTTTGAACAAGATGGAAAAAAAGAAAGTGAGTTCGTGTAAATATCCCCTGTTTTCGGCCGTGACCGAGTCGTGTAAAATTGCGATGCTTCGAAGAGAGGATGAAACTAATGTTTCCGGTTTCTTTTGATACGGTGTCAGTCGAACGACTATTAAAGTCAACTGTTCCAGAGATTTAAAAGCTTTTGCTGTTGGAATAGCACTTAAAACTGCAACATCGGATTGTTTTATAAGTTCTGTTTTTAGCCAGATAAGTCAACTTCCTATGCACACTAGGTCTTCGTTTAACGATTTCTGAATGTTCTAACAATAAAGAACATACTTGTACATAAAGCTCGCCTTAAACGCGTGTAATTTACTAATGGTAAACAATCGCCTTTCTTCTTTTATCTCTTTTTTGTTCACTTCTTTCGTTATTGTTAGCGCTCTTAAATTCCTTTCAGTTTTTATACGAGCGTCTGTCCATCTTTTTGTCTGTTCGTCTGTCCCTTTGTTTGTCTGTCCGGTTTTCGGTCCGTTTGTTTGTCCGTCCGTTTGTTAGTCCGTTTGTCTGTTTGTCCGTCCGTTTGTTCTTTTGTCTGTCCGTTTTGTTGTTCAAATACAAATACATTGTAGGAAAAATACGACAATACAGTTTATAGGTGAATGAGATAGAATATAGATATTTTGTATAAAAAGTTTATTACATTTAAAAAATATTAAGAGCAATATTTTCTTCCGAAGTAGTTTTATACTAGTGCATGTTTGTCCCGTCTGCGTAATTTATATATATATTTTTTTTTGGGGGGGGGGGGGGGTGGGGAGGAGGGTAGTGTTTTGGGGAGGTAATTGTCGAGGACAATATATTGGGGGGGGGGGTTTAAATAAAAAGAGAGATACTTTATAATACTTTATTAACTTTTAAATAATTATAGAAACCAATCGACACAATCATTTGAAATTCCAATAAGGTTAAACATTTCCTGATCCACTTTTTCGATCCACTACACTCCCCAGAAACCGAAAACCCCTTAACTAGCGAAGATGCAATATAGCAGCTTAATTAATCATGATGTTTGTACCATGTTAATGCATGAATCAAATCCAAGCGTTATTTCGTATAATAAAGTGTTAATTAATTACTTTTATTATCAATCAAGAAGTACTTCATTTGAGTCGCAATCGGCTTTGACGAAGATTTTCACGAAGTTACATACTCGAGCACGTGCGTGAAGCCTGACTTTCTCCGACCTAGGGAACACATAAATTCGAAAAATTTACTCCTAGTTTGCCGACCATTGAAGTCAAGTTGACACTATTTCCTGAGAGGGTGACAGATTTGTAAGGCGATTGAAAACCTCCTCGAAGCGAATTGAAATAAATGTGGCATTAAATTCCCGTAACTTCATCATTATTGCGTAATTTTGGAGATTTTTTTTAAAACAGGAAGACAGGATTTCTGCTTGAATCTCTCGAGTCGCATTCACGCAATATCTCGGCATGTCATTTCCAACGACAATAAAAAAAAACAAGCCAATGGAAAAGATTGAATCTAAAACGAATTATTTTACTTTAATTCAATTGAAATGTATACAAAGAATTCACTTCAGAATTTAAGGCCTTTCTAGTTTCCTGCCTTGTATTAATATGAGGTTGTATAAACCACATTATAAAATTCATTTCCCAACTTTATTTTCGGTGAATTCACTTAAAAAAAATAATGTATTCACTGACACAAAAATTTGCGCCTAAAACGCTAACATATAAATCTGATATAATTAGAAAAGCCAGCTTTTTTTAGAATAATATCTAGTCGTTAAAACCACATGACTACCTAATGAATTAATCATAGATGACTTTCTATACTGAGCTTCTCAACGTGTACGTTCGATGTGTAAATGACGACTGGGAAAATACCCATGGGAAAGATCAACAATTTACGGCTATATTAATCGGGACATCATCTTTTTTATTTCTCTAAAGTTACACATTAACTGTGTCACATTTTCTCATCATGTATAAGGTCAATGATCACTTGTTATGAATGCAGTGCCTTTACGTATTTAATGGCGCAGGTCGTTAAAATTCCATAGCTATCATTGCTGAGCACCAATTCTCGGTATACTGTGTTTTTCATCTCATGCAAAATGCAGATCTGACTACTCGGGATGGTTTGGTTTGATTTGATAGGATAAAATGTCCCTAAATTAGCTGGTTATTGAATTCACTCCATCGCTGTACGGTCATCAATGATTCATCATAAAGAGTATCACTGCAGCTTGCTATTATGACGTCACTGACAGGGGATCACAAGGTCTTAGTGTAGAAACACAGGACCACTGAAGCGCCGCTAAGTGCATGTTACTTTTATTACATGTATAATATTTTTGTGACTAAAAATTTGGATATTGTTTCAATCAATCTTCAATTACGTTGTGTTTTGTTGTTTTGTGTCTACCATGTTGTAAATTTTGAATTTACTGGATGGGTGTAAATTTTGAATTTACTGGTTGAGTGTATATTTTGAATTTACTGGGTGATGTTACATTAAAAATTTAAACTTCATCAAGTTATAGATAAGTTTAACTTGATAAAGTCTAAACTTTTAATAAATACAAAATTTACATCTTGTCATGTTGTAAATTTTTGTATAATTTACGCCCACGCAGTTAATTCAAAATTAACAACATGACGTTATAATGCCCGAATTCATTAATAGGACATTCAATGCTCAAGAATGAATGAAGGTTTGAGAAATTGTAATAATTCTTGATTTTCACCTTGTCAATCTTCGTGGGATGCCGCCAGATTTGTCAACAATTTCGTTTAGCAGTAATTTATCCGATGATTTTGTTTTAAATGAATGAAAATTCAGCTTTAGAAATCATTAAGATGATATATCATTTGTGATAAGTTCCTACAAAATCGACCGAAAACTAATCAAACACTCAAAATCTCGCGAAATCTCGCGTTGTTTCGGTAGAACTGGCGAGATCATGCAATATCATGCATATGCTACCTGTAACTCTCCTCGTTTTTTGTTTTTTGGGGGTTTTTTTTCCATGGGTTTTTTTTATTATTATTAAATATAGCCCATAAAATACTAGTACCTACCTGTTTAACTGACAAAAACATTTTTTTCTCAATTACATAGAATAACTGCAACATGGAACGTAAAATCAAATAAAAATCAGTTTCAAAAGTATATATTCATTCTCTGTATGTGGCGAAGACAGTTTGCTTTGGAGCATCGTTGGCAATTTGATTAACCATCTATTTTGATACAAACTGTTAGAATGTCTCGACAATCGGTCAATTGAGGAATCAATCTCACGCTGAGAGTCTGACCCACAATGTAGCAGGCAGCTATTCGGAGTGACCACGAGGAAATTCTATTGTGTTTTTTCTTAGATTTCTTATACTTTTCGCTAGCTGCGTGTGGAAGCTCTTTACATTAATGATTGCATGAATAAACGCATCTGACATAACTAAAAAATGACGGATGTAGTATTCTGTAATAATAAAAAAAAACCCTGATGTAAGCACAAAGCGCAAGGGAGTTAATTCGGAATGCAACCATTATAAAACTTCATCGCATTCGATAAAAGTTGTGCTCAAAGATATCGCAGATCTAGAATTTTTTTTTAATCAAGCCCATGGGAAATTTATACACTGTACTTCTTAAATAGCTGAAATAGACACGTAGTTCTTCAAGGTAAATGCATGTATGCCTGCAGTAACTAGTCGCAGAGTCACATATACATGTACATGTAATTATTAACGGTAAAAATTGCAAACCACTGTAATATATTTTTTTAATTTTTGTTTTACATTTTTCGATATTTTTTAACTATTTAAAATTCTGATGGAAGTCATTTCGTTAATGGACCTCTTATCATCATGTTCAATGTTAAGGTACGAAACACTGATTTATAGGACTATGGTTTCAGTTGAGAATTTCACTTTTTGTGACCATTAATAATTGAAATTATTAATATATTACGCATATGAACACTAAATATTTTAAGCATGAATAAATCGTATAATCATACTGTATGTATGCGGTTATTCCGAGGTGATCTTTTTTTCCCCTTAATAACGATCTTTTTCAAATCACAGATACGTGTACTCGTGTAATACAGTACATTAAGTATTTTTTTTACAACCGTCTAAGTAAAGTTAAAAATGTGTTAAAGATTAACACAGAATTATGACTGCTTATGCGAATATATATTGCGCGAATCTATCTATCTGGGGGTGGGGGGGGGGGGGCTTGGAAAATTGAAATTTCTTAAATTTACAAAGTAAATTATCAGAAATATGCCTAGGATATCGCCTCCGGAAAATTTAAATAACCCTCGGATCCCCCGCCCAAGGGAAACAATTACTAGATCCGCACATGATAATCATTATGGATTTTTGCATGATCCATTGTACCACTTCCAAGGTATTTAATTACTTCATAGAGTCGGTTAGGCCTGAGTAAAACGTACAATAGATATGCCTAGGACATCGCCTCCGGCAAATTTAAATAACCCTCGGATTCCCCGCCCGAGGGAAAAAATAACTGGATCCGCACATGATTATAGATTTTTTCATGATCTATTGTACCACTTCCAAAGTATTTAATTACTTCATAGAGTCGGTTAGGCCCAAGTAAAACGTACAATTAATTATCAATATTGCAACAGCCGTGAATCGTATGGGCTCAATAAAACACCCATTGATTGACAAATTGGCAAGTTGTCGCGTGCATTCTTGGGACAAATCGACAGATTATACAGATCAAATGAAATAATATCAAAGTACAGCCTTGGGTAGTCATCACAGCGATGGAGAGAGAGAGAGAGAGAGAGAGAGAGAGAGAGAGAGAGAGAGAGAGAGAGAGAGAGAGAGAGAGAGAGAGAGAGAGACGAACAGACAGAGAGGGGCAGGGAGATTGTGGGCATTTATTTATGTGTGTTAGGTTAGAGAGAGAGAGAGAGAGAGAGAGAGAGAGAGAGAGAGAGAGAGAGAGACGAACAGACAGAGAGGGGCAGGGAGATTGTGGGCATTTATTTATGTGTGTTAGGTTATGGTGTGTCAAAAAATGATTTAAATACATGTATGATGTGTGTGTGTGTTTATAATGTTTTATATATATACATATATAAATTAATTTTAGAAAGCATGAAGTTAAATTTAATCTGCATGAACAGTGGCGTTGAGTTAGCATTTTGATACCTTTATACTGAACCTTGAATTTTTATCATACAGTATTTTTATGCTGTTGATACAACATGTATACATAACACTTAGATAAAAACGCATTAAATACCCCAAGAATGAATTGTATGAAAATTTGAACCTTATTTTTTAAAAAATGTAAATAAATATCATACCCAAATAGTAACAATAATTCAATGTAAAAAACGCATGACGTGATCTTTCTATTTCGTGATAAAGTTTGGAAAAACGATTGTGGTTGATGACTATATTAATCGATTGGGCTGCAATACATCCTGGAAATGAATGCCTCGCAGAGGAATCCATTGTTATATAATGGACGATGATGGGGGGTTTAAAAAATAAAACCGTAATACTTAATTACATGAGTTACACATCAGATAAAAATCAGCCATCTCTATTTAGCTAAGATGGGTGGGCTTTGGGATCTCTCAGCTATTGTGTTACGCAATATTCATGTTTAGAGCCTGAAGATTTTGGAATTTACAGAGAGAGAGAAAAAAAAATTATGTTGGATCAGTTATTAATAATTATATTGCTTCACAAAAACAAATTGGAATCCCTGTTGCTTGCATGTGTTTTCCATCTTCGCAAAGTTCAAAGTATATTTCTAGTGCACAGGCGGACGAATTTTGTACGGGGCTTCAAGTAAATTAGAATGTACGTTATTTCAATAATGTAATATGAACCATTTCGTGCCAACTCTCGTCGTTTTGTTTAAAAAAAAAATAGATATTCATGAGAAAGAAGAAAAAATTGTCTCAAGCAACAGTGTTACATACAGTATATATGAATATAGGGAAATCTCCGATAAATAGTGAAGGCTTAAAGACGCCATGACGACATCTTAAACAAATCCTAGACAGATTTAAGGTTTTAACGAGTTTACGGATATATATCGCTAACTGATTTTGAGGTGGACGTAGAGGTGAAAAATAAAGACATTCAAAACTTATATAACAAAATTCTTTTTAGCTTCAAAAGTGAGCAATACCAATTGACATTATAAGGACGGTATATCCGAGTTTTACTTTATTTTATTCTTAACCCATTAGCACATGGTTATAACGATAAACTCCCTCTGTTTATATTTTGTGGCAAACGGTACTTTTCTTTAAATCAAAAATCATCTCTCTCTCTGTCTCTCTTTCTCTCTCTCTCTCTCTCTCTCTCTCTCTCTCTCTCTCTCTCTCTCTCTCTCTCTCTCATTTCAGATAAATGTACCCATAACTCTATTTCTTTATGTTTTATTTTAGCTTGCTAAAACGACAAAATTTTAAGACAAACAGACGAAAAAGACAAAAAAGAGGACACAACCATTCCTCTTTTTGACACCAGTTCTAGTTTTGTTTGTGTTTGTAATCATATTTGTTTTTAATGGGTTGATATTAGGGACGCATTATTCTGTAAATTGTAGTATGCAAAATGATAATATGTCAATATATGGATGGTGTCAAAACAACAGGTTTTTGGGGTGTAGCATCGAAATTACTTTACACATTTCTCTTGCACGAGGTGTTTTTTCCAAATAGTTTATTAATATAAGACAAATCAAGTCGCAGATTAAAATACGTAAGAATCTAATAATCAACTTTAGATGATGTACCTTTTTTTTAAACGAATAATATTATTACTTTGCAAACACAATATACAAATAATTATGTTATGCACACCATCATCTGTGAAATTAATCCAATTGATGTAAATGTAAATGTATTAAATTTACAGGATTGAATTCGCTGCGGGATTGGAAAATAAACTACAGTTATAATTATACATGTACCTGTACCTTTTCATCTACCTGAGCCATTCCAACTGCTATTATTGTTTTATATTTATACCGTATTTCTGCGATTAGATTAAAAATGTATAGGAACATTGACTTTTTACAATATTTTCATGGTGACTCAAATTTCGAATTGCGATAATATGAAAAAATGTTCTAGTAAATTTAATATAAAGTTCGAAATGTTTGTGTCTCATATGATGTCAATAGAACCATTTTAAAAAGAGCCTGGACTTTGGTTAGTTGTGTCAATCAGCAATGTGAGGTAGGCCTGTCTATGTCACTGCTGGCCGACTCAGCCATAGCTCTTTTAAATCAACACGATTTGTCTGGCTTTTGAGCTAAGACTACGCAATCGGTGCATATTTCGCTCGAAAGAGCGTCAGTTTTAACTTGTTTTGACGCAAGAAATAGATAGCTACGTCCCACCGAAATTCCAAGGTCTTGTTAAAATGGTTCTATTATCAAGCCCAAGTCCTATTTCTTGTGTTTTTAATTTCAGGTATCCGCCGCGAAGAAACAAACGAACAGCGACTGGTCAAAGATCTTCTGAACGGATACGACAAGAGAGTTCGTCCCGTCATGCCAAGCAACACGTCACTTCCGCTCAACGTGACAGTTCGGTCTGGCTCTTTCGCAGATTATTGATGTAGTAAGTATAGACCTCACCAGTCCAAGAATCTCACCTCATAACGCATCCTGCTGACGATTCGTCTCTGTTGTTAGCGTTTAATGTGTTAAAATACTTTACACTCGGTAGACGGTGTAAGAAATTATAGGACGTAGACAAACTATAAATCCGGAAACCATTTGAACGAGTCGAGACGATGACACTTTGGGGAATAGGTCTATACATATATATGTATAAAATCATATTGTCTGTTCGTTTATTTCATGTGTCGTGGAGACATAATCATGATGTAGAGATAATGAAAAAATGCTATCAAGGTAAAGTACGATGCTCAAAAACTTATCAATATTTTTAACAAAGAAAAGAAAGGTTACTTCCTCATTTTGGCGCGAACACAAAAACTATCAAATGATATTGGTTTGATTGCTTTTTTTTCAATTTTTATTTTTTTTTTCAATTTTACTGTCATATTCTTTTTCATTTTTTTAGAAGATGGTCCTGTCCAACATAAAAAAAAATCATTCACTCTCAATTTTTTAGTGAACTTACACGTTTGCTTAAACTGATTTTTAAAAATTCAAAAGAATTTGATGGAAAGTCAACGTCTTATATTTCTCAAAAGCATTACACCAACATTCAAAAATTACCTTAAAAATAAAAGGAGTAAAAACCCTATTACTTATATCATTTCTCATATCTAGTGGAATCATAAGAATTCACGATTGTTCATTTTTCTTGGCATTCGTGGATAGCATTACTCCACAAATTTACGTCTTCGCCGAATTTTGAAAGAGTTATTTTATTTTACTGAAATAGAAAACCGACGCACCCAAGAAATAAAATCCCCATAAATAAGCTCAAAAATCTATATACAAAATTTGCCCCCACGAATTTAAATGATTCCATTGAAATTCATTATCATGACATTCATTTTTCTAAATCCGAATGGGAATATGCCATAGAAATACATGAAAAGCGGCCACTATATCGACAATGTTAAGAGCATTGTTATATGTGGTACGGAATTCTTTATATTTAAGTGACATTTAGCACATCAAAAGATTATTGACATTCAAGTTACTTTACCGCAAAGAATATTTCGCCTTGAGCAATTATTATTGTTTCGTACCTTCGGGATTAAACATGATGAATGTTGCCCTCAATTTCAGACACAGTTTGTAAATATTCAATAACATTGTGGATCGAGCTCAAAACAGGACACAGACATCGGTAGCAAGGAGAAATGGATGCGGTGTGGCAACGCACTTTGAAAAAATTACGCACTTGAAATTTTTTGTCAAAGTGCGTTAAATTTTTTACCAAATTAACGCACCTTGAAAATTTTTTTCAAAGTGCGTTATTTTTCAAAGTGTGTTGTAACAATGCGGTCATAACCGGGGTTTTTTTTTCACTACATTAACCTCCTTTAAAAGAAAAGCTGTGTAAATGGGCATAGAAATTAAAGCTATTCACATGTTAAAGTAAAAAATATTTGGAATTGAAATTAATTAATCATAATTTTTTAGCTTAAATAATCATACCAAGAATTTTAAGGTAGATCTGAGGGTAATTTGTAGACCACTCTTCCTACTTATGAATGAACCATTAACAATGAATGGGGGGGGGGGGGGGGGGCACGTAACATAGAAAAACAATTCACATACCCCCCCCCCCCCACCATCTTTTTATTATTTGTAGAAAGTCATGGAAAATGGTTTTACCGATTGCTCCCATTTTTTTTATTCGATAGATCACGTCACCGCGTAGAATGAAAACAGAGAATTAATTTGAATCATTTGTCAATGATTGTGCCACACTTGTTAATGCATTAGGGGGAAAATGTTGGAGCGATAAATTGCAAAGTTTCGTGTGACTGTCGAAACATCTAGGGAGCTTTTACCCTCCCTCTCTTTGAATCAATACTACACGCTTCAAAAAAGTCAAAATGGTCAAGTTTCACGGATTTTATGGTATATTAAATCATCTGTCTTCAGCCAAAAAATAAATGTTTAACATCTGTATATTAAGCTATTGCCACACAGTAATTCGGAGGGAAATTAGAACATTCTGTACTCATTCAAACAAACAATTAATTGCAGGTTAGGAATCCAACTGCTTTTAATATATTTCGAGCTCTTGCTGGTCACCATTGTTATACCGTGCAATATTTAAAATCTAAGATAAAGCGCTTAATAAAAATATAGATTTTTAAATTGATTATTAGGGAATTTTCTTTACTTGATAATAATTTATGTCCAAATAATATGTTTAAAAATATGGTACAATTGATTGCTAAATTGTTGACCATCCGGCCTCAGGATCAGGAAGCAATTTCAAACTCAAGTCAAAATTTCAGTCGGTTATTAAATGTTTGTTTACCATAATATGACGATTGAAATTTGTGAATAACAACATTACATTAAGACACTTTCAATAGTATTTTACTTTTCTCAGTGTTTCCTATCAAGACACATTAGGACCATTTTTGTCTTAAGTCTAAGATTGCTTCATGATCCTTGGGCCCGGTCTCTTGAAAAACAAATTGTATTTATTTTTTAAATGACCTATCCCAATTGGTACGCGTGCGTCTTTTCAAAGTTTATAAGTGGAATTTATGGTAAATGAACATATGAAAATTGTCTTCAATTTAAAAAAAAAAAGTATGACAGCTAAATAATTTAGCATTATAAGCATTTCTTTCTGTCTGTGTTGAATTTCTGCCAAATACTAAAAATGTATATATAGTTTAAGGCTCGTTGGAGAAGAAAACTGTATGATTTCTGTTATACGAATCTTTTTTCGTGAGTACATTTCACTCTTTCCCCCATTCGGACCACTTTCGTCTTATCTTGTTGTCAAGCCGCTCTACAATTCGTATTTTCATCGAAGTATAGAATTAAATTGATATTTAATGTTAATGATATGACTTTTGTCCACAAATTTAAACGCATCCTCTAACATGTGAATTTTACTTCATCAGCGAAAATTGATGCCCTCCAATATTGCTCAAATCACAGTATAAATGAATTTTTATAGCCCTCGCACTCTCTAAATGACCCCAAAACCACAAATGCCTCTTGAGCTTTTGGGTTTGAAATACTGAGAATCTACAAAAACATTCCACTGTAATGCTGAATATTTTCCAGGGTAAAGTCTTGTCTATTTTTGTCCGACTGCACATCCGAAATAGCTGTATAATATTTACAAAGAATTCAATCTGATACATTTAAGGGGGAACTCGCTCTGAAATATAGTCCATGAATCTCCTACGCAATGTCGATATCGTTTTTTCATAGCTCTACTTCTCCCAGACATAACTTGAATTGTGATACAATTATGCGATGCAAAAACTGGTTCACATGAAGTCATCAGTTATATTAATCTGAACCATTTGCATTCTGAAAAGAAGAGTGATGTTAACCTTAAACGTCACTCATTTTTGCGGAACCATAGATCACAATGCATAACCAAATCATTTATGAAATATGAAGGATACATCACCGCTTTATTGAAAGAAAACGGGGTCAACGCAATGAGTGCGAAGGCATAATGCCTGTTTAATGGTAAACTATATCTTAATTATAGACAAATGAATTGCCGCCTGACTTTTGTGAAATCAAGAAAAATGGTAATGGGCCAAAATTTGTTTAATAAAATACTTTATAAGTGTGATACAAGGTTAGTTGGGTTCTTTTTCCTTTGAGTGATTTGGTTAAGTATGTGAGTGGGTTATTAATAAAACGCTTTTTAAGTGTGCTACAAGGTTGGCTGGATTCTTGTTCATTTGGGTGTATTGGTTGTTGCACTAGGGCTACATAACTTTTAGAACTTGTGCCAAATCCCATTGTAAATAACAATAAAATAAGTTCAAACTATCTTCAGTCTATAGTTCTAGGCTTAAAAGTATATATTCATTTTGATGAATGCGTCACCTTCACTTTGCAATATAGGCGAGGTCCTGAGTTTAAAGACATTGTAATAAGTAACAAAGGATTGATTGGCTGTGACCATATGTAGACTACATTTATCTCCTTGAAAAGAAGAGTTCTGTACACAGTAAACCAACCATTATTCGCGACGACTTTATTTTGTGATTTACTTTAAATGAACTGGTTCGCAGTGCCTTATTTTTCGCGACAAGGATTATCCACACCTGTTTTTGCGTGGACCCTGAGGTCCACGCAGAAAATATATGAGTGGTTATTCCGGATGCTATGGGGAAAATTCAGGGGCTAGAGTCGGTGGAATCTCTGATATTCTTAAAGCTTTCACGTTTTCGTTGGAAACACATTCAAATGGTCCACGTATTGTAGTCCTTTTTTAAAGGACAGCAACTTGTTTTTATTATAACTATATGGCAAAAACTGGTCCGCGACGAGATAAATTCGCGACAATAACCCTCTCGCGAACATCGCGAAAATTTCTATCACGCGAATCAAAGTTGGTTTACAGTTTTCAAGATTAAATTTAAATCATTTATTTACCTAAGATTAGTTTATGGTAAAAAGCTCGTGCAAACCTAAAATTCTAAAATTAAGGTAGATTTGATGGGTAATGCGTCCCGACTTTTCAGCATCATTATGTCTAGTTCATTTTTGAACGTTTGCATCGAATAATCCAGTCAATCATAGGTTCGCAAATATAACCGTATTCGATAGGGATATCGCCTAGATCTCGTTGGTGCATAATTATGCATTTCATAGAAATATCAACCCGTACTTTGTCGATATTAATTATGAAATAAATACATGTATGTAAGCAGGAAGTAATTACTAAGCAGAACATAAACGGCTTTGGAATGCAACTGTACATAAAAATAAAATGCTCAATGATTCCTAATGCAGTTGTTTTCCCCGATGGTAATTGCAATCTGTCTCTGATAAATACATGTATCCGCTGATTAATTGGCATACTTAATTGCGTTGCCTAGTCTTTTATCATGAAAAAAAATCTTACCGTTTTGTATATCAATTACAGAATGAATTAGTTGCAAATTGATATGTATAAACTTACATACAGTGAATTATATTGAATTATATCACAAGAGATACAAGCTTTCTGCATTAAATCCCCTAGAATTGATGTACAAATAGGGAAATCTTCAGGGAGATTGGGTTTATAAATGTTTCTATATATATTGCTAGCAAGGTTATTAAGACATGCAACAATTATGTAATAGATCTATTATGATGGACAGTATAAACAACTTAAACTGTCCAGACAACTAATCAAGATATTAATACAACTGACTCTAGTGTACGAAATAGGGAGACTGTATTTCTACACTTTCATATTTTTTGGATTTTATTTCAGAATTTTTCTACATTAACTTAGATTAAGAACTTTTTTCCAATTATTGTTTTCTTATTACAGTATTAAGGTCCCGTTTTGCGGGCGCCATTTAGTGATCAGTTTGTCTGTCCGTCTGTTCGTCCTTCCGAGATCACTTGTCCGCGGGGCATTCTCCCCATGGCGCCTAGCTGTAGATAAAGTATGAGCCATATTTGGCCATGGGGAGAAATGCCCCGCGGACAAGTGATCTTTTCTAGTCCGTATCATTTTTAGACTTAATTGATCAGGTATGCATGTTTAATATTAAAGTTTAATCTGAATGTAATATTAAAAAATTAATTTTTCTCCTCGAATCTATTCCCGGACGAATTAAAGAGTTTAACAGGGTAAAATCACAAGCATTTATCGTGAATGGGGGAGGAGGGGGTCTCAAATATACAGTACTTTATAGATACAATAACCCTATAGCTGTTCGCTGATAATGTAAATGCTTGTAATTAGGTATGTGACATCAATTTCTTTTTTTAAGGATGAGAAAAATCAGATCCTGACAACAAACTGCTGGTTGAATCAGGTGAGTGACACTTTAAGGTACATTAACCATCTCTCAAGAGTAATACACGTGTAACTCTCACTAGAAAATTGGCATAATGAAATATACTATAAACTGTATTCTGCTGTAGAATAAATTCTAAATAAAAATTAAGCGACTTTTTTAGTCAATTTTTGCCCACAAGGTTTGCTGAAATTGTGTAAATTTCAATCAAACTCAAGATTTGTTTTAAAAATTAATACTAACTACTACATCAATTTCTAATATATGTAAGCGTTCCGCGCTTTGAGCATTGCTAGAAATCAAAGTACTGAAAGTACTACTATACAGAATTGATGGTGTTGCGTTACGCGTGTACCAGCAAACGAACAGTTCAAAAACAACATTCAAAAATTCAGATTGTTGAACTTTTTTTTAGAACTTAAAACTTATTTTTACGAAAAAACAAAACAAAACTACAAAAAAAATTAATTTCTCATATAAAATTTGCAGTGTACGTGTCATTTTAAATCCGTATTTTACTTATAACAAGTTAAGGTACTTGGTATATCTATATGCCTTAAATTATTTAACCTTACAGATGTGGACTGATTATGGTTTGAGATGGGATCCGAAGGAATATGGAGATATCAAAGTAGTTAGGCTCCCTTATGACCAGATCTGGAGACCTGACATATTTCTATATAATAAGTAACTGGTTTTTTTCATTATCGTTATTTTTTTTAAATAATTATAAATGACTCTTTCATATTTATTCCGAGGTCTTTTAATTATTTGAGACTAAAATGATGGGGAATTTTTTTTTTTGCAGTGCTGACGTGTCAACCTACTTTTCGTCCATAAGTTCCAACGTCATCGTGACGTCACAAGGCAACGTCACCTGGCTGTCCATGGTGATTTTTAAGAGTTCTTGCTCCATTAACGTACGCTATTTCCCGTTTGACGAGCAGAACTGTTCGATGACATTCGCCTCTTGGACGTATGACGGCTTCCACATTAATCTGATTCTCAACACCCTCGAAGGAGACATTTCAAACTACATTCCTAACAGTGAATGGCACTTACACAAACTCTACGTAGACCGGAAGGTGGTTTATTACTCCTGCTGCGCAGAACCGTATCCGGATATTACGTTTTACATCCACATTTTGCGGCGGACCTTTGTTCTACGTCTTTAACATGGTAATGCCGTGTATCATGATCACGTTGGTGGCCCTCCTGGGATTCTACATACCATCGGATTCTGGTAATGAGGCTTATACTTATTCTTTACAATTTTATTTATCTACCTGTAATTTTGTGTAATGGTGTGTGTATTATAGGCTTAATACTGCCACGTTCCTACTAGAACTAGCTAGTGGGTTAACCCTTTAGCTCAGTCGATAGAGCGTTGGTATTTAAACTGAACGGTCCTGGGTTCAAGTGATAATTTGGCAGCTTTATCAAAGTTATAGATATTATCCTTAAAACTTCTCCGTTTGATCCAAATATGATAGAGGTTTCAAGAGACAGTTTCTAACAGCTCTTTATATGATTTCAATCTTGGATTATCGATTAATTAGATATTAACGGAGTTAAGAACCATAAACCCGCTAAAACAGAGAACATAAAATATCCTGATATACACATAAACAATGTTGTATTATGTTTATGAAAAAACGTTAAAGTCTGCTTTAGAGAGATCGGTGATAAAATAAAGTAAGAAGAGAGGAATAACAAAGGAGATCGTAATTCGATTATAATGGCGTACATCGAATCTTAAGGCTATACTTAGATTTAGAAAGGGGGTATTAACTGAACTTAATGCACTGACGGTCGCTACGGTAATTATTGAATTAATGATCGTGTAAATACGGTTAGAGTTGTAGAGATTGACATAAAGATATGATAATAAACATCTTTTGTGGCCATCAGAACTAATTTTGTCCAAACACGATATATTGTATGGTTTCCTTAAGGTCGAAAAACGTTTTGATAAGGAATCCCTTGGAAAAAAGATAATCTATGAGAGCTAGACTATTTTGATCTTGTTTTTATGTTTTAATGTTATTTAAAAGACCAGCGAAGCTTCTGACGATAAACATTGGTGTAAATCTCGTCTTGGGAGGGAAGAAAAGATTTGGCGAGTCGAGATTATTATTTGCGATGTGTGCATGCAGTACGCTGTTAAGAAGACTGCATGAGACTTTAGCACGGAAAGTGCTTCTCTGTACCCCTAATACAGCAAAAGTATTTAATAGAGCTTTCATACATATTTCAGTGACTTTCGTTCTGCTCTTTTAGCTTATTCAATAAGTTCAGATCAACCATTGCAAAAGTTGGCTTCATAGCTTTTAAGAGAAACAGTTATGCATAGCTCTAAACTATCAAACAGTATAATTATCTGAATTGCAGTTCTTTTGAAAGGTCTTTAAATGCACATAACTATACTAGCAACTTTTGGATATAAAAGAGATTAATCCCCAAACCAATAGAGTTGCGGAAAAAACTGTTTACCAGAATATGATACTTTTGTGTATTCAAATGAAAATTTACGTATTTTTCCAGAGAGACAAAAATCGAAAAGTTGATGGATTTTCTAGACTATGGTTGTTCTAATGTTTCTCGCACGGTGGAATGAGAATTTCGAATTTCCGTAACATTTGGTTGAAATGACGTCAGGCTATCAAATAACCGAACAGATTTCAGTTTGTCATAATCATAATGCGATGTAGCAGATTATTTTTTCCATGCGTACATAGGTCTGTAGTTTCTCTCCTTCCGATGCTCGGGATTGTCTTACCAATTATACCATTAACTACACCAACCGCTTTGTTACCAAAAATTAATAGACCGTTATTAGATCAGGAGCCTCTATATCGTGCCGCGGGGCTTCCACTTCCGCCAGTGAAAGGTACTCACTAACGCGCATCGCCGATGTAGATAAGTCTGATGAAAACCAATCTGACGGCACGGAACAACATGGGATGATACTGAAGGAAACGCATTAGAGAATCTCGTGTTTTGCAATTTTTGCAATCACTGCAGTCGGCAAAACTACTTGATAGTGTAGCATGATGCATTAAAGAGGTCCTTGAAATGGTTTGAGCTAAAAATAAAAATCAAATTTGTATTTTTCCTTTGTTATTGTGAAAAATGATTAAAATTGTCATTTTTAATGCTTCATCAAAATTGGAAAGTAAAAGGTACATAGTTTTGTAAACATAGCTCGAGTCTTGTTATTGATTACATGTGTTGTATTGATATGAGTTTCAATGGAGTGGTCCTTTCTTTTATTGATAATTTTATAAAAACATTGTATCAGTTATCTGGATTGCCACGAGTCATTTTGGCAAAGAAATATAAATTACTTAACTTTACATTATTTGTAAACAACATTAATATAAGAATCGAGCTTTGATGACGTAACAATGAATTCTTACCTCTGTATCTCGCTTGTAAATTGACTCCTTATATTTATATTTTGGCCATTCATTCAGAATGCACAAGTAAACCATTTTATAAATAAAAAATTTGATCAAACCGTGTGTAGGTCCTTTAAAGGTTTTCAATCGGAGTTGAAAACTTGATAAAAAAAAAAAACATTTGTTTTACAACACTACGCGTATATCATGATCACATACTAGTAGTTTATTTGTTAATTAGGGACCATTTGATTCTAATCGATGTTAACGGTCTTTTTTCTGTATTTCAGGAGAGAAGGTGACGATGGGTATCACCACCCTCCTCTCCATGACGGTGTTTATGATGCTGGTGGCCGAGAACATGCCCCCCACCTCCGATGTCCTTCCTCTCATAGGTAATTACCACCAGTAATATTCTGTCGGTGGCCTTATAAATATGTACACGTAACAGTACGTGGTTATTTACGCGTGGGTGAAATTTAACTTATGGTTACACGTTAAGCTTAAAACTGCGTGAAATACCCTGTGCGTATGGGAAAAGTTCAAAACTTTAGTGCAGTAAGTCACACTTCTGCGTATTTGGTATACCCAAGCGTATTGTTTGACTATAGTTCTAAAACGCTACTGACTTAACAATAGCGACAATAACCACTTTTCTAGTAATAACGAGGCTTATTTTTCGTTTTGAGATTCATTTTCCCTAAATTGTTGTATGTACATGTATATGACCTGACCTTCAAAGTCGTGTCGATGGACAGTTATAAACTTCAGTCAACATGAAAATACATGTACATGTATATAATTACATACCCAAGACCAATGCTCGAAGAATTAATTCCTGCATCAGGCAAGGGAAGTGTTCGAGAATTGACTCGACTTACCTGTACTTACCTGTGTGTTTGTAGGTATATACTACGGCCTGACCATCATCATCGTGTCCCTAGCCACAGGTATGACCGTCTTCACTCTCAACATCCACCACAAGGGCCAAAGGGGCCACCCCGTCTCGCCCATCATCCGGAAAATTTTCTTTGGCGTGTTCGCCTAGAGTCATGTGCGTCAAAATGGACGGAGATTACAATAGAAACTCTTCTAAAGTAATGGTAAATTTCTCAAACTCTTAATTTGTTTTTCTGTGAAGTTAAAATATGTGAACCAGCTTTTACTGGCGTGTGAAAACAAATTCGCCAAAAACTTTACAGTCTTGTAAATATTTCTCGCTGTGAGAGTTCTATACCTATTTCTTTATCAATTAAAGAATTTGTAATTGCGAAAAATTTGTCGGTGCGGAGGACAGTCAATCAGTATTTAATCGCGAAATGAAATCAGCGCGAATATATGTTGGTTCACAGTAATTTGGTGTGATACAAACAAAATTTATACGTTTGCACTTGTGTTATGATGCTATAGTAATCTGTCAATTTATGAAGGTTTGTGAATTTTACAGTACACCCCAGACTTTGCCAGCAACGTCACTAATAATTACACCTCGGTATCGAAAGGATCCGAAGTAGAAAGGACCAAGCTATTGGAGGTCAAGTATTTCTTTTATCAATAACTAAATAGGTAGTTCAAAATTCATGAACCGTCACCAAACTACTCGCGACCATGCAAGGGTTGCAGTTTTGCTAAAAAAAAAATCAAAATGAATGCCATATATTTTGAGTGTTGAGTAAGTTCATATGAGTAAATGCAATTAATATTCAGCCCCCCCCCCCCTCCTCCATCAAAAAAAACAACAATATATGAAAAACTCTAAATATTGCCTAAATAGAATTAGCATTAATTTACTAGTCTAAGTTGAATCATTTACTGTGGTTTCATTAATATTCAAGGGTATCAATTTTCATGGATAAAGTGAAAATCACAGCTTCAAGGATACGTAAATTCGTGGCCAATGACCCTATCAATACAAAATGTTAATAGAAATTGCATTTCAATGAACATTTGATTTCATGGATCAACCTAATAACGAAATCCATGAAAATTGGTATTCAACGTATATTGATGAAACCACAGTATTGATATTGGATTATTTGAAGCTTGTATTGTTCACATTCTTAATTAACTTTTGAGAAATACGTTCTAAACAGTGTTTTCTTCTTAATAGGACGGCGTTAGGTCTTGTTGCTGCAACCTTGACAGACAAGCCATGAACCACGCGTACTGAAATGAAGCCGGAAAACAATGTCCGCAAAAACCATCTTCCGGAACAACATCAGAACAACCAGCCAATTTTCGCCGCCCCAAACAACGAGACAACGAGTACACTGGAACACAACTTCACCAAGGTTCTCTCCAAGGTCTGCCACACGATCGAAAACAACGAGTCTCGCCAACGAGAACAGGACAGTGCGAGAATCCGTGAGATTTGAGTGGCAGCAGTTGGCGCTTGTCGTTAGACCGGATGTTGTTGACAGTTTTTGTGCTCATAACCTTGATCATGACCTCCGCCATCTTAATGCAAGGGCCACTTTCGCAAAGCGATAACCCCTGAATCCATCAGACTGCAGGTAGATTGTGAAGGGGTTTGTGTGTCCTGCTGGTGTTGGAACACTTTCAGGAAGATTTGGATTTCTCCTGATGGCTGCCGTCGTAAGATGTCCTCATTAACACAAGCTACATTGAGAAGCTGAATGGATTGTTATAGTGTTGTGTGTACATACCCAGCACATAACAACATTCTTCAGCTGACTTGAAATGCATACAACAAAGACTGGAGGTTACTGTATGTGGAAGAAAGATGTACACAATTTGGAAGAGTGAGACATTTGATATACACGTTCTTATCACATGCTTCTTGGAGATTTGAAAAGGATAAAATATTCCTGTACATTCGTGCAAAAATTGAATTTGAAGAAGCAAAAATTCACTTTACGTATTCATCTTGGAGATTGAAATATATTAATGTATAAAAGAAACTTGTTCATTTTGAAACGTGATATACTTTACACTTGTCTTGGAGATTGGAAACGTATAAAATTAACTTGTACATTTGTGGAAAAAATCAGAATTTATTTATGTGCGTGAATTGTTAATGCATATATAGATCGAAACAGAAAATAGATAGATTAAGTGTACTTCACTGTAAGATCTTATTGTTTTTTATGGATATCATTACTCTATTTTCATTACTTATAAAATTTTATAAATTTAATCAATTTTATTTGTATTTGTCATAATAACGATATAAAGATAAACCTGTGCATGAGAAAAGAAAATAACTACAGGCAGGAAAGAAAGAAAAACACAGAAAACCAAGAATTGAACATACAAAACAAAGCCTATATAACTTAAATCAAAGTACTGAAGTACTGTCGGGAGTTGATTTTATTGATTATTATCAATTTTAAAATCAACGATATGTTATTTTGCCTGGCAAGTAGTTTCTAGTCTGTATTTGAATTAGTACGCACATTTTTATAATATGAATTCTCAAACTTTTCCGACAAGAATTTCGAGAAAACCCGATATGAATCATGTTTTGTAATATTTAAAGATAGAATTAATTCCATCAAACTGTGTATCACTAATCGAAAATTGTCTAAAAATTGTACATGTCTGGATCCAAGCAATGTTGAACTCTAGTCTCGTTCAACCTGACGCTCGGCTGTCTCCGTTAATCTCCGACTAGTTTTATTTTATTTTCAAGATCTACGTCTTGTCAGCGGTGATGATTAGTGCTTAGGTCCAAACACTGTTTCACTTTCGGTTTGCCAGAGTAACTGCATAGGAGAGTTGAATAAAATCAACTCCCAAAAAGCAAAACTCACATCTCTCTCTCTCTCTCTCTCTCTCTCTCTCTCTCTCTCTCTCTCTCTCTCTCTCTCTCTCTCTCTCTCTCTCTCTCCTGGTTGAATACGATAAATTGTTTCTCTGGTTAATACCAAATGATTGCAATTGCGTGATATAGATTGTAAAGAAAGATATGGAAATATGTATCCTATATGACTGAGCTGAATGCAAAGGTTTATTTGTTCACAAATACATTACGTTAATTGATAAAACAGGCGGGAACGTTAATTTGTTAAATTACTTTTTCCCTGCTACATTTGTATATTGAATGTATGATAAATCTACTTGAGTGTACATAATTTTTCTGATGTTGAACTTTTCTGGAGGGTTTGTTATAGCTGCTGTTTGTGTTGATCAGTGGTTTTATCTTTTTAATTATCTGTTTTGGCTTTTCGTTTAGTTAGGATTGATATTGATATAACGTTACTTGCCACCCTGGCCAAAAATCTGAATTATTCCTAGCTGTATAGCTATTATTGTATTTACTGCTGGCAGACCCTTTTGACATTTCATACTCGTAAAATAAGGTAATAAAAAGACTTGCACACAAGTAAAGTAATATTAGAGTTGCGCAATTTATTTGAAATACAATTGGGGCTAAATAATAACTTTATTTTGACTTATGGAAACAGCAATAGTCAAAATATCATATAATTATCTAATTAAGACTAATTATTTTGCAGAAATTTCGAGAAGCGTTGTTCTCTTGAGAAATCGAACCTTCTACAAATGTACATGTATCAATATTTTAGTGAATCATACGTCGCCCATAAGATGCTGGCATTCTACCATTTTGGTCAACTCATTCGATTTTATTTTGTCCGTTGTCACGGCATCTTTATCCTTTGTAAATTAATAAGGTTCAATAGCATGCTACAGCTGCGGTAATTTCAATTAAAATATGTACTCTTATGTTTATATAATGAATAGGATGCAATCAGATATTCATTAAACGTCTGTATTAAGATCTCTTTTATTCATCGACAGATGGAAAGTGCAATAGGGCAAATAAATGCATGTAATTAATCGGAACAAAACTCGGCAAAAATATGTACCTTCATCAAACAAACTGCGATTGCCAAGAAATAATCTGGAAATCGTCTGCATATTGTGTTAAAATATCTACAAATGTTCAAATATTTTGACTTATCCAATGCAAATTTGCGCTGTGTTTGTGTAACAGTAGGCTGGGCTGTCAACAAGTTTTACATATTAAGGTCTGCCTTAAATCTCTATCAAGTGAAGAAAAAATCAGACCTTTTCGGCTTCAACATTTGAATATTCTAAGACTTCTATATCTTAACGGTGCCGAGCTCTTCCTTTTCATGAGGACATTTTGGTCTAAAAGGGACCACTAACATATTCATCCCTCTTAATTTGTCAAAACATTGTCATTTATTAAAGTTTTAGGCGCAACAATCATACATATTAAGAGCTGGATGGCCCATAAACAGCTGGCTTGATGGAAAGGTTGTATCTGTAATCAGAGAAAAGAAGCCTCCAAGCTTTAAAAAAAACTAACGACATCGGTTTCAAGATAATATTTATGCACAAAGTAGAATATATGTAGATTTTGTTGATAACCTAAATAATAAAACTAGTTTTATATTCTTTGATTTTATGATAGATTATTTGTAGCATATGTTGGTTCACATCTGTATTTTAAAAAAAATATATGGTATAACTCCAATATGAAAATCCATTAAAAATTAGTAAACATGATAACTCCTAATATTAAATTCTGCTTTAAAAAAAACTTAATTTCATGTTTAATATTTCAAAGCGATGGTCTTAACACTCCATTTAATGTTTTTAAGATTCTAAGAAAACTAGAGAATGCCTGAGAATTTTTTTCTTTTTCCTCCATAAACAAACAGACTAATGTGATCAATAGAAATAAGATAAATAATCTTGACCCTGGGTCCTTACAATTTACGACCCCTAACACGAATTATATCGTGCAATCAATCGACGTTATACTGTGCTATATCGAGATACTCCATAGCTAGCAGAGCGAGTCTACTATTTTTCTGGAAATTAATTAGAGGCTCGTTGAAAAAAAGGAGAAGAAGAAGAAAAGGTCAAGCGGGGCTTTGGAGAGGCAATTAATCACGGAATTTAAGGTACATACACTCCTTTGCGTGTAGGTGTACGAGCAAAATAGAGAAAACCAATAAAGCAGTTGGATGGAGATGTTAGACAATGGTGTGGCGATTTACCAAGGAGGAAAAGACTTAGGTGGCCTGGGTTTTGAAGCGAATATTGTAAATTTAATGCTTTTAAATCAGCGTTCTGCTAAATAAATTTTAATTTGTTCATATCTTACAGCATTTCTACAAGTTAATTAAAAAAATTAAATAAAACCTACATCGATCTGGAGTTTTTATTTAAGAAGTTTTCATTGATAAAATGGTAAAATAAAATGTCTCAAAATGGTTCAGACATGAAAAGTAGTCATTGAGCTAGCTTGGAGTCAATTCAATTCATTCAACACGGTCCAGAATATCGTTCAATACAAGAGGACTCCTGTGAATCCCGAGTACATGTCATAGTACATTTTACCGCTGTGTCCATCATTTTCAACTTTGACATGGTCCCCTGCTTTCAGCTTCACAATGACTGTCTTGCTAACTTGGATTAAAGGATTATCTTTATGGTCCACAGACACATACATTTTACCAACTGTGTTTTTGTTGACTTTCAAATATAACCAGGTCCCGGGTTGTGACATAGAATCGACAACAAACATGTAGGTTCCCGCCACAGGACACGTGAACACTCCCGTTCTGACGTCATATCCGTTTCCGTCATTTGTCAGGATTTTGTTATATTTCACTATTTGTCCATGTTTGAGTTTGATAATTTGGTTTGAATTAACAGTGACAGAAAAACTGACCCGTCGCAGTGGAGTGGACGTACCTGTATAAATATTTAATGTTATGTACATGTATTTAGTAAAATTAGACACAATCGACACGTGTAAAAAAAAATAGATTAATTATAAAGTGTACATGATTTTTTGTACCGATTGAAATTTGTGAAAATAAGCTCTATTAAATAAACCAATTTTAAATTTTATCAATTATACCAATTTTAAATTCTTTTATTTATATGCATGTATAGAACAGTATAGTTTTTTAGAAGAACAAAATATAATTCGGAAATATTTACCTGAAGACAAATGAATCAGTTGTTTTAGAGCTGAAGAATCAAGGGTAACCGTGGCTTTAGCGTTGTCGTAGATTAACGATTTTATTAAATCCATCTTTGTCCGTTTGTTTGCCTGTATAGTGTTCCCGCCATACGTCACACCGAGTACACTGAGGGATGTCCAAAACAGCAGAGTCAGCAACATTTTTTTGTTGTTGAAATTTTAAATATTCAATGGAAAAGCCTTGCTTTGTTAGTTTATATAAGTATTAATGCAACACCTGTCGCACCTTTTTATCGTGCTAATACCACATTATTATATCATATTACCAAATACTAGGAATTGAATTAAAAAAAAGAAAAAATTAGTTAATAATTATATGCTTTTACAAGAATTTGTTAAATTTATTTGCACGTTTTTGTTTTGTTTTGTTTTTTTTCATTTTTGGTTTTTATTTTTTTTAATAAAATGATACGTATTACTAGTGTCTTGTACTAATTAACAATTTTTAATTGTCAATGAGTCCATCAGCGCACATGTGTTCATACGAAGCGTGCATGATGATGGCTAATTGATTACGTAACAATTTGACAACACATTAGAGGTGATAGAAACTCGGACTATACTTAATCCGAACACAGAGGATAGCTAGCTTTGAGCAATCTAATAAAATCCTTGTTTATTAATTTTTTCACCTACACAATTTACCTAACAGATCAATTACTTACAAGAGCAATAGATGACAAAACATAAAAGACATAGATTTTAGCAACCCTGACAGAAGGTAAATAATATATGTAATGTTACATAACACTTACTCCGAAAAGTAAATTGAGACATGCCATCGGATTAAAAGAAGAATTTGTTAAATCAATAAATTCAAAAATATAATTATAGTTAATTTGAAAACAAGTTTTCCTCACGACACTAGTTTTCATAAATGAATGTACAGCGTTCGAATTTTTTTTCTCTGAACAATTTAAAATAAGTAAGAGCCATTTTTATTCAGGAAACTTGAGAAAGCCTTATCAGATCTACATTTTTGGAAGTTAAATGTTTTTGTTTTAAGATTAAATCATATTAGCTGCCTCTTTTGATTTACAAGTACATATCCAACTGTATTGTCACATCAATGACTTTAAATTTCCTTAGATCGCCGTAAAGGACTTTGTAGACAAGATGTTGATAGTTTTTCCCATCAATGGCCATTTTTATTTCTTGTTGACGTTTTTCCTCCCTCCAAAAATGGTATAAATAATGAATTGACCAGACCAATAAGAAGGTAGGTATTTAGTGCTATTTAACATTGTCAGGGGCCATAGATTGGCTTCCTGTAATATACATGTAGTACACTTTATCACTGAGGGACTTGCTCACATTATTAAGTGTGGTCTTTTATGATGGTGGTTAGCCAATAGAAAACTATGTAAATTGTTCATTATTCACAACAATCAACAATTTTAACAATATATAAGGTATATAAATATATAACTTTAGTACAGTGCTTATTAAGTTATCACATATATACTGTGTGAGAGAGAGAGAGAGAGAGAGAGAGAGAGAGAGAGAGAGAGAGAGAGAGAGAGAGAGAGAGAGAGAGAGAGAGAGGGAGATCTATCTTACCAGTTTAAAGCAATTTGATCACGTTTGACTTATATAAAATGTAAGTTTCCTTAAAGATATGATTTTACTAAACGTACGGTAAATTCCAGGATCAATGAATATCATTTAAACTTAATGAACAATAAGTAACATTTATACATGTAAGTCTTATTTCTCTCCGGTGTTTCATTAAAAATCTCAGACTGTTCCATTTTTAATTATTTTGTTTGACGCTTTTGTTTTATTTTGTCTATGTGTTTTGGGATTATTTTTACCTTTATCATTTATTATTCTTTTTTTTTTGGGGGGGTGGGGGGGGGGGGTAATGTTTTTCTTTGCAATACATGTACAATCAACCTTAAATTATATATTTATGGCTGCTTATCCAATCATTTATCCCCGTTCAATGACATATCTGGCACTTTGTTCATATCTCAGATCGCTTGGATTCTGTCAGTTTATTTTTGTCATTCACAAGTTTCCTCTAAATGCCATTGATTTCTTCTGATCATCGGTCAAACTTGAACTAATAGGTTTCTATTTCGAGATCGTCAAAAACCGATTTTATCCGTTTTTATAAGTCTGGCAAAGAATTGCTAGATTTCTCTTATTGATAAAGAAAATTGTCTCCACTGAATTTGCACTATATAACTCTCTCTCTCTCTCTCTCTCGTCTCTCTCTCTCTCTCTCTCTCTCTCTCTCTCTCTCTCTCTCTCTGCGCTACTGCATTGATAGATGCAGATACAAATGAACTTAAATATATGACAATTGAATTTTAATAGTTATTTCCCTCAATTCTTACTGTTATAAACTTACACAGGTGCATGTATATAAGAAGGGGGATCCAGAACCCCCCCCCCCCCCCACACACCGGTGCAAAATTCAAATTTATCTTAATCACATTATAAAATTACCACAAATATGCTTCGGACCCTCATGGCAAACTCAAATAACCGTCGGATCCCCACCCACATCCCCCCTCCATGGAAAAAAATTCTTGATCCGCGCACATTAAATATCATACTCTAGTTTGTACTGATTTGAGAATGTATCCCAAAAGGCGTGAATGCGGAAACCCCCCTTCATATACCTGCCTCTTTTTTAAATAATATTATTTTCAGAGGAAAGTGCAGAAAAACAATGCGCAGAATGTGTTTGTTACCGACATTGTATGTATTGATGGTTGCCAGGGTCAAGAATACAATAGGGTTGTCAACCAACCGGATAGTTTTCCCGTCAGAATTCCATAGATTTGGCAACTATTTGTGATAAGTTATTTTGTCTCATCATGATAAATAGTGGTTCTTTTGTCGAATCTGGTGTCGAATCTGGTGGGACAACGTCCGTGATTTGACAAGATATGCTCGTAATTTGCACACTTGATGTTTGCTTATACAATCGACAATACTACAATGTATAGGCATCATTATAATGATATAGATCAGAACACATGCCCTTAAATTTCCTTAGCGACAAGATTGTATTTGTCCTTTTCTAAATTCTAAGGAATTTAGCATTTTGGAGATTTTTTTTAGTCGGAGTACATTTGCAAGAATTAAAATGTTGGGTTTTTTTTTTTACCAGACTAGACCAGAATTGAAACGTGGTTGATAGAGATAAGATACAATAGCATTCTAGGATCATAACTTTGCATCTATCTTAAAAGTAGTATTTTTCTTTTTCGTTTAGTCTCTTTTTCTCTCTCCGAAGAGTTTTCATGATTTTCAATTTTATCTCAATTTGAAGTATATATTGTAATTTTGTTTTCAAAAAAGTACCCGATAATAGGCATTTATAAAAATGCTGATATTGAATATTGTTATTTTTGAATAACAGCTGAAATAATGCTCTTCTTTGATGTCTTTTACGTCAACCAATTTTGGATTTTAAAAGAAATAATAACGTAAGCCGACTTTTACTATATCAACTGCCATATAATGAAATATATTTCAATCTTGGCCACGATCAATATTATGGAATAAATAGCGCATACAAGTTGAGAAAGAAAACAGGGTTGTACCGATGCCTTTACCTCTACCGACAGTAGGTCTCCGCGGAATCACTAACCCAAGCAGTTCGTTGAATGGATTTGCGTAATATTAACACTTCAAGACCAATTACATTTATCTATTTTAAAGGCAGATTTATGGTATGAAAAAACAAATTCCGGATAATTTAGAGTTATCAAATATTGCTGAGGGTCGGAGATCGTTAATAATGGAAAAAGCTCGACGTGTTTGTCTCACCCCGTGTATCTATTTTTCTCTTTCATTACTTATTTGGCATTTTTATACGTGTATTAATAACACGCACAATTTATTTATCATAGGGGCTATAAGACTCCTTTAACACTGTTATTTACCAATCCGTCACCAGTTTTAAATAGTTCTTTGGTGAAAATGAACTTTATATATAACTTCCTTAGTAAAAATAGCATTTATAGACTTGTAAAAATAGATGACATTGAAATTTCAGAACAATTCATCAATTAATAAACTTGAAATTAATATTGATTTTCACACATATATAAGTGTACCGAATTCATTCAATTGAATGTTTATTTTTGGATGTCGTCGGTCCTATAACACAGCAAGCTGTCCAGACAAATTGGATACCTCGCGACGATATCCCAAAATATACATTAAATGCTTTTATTCATATTGAGTGTTGCACGATATCTGTGCAGCGTCGTTTGAAAGCCATCATAAACGGATATACATGTATACGAAATATTTGATAAAACAGAAAAAAACAAAAAGCAAACGCGGTGTTTTGCGAATTATAGTGGCAAAAAACCAGCTCTCCAGATATCTTGGTTACGTTTGGCGTGTATTATTGATAAATATGGACGCCACATATTTCCCTCGTAAACTTACGGAAAATATAAAACTGGATATAAATATAGAATAATATAACTGTTTTTCCTGTACATGTCTATACATGTTATACAGATAAGAAATGATCTAGACGATGTGAACTTAAATTCACCTTTCTTGTTTCAGTTCATTTGTACAGATGACTGTACTTTCAGTACACTCTTTTACTTGTACTCAAACATGTTAAACAAAGTACACTAGTACAACAAGTACTTGCTTAGTTCTACACGTAAATGAAGACCCGTTACTTTTACCTTTTAACACGTGCTGCAAATTAACAAAGGCGTTGTACTTAAGTTTGCGTGCGTTTGTACTGAATGTACGGTCGGTGCACTTTTGTACTCAGTTAAACAAAGTACACTTGTACAGGTGTACGCTATTCTTTTCTCTGACAACATAGGTATAACGTTAAGTGACATTTGAGTACATTTTTTAAAATCTTAAAATCGACATTGTTTACCAGACAAGAAAATTAAGTTTTAAGATGCAAAGATGTTTTGTACTAGACAAGACCATCGTTGATCATGGTACATTGTATTTTGATCTGCAATTTTTGATCATGAAGGACTTATTACACTATAGAGGTATGTAAAATTTTATAAATAAACATCTAATGCTCCAACAGACTAGTTGTGCAAATTGATGTTTATTTATGATAAGTTATGCTTAAATGTAAAAATTACTATGCATACAAAATTCTACCATCTGTTTTGTTTTTTGTTTTTGTTTTTAAATTTTCTCAAAATTCAAATAGCCGTTCAATTTCTAAGCGTAAACTTTTTTTTCAAGTTTAGAACCTGAAATAATGAAATAATTAATTTACTGAAAAGATAATGTCGTAGATTTATGCAGCACAGGATATTGGGGGAAATATATCTGCGTTCATTTTAAAGATATTTTGAAATTTCCAAATCAAATATTGAAAAAAATATTTTTCCGTTTTACTTTAAAAAATATTTAAAACATACAGTAGTTGCCATGTTTATGACCCCGTAAGGGAAGGTATAAACATGCAATGACAACGTCATACTATCTTTGAAAAGAATGTCGGGGGGGGGGATGGGGGGAATAAATTTAAACCTGTTATCTTTAATTCAAATGATTAAATGTAAGAATATGGGGAACAGTATGGAAAACGAAAGTAACTGTGCATTAAAAACACAAGTCGACCACTTATCGTACAAACGTAAACAATTTATTTTGATGTTAATTCCATTTGAGTTGAAAATTCCTGATAATGAATTAAAATTTATTGCATTTGAATTCCAAAAAATATCTTCTTTATCTCCTGCTGTATTTCTCTCTTCGTTCTTTGAAATAAAAAAAATATGGAAAGACAAACATTTATTTTATAATGAGAAAAGTATCTATTCTTTTGTGTGTTGTGTCGATTTTAAATATCCAGATGCCGAACCCTTGACAAAAAATTAAACTAAAACGATATGTTTTGATATTCTGTTAATGTTCCTGGTAGTGGAGACGCACTCCTAGTCTCCTAGACAACGTAAATTGCACATCAACAAATAAATAATACTACTGTAGTATACTGAACGACCCTTCTATATATGATAGAACCATGCGACATGGCGAAGGTGTCTTTCCGTTGATATTCTTTTTGTTGAAAATTACTAATGGACTTCGATATCTAGAAGACCGGTATATCGGATACCAAGATATTTCGGATATCATCATAATTAAGATGTAAGATACCATAAATACATAATTATATATATGTCAAAATGAGCTAGAAGTCCCCAAAACATAGTTTTTTATGTAATTTAAGCTCTAGTTTTTTAACAAAGGGGGTGTTCAAAACGTATTATGATCCTACCGAGTTATACTTCCGTGTGGGATACAGTACATAGTGAATCTGCCGATTTCATATTATGCTACATATGAAGCGAAACCTTATCTCTATGACGTATTTAGTTAATACAATAAACTGACATGGAGGTTAACAGATGTTGGTTTATTATCGACAAAAATGCAGTTTGTATATGAATGGGCAATTGGAAATTAGGAATTTATATGCCTAAAATAGGCTTTGTAAAGTGCGGGCTCTAGAATTTGGAATAATAAATGACAACTTATAAAATACTGAATAGAAAACGTTGACGAATTCATGTCAAAAATTAAATCCTGTCGAGACAAATAGACCGAAAAGAATAAACAAATTATTCATCTTATTTCAGATGGCGAACTCATTTTTACTGGGTCCAAAAAAGTCTTTAACCTTATTGATACTTATCTCCTTAATGTAAGAGTGCTCGTGACGAAGTATTGCAGATGAGGGGCAGATAACTCGGGCTAGGTCTTTATTTATGATGTTATCATAGTAATTGTCGTAAAGAAATAAAAAAAGCGGTGTGTAATTATCTAATTTATAGGGAAACAATACCTAAAAGTCCGTTAACCGGGATTTTTTCCTTGGTGCAAATCAAAGAATGAATGGTTAAACTGACTTATATTGCCATACCATTATATTATGCCTTGCAATGTAAATACGTGCATATTAACTTAGATTTTGGGTAAACAAATGGAATTGTATAAATTTTCTTTTACTTCTAAGCCTAAAATGGAAAACATAAAAAAATACAATGATTGCATCTGAGAGTTGCCCCATCCTTAGGATTCCTGTGGGATCTTCATGCATATCAAGCAGTTCAATTCAAAATATTTAATATTATAAAATTTAATATAAACTATTATCACTTATGATAAAATGATAATCATGATATTATCATCTACACACTAACCCTCCACTACAAAATAGCTCATTGTACAGGCTAAGTAGATTAATTGTATCAAAAACAATTTAATACAAAGACACCTCTAAATACACATAGACTTCATGCTCACGTTAATACAAATAGTCATTTAAAAAAAAATTATTTTTGTTCAGTTTTTTAAAAGAGAGAAAAAATGATTTTTTTTTCATGGTATAAAGCTATTTTGTTGAACAATTATTTTCTTTTAGTATCTATCTATCTATCTATCTATCTATCTATCTATCTATCTATCTATCTATCTATCTATCTATCTATCTATCTATCTATCTATCTATCTATCCACACACACACACACACACACACACACACACACACACACACACACACACACACACACACACACACACACACACACACACACACACACACACACACACACACACACACACTTTAGAAGCATTTAGTATATCGATTACACAAACTTACATTCCGTGTGAAAAGGACTCCATTTTAACGAGAAGTGCATATGATCGTTGAGATTCTATGTATTTTTAAAGTGTTATATATAGCAATTACTTCTTTAATCATGAGAAAAAAAATCAAAGTTATTTCTTCATGACACAAAAGAAAATAAAGCCTTTTTGGATTATGATAGAAGGATTACAGCTTTTTGTTTGGATTATAGAATATTTGGGTTTCCTGAGAGAGGGATTAATTTTTGGGGGTCTTGAGTTAGGGATTAAAGTAAAAACATAAGGTGGCAGGGGACAGTTTTTTTTTTTATACAATTCATTGTAGCCAAGGGATGCATGTCTTCGGAACTCTGTAACTAGAATTTCCTCAGTTCCCATTCAGCACAAATACCTTTGATTTACTCTTTATAAGGCCAATCACCAATTTCTGAAGAAAATTATTAGTCAAAACCTGTAAAATTCTCTACATACTGGTTTTTATGAGATTTTGACCCTTTCATATAATTTGCTAATTTTTCATAATTTTTCAGCTTTTTTGACCTCCCCCAGCTAATTCCCTGCAGAGGGTTGACCTTCCGTAACGGGTGCATGTTGCACAATCACATGTCAGAAACCTACCGGTGTATAGTTTACAATGTCCCATCCACCTACTTTTTCAGTTATTTTACCTCCCGTCTGTAACTTGCAATTTCACTGTGTAAAGTCAGCACAACAGTCATAGCCGCAGGTTTTGCATTTTACTTCTGATTCTCATGTACCTAACATAAGGGGCCTACATATTGCATATCAATTTCAACAACAGACACCCCTCTAACTAATGATAATCATTAAAAATCATTTCATGAATTTTAGCAACACTCATAAGCCTTCAAGAATCGCAACTCTCAATTTTACAAACATATTGGGTACTTTATTCGAAACTGTCCCTTGCTACCTAATGCGATATATTTCCTTTATCTTGTTCAAGCAGAGTACATGTTGAAGATGAGCAAGAGAATCAATTGTCTAAATGAAATATTAATATGAAGTATTAAATTCGTACATTGACACAAACGATTTATGATCATGGCAAATAGGTAAAGTATGATAAATGTATCAGTTGAAAACAGAAGTAGAATTAAAGTAAGATTGGCGCTTTTCTTTAATTTAGTTTTTTTTAATATAGACACTACATTTTCACGTTAGTGCAGATAGAATGTAAATAAACCAAAACACGGTGAAACCAATGTAATGTATCTACAATTAATTTATAAGGTAATCTTAGATCTTTAATGATTTATTTGATCAAAATCATATATTAAAAGACAGTGTACATGTAAGAGTTAAATTATTTTTTCACATATATTCGCTCATTTGATGAGAAACTTTAAGGTCATTTTTTTTCTGTTTTCTGCAGGCATGTTCACGAAGCTATCTCAGGACTATGGTGCGTCCTAAGTACATCTTATGATACGTCTTAGTCTTAAGTCTGTTTCTCGAAGCTCTCCTAAATTTAGGAACCGCCATAACTTTGTCCTTACTTTAGGACATCACTTACCTTGTCCTAAGACCATCTCAAGGCTGTAAAATCTCGTTTTGGGGGATATTGGGACTGTTGTGAAGCTTTCAGCTTTAAGACCTGTAAAATAAAGCGATATTTTCTTCAGTTCCAGCATTTCCAGCAAACCTCAAATTTCTAATCCGGAAGAAGGGGGGGGGGGGGCATAGTCATTTATTCTATTATGTACGTTCTTTTTAACAAAATCATGTGGAGAGGGACCCCGAACTCTTCCTCACCCCTCTTCCCCGTTGCTACATGCCTGCCTGAGAGCTGACAAATTAAGCAAATTTTTTTTCCTCAAATAATGTCCCTGTTTGGCGAATGAAAATTATTCACTTGTTTTTAATATCTATATTGTACACTTAGTAAGTTACATTCATTGTTTTGAATACTTTAGGATAAAAATTATTCAAATGTTCTTGGCTAAAACGTAAATTTACATCGGTTTATATAAGGCATGCGTGATCATTCTCAATTTTTATCACTTCATTCTCTGAAAAAATAATCTTTAAAAAATTCGTAATGTTGAATAAACTGTATTTATGTATTCTCAAGATATATTACAACTTATTTCTTATTTAACATGTTCGTGTATTCTATATATTGGAGATTAAAGGTAAATTGGTTGTGTTTCTACATGTAACGTTAAATTCTTTGAAAAGCGTTTGTTTATGTATTACATGTACTTGATTGACAAGACTATCAAATGTTAATTTACACTCAAAGAATGGAAACCGTTGTTTAAATAATTATTTGCTTGTAAGCCAATTTTGTTTTGATACATATTTCCTCAAAAAATGCAGTTATTTTGATTTCGGTGGGGGGGGGGGGGTATCCTTTCTGTCTGTTTTTTCTTTTCTTTTCTTTTCTTTTTTTCAGTTAGGTTTTGTGTTGTGTTGTGTTGTGTTGTTTTGTTTGGTTTTTTTGGGTTTTTATTTAACTAAATTGCTATTGGTCACTGAAATATATTTAAGTAAATGTAAATTTTTAAAAATGTATGTATACACGTACATTAAAATTAGTGGTTTTTGGCCTCTTGTGTTAACTACCGACACGAACAATTTTCTCTGGCAAAATGTTTAATGATTTATCCCTGCACAAGTCTCTCAAATTCGATCTGTGTGAATAAATGTGAAAAATAAGAATGGTTGTAGAAGGTTAGGATATCCTAACTTAAGACGTTCCTAAGTTACCGTCGTGCCCTAAGTTGGTCTTAGGATGTTCCTAACTTTTTTCCTAAGTCATATCTTAGGAACACACTTAGGCCATATCTTAGGAAAGTTTCGTGAACATGCCTGCTGGTTCCTAAAAATTAACTGAGCTGCAAAATCAATCCAAAGCCTCATTGACTTTATTGATTTGATTATTTTTTATTAATTTCAGAAATGAAACTTAATGTAATTGAAACCGTTTTAAGCCTACTAGGGTCTTAAAAATTCATGCAGAATTCTTAAATTCTCAACTTGTATGTGTTGTGAAGGTAATTGATGTTGTTAATCAATTCAAAGTCTAACATCAAACTAGATGCATTCTATTGAGGTTACACAAAACACATATTATATAACATAGCCGTTATTACAGCAAAGAGATAATACCCAAAGGACAACCACAAAACAGGCCGCACGGTATCTTGACATCAGCTGATCATTAATAATTCACTATAACACGTGTTTTCTTCTTTGAGACCACTAGCTCTGAAATAAATTCTGATCACAATTCTTTTGGGAAATATAGTTGAAAATTTTGAAACAAAATAAAATTTAATAAAACTTTCTCTCACGTGGTCTGACAATTATCATACACGAACATACATGTATCTACCTAGATTTATTTCAGATCAATTTTCAGAACCAACGAGGCCGGCAACATGCAGTTTAAATATTTCGAGATAGAGAAAATAATTCTTTGTACTCTTGCTTGTATCCAAATCTCAAGCACTCAAAAACCTCGATGTTCAACTTTCGCGATGAATTTCTTTGGGTCACTTCACGAAGATCGAGCGAAGCCCCTCTGGGAAATTGAGAAGGAATCTATTGGTATGGTCATGCACACATGTTTTCCTAGATGTGAGAGGGACCAGCAATGCGTCGGGGTCGAGATTTGCACGATGCGACCAGACTTGTCACGGTGCAGGGGATGTTGTGAATGGTACGTGATTGACAAAGATGGAGGTCTCCCCAGAAATGCTACCGATGGCTGCAAATATTTTGAACTGGTATGTGATCTTAATTATATTTTTAATGGCTTTAACTCTGAAAAAAACATCCGACATGATTTTTATTGTAACGTAAATTAGATTTCGAAAAAAGGCGTCAAAACCGGTATTCCTATAAAAATCAAAGCTTCATTTGAAATTAATAATATGATCCCCAGACCGTTTTTCAATTTAATGCAGTATGTGTATTTATTTTCAAAACTATTTAATTTCCCGTTTTTGGCGACCACTTTCAAATCGTCAATGACATATCACGCAGAAATTATGTTCAGTAATGTTTTCTATTAGAAATGACTGACGGAAATAAAATAGCAACATTTTATTACTCTTTGCAAATTTTATGACAAGCCGCTTAAAACCTGGATAAGTATTCATTATTTAAGGAATAAGGAATCATTCCTTGAGTATTATGAGGTGATAATTTCGGTCGGGGCGTGGTCAAATCCAATAAAGCCCGAAGGGCTTTACGATAGATTTGACCACGCTCCGACCGAAATTATCACTTCATAATATTCAAGGAATGATTCCTTATTACTTATATTTACATGTATATTATTTCCAATTTGTACACTTTAAAACAACATCATTTTAAAACCACTATTTTTTATATAGCACATGCTATGTTTTACTATGCGGCGCAGCCAATACCGTTTTTCGGTTATGCTATAAGCCACGCCCATTTTGTGTCACTCATGTTTTATGAAGCTACTGGGTTTTAGGGTTCAAAATTGATTCGTAATGTTATCACAGACAAAGACAGTTGAAAATGTAAATATTATTTAAAAACCACTAAAATGATAAAAAATTGAGGTATTAATATGGTATAGGTAGCCCGGACGACAAATGGTCATACACTGTATGTACACATGCAGTACTTTATCATCATTTTATCAGTTCATATTGATTGGAAAAGATTATGGATGCAAACTATATGATCGATTAAATAAACTATAAATCATATCAATTTTTGTACCAAACAGTTTATCAGATTTTAGAAAATTAAAAATTCAATGATTATATCTTTAAGAATTAACATTATTTGATATGATGTTTTAACTATCATTTTCATGTATTTAGGAAGCCACATACATTTTACTACTTTCCTTTGCTTTAAGTCATATATCAGAGAATATAAATCCAGTACGGAATTCCGGTATTATCAACATTCTCAGTGTTGATAATGCTGGAAAAAAATAAAAATATTATATATATATATATATATATATATATATATATATATATATATATATATATATATATATATATATATATATATATATATATATCTCAAACGTTTGCGTTTATTCATAGAGCAAAGATAGTGTGGAATCAAGAGGAACCAGATGTAAGTATAAGATAACAAACAAATTTCACCTTGACTTCAAGATTGAATTAAATTCTTTCTTTGTCGGTTTTTTTGGATTATTACCATACAGTTACCTGTACTTTTCTTTTGCTGTTTCTAAAAAAAAAAAATCTGACTACTGTTCATATTTACCGAAACAAACAATGATTAATTTATGTAGAATCTAAGGGTTGCATGCGTTGCATTAAATACACAAGAATATCGTTATTAGATTATGTGTTTTTGGCAACAATTTTAAGCGTTATTACTGTATGAACTACCAAAGTACACATTGTATACTATGACGTTATACAGATGAAGTGTATTGAAAACCGTGACACGTATGTAATACATGTATAAAATCGAAAGTGTCAGTAGACATTTAATCCCTGGTAATCATTAAACATGACAAGTAGTTTTCTGATAAATCTTATCCCACTTTTTATGATCTATTCCGTATGACAGTATACATCCTTTTGTGGATGTCTTGCTTGATAACTATAGAGAAACTGCGAAAATAATAAAAAATAACTAAAACAAATGTCATGAGAGTTAATTCAATAGCTACACAATGTAAACGAGTATGCCTGGGGTAGGACAGTGTAAGTTTCATTCACCGCAAAACAGAGAATTGTCACAACGTAGTTTATACTAATACTTATTACCTAGCTACACAATTTATTTTTTATTTATTCATTTCTTTATCTTCAGATATCGTTACATTAAACGCGGTTAGAATATTTATGCATGTATTTTGTCAATAAGCCAATGAAATAGCGTGTTTCGAACATAATTGTTATTTGATGCAGTTTTTTTAATAAAAAAAAAACCAAACTATATGTTAATTGCATGTAACACAGCATTTTACGATAAACTTATAAAAATTATCATTTAATTATAATATACAGTGTCCGCAAACTCAAACTTGACAGCAGTAGCAAGTTCCACATTAGAGCTGACCAATAACAATTTAGTTTCCAATGTTCTTGATGGGATTCCCGACTGCAATATAAGTAATGTATACAGTTCAAATTTTGAACCAAATCCATGGCTAGAAGTAACACTGCCCGGGACAATAACGATTTGGAGAATAATCATCTACAATGGTGTATATGGTATTGGTAAGTATTGCTAAATATGGATCCATAGAAAACCGATAACTTTTTTTTTTTAAATTTCTGAAAAATCAAAATTGAAAAAAAAAATTGAATTCCTCACGTAAGCAAAAATAACTGATATTCATCATAAAAGACTGTGTGTCGCGGCAGGTCTAACAATAGAAATTGGAAATTAATTGGTGGTAGTCAAAAATGAATTCGAAATAATGCATACAGTCTTCATGCATTCATGACAGCTTGGACATTGTATTCTAAATTTTGTCTTGAAAAGGAATCATTTACAGTCCTTGCAAGTTAATCAAAGATATAAAAAGCACTAAAGATAATTATTTTATCATTATTATTTTTATGTCTTTTTGAAAAGAACTTTTGCAACGCAGCCAAATATATTGCACTTTGGTTTATGTATTTACATGTATTACATCAAATAAGTTCTAAGAAATAATCAACAACATAAATTCTCATTACCACAATGCAATTTAATCCATAATTATGTACGTACAGACAGATAATAACACATCTTTATCCTTTCACTTTTGCAGGTGTCGGTTTGGTCAACTTAAACGTCACGTACAGTAACAACGGTGTCACCGACATCTGCGGCTTTTATCCGGGTCTTTTGTCACATGAAGGTGATCTAGTTTCGTTCTACTGCCCACCGAAAGCTCATGCTACTACAGTTAAAATGCAAATCCAGTCCAAGCCGGGGCAACTTAATTTTCTATTTTCGTGTGAGGTTGAAATTTACCGGAAAGGTTAAATTCAATCCAATTCCATTCGATCCAATCCTATTTATTGTTCCTTATATTGAGCATCTGTAAGGTCTTACTGTTATCATACTCTTTCTTTTTGTTGACTTTTTAGCTCACCTGAGCTGAAAGCTCAAGTGAGCTTTTCTGATCAAAATTTGTCCGTTGTCTGTCGTTGGCGTTGGCGTTGTTGTTGTCGTTGTAAACTTTTCACATTTTCATCTTCTTCTCCAGAACCACTGGGCAGATTTCAACCAAGCTTGGCACAAAAGCATCACTGGGTGAAGGGTATTCATGTTTGTTCAAATGAAGGGTCCACATCCCTCTTTAAAGGGGAGATAATTTAGAATTATTGAAAAATTGTAGGTATTTTTCAAAAATCTTCTTCTCAAAAACTATTAGGCAAGAAAACCTGTAACTTGTATGGAAGCATCCTCAGGTAGTGTAGATTCAAGTTTATTCAAATCATGGTCTCCGGGGGTAAGGGTAGGGGCAACAATGGGGGGATGAATTTTTACATAGGAATATATATAGAGAACATCTTTAAAAATCTTCTTCTTAAAAACTATAAGGCCAGGAAAGCTCAAATTGGAGTGGAAGCATCCTCAGATAATGTAGATTCAAATTTGTTCAAATCATGGTCTCCGGGGGAAGGATGGGTCCACAATTTGGGGATGAATTTTTGCATAGTAATATATAGAGAAAATCTTTAAAAATCTTCTTCTTAAAAACTATTAGGCCAGGAAAGTTCAAATTGGAGTGGAAGCATCCTCAGATAGCGTAGATTCTAGTTTGTTAAAATCATGGTCCCCAGGGGTAGGGTGGGACCACAATTGGGGGATACATTTTTACATAGGAATATATAGAGAAAATCTTTAAAAATCTTCTTCTCAAAAACTATTAGACCAGAAAAGCTCAAATTGGAGTGGAAGCATCCTCAGATAATGTAGATTCAATTTTGTTCAAATCATGGTCCCTGCGGGAAGGATGGGGCCACAATGGGGGGATGAATTTTACATAGGAATATATTGAGAAAAACTTTAAAAATATTCTGGGAAAGTTTTCAGTCCAAAAAGCACTAACTTGTGTGAAAGCACGGGTTGTGCAGATTAAAGTTTGATCAAACCATGATTCCCTAGAGAAAAGTGGGGCCACAAAGTGGGGAGAAGGGTTATATAGGAATAGAGAAAAATCTTCTTACATGTACAACAACAAAAGGAGCTTGGTATTTACCATAAAAATATGTGGATTAAAATCAGCAGATATTTTAAATTTTTTGAGCAAGATCTACTGTACTTAGTTGTCAAGATATTTTGAATTTGATACTGTAATAGTAATTTGATCAGTGTTAAGGCTATTGTTGCTCAGGTGAACGATGTGGCCCCTGGGCCTCTTGTTTTCGTTATTGTCTAGATGTGTGATTTTATTGGTGGTTCAAAAGATATACACGACTCCTTAAGGAATGATAAAGAATGAAATTGTCCCAATACTACTATTAGATAGTTGTGCACATTTTCCTGTTTTTCTTGCCAGAAGTTTCCTAAAAGACATCAAAAATATAAAGATTGGATCTTTCAGGGAAAATAGATGTATTGGAAAAAGTGGGCAACACAAATTTCTTTCGTCATATATGGTTGTTGCTGGAAGCGAAACAAAATTTTAACTCTTTCAAGTTTTGCAGATTTTGAGTGTATTTTAAAGTCTGAATATATACCAACCGTATATGCTCCAACTTTAGAAAAAAACGTAGTATATTTTTTTTTCAAAATGTTTACTTAGGAAAGAAAGTTCACAAGTTGTATATTTGTAATCATGGGAATTTTTTTGTATGTAACTTTTGGTGGTCACCGAAAGTAAAAACGTAGAGGAAGATTGCACGTCATTCTCCAGCAATTTATTCAATAGCGCTTTCGCCCACTTTGCTTTCAGAGAATGTTAAACTTAACTCGTATGTATAGAGTAGTTAAACACGTACCCATTGTAGAACTGTCCACCCTGGTTATGTATAAATGACGAAATTATGACCTTTTCTTTTTCCATGTTGATTTATAATGACTTATGGAATTGAATTACGTATTTTCGACATGCCAATACATCGTACACTTGTTTGTTTGTCCATTAAGATATCTTTCAAACGTTTAAAAAATAAATGTTCTATTCTAGTCTCATCCACGTGTTCCTGAGTACCTATTATGAACTAGCCTCGCTCAAACAGACGTTTTGTCTGTGCACCGCTCTGAAACTTTGCTCAGGAATATACATGTATATTGTACTTGATTGAACGAGACTAAATATAAATGTGTTGTTAAAAAATGATAAAAATATTTAGAAGTAGAATATATGTTAGCAATGCTTCTCATTAATTTCAAACTTATTTAAAAAAAACAACAAATTATAAATAATAGTTGAACAAATAAGGAAAATCATATCATTAGGTATTTCATTCGGTATGATCATTTTGGTACCAGGTATCATCTTGCTTTAGACATAGCATGAATTTTAAACTCATGTTTGCATTTTTTGTTTTGTTATTTTCAATGTACTCCAATTGTTAATAAATATTCAATATAGGTTTTTTTTCTTGTTTATCATCTCAAATTCCTATTCTACTCAACCTGAGAGTTACGTTGGTGAGTAAAGGCTGCATACCAGTAGGGTAAATGTCATGCAAATGATATACTAGTACTTAAAATACATAAATAAAATGTTTAATCCATACTGGTGTATTTTACTGACTTCCCCCTATGCACTGATAAGATAATTTTCATCTTAGTGCAACTAATTGCTATGACGTCATAGTGAGGTGTAACGAATTCGACATTAGGTAACACGAAAGAGTAAGATTAATAATAAAATCACTTCCAAAATCCTAAACAAATAATCTATTTGATCAGAAATAAGACAAACATATATCGTCCTCTGTATTTTTGCCACATTTCTTGTCAAAAGTTACGAATAACCCAAAGGCCGACATTTGTGCACCTATATCATCAATGTTTGAAATTTTATGCCTCGTATTAATCCACAACTCTTTTAAATAAAGTAGGGTATGCCCTTGCCCAGAGCATTATAATATGACGTCATTATCTTTAACAACTCGGATAAGTTAATGACAGCAGAAAAACAGCTCTGGGCAATGGCATACTTAATAAATAAACAGCCATTTAAAAAGTTGGTCACGTGATCAAATCCTGTGAAGCCTGAAGGGCATCTCAGTAGATTTGATCACGTACCAACCAACTTCATATCCCAGTGATCTTTTTAACATTGCTGTTTATTACATATATTTACGATTGAGAAAGAGAAATCGTTCCAGAACTGTTAAATCTACTGAGATTTTATGTTTACAATAATCCAAGCGACAGGCGATAAGCGCCTGCTGTGATCATTGTGACGTCATGAAAAAGTTGAATTGAACGTTTTCGCTATTCTGTAGGTTCATATAAGGAAACATATTTGCAAATGAAAATATCCTACTTTATTTAAAAGAGTTGTCGATTTATATGAGGCATACAATTTCAAACATTGATGATATAAGTGTACAAATGTCGACTCGGTGATTTAATTATTAATCGTACTCTTTCGTGTTATCTAACGTCGAAGTTGTTTGAAACTTTTAATCGCATGCCCTTGCACCAAGCCGATTTCTTACAACTTATCCTTTCATTGAATACCCTGTTCGACGTCACCAGGTGGTGTTTTTGAACGAACGTTTGTTCATGTAAAATTCTTCGATATTTGTAAACAATTTCTATACTTAAAACGCAATTTGACTTAAGTTGAAAAATAAAACATTTGATTTCAAAATAAATCTTTTTTTACACTAAGTTGTATGTGCATTTTTTATACGTTGCCTTAACACATCCGCGTAACGAGTTGAGTACATATTTTTCTTGACATTTGCAAGTTGGCATCTAATATCAAACACATTTATTTGAGGTCATGTTAAAACTCAATATTGAAATCATAATAGATACAATAAAACAAATATAAATTAACGGCGTCTTGAGTCAGAGGCCGCTTTACGTGGACCGGTTTTGAACAATTCATTCACATTCAGACGTGTGAAAAGAAAATATGATTTTTCCGAGTGAAAAAATGCCAAAATAATAATAGTAGTGTATTTGAGTACATATACTGCACATTAAACATCACATAAAATGGTCGTTAAACGTAAAGTTAGCTCAATATTCAGTATTTAACATGGATGCCGTTGATATCAATGCACGTGGGATTCTCCTTTTTTTTCTCTAACTTTGAAAAAAAATTAACTTTATATGTATACTGTAGAATTTTCATGACATGTGTTGTCTATAGGACTGATCCCTTCTAACTCCGTGAAGAGTGATGCGATTGCACTGTTATTTTAAATTTTGGACAAAATCAACGCAATTTGAAATAAAATTAAAGTGTGTTTTTACAGTACATCAGCATGTTTATCATCAAAATATTTAACGCACTTTGAAAAAAATGTATTCATCACAAAATATGGAATTCGTTCGTAACTGATTTCCTATTTAGTCAGATTAAGTGTTTATATTTATTGTAAACACTGTTTAACATGGTGTAGCATCACTGGGAACGTAAGAGATGCAACCCAATTGTCAATATACTAATACTGTGGAATCATAATTGTTCATGGGGGACCAATGTTTGTGGCTTTCGTGGGTAACCCTTCCTCGCGAATTTACATCCCCACGAACGTGAAGGTATATAGTTAGTCAAGCATTTGCTTGATATAAATCAAAGTTATTTTGAACTTGCTACCAACAATATGACGTCCCTACTAACCAGGATAATTTTGGCTGCCCACTGGGCATTGACCCCGCGAAAAATAATGATTCCACAGTAGTAATTCATTTCTGTGTTAATTTCTTTTAATTAGTAGAAGTGAGCCTTATTTTGATGATTTAGCGAAATGTTTTAACAATAGCTTTAATAAACGGAAGTATCTATTTCTTAGCCCCAGCAAGAACTTCAAAGTATATAACATATCAAAGATTTTTTTTCACAATATTTATGATTGATTGCAGTCGACCATGACGACCACGCAGAAAATATATAAGCGAGGTTAAACCGGATGCTATCGGGGAAATATAGCTTGCACATGAGCTAGCCTGGTTCATGTGCGATATTATGGACAGCTAATAGAACCAAGGTAGCACACGTTTATCTGAATCGAGACAGGGATTCCATGCCATGCATGTAGTGCACATGTTCGAATAGGACACAGCCTACAGCTATTTTCCCTCTCTTATTCCTATTTTACAACAAAACATCGCACTAGTCAAACAACATATCCAACTACAGAAAAATCGATCAAGAGGGGACCGAGATATGACCCCTAAAATAACTCCTAACATAAAAATCAACTTTCTTTTGAATAGGTGTAAACATTGGCCTCATTGCTCAGTTTCCTTTAGTGTCTTTAATTAAAGATATTTTTTCTTAATTTTTCATGGCTGCATTTTTTAAACCTTCTTCTTTCCATCCTTGCCCTAAAAGGATTCCAAATTCGCCCTTTTAGAACCCCTTGAATCTTTTTTTAATAAAACGTAACTTTTTAGAATGAGTTTACGAGTCTTTGGGTCCCTTAATAAAGGGGCCAGTCCCTACTTATAACATCATGCGAAAGGTCTTAAGAATACAAACATGTTTTGTTCTTACACCCATCTAAAATTTTTGTTCATTTTCGAGATAGAATTGAATATTTTAGGGCTAGTCCTGTATATAACTAATGGGAACAGAGAGCAGTGTTTCGATTAGCAGAATCGATTAAATTCATCCATGCAGACATTTTCTCTTCAACAATGCTTAAAAAAATATATCTCCTTTGTTATATATATTGCGTCAAAGTTTAAGGCCGTTGGCCTCTTAAACTCTCTTATTACGCCATAAATGGGTGTGGCAATGAATTTTTCAAACAGGTATTGTTTCGATAAACAACTTTGCTTCAATAATGCATTACAAAATCTTTTCAAGTTATTTGTAATATCATTTACGAGTCCTATGTTTCCTAATTAAAGGGGTCAGACCCTTTTCCTTAATTTCATAGGAAAGGTCTCTCGAATACTAACAATTTTTGTTCTGAAACACATTTAAAATTGTTGTTCGATTTTTTTTTGTGATTGATTAGCGGTCAGCCCTGTAAGTCCTTGATAGGGACAGAGAGTGGTGTTTTGATAAGTGGAATCGATTAGAATCATCAATTAAATTTTTTTTTCTTTTTACAATGCTTAACAAAATATGTCTCCTTTCTAAATATGTGTCAAAGTTTAAGGACTTTGGTCCCTAAAAACCCCTAAATTACGTAATAAAAAGGTCTGACAACATATTTTTCAGATAGTCATTGTTATGATCAACAACTTTGCTTTTATAATGCATTACAAAACCTTGATGGTTTTTATTTTATTTGTAATAGAATTTACGAGTCTCTGGGTCTCTACTTCAAGGGACCAGTCCCTTTTTCCTGACTTCATACGACAGAACGTTTTCTTTCTTCACCACTTTTTAATAAATGTCTTTACAAAATATCAACAATTAAATAGTGCATTTCTTCAAACTATAGTCTACCTATATTCAAAATTTTAATTTTTTGGTATTAACTTTGCTCCGATATGTCCGGTTTTTTGATAACATTCAGCAAATTAAAAACCCCAAATATAAGATGCCTTTAAATCTTCAATACAAATTAAATGTACATATTAATGAAATTCTTTGTAGAGCTATAAACTGTATGTTGGCCGTCAAAATAAATAATGCTAGGTATCCATACTCAAATCAAAAAAATCATTGTAAATAATAATAATATATATATATATATATATATATATATATATATATATATATATATATATATATATATATATATATATATATATATATATATAATCCAAAATGAGTGAAAGGTGATATCACACAGTATAAATAATCAAAAAAGAAAAAGAAAATGAACAGTTCAAACGTATTATTCACTAGCGCTTTCTGGATTTACATCCTTCTTCAGGTGAACGTACGTTCACCTGAAGAAGGATGTAAATCCAGAAAGCGCTAGTGAATAATACGTTGGAACTGTTCATTTTCTTTTTAGCGCTTTCTGGATTTACATCCTTCTTCAGGTGAACGTACGTTCACCTGAAGAAGGATGTAAATCCAGAAAGCGCTAGTGAATAATACGTTGGAACTGTTCATTTTCTTTTTCTTTTTTGATTATATATATATATATATATATATATATATATATATATATATATATATATATATATATATATATATATATATATATATATATATATATATATATATTTAAGGAGATCGTCACAATGATTTTGTTTCATTCGCATAGATATAAATGTATATCGATGTCACCTGCCAATTACTTTTTATCAGGAACAACTTTATTTATTATTGTGACATTGTTCCTAACAATTCGTGTATTCTTATCTCTGTAGCAGTTTGTATTCTGTTAAATTGATACTTTGTGAGTGACTGTTGGTATGAGTAAAGTGCAGATTGGATGTTCCCTGTGATCTGTTGACAGATCCCTAGGATCTCCCAGGAGATGTCTCTGTAATAATTATTTACATACTCTCCCTGATCATGGTGGACTAGGATCTGTAGTTCATCCAGAGCTGCTTGTGATAATGTTGTATCAATGTGTCTATAACACAAGAACTCTAGAAAATGTATCAACACAAACACTGGGATACATGATATGTCATTGTCGTTCTGTCGAGCAGACCGTTGTTCTGGAATTAGTTCATTGATATAACAAATTTTATTGTAAAGTATAATATCCATCGCAACAGCCTGTTTCATCTTTGTTGACCAGGATTTGCCCCCTAAAGCCTCAATATAGCTCTCTTTGTTCCACAATATCCCATACATCAGATATGGCTTTTCTAACCTGATCTTTGTCATTTTTATAACAGAAGCTGCTTCCTTGTATCTGAGTGAATTGTAATAATACATGGCAATGTACAACGGGTCAGAAATACATCCAAACTTAGCTGCGAATTTCAGAATGTGACACGATATTTTGTCAAAAATGTACAGCTGTCTGTTGACGCTTTTGTTAGCAGACATATTGTAAAGATAAAAAGCAGTACACTGAATGATGATTACCGTAAGTCTTTGTAAACTTGCAAATTCATAGTGTGTCAATGAAGAATAAACCAAATGTTCTATTATCTGTATGGCTTTGATGTAGCTACATGGGGCCTTGAGGCGCAACGGAATAAGAAACTCGTTGATATGTTCTGCATCATTCTTAATTTCATCCGATATAACATTTTCATCTATGCAAATTAAAAGTATAGGATTGTATAGGACATTAATGATGTGTGATCTTATAGTAGAACTCTGTAAGAGACAGGTCAGACCTTTTTTGTATAACTCTTGCAACTGTAGAAACAAAATAATCTGTATCGAACCATAAACCTTTGCCAAAAATAAGTTGTTTTGTGGGATAAAAAAGTTTGGACATATTCCCTCATAAACCCATTTAAGAAGAAGTTTAAAGCAAGACCAGAAACCGACCAGAAGATTTTGTGGACACCATTTAAGTAGTGTGTTTTGCTGAATTGCCCAGAAAACTGCTGTCTTTATATGATATGAACACAATAATTGACTGGTTTCTTCAGATTGCTCGTTTATAACTTCTTTTAAAAAGAGTTTTAACAATCCATAAGTCAGAAACTGACAGTGATTCATCGCCTGCACACATTTGTATTCTGCCTGAGAGAAAGAAATTCTCCATTCTTCATTTTCGTGGAGTCCTAACGGGTGTCCTATAGCTACAAAGTGACATTCGCTTTTTAGGATATCATCAACAACGTAAGGATTAGGCCATGAGTGACATCTTTCTTTCCATGATAATGCATAAGTAGGCCAAACGTCACATACGTAACAGTGGGCTATGTCATAATTAACGCCTATGACTACCCCGCTACTGCAAGGTCCATGAATAGTAGAATTAGGAAATGGATTTGAGAGAGTTTCTTGTCTGTGTCTCGAACTTGATATGTAGACATTGTCGTTCATTCTGACTAATGTTGATAGGACTAAAGCGTTTGTTCGCGGTGTCAGTAACTGAAGTAATGTAAATCCTGGTGGACTCTCAGAATTGTCAGAGAGAATCAATGTTGTAATGGCTGTGTTGTAAAACTCAGACTGAGAAAGGTCCAGGATCACTCGGTGGTTGTTTGGCCAGATCATGTAGTCTATATCTGATCCCACCATTCTGAACCCTTCTCTATGGCTGCCACTCATCATTTTTATGTTTATATCGTTATTTGCTACCCCTTTCTGTACTATCTCCGATAAACCAACCGACGCTCTTCTAATTGCAATCTGTTGTGAGGTTCCCACTATCTGACACATACCCACAAACACCGACTCTGATACTTTCTCCATGCCTTCACGTCTGTTAAACAAATATAAATACACATGTATAAAAATTACTCTCTAAATAAGATCAGCGGTATGTAAATCGTTAGACATTACTCAGTTGTATGTTGTTAATAAAAAGTTCATAACACTTTAAAGTGCTGGGTAAATAATAATTAAAACCGACATTTGCAAGTTCAAACTTTTAAATAAAAAAACATCCTCATTTTGTTGTTGATACTATATGCAAAAGTGAATGCAGTTCTTTTTTTTCCTCTGTTATGTTACGGTTATTATTTTTGACTTTCTGTCAAACATATCCTTGACATGATGCCTTTTACATCACATGATCTCATTCTAAAAAGAAGATAGGGGGATACGGTGGATAAAATGCCTACTGTTTACTAGTATTAGGATGGATACAAAATTGGAAAATAATTTTACAATAAACGATTAATCGATAGAATCGTCAAATTTGCATATTGAAGTTATAAAAAAGTCACTAAGTATTGTGTTAAACTGGTGTACACGTTCCAAAATCTTCATATCTTTATAACTTCAATCAGCAACATTGACGATTCTATCGAAACATTGTTCAAAACAATGTACAATATTTAAAATAAAATCGACTTGTATTCCATATATACCGGTAGGTTCAATACTTAGAATGTATTGTTTTAAACTGTTGTAAACGTTCCGAAATCTTCAAATTTCAATACCTTTAACTTTAAAGAGTAGATCTGCGCATCATATTATTTTCATTGTCTAATAAAGGTTAAATGGACAACGAACCAATTCAAATAACAAAATATTGAAACGATGACCCATGGCCACTGTACATTAGAAATATAATTTCTACCCCTCAACGATCGAATGTTTTAGGAAATTAATAGATCTAAATATGAAATTTTCTTGTGACTGAAATAGATAGGTCAGGTTGCAGCATTATAATTTAGGTAACCTTATAGAACTATGTTTTTATGTTGAGGGTTCGACACCACCAACAATTATGATGGCTGGATGGCCGAGAACAGTTTTAGACAATTATTCCCCTTATGAAGAGGAGCTTTTTATAAATATATAGCAAAATATTCAAATTTAAAAACATATGGATTTTTTCTTTATTGAAGGATAGTTAATAGCTTAACAATTCTTAACCATAACATTTAAGGATTTTGTTTTTAGTCTGTTAGAAAATTCAGACTGAATAAAGTAGGAAATTGTGCTTTTGCAAAATTAGTTTATATGATTGAAAATAGATTTTAATGTAAGAATAAAACAACACAAAACTTTTGATTTATATATTAAGATTACACCGATTGGCATTTACCTCATCTTATTCCTCCATCTTCTTTGATTTTTCAGGAGGAATTAATAATTTAATTTTCATTTTTTTTATTAAGGCGTCGAGCTAATGCTCGGCAGCCTTCTAGCGATCGTCTGGATTGGCAATCGTCCAAAAATTCATGCACTGCACCGCCTTTTTGATGCGCATAAAAAAATAAGTTCCTTGAAGTTTTAAACGTAATACAAGATTTGTATTCCTTTTATTCAACTAAATTGTGTACAAGAAACCCAACTTTGCCTCCCTGGTTATTGACAACTCATTGCATTAGTATAAATTTGCTTAATCAAGAAATGGCGGATGAATACAATAAGGTGCAATGTAAACATTCACTAAAATATTATTTAAGTTTATCGCTTACATTTTGATTGGAGACTGTGCCCGATAGAAATAAAATTTGATATGTAAATGTATTTGTTATCGGGCATGGTCTTCAAAATAATTGTAAGCGATAAACTTATCTAGAGATTTTGTTGCAATTAATAAACACGATAATGCAGTTGGTTTGGTCGAGCATTTTAGATAGCACGTGTTGTGGATTTGTTTGTAAACAACCATAGCATAGGTAATCTTGTTTCAAACGGGAATTGAAATAAATAAAAGTATGTTTTATTATTATAATTAGGGACACACTGTTAATGTATTCAAATTATGAGCCTGTGAAATATGCAAAGACTTTTTAAAGCAGAAAGAAAATAATAATTTTTTTTTAACTTTGAAATTTCTTCGATTTTTGTAACCATGATAAGTTATTGTATTATAAACTCATCACTACATATTTTATAACGAAATATACTGATTATTGTTTTTGAAACAGCACAAAACGTAATTCATTTCCTTTTTTATTCTAATATTATTTGATAAACGACTATATATATTAATACAGAATTTCAAATTATTGATATCATTCTATATAAAAGAAAATGTCAGCTTGACGCCTTTGTGGCCGTTCCGGCCTTTGATTTTTTAAGCAATAATTTATAGAAGGTTAGATTCTTAGCAGATCTAATCTAATGTTTAGATATGAAACTCCGATGATTTAGTTTCTGATGAAAAGAAATGGAGACAACAATTTTGGATCATGAAGAAAAAATAACAGCTGCTTTCGGTTTCAGAGATTTGGATTATATATTTTTGATTCCTGAGAGAATGATTAATGTAAAAAATGACTCGCTCTATTCCCTTCTCCTGATTAAGCCAATCTGCATGAATGAATGATTGAGATACGGAAGAAGACTGATCAATTGTTAAAATAGTAAACCCTTGGTAAAAGACTGTATGTGTTAGGATGGAATTTTATTATATATACATGTACATGTATTTTGAAAATTTATTACGGCAGTGTACAACAGATAACCGAAAAAGTTTTTTTTTAATGATTTAAAGAATATACCTGCATCTTTCCTTCCCAAACATCATATATATTCCAAAAACTAATATAAACAGAGTTTAGTCATATTTGTTTTATCATTTACCCCATCTTTTAAAGTAGTAAATATTCACAAAGTAAAAAGATAAACAAAAAATTGAAGGACCAGCTGACAGCTAATCAGTGCAGTTTATGTGATACCGGTATTTTGTTGTACAAACATCAATAAACCCATGAGCTGTTGTTCGTCATTTGTAAATTGTTGAACTAAATGATTTTACCGACAAGGCTTTTAATTGCAAAATTGTTATTCGAAATATCTAAAAACGGGTTCTTTCGTCAATGTAGCATCGAGCTTAACCAGGTTATAGCAATTATCTATCATATTTTAGGGTCTTAACAATTTTGACTGTTCCCTGCATACTATTTTTCTTCAAAGTGTTTTAATATCGATCTATCAACGCACTTTGAATTTCTTTTTTCAAAGAGCGTTGACTTGATTCCAAATTTAACGCACTTTGAAAATATTTTTCAAAGTATCTGTCATTGTATAATCAAGGTTCAATGAAAAACAAACCGGTTTTAATCAACAATCTGATGAGATGACCCACTACACGTTAATAAGATCTTTTTTAACCTAAAATATCGAACGTTTAGAAATGTAATACAAGTCTGTAAATTCGTCGCTTAAGGCACACATCTTTTAAGAGATTGCGGCCATTCTAAGAATATAATGATCTCCTATGAAGAACTATTTTTAAAGATTAACGAAAATGTTCAAATCATAATGCTTAAATATAATTATGACCTTTTTTAAACTAAAGAAAGGTTCATAGCTGATCATGAAAAATTCATATTTTAAAAATTTAAGGTAAGTCTGATGGCTAACTAGTTGATCACACAGCCTCCTTAAATATAGCACTTTTTGTTACTAAAATAGCTCAATGATAAGACATCATGCATTAACACTGTGAGTAACAAATATGCCAGTGCTAAGATGGCATCTTTGCACTCGTTTACGCTGTATATGTGGAACAATTCAAATATGCCATATGATAGACCATTGCTTTAAGAGTTTTTAACAACCTTTTTTATTCAAATGATTTTAAAATCCCATTAGAAAACTTAATTTGCTTTAGGAAAACTTCGGTAATTTTTTTTCTCCTATAGGAAATACATATAAACTCCTTTTCAATATTCCTGTATAACAATTATTTCTCATAGGCAATCATTATTTTCCTATGCATGGGATATTAATTCTTAAAGGTAAAACGCTCACCTGGCATGTGACACACACTAAAAATAAAAGTGGTTATATACTTCTTAGATAATGGTACATGTATATATATATATATATATATATATATATATATATATATATATATATATATATATATATATATATATATATATATATATATATATATATCCACCTTGGCACTGGCATAATTATCCGGGACGGTGTTTCTTATGTAATCTTATAGAACGAGGCTGTTTTATGTTGAGGGGTCGTCATCACCAAAACCTAAGGGGGCTGGGTGGTCGCAGTCATTTTTAAACTACATTTATTTCTATGAGAAAAAGAGCTTTTATAAATTACATAAAATAATATCAATACATTAGATTTCAAATATATGCATTTTTTTTTTACGAAAGCGAAATTTATAGCTGAACAAATCATAGCTTAAAATTAAAGGCAAATCTAAAGGTTAATTTGTTGACCATCCAGCCTCCTTAAGGCATTTTTTATTATTGCGATTGATATATTAAAATATTTAAAACTATATTCTGGAATCATATCTTGATTACAACTTGCCATGTTGAATTATTAATTCAATGTATAACAATGCATTAATGATTAATAAGATAATCTTAATCAATTCCTAGAGTAAGGTCAAAATTAATCGAACACGTACACAGATTTTCATAAATAAATTAAATAAAAACTGTGTAAAATGTAGAATCATTAGGTATATTAAATATATAAACTTACGTTCCGTCTGGAAAGGACTCCATTTTAAAAAGAAGTGCATATGATCGTGGAGATTCTACGTACATGTATTTAAGTATTGTAAAGCAATTATTTCCTTATTCATGAGAGAAAAAAATCAGTTGTTACTTCATGATAAAAGGAAATCACGCCTTGTTGAATTATGATAGAAGGATTACAACTTTTTGGTTTCTGATATACGGATAATAAATATTTGGGTTTCCTTGGTTTCTGATATACGGATAATAGATATTTAGGTTTCCTGAGGGAGAGATTAAAGTTCTTGGGCGGTAATGAGAGAGGGATTAAGGTAAACACATTGATGCGATATATTTCGCATACATGGTTTTACACCTGATCACTGTCCTGGTAAGAGTATATCGACCGAGAACAAAGGCATTGAATTTAATGTCATGTTATAACGTTTTACAGCGTGGCAATAAATGCAACAAATTCAAAAACATGACAGTTGTGATTTTTGTATATTTTGCTTAATCGGTCAATTCAAAATTTAGCGTCATGTTGTAAATTGTGAGTAAGGTCAAACTTAATCGAACACGTACACAGATTTTCATAAATAAATTAAATAAAAACTGTGTAAAATGTAGAATCATTAGGTATATTAAATATAAACTTAATGACGTCGCAGGCATGCCCGTGTACGTGAAACAGTCTCGCTCTCGTCAAGGCAGAGCAGCCGTCCCGTGCTCGAATTTCATCAGTGATGCAAATTACCTTCTTTTGAAGAAAAAGCAAAGATTTTGCAATGTTACGAAAAAGAAAAAATGTAACAATGTCAGTCATTTAATATTAAATCTTCCAATTGTTGAAAATTGTATCATGTAAGTAGAACGTAGTCATTTTTAAAAAAAATATTCTTAAGTAATAATGATCGGCGGGACGTGATCAAATCAATCATAACGCCCCTCGGGCTTTTTTGGTTTTAATCACGTCCCGACCAAAATAATCGCCTTATACAACTTGAAGAATAACTCTTTACTCTTTAAATAGTTTTTTGTTTGTTTGTTAAAGATTTTTTTTAATCTATAGTATCTATATAAAAAGCTACGCATTGAAAAAAAACTATGGGATATTTCTTCCTTTAAATTAAATCCTGATATCTATTTATAGTGCGATATTTTTCCTCTCTTTTTTTAGTATAATTATCAATTAAATTAGCTCATTTTATTCATAAGCAATAAATTATCAATAGTATTTCATGATTGGATTGTAATTCATTATTTAGAAAAAAACAGAACAAAATACCATAGATGGCATAGTGTTTATTTTATCTCAAAAAGTGTCATACATGTTGTGGCATAATTAAAATTTGTAAAACATGTATCAAAATATGATCTTTTAATGTGTTTATGACATTCAGACGATACACAACCCAAAATGTAAGATGACATAAAACATTCTCTACACATGAAATATTTATTAGAGCTTCAAACTGCACAGGTATATTGGTCGTCGAAAAAATGCTTGGTGGGAGAGCTCAAACAAATAAAACACTGTACAAATAACTATTATTATATTGATACCATAAAAAGCAGGATGTAACTCAGATACCAAGTGATGTGAAGTCGTCACATTGTATTTTATTTTCAATCGCAATAAGATATACACATCGTATTGAATTTTTAAATTATTTCATTGTGTATATTAATGTCACTTGTCAATCAATGGCATTCTATTAGGGAGTGATTTTTCTGGAGTTTTTATTCACTGTTGTGACACTGACCCTATTAACTCGTATATTGCAGTTTGTATTTTGTTAAATTGATTCTGTGTAAGTGACTGTTGGTATGAGTATAGAGCAGATTGGATGTTCCCTGTGATCTGTTGACAGATCCCTAGAATCTTCCAGGAGATGTCTCTGTATTCATCAAGATATGGTCCCGGATCATGGTGGACTAGGACCTGTAGCTCATCCAGAGCTTGATATTGATGTGTCAATATGCCTGTACACAAGAACTCCAGAAAATGTAACACCACAAACACAGGCATAACTAATAACTTCCTGTCGTTCTCTACTACAGACTGTTGTTCTGGAATTAGTTCACTGATATAACCGATTTTATTGTGAAAAAAAAATGTCCATTGCTACAGCCTGTTTCATCTTTATAGACAAGGATTGGCCACATAAAGCTTCGATAAAGCTCTAAATGTTTAACTGCCTCCTATGCATAAGATATGGTTTTGCTAACTTGATCTTTGTCATTTCTATAAAAGATGCTCCTTCCCTGAATCTGAGTGTTTTATCATAATAAATGTACAACAGGTCAGAAATACACCCCAACCTAACAGCTAATTTCAGCATATGACACGATATCTTGTCGAAAATGTATAACTGTTTGTTGACACCTATTTTGGCAGAGACATTCTGGAGTAGAAAAGCAGTACACTAACTGGTGAAGACTGTATGGTTTTGTAAGGGAACAGCTTCACTGTGTGTCAAGGAGGAATTTATCAAATGTTCTATTGTCTGTATGGCTTTGATATAGTTAGTTGGGTAATTAAGATTCAACCTTTCAAACCCTTCAACATGTTCTACATCAATTTCAACTTCACACAACATTTAATTTTCATCACTGCAAATCAAAAGTCTAGGATTGTACAGGACATCAATGATATAGGATCTTATAGTGGAACACTGAAAAAGACAGTCAAGACCTTTCTTGTACAACTCATGCAACTGTAGAAACAAAATGTTCTGTATTGAACCATGCACTTTTGCAAGAAAAAGGTTGGGACATATCCCTTCATACACCCATTTGAGGAGAAGTTTAAAGCAAACCCAGAATCCGACCAGAAATATTTGTGGACACCATTGAGATAGTGTGTTTTGTTGAATAGACCAGAAAACTACTGTCTTTATTTGATATGAACACAACAGTTTGTTTATAACTTCTTTTAAGAAAACTTTTAACAATCCATAAATCAGAAATTGACAGTGGTTCATCGCATGCACACTGTTGTATTCTGCCTGAGAAAAAGAAATTCTCCATTCTTCATTTGTATGAAGTCCTTATGGGTGTCCTATAGCTACAAAGTGGCATCCGCTTTTTAAGATATCATTAACAACTTATGGATCAGGCAATGATTGACATCTGTTTTTCCATGAAGATGCATAAGTAGGCCAAACATCACAACGCCTAGATATACCCCGCTACTGCAGGGTCCATGTATAGTAGAATTAGGCATTGCTTTGGATAAGTTACTTGCCTGTGTCCAGAACTTGAAATGTAGATTTTATCGTTCATTCTGACTAATGCTGATATGACTAAAGTGTTTGTTCGCTGTGTCAGTAACTGAAGTAATGTAAATCCTGGTGGGCTCTCAGAACGGTCGGAGAGAATCAATGTTGTAATGGCTGTGTTGTAATACTCAGACTGAGACATGTCCATGATCACTCGGTGGTTGTTTTACCAGAGCATAAAGTCCATATCTGATTCCGCCATTCTGAACTCTTCTCTATAGCTTCCACTCATCATCGTGATTCGCTCATCGTGAGCTGCTACTCGTCTCGTTACCATCTTTTTTATGTCACATGACGCTCTTCTAATTGCAATCGGTCCCCACTCTCTGACACATCCTCACAAACACTGACTCGGACACTCTCTCCATGCCATTACATCTGTTAAATAAATATGTATAGATGAAAATTACTCTACATAAAAGATCAGCGGCATTTGAAACGTTAGATATATTCCAGTTGTGATGATATTTATAATGTACTGAAAATGTTTATTCTTCTTTTTTTTTCCCCCCAAAACTTTGTTATGCATTAATTTTTTTATCATTAAATCATCTTAATTTCATCAAGGTTTGCTAGCTTTAATTATAAATCTATAAACAGAAAAAAGAATAAATATAATTCATATTTTCCTTTTTATGATTAATCTATCTAATTTCGTGTCGATAAATATATCCCTGAATGATTTTTTTCATAGATTTGATATCATTTTCTGCAGAAATAATTTAACCTTCATATCTCTTGAACATTCATGCAAAAAATGCTTTGAGAAAATTCATTTCAAGTGGGTTATCAGAAGCTATATGCACGTTACCCAATGTATTTGAATTTCAATAAATTACGTTTGAAATTTGTTATTGGCTTTCTACTACTTCGACGAGCCTAAGAATGCAATTTCCTATATAATCGTTTTAAAAATACACTTGCTGACATAAAACATTTTGGCGTATGTTTATATACTTAAAGGGGTATACTAAAATATAATTTTATAAAACAATTTCGATGAAAATCAGGACTATTTTTATTGTAACTCATTATTACGAGGAAATACAAACAAGATGTCCGAGGAACGTGTCGTCTGACCTTAAAATTAATTACTTTTTGCAGTTCTGTGATAAAAATTATATTTTATATCATATCATCTTAAGGTAGTCCATCCATACAAAGGTGAATTTAACAATTTTGATTAATCTATACTACATCAAATACATATTTTGAAGCTAGTTTAAGGCTGACATAAACCAAACTTGGGTATATGTATGTAGTCAATTAAATTAACTTTTTGCACTTAAAACTTTTATTAAGAGTTGTTTGCCCTTTAGGAAAAGAATTTAAAAAATCATTTTCTGAAAATATGTATGGTAAACTATAATTTACTTGTACTAAAGAAATATATTTAAAAATGCATTTTTCCCATAGACTTCAATGTTTACTTCAGCATTTGATAAATTAATCAAAATTATTTTTTTTAAAGATTTCATAGGTGAATCTTTATTATTTAATAAACTCCTTAAAATCACACTAAGATTTTAGTGATCAAACTTGCAATCTTTTAGATATGATATATGATAATTATGGATGGACTACCTTAATGAAAACTTGTTATGTATGTTATGTAGAACTAAATCAGTAACTCGGTCTATAACACTGTATTTTTCATATTATTTGCTAAAATAAGTATTATTTTCACCTAATAATAACTCAATGCTAAGATAAATCATATTTTAAAATTTATAGAAGATCTGATGTTTATTGTTTTTATCATTTAGCTTCCTTCAACGAACCCATCATCAATGCTGAGAGGATTCCGTTGTAAAGTAAGATACATATAATAGCGAAGATACTACATCTTTAAATATGAAATTGTGAGGAATTTTTCCTGATTAAATCCTTTAGTTTCTAATGAAAAGAAGTGGAGATAAATATTTTGGATCATGAAGGGAAAACTACACCTGTTTTCGGTTTCAGAGATTCGGATTTTATATTTTTTTTATTCCTGAGAGAAGGATTAATGTTAAACGTGACTCGATCTATTCCCCTTCTCCTGATTACACGGAAGACAAACTACATGAATGAATCATTTAGACAAGGAAGAAGACTTTGATCAATTGTTAAAATAGCAAACCCTAATTAATGGATTTTAGGCGTTAGGGTGGAATTTTATTATATATACATGTACAAGTATTTAAAAAAATTATTAAGGTATTGCACAACAGATTACCCCAAAAGTTTTTTTTAATAATTTAATTTTTCTAACAATTCAACATTTTTCGTTTTGAAAAAAAGACCAACCTATAAATATTTAAGATTGAAAAAAAATATAACCTTACTTCGCCTTCATCTCGCTATTACCTCCTTACAGTGGAGTGTAAAATTATAGAAATCTGTAATTTAATAGACTTTGCTTTGCCAATAAGTTTCTTTTAAAGGTATATTTGGCGTATTTTTAGTGAATAACAATAATAAGATCTGATTTCTTGTTTCGTGACTTTATTTATAGATAGGAAATACACATAAATTATGCTGTAAATGGATTTTCGTTTAGAATAATTTTTTAATAAAGAATAAATAAACACTCCCAGTACATGCATCTCTCAGGAAGAGGGGTATTTTTTTCGTTTACCGTGTCGATGGTTTTATCTTTATTACACATAATTGACGATTTATATTGTTCTTCATTAATGAGTATCGGAATAATAATGCTTCGAGTATCATCTGATATCAGAATTAGCTAATTAATTAATTAATTAAGACATAAAAAACGTGATTCTAATTTTTGAAGAAACTGTCCCTCCATCGTGTTTTCAATGCTGGGTTTTCCCGCACTCATTCGCAGTGGCGTTTTAAATAACGGATAAAATTAATATTCATCAGACGTGTAGAAAAGTTATGAAACAAATAACTAAAGACAAAAAATATTTTATATGCATAGAGTCTGTGAAACATCTTATTATAAAAAGTATGATGTATATTTTTACTCATAATATATGCTACTATTTACACAGAAGATAATCTTGTCATAAGCATGCACATCTGCTTGAGAAAAATAAATTTTTCATTTTTAATGTCAACGGACTCAAAATGCTACAAAATGACATCCATTTCTAATGGAATATTAGGATGGAAAAGAAATTTAAAAACACTTTTAAAAAATCAAATCAAATTTAACAATAATTCTATTATAAATTGTTACAAAGATGTATAAAGAACATTTGCATCGATTTGTAACTTTAAATTTTTTTTAAAAATATTTTAATTTAAACTGGTGTAAACGTTAAAAAATCTTCAAATAAAGACATTTGATAAACCTTAATCCTTTAATTTTAAAGATTGGTCTGCGCTCTGGCAGCGCAAATTTTCAAACTATGTTAAATTGTGGACAACTCAAACGCTCTTTGGAAAAAAAAAATTAAAGTGCGTTGTGATAGTGTAAATGTATCAGCATTTTTATCATCAAGACATTTAACGCACTTTGAAAAAATATATAAATCACAAAATATGGAATTTGTTCTGAACTGATTTCGTATTTAGTCAGATTAAGTCTTTGTATTTATTGTCAACAATGTTTAATATGGTCTAGTATCAGTAATAAGGAGGAGTGAACAACAAGCGATACAACCCAATTTTCAATATGCCAATACTGTGGAATATTAATTGTTTGTGGGGACAAATGTTCGAGGCGTTCGTGGGTAACCCTTCCCAACGAATTTACCTCCCAAAGATTGTGTATAGTTAGTCAGGCTTTAAATAAAATTATATTGAACTTGCGACCAACGAAATGACATCCCTACGAACCAGGGAAATTTTCATTGGTCCCCCGCGAATAAAATGATTCCACAGTATTCAAATTGATTTCTTAAATAACACACCTGCATCTTTCTTTCCTAAACATTATATAGATTTCAAAAACATATATAAACAGAGTTAAGTAATCTTTTTATCATTTCTTCCATCTTTTTAAGGAGTAAATATTCAAAAAGTACGAGGATAAACAAAATTGGCGGATCAGCTGACGGCTAATCAGTGGAGTTCGTGTGATTCCAGTATTCTGATGTACAAATCTCAATAAATTCCAATAGCAGTTCCACTAGACTTCAAAATACTAATTGGTAATAATTTTAACACATACACATTAAGTAGTCTTATTTATTGTACTCTAAAATATCACATTCTTATTAACTCTTTTATCAGAGACATACATATGTATGTTATATGTCTCTGCTTTTATTGATCATTATATATTTTATAAGAATTCTCATTTTTAATGTAGGTGCACATGTGGAAACTGTGTAATGTACCAACAGCAACCGAGTGTGTCTGCTGTAAGGATATAGAAAAAATCAATCTCTGATGGAAGACCATGAATCTCCTGACGACTGCGTTACATTTCACCCTCGGTTTCACCCCGCATGTCTATAGACAGACACCAATATTTACATGTCCCATGCACAAGAGTTATATGTAACTTTAAGGGGTTGGTAAAAAGCGTCAATAAATGGGTAACATAAGTGAACTTTATTTAACACTCCTCAAACATACGCCACACCATAATTTTGTAGTGTCGGTATATATATATATATATATATATATATATATATATATATATATATATATATATATATATATATATATATATATATATATATGATGAAACATCCCAATAATGTCAGGTTTATTTGTTTTGTTTTGAACAATTAAAAATGTATTGCTTGGAATTTTAAATTAACAACTTTGTTCTAACCACATAAAGGTAGTTCACAAATATAATACATTTTTAAAATTAAAGCCAATTTTATTTGAAGTTTTTCTATAAATATACATACTAAGGTTATTCCATTTAGGTTTCCACATTTTCATAACAAAACACAGACATCATATGAAATAACACTAATCTTTTTTTAAATAATGATTTGTTAGAAGAATTCTGTGAAGAATTCTATATTATAACCATTGAATTGAAGTGTCAGTAGATGTCTTAAAACAAACTTTAAAACATCTTTAACACAATTATTTATATATGTATCCAAGTGAAGTGGTAGTTCAGTGTTCCATTTTGGATTTGCATTGGGAACAATATCTTTACTATTAATGGAACGTTTTTCATTCAACAATATATATATACAGAATAAAAAGGAATAAATGTGTACAATGTTTTATCACATCAGATCTATTAACTGACACGGTTATAAGGATTGTTTTTAATTTTTCTTCGCAGATTATAAAGCGTGGTTGCCTCAAAACAGGTTATAACGGATAATTTGGACAACAATTAAAAACCTTCCTTAAAATAAATATATAATAATAATAATATTCCAACAATATAAACTTTAAAAAGTAAACATTGATATCAGAGTGTTTTAAAATACAATGTTTATTTGTATTTCTATATATACAATTAGTAACTATTATTTAGCTTATTGTATTTAATATAGGCACTGTATACCAGGAAATTAACTCGCGGAGTTAATTTTCGCTATAATCGCTGAAATAAAAATTCTGCGAATTAACATCAAGTTAATAATTAATCGAATAATGATAAAGAATTAAAGATGGACTATATCATTTATCTTATCATGAAAACACACAACACAAAATGTTTCCGTTTTAATGGCATACATGTACAAGTATTGCTGAGTCCGCTTAATATAATAGTCATTTTGTCAGGAAAAATAATGGTATTAAGCGGTCTATTATTATAACCAACCATGACAATTGCTAAAATTAAATATTACCAGCAGTATAAAAAGCATAATTCACCAAAAGATTCCAATTAGCTGACATGCTTTCATATTGGGGTTTTTCCTCTACTTACGATTTTGACTAAATCTAACAAGGCATACATGAGACAAATCGTTGTTTCTTTTCTTTAAATAGAATAATCAGACTACCCACAGGAATTGTGAAAATCATTTCATTATTAAGCACATTCTTCCTATTGCATGAACTAAATTTAAAAATGAACTGCAGTAACCAAACATGGCACTTAACAGGTACACAAGCAACATGCGGTGATGCGTGACTAATTCTGTCGGCCGGGGTAATCTTTCCATTATAGAAGTGGGGTTCACTTAAAGAAACTGTTACATTAACCGAACAATAATTATGAAAAAGTATTACACAAGCCGCTGTTTTTATCGAAAAACATTACATTAGATAAATTGTTTTTCAACAGAATATATTTTGCAAATTAAACCCAGATATTTTTCCCTTATGAGTTAATTTGCATGTACCATGTACAGATAATCATGATCGGTATTTTGTAAAAGTCAATCGGGTATGAATTTTATTTTTGCTTTTCGCGAATTCCCTCAACCGGGATTTGCTGCAAAAAAGACAAAATCGGGATCTTTTCCGACCGCGATTTTAATCTGCTATACATTAATACATTAACAATATCATTTCATGATTTGGATGGATATATGTATATCTGTATGTTTCAAGTAAATGAGTTGAATTTGGCAACTTAAAAAAAAAGTAATACAGCTATAGTACGTATTGGACACCAAGCCTAAGCCTGTCTTAAAAGTGAGTCAAACTTAACACACACATATATATAAATATATATATATATATATATATATATATATATATATATATATATATATATATATATATATATATATATATATATATATATATATATATATATATATATATATATACATATGTAGCAATTATATTCAAGGGTATCAATTTTCGTGGATAAAGTGAAAATCACAGTTTCAAGGATACGTAAATTCATGGTCAATGAACCTATCAATACAAAATTTTAATAGAAATTGCACTTCAATGTACATTAAATTCCGTGGATCAACTTAACAACAAAATCTACGAAAATTGATATTCAACGAATATTGATGAAACAGAATTGATTGGTACGTACAAATGAAATGTGCTCTTTGTCGAAATCGGGAAAAACGGAAAAGTCCGTAGACAATTGGGTGATTAATTATGGTCTAACAATTAGTATGAAAAACGTCAGTCAGCATGCGACCCAGTGGAACATTGTCTTTGCTGACAAGGTTTTTCCCGATTACGACAAAGAGCACACGGCGGGTGTGACCGGTCAGCAGAGGATGCTCACTCCTCCATGGCACCTGATCCTACCTCTATCTTGGAGGTCCGTGTTGCTCTGATTTGAATTTGTATTTCGTTTTATGGATTTTTGAGATTGTTGACGGTTTTTTATTGTCATTTTTTTTAATAAAAAGAGAATAGGGGTAAGGCGGATAGAACGCCGACTGTATATTAGGATGTATAAGAAACATGAAAATAATTTCCAAATGAACGATTTCTCGATAGAATCGTCAAACTTGCCGATTGAAGTTATACAAAAGTCACCACGTATTGTGTTAAACTGGTGGCATTTACGTCATCTTACTCCTCCATCTTGTTTGATTTTTCAGGAGGAATTAATAATTTAATTTTCTTTTCTTATATCTTAGAGCAAAAATTATATAAGGTTAGATTCTTAGCAGCTCTGAGCTAATGATTACTTTCGTCAAATCATAACTTGATGACAACTTGTCATGTTGAACTAATAATTCAATGTATAACATTGTATTAATAATTTTCGAATAATATAATCTTGTCAATTTCTTGAGTAAGATCAAACATTTTCGAATACACGCACACAAATTACATAAAAATGCGTGCGTGCGTGCGCGCGCACAACACACACACACACACACACCAGTACAATGTAAATTTGGACCCAATTCGAGAATTATTTTCATTGATAAGAAAGTTAACAAACCTGGTAAAGTCTTAATCAGAACAGCCAATGGTGGGAAAGGTAGGACCTGTCCCTTATGTAACCTGTGTAAATGTTCATGTCATGCTAATCAAACATCGGTGTTTAAAGATATCTTCTATTTAATTATTACTGGGAAGTGTACAGATTAATTAATCATATGCATGCAAAAAAATAAGTCATTTATATATTTTTCATGTTGGCCACTTAAGCATAGTAGCCAGTGTTTATTCAACAATCAACATGTGATATTAAGCTTATGATTGACAAATGACTATACTTTTAATTAACAAATTGACAACAAATTAATTGCTGGTTCAAACATTAACTTTAATTAAGCTAAAGTACATTAGAATTGTACTTAAATTAAGCTAAAGTACAATACTAATGTGAACCTTTCAATTTATGGCTGGAGTTATGTACATAAAAATGTGAGTCAAACTATTTTTTTCTTAGTATGTGTAATTCAATTTCATAGAGAAATATATCAAAGGGTAGATTTACATTTTTGTTTCTTAGCCAGAAATTTTGAAACATGATGCAGGGAACATATACTGATTTTTATTCTATTGCAAAATTTAAACAGGGAGAAAACTTTAATATTCTCCCCTTTAGGCCCTTTTTATTTTACTTTAAAAGGTTGAGTAATTCCCCTTTTTTAATGTGGCAATAAAATAAATTAACATGGCAGCATTTTACACAATGCCTGAAGAGATGTTTTCATTTTTTATAGTCATTTCAAACACAGGCTTATAAGAATGAAAGTTTATCCATTCAAAGCAAAAATGTCTATGTTGAAATATGATAATGCTGACTTCATTATTCATTATATCCTCGTGTAAATTTTCATTGTAATTATGAAACATTTTCTTCCTTTGCTGTTTTACATAACCCAACTGTGGTACTTTCATTCAGACACACAGGTATTGGTCCTTTCTTCTCTCAAAGCCGTTTATGCAGATCTAGAATTACACTCTTTAAAAGCTCAAACTGGTCTTAAGAATTTCACGGAACTACAGTGGTAGCTCGTCTAAGAGCGAGACAGCCCGAGACAACATCACTAGTCATGACTCGGATGCGAGAGAATTCTTCTGCTGTAGCATATCTCAGTTTAGTCTCGGGGTCAGTATAATAGGCCTGAAAGCCAAAAAATAACATCTTTATAGAGACCCTTCAAAATCTAACAAAATATTACCTGTCTGGAGAAATTAATTTTCTTTTCTGCTGTTAGATTATAATACAGTAACTGTTGTATTACATAGCATAATATCTTTCATTATTCACTCAATTAAATTATTAGCAATGACACTAATATTATTGATAGTTAATTAACAAACTGTCGAAAACATTTAAAATCAATATACACATAAGATAGCACTTACTGGAAGACCTGAAATATCAGAATATTTTTTTGCCGGCTTAAATGAAGGGGGCGCATCTATAGAACCATCTGCAAAAAAAAAAAAAATAAATAAATAAACATAGTTTTTTACTTCAATTACACTGTTGATTTTCTATTGAATTTTGCAGATCAATTAATAAAAAGACTTTTTTTTATCATTTGCAATAATCTTAGCATCTTACATGTCACATCATCAGGTTTCCATGGCAACAGTTTTTCAGCTGCTACAATCTGTTTTAGGTTTTTCCAAACTCTCGTCTTTTTGCTTCCTGCATTTCCTTTTGTTGAATGCTGATTAAGGAAATTTGTTAATTCTGTTAACACACTGTATCATATGGTACAAAGTTTAATATGTATTATCTACACAATTTTTGGTGACTAATATAATATGTACCGGTATAATACATATCTTTGTACTTCAACAAAACTAGAAAAAAATTTATTTGAAGGTGCGCAGTTTCTAAAGCACTTGCTAATTGCAAATTCTTTACAAACAACAAGCAATAAGAGAAAAAGCAAGCCATAGAAAGGGAGCAAAATGCTTCAAATTTCACCAGTAAATTCAATTTTATTAACAATATTTTAGGCTAAGTTCATAATTAAATTATTTGACACAACAAGACTAAATACTTACAACAAAAGTGGGATTTTTGAATATGGGTATTTTATCCTGGGTCTCTGTCGACAGTTTGTCTTGACTGTCTGTAGTGACCACGACTTCCTCTGTTTCAATCACTGGTTCTACTTTCACTTCCGTTTTCACCTGGATTGGAGCTTCTGGGGGCTTCTGCTGTAAGAGATGTAAGTTTCTTACAATATTAATAGTTTTTCAGCTTTAAAAGTGCACATCTCTTGTTATCACAAGTGAGTAGAAATGACATGATAAAAGTTTATCATAAAATTTTAAAAGACTGTTCCAAAAAGGACTATATATGGTTTGAGCCTCAAATGCCCCCCCCTTAAATGAACATTGTCACTTTACTGTAATTCTTTGTTTTATTTGTACAAATATACATTTGAAGTTTCTATAATTTTCATTTTGATTCAAGTGCCCACAATTTAAAAATATGAAATCATAAAATTTACCTTTTCCCTCCATTTTCGCATATTTAGCATAAAACGGCTTGTTTTGAAGCAGTTTTTCTTAAACGAAACATTGAGCGACTGCTTGAACAAACAAAATATTTTCATCAAAGATGTATCTCGCCAGTACTTATAAGTGATAAAAGTTCGTTCTTGTTCAAAAAGTCGCCCCTTATTTCGCATTCGAAAAAGATCATAAAAATGTCATTTTTTGACGGATTTTGATTGAATTATCAAAATAGCGTCACTTCTGACGTCATATACTCCCAGTGAGTGCATATAAATCAAATAAATAGGTGAAAAACATATTTTATGTAAACTCTTTTATAAAACAACACAACAAATTAATGTACCTGAATCACTTTAAAAATAGCGAATTATGGGGGACAAATTTGATAAATATCATATATAGTTCTTTGGTGAAGATACATGTATATACATCAGTAGTAAGCAAGATTTAGCATTTTATACTCTGTTCAATGATATCCTCAATTCATATTTTGCTTAATTACTTGATACTCGCATTTATCTTAGAGTTCAAACGATGTTCATTCAAAAGAATGGAGAAAAGATGTCAACATTACATCACTGTAAGAAATCTTTTTTTGTTCCTGGTTTTTTTTTTTAGTAGAAATTCATGTTTCAATGAAGATATCTTATCCGTTATCGTACAGGAATAAAAACCGTGGGCCAATACTTGGGAGGCATTATTCTCTTTTGAGAAGTGAACAGCATAACCTACATCCACTTCTCTTCGCAAGCCCTCATATTTTGATTCTGGAAAATGTGTAAATGTCGGAACGGTTCCGAAGTGGATGTAGGCTATGCCTGTCCACTTCTCAAGAGAGAATTGGGATGCATGAAAACAGGAGGAGACATTGACATATACATTGGCGATAACATAAAAAAACCCGTTCACAGCCCTACCTTTGGTGAGGGTTCACTAGTGACCGAAGCTCTTTTCCTTTTCGTTGGCGTGGTCTCTGGACTGATTGTCCTGGGAGGTTTAATGATTCTCTTACTTCGGTTAGCACTCATTTTCTCTCAGTTTATGTCACAGGATATTAATATTGCTATGTAAATGTTAAATTTTTTACGATGAACGAATTGATTCCGGAAAAGCGGTACCCCATTCTTTCACATCCATTGCAATTTGCACACCCACCAATGAGAGTAGGGAAAGACACAATGTCATAACGGGATAATTTCTGACAAGAACTTCATATTACTGAACGGAAAAAAGAAATATAGAAATGGGGAGATAGATCCTCCACATACATGTAATATCATATGTGATCTGGATTCTCAGTTTTCGCAAAATTTATTATTTTATCAAAGTAGTCAACATATATGATTTATAAAATCATAACTTGTCCAATTGGTTTACAGTGACTTATTTGAGTGCAATAGACTACAACATGCTTATAGTGAAATAAGTCATTAAAACTTATTATAATTGTTGAACAAACATGGACAAAAATCTACATCAGCTATGGGATGGTTAAGCAGCAACCAGTTTGTCATGTGTTAGAGTCCAAACCTTCTAAAATTACGATGTTAATGTAAGACTCGATGTACCAACACTTAATTAACTACTACATGTATATATACAAGTGAAACAAATAGCCGTTTGATTTGAACATATTTTATTGAATATATATAACATACATATACAAATGGTTAAGGACACACGATCTAACTTACAATGTCTTCACCATACTTTGTACAGAAATGATCAGATTATTTCCCCACCATATTCTTAAAAAGCTTTACTACCTTGGGACTAACCAGAGTTATTGACATTTAAACAACAACTTGTTATCGAATCAGCGTATTCAATAGAGTTCGTACTTGTTAGATCACAAGAGATTTGGAATTGACATTCCTTTTATTTAAAAAAAAAGATACCAAGTAGAATAAATCCAAAGAGATTCAGGACATATCTGTCTGGCAAACTACCCAACCAAAGATGAAGTGTGTGGTTGAGTACGAGGTTTTAAAGACTTCGCGCAGTGAAAATATGCGAACTGTCACTTAAAGTTTTTGTTTTTAATTCCACTGGATACCAGTTCATTGTGCCTTAATATCACGATTAAAATCAAACTTTCCCCCTTTTCTCGATCCAAAAAGGAAACTGCATATATTATTTTTTTTATTATTTCCCTTAAGGGGCATGTGCGACCATCTTTTACATTTGAGGATAAGAATGTAAACATTTCTTGAACCGGCTTGTTTCTGCCCGAAACTGACCAAAACTGTTGCCAAAAGATATAAAAGCACCTGAATATGAGATTCTACATGTTGTTTTGTATGCAAATTATGCATACAAGAACAAGACAAAGCCGTTTTAATCACTTAAAACAGCTGTCGAACTGCGCAGCTACAGACTTATTTTGAAGATTTAAAAATCTGAAATAATATGAAGAGGGTTTATAGAGAAAAAGGTTGGATTTTGCACATAAATGTAAAAGCTTTGCCTCAAAATGGGGCACCCTATTTTTATCAGTCGGTATGATATCTATTTTAGAACAAGAAAAGTCCACGCTATACTTAGAACTCCCGTGTCTATGGAGAAACATTGACGTTATATTTTCATCAATAAGAATAAATGTCATTTCAAAACAATCTGAACTGAATGTGACAGACATCTCTATACCAGTTCCAATTGTATTGTTTTAGTTATATGAGTATAAATCAAGTTAAATTCTTTTTAGAAGTAGGATAGGGGTCCAAAAAATTAACTGCCTTCAAGAAAAAATATACAATGTCATATATTTCTCAACGAAAATATAACTCTAATGTACCTCCATTGACACAGACAAAAATTTATGGCTTTTGAGACTCGCATCTTAAGAAAAAGATACCCTCATTTGAGACAAAGTTACAACTTAAATAAGCAAGCTTTGATGTTTTTCTCAACAAATAGTTGTAGAGTGAACACTAATGACTTCCTTTCGTATTTTTTCATATTTTTAAATCTTAAATTTTAGTCTGTAGCTGCACAGTTCAAAGTTATTTGTATTTAAAAATGCCCCTGTATGCGTAATTTGCACACAAAACAACATGCTGAACGTCATATTTATTGCCTTTGTATCTTTTGGTTTTGGCAACAGTTTTAGCAAGTTTTGGACAGAAACAAACCAGTTAAAGAAATATTAACATTTTTCTTCTTAAATGAAAAAGATGGCCGCACATCCCCTTAAGGGCCCTCGTTTGATATCTATAGTTAGTGTTAGTGTGAATAGAGTAAATCACACCAAGCAGATTTTCTAACAGAATAGTACCAAATTCAAAATTAATGTAAAAATTACCATACACAAATACATAACTAAGTGAACACAGCTTATTTGTGGTTATACCATTTTTTATTATCGTTAATGGATTACACTATTCACAGCATCGGTTACATACACATAAGGAATGTAGTCATAATGATTCATACTTTCACATGGTTGATATTAAAATTATTTGAAACATGATATGTCACAAACAAAAAATATCCACGCACACACAACTCTTTTCAAAATGGAGACAGAACTAGTTCACAACATATCAGTAACACTAATTGTAACATGAAAGTCATTTGAGAAAGTTTGTGGCACGAAAACTTCAATCCCAGAATATATATACATAAAAGTTTTAAATGACCTGCATGAGTATTTTTTCCATTTTTTTTTTTTTTTGCTTAAAAGGCAGAACAGTTTTTTTTTTTATCATAGTGGATTCCTATATAATGCGTTTTTTACGTGTGTATACTAATTAATTAATAATTATTGGTGTGTATATAATACAGTAGAATAGGTAGAATAAGTTAAATGCTCTTAATAAAACTTCAGGTAGAATAAGGAATAGCTCAAAAAACTGTATAATCATTTAAAAAATGGGATCAAATGCATTTAATTTACACTTTAATAACAGGTGACTAGAAAAGGAAAACAAAACGTTCCTCAATTCCTATATAAACAAGAAGCTGATTTGCGTTCAAGTTACAAGGTAGATAGCAAACTCTTTTTCTTACTAATGATTTACAGGTAAGCAAAATTTGTCGTAAGGTTACTCTACTGAAAATATTTAGAAAGATTTCTACAAACTCTATAAGTTGGTTTAACACGGATGAACAAATCTAGACTAAATAGTGAAAGCAAAGTTTGAATTAAATTAACCTTACAGTTGAATTGGTAAATCACTAGCTAGATAGTATTCAACTTTCCTTCAAATTAAAGGTGCTTAAATATATCTTTAATTATCTTACCCTGATGTAAAAAAAAAAGTGCAGTGAAATAAAATGGCCGCCTTTCTTTATAAATTCGTTTTGCAACCCTAACATTTATTTCAAAACGTAAGCCGCACACAAATTGTAACATTTACACAAAGTAACACCAAATGAATAAAAAATTGTAAGTACAACTTACTACTTTAAAATTTGTAGTTTCATACACTTAACTATCAGAAATTGTGTATATACATGTATATGTATATAAATACATCCAAATTACATGTGCATACCTAATCACCAAAAATCTAGCTATTAGTCTGACAATTATAACTAAAACTACCAGCATCAGAAAAATATCATTCAACACCCGTTCTCTTGTTAACTTGAAAATTAATGATGAGAAAGAAACAGAGACTTTGAAAAGCTCTCACGTTAACATATTTAGCTCTTTGACCAATATCACAAAATAATTTGCACCAAATCATATAACTTTTAAAACTTGTGAACATTATTCTCTGGCATTTAAGGTTGCTCCTGAACTTTTCTACGCAGGATGTTTTGTATAAACCTATTGGCCGTGTTCTTCCATGCTTCCTTCGCCTCTGGCATGCGGCAGATTTCTGGGAGGGTATCACAAATGTACCCCTTGGGGCAGCAGTAGGTTCCACTCTTACAACACACAGCCTATATGTTACAAGAAAAGGATTGTAAATCTTTATACATGTAGTTGTAAAGCAAATTGTTTTTACAAGACCAGATTTACTTTCTGCAGCTTGTGGTAAAAATGCCTAATGACAAAAAAAAATCATCTACATGTATATTCTTAATTGAACAATATTTCATATTTTTCTACTAGAAACGGATATCTTTCCTTTCAGAGAAGCTTAAGAAAAGCAATTAGAAGTATTTAATATCAATATTTCTTCAATCAACTCAAAATAAACTCACATTGTTATATGCACAGCATCCAAATTTGCCTTCCTTGTTTTTACAGCATGTATTTTTATCTGGACAAGATGTCTTCTGGTCTGGACACACTATAGTATTATCCTTTTTTATCATCTCCACAAGACCAGGTCTCTTTAGAGCTGGCAGCTTCTCAAACCAGTCCAAAACTAGTCCAGTTCCTCTAGTGCATTTCCCCTGGGAGACCTCACATTTGGTGTTTTCTGGGCAACAGTGTTTGCCATCATTACAGCAAACAGCCTGAAAATTAAATTACATGCAATAAAATTCAATTTTAAGTTACAAAAAACTTCAGTACTCCAGGTCTTTAAAACTTTCCTGAGAGTCTTAAACCCTTTTTACTCTAAAATTTCACAAAAGGAACAATTTTCCAGCTAATAAACATTTTCCTACAGATAAAAAAAATTCTAGTTTTTGCCAGTGATGGTACACAACAGCAATGTTTAAGCATTCAAAAATCCTAGTTAATACCTTAGGAATGGGACAGCATCCCCACTGTCCACTGGCCAGTTTACAACAGGTCTGGCCGTCCTTACATTCATGTTGACCATCAGGACACATCACACTCCCAGCCCTGACCACAGCAGGCTGTTTGTCCATCCAGTCCATCACATAAGTGTTGCCTCTGTTACACTTCCCAGAGGACACTTCACATGTTGTTCCTTCTGGACAGCAGTGTTTCATGTCACTGCAGCAAACAGCCTGGAAAGATAGCAGCAAATTGTATTGGCCTCAGATTATGATATACATTTGGCATAATGAATAAACCGGTATTTTCATTAACTCAAAACAAATACATATCAACATTTACACTCAAAATTCAAGAACATATTGTAATCATTAATGTGAATTATTAATTATTCTGCGATTAAAAACTATTTCTGATTCATATCTTTAGAAACATAATTATATATAGTGTTATTATTCGTTTTTAATTTTGTACTGTTTTCAACATGGTTTTAATTAGAAGTTAAAAATCTTTGTCACAATAATCCTTAAGACTTTAACACTACCCTATGTAACAACCTAACATTTGTATATAATATATCCCATTATTAAACTATTGTGACAAAATTGGTCAAGCTATTCAGTGAGAATAAAAAACATTACGCCTAGATATAAATTCACAATGTTTGTGAGAAAATTTTAAATCTCACCTTTGGCAGTGGGCAACATCCATAATTTCCAGCGGCCGTTTTACAGCAAGTCTGTCCAGTCTTACATTCCGACTGTCCATCTGGACATTCTACATTCTCGGTAGGAAGTTTTAACAAGAGTTCCGGATGGGACTTCTGTTGACCTTTGCCCTGAATCTGGATCATATCCATGGAGATGACCCCTAGGTTGGCTGCGGGTTTCCCTATGCATTTCTTTTCCTGAATGTCGCATTTGGTTCCTTGGGGGCAACAGTGGACATGGTCAGAGCAGCAGACGGCCTGTGGGAAGCAAGAACAACGCTTAATTGAAGAACTCACAGGTTGAAACATTGCTTTAAGGAAGTTACCAGTAGATGGAGAACGAAGTACCCATTAGATCAATCTTGAAATGCTAGATGATATTTCTGGCCAAAACTTTTCCTTTGTAAAGAATAAATCTACCTAAATGTTTCTGCTTAAATATTTCCCCCAAGTGCTTTGTCTTAAAAAATTAACGTATACTAGAAATAACAATGGTTATCCATAAACTTTTTAATGGATATTTAATTTATACTGGTAATTCTGGTTGTAAATACTATGGATTACGTTAAAAATTGCCATTAATTTTCGATAGATTTTGTAACATATAGAGTTTTTAAAAATACATGTACATTCATTTTATAGACCTGTCAATGGCTCTACCAATATATCTATAAATGTTGTAAAAACTGAATTATCTTATGGATATGATGAAATATATGTATTACTATTTAACAAAAAAGGTAAAAATCAAACACAATGCATACATCTTGAATAGGGCAACAGCCGTATTTTCCACTGGCTAACAGACAACATGTTTGCCCATCTTCGCACTCTGAGGCACCGTCGGGGCACATGACGGAGGAAGCCTCCCCCTGACCTCTTGACCTCACGGCCAGTGGCATTTTCTCAAACCAGTCCACGATGAGACCGTCCCCTCTCGTACACTTCCCAGATGAGACATCACACTTGGTGTTTTCTGGACAACAGTGTTTCATGTCACTACAGCAAACTGCCTGATAAAAACATAGATCAAATTCATTGCTTAGACACATGATACGCCTTCCTGAAAATTAACACACTTGGCAAAACCATGTTTGCACATATTCAATCACTAGCTTAAAATAGTTTAACTGTGGACACTGGATAGCCATAGAGTTCTTATATTATCATAACCAATCCTATATTTGTGCTTTTAGGGTTTTGACATCCCCCAATATAATGAAGCAAAGATTAGATGGAGTGAATATACATTTCATTTAGACATGTAAATGACAATATTTATAAAACTTATCTGCATCTATCAACAGTAGAAAGACATTGTAAATAATCATTAAGCATATGTGTGTGATATTGTTTCCTTAAGAGCATTCAAAATTACTTTTGGTATAGGGCAGCATCCATAGTTTCCAGAGGCCAATTTACAACATGTCTGACTGGACTTGCATTCTGACTGGCCATCAGGACAAACCACATTTTTGGATCTCAAAGCTGGCAGCTTCGCAAACCAATCCATTGATAATTCGTCTCCTCGTTTGCATTTTCCTGAGGACACATCACACTGAGTGTTTTCTGGACAACAGTGCTTTCCATCACTGCAGCAGACAGCCTGAATATAACGAATTTTAAACACAGTTTAGGAAATGCTGTATACAGCGTTATTTTCGTCCCATGTTTTTATCGTCCTTTTTTACTTGCAAACAGTTTCACCCAGGCTTGATTTTGCCCAGACAAAGTTGTGAATAAAAACAGATAGTTTAAGACATAGGAATTCGCCCAGTCTTTAATTCGCCCACTGACAATGAGGGAGAAAGGGGCAAAAATAAAACGGGGGTGAATTTTTCCCTGTATACAGTTATCTAAGGTATGTTCCTAAGGAATGGGGGTGGGTACATTAATTAAATATTTATTTAACAATCTATCAGGATGTCTCTTATTAAAACAAAACTTTAATTGGAGCAAGATTTTCTGAAAATCTAATTTGGCGAAAAAAAAGGCAGTTGAAAACAACCTTGATGTATACACAATTGGTTTTTTGAAGAGACTATCAATAATTTCTTGATTTACTGGTCTGTAATACCTTTGGAATAGGACAGCAGCCATATTGACCAGTAGCCAGCTTACAGCAAGTCTGTCCATCCTTGCACTGGGATTGTCCGTCGGGACAGACAACATTCCGGGTTCTCAGAGCTGGCAACTTCTCAAACCAGTCCATGCTCAGACTGTCCGCTCTAATACATTTCCCCTGGGAGACCTCACATTTAGTGCTTTCTGGGCAACAATGTTTACCATCACTACAGCAAACAGCCTTGAAGAGAGATCCAAAACAAGGTTTACTTTATGAAACTTCAAACTACCGTACTTTAAATTTTTTAATATTGATAGAATACTTGATACTGTTGCCTATCAAAAATGTCTTACTGTAGCATTGTATACATTAAAATTAGAAAAACTCGTGACCCGCCCCTTTAAAAATATCTGTTTGAATTACCATACAAAGAAGAAAGAAAAAAAATTAAGTGTTACAAAGTTGAAGGAAGTATTTAGTAATAGGATTGATAACAAAACTTGAAGAGCTAGCCCTAGTTTGTATAGTTCTACAAAGATAATTAAAGATCAAATATTGGTGCATTGCAATAATTGATGTAAAAGCTTATACCTTAGGAATGGGACAGCATCCCCACTGTCCACTGGCCAGTTTACAACAGGTCTGTCCGTCCTTACATTCATGTTGACCATCGGGGCACATCACACTCCCAGCCCTGACCACAGCAGGCTGTTTGTCCATCCAGTCCATCACATAAGTGCTGCCTCTCTTACACTTCCCAGAGGACACATCACATGTTGTTCCTTCTGGACAGCAGTGTTTCATGTCACTGCAGCAAACAGCCTGGACAATAGAAAAAGGTTTTTCATATAAGAACAACAGATATACCTGTATCCTTTTTTCTTGAGACAACATATCAATTTTTATAAGAAGATGGGTAAATAAGGCGTGTAAAATGCCCATGATTAGATACTGCAAATTTAAATTAAAATATCACTTAATCTGATAATTTTTTGAATAATAATTAAAAACAGTGTATATTTAACGTATCATCGGTTTGTAACCCTTAAATATTTTAAATACATGTAATATGTTGATTTAAACTGGCGTATGCGTGTCAAAACCTCCAAATAGTGTCATTTTTATAACTTTAATGCCTTTTCTTTTATAGAGGGGGTCTGAGCTCCATATTTTTGTCATAGTCTAAATGCGGTTTAATGGAATTTAAACCGATTTCCATCAACAAAAATGTGGAGAGATGACCCACTATACTTTTAAAATGTCATTTTGTAGTCCAACAATTGAACGTTTTAGTAAAATAACACAAGTCCATAAATTCGTGGCCAATGTCTCATATAGCATTTAAACAACGCACTTTGTTGTGAATGAAATGGCTCAGTGGTTAGAGCACTAGACATTAGGTAAAATTATAAAACTTGGTTTTCAGGTTGTGGGTTCGATACCACCAAAACTTTTTTGAAATATTTCAAAATGAATATAGTGAAAAATTACCGTTTGTAAACCTGTATTATAACATTTCAAATATATTTAATTGAAAAAATGTTAAATTTGAAATTGTATTTTACGACTAAACCAAATGGGCAGTTGCGCCATCTTATTCCCCCATCTTCTTTCTGCCTAAATTCAGACAACAATTGTACCTTTGGTATAGGACAACATCCATAATTTCCAGAGGCCAATTTACAACATGTCTGTCCAGATTTGCATTCTGACTGACCGTCAGGACAAACCACATTTTCCGATCTCAGCACTGCTGGCTCTTTCTTTAACCAGTCCAACATTTCTCCAGTTCCCCTCATACATTTCCCCTGGGAGACTTCACATTTGGTGTTTTCTGGGCAGCAGTGTTTTCCATCATTGCAACAAACGGCCTGTAAAGGACAAAATTAAAAACACTCTAATGTGCACATTTGAAAAGGGCAACACTCCCATAAATATTGTTGATCTTTATTAAACTTTTTAATGGTGTAAAGACCAATTAAATGCATGTAAGAAGAGGGATCTAATTTTTCCTTTGTTTCATTACATTTTATTTTTATTATTGAGTTACTACAGGGACGGGGTTGCCATCTATCGCAATAAGAGACTTTCAATTTGTTTTATTAATCGACAGCAACATGAGCCATGCAAGTATTTTATATACAGTGTATTTTCTTTAAAATGAACAGTGCCTGGGCATTTACTTTCTAAACTCAATAAAAACTTCATAAATCTGGTCTGGCATTAAAAACAATATAAATTAGATTCCATATTGGAAATTATGTCTATGACGGAATTTCATAGTTTCATTTCTTGTGCTACCCAGTAGAACCCATTATTTACTTTAGCATACCGTATAACCAACAGCAAAACTCTGAGCTGCCCAAAACTGTTCCAAAAACAAAGAATGGTTCTAGCTTTTAAATATTCAAGATTTGTTGTGTATCTGAAGCTAGCTTTGTACTCACTAGAAACAAAGCTACATCAACCATGCAATACTGCATATGTTAGGATCAATAATTACAGACATATTTGACCTGTTCTTTAATTGTGTTCTAAACTCCAAAACATATAACTGCTTTGATTCAGCATCAAATTGTCTCACTGACAGGTTTCAAAAATATTCCATATGCATTATCCAACCAAAGCAAAATAAACAGGAACAGTAAAGACCTATGTATGGCCATTGCAAATCCCCTAATCGAACAACCTTAACCTCCTTCAGGATTAAAAAAATGTATGGCTTTAACTCCGATTCAGCACTCAATTGTCTCAAAATAACTTTAAAATGGCCATCACAAGATACCTTATTAACCCCCCCCCCCCCCCCCCCCCAAGGTTTAAAATTGATGACTTAAACTGCATGAAATCTAGTCAAGAACATGCTTTTTTCAAATTGGGCTTCCTAAAAAGACTATAAGTACTGTGTCCTTTGCAAAATGCTGTTGTGAATGTTATAAAAAAGCTCCTAAAAGCTTGTTTTGGTGAGCTTTAAACCTTTATTCACGCTTTTTTAATATTGAAACATCTCTGAATCACCTTAGGAATGGGACAGCATCCCCACTGTCCACTGGCCAGTTTACAACAGGTCTGTCCGCCCTTACATTCATGTTGACCATCGGGACACATCACACTCCCAGCCCTCACCACAGCAGGCTGTTTGTCCATCCAGTCCATCACATAAGTGTTGCCTCTGTTACACTTCCCAGAGGACACATCACATGTTGTTCCTTCTGGACAGCAGTGTTTCATGTCACTGCAGCAAACAGCCTGGACAATAGAAATAGGTTTTTCATATAAGAACAACAGATATACCTGTATCCTTTTTTCTTGAGACAAAACATCAATTTTTATAACTTTTGACTAAATTCAGACAGCAATTGTACCTTTGGTATAGGACAGCATCCATAATTCCCAGAGGCCAATTTACAACATGTCTGTCCGCTCTTGCATTCTGACTGACCATCAGGACAAACCACATTTTCAGATCTCAGCACTGCTGGCTCTTTCTCAAACCAGTCCAACATTTCTCCAGTTCCCCTCATACATTTCCCCTGGGAGACTTCACATTTGGTGTTTTCTGGGCAGCAGTGTTTTCCATCATTGCAACAAACGGCCTGTAAAGGACAAAATTAAAAACACTCTAATATGCACATTTGAAAAGGGCAACACTCCCATACATATTGTTGATCTTTATTAGACTTTTTAATGGTGTAAAGACCAATTAAATGCATGTAAGAAGAGTGATCTAATTTTTCCTTTGTTTCATTACATTTCTTTTTATTATTGAGTTACTACAGGGACGGGGTTGCCATCTATCACAATAAGAGACTTTCACTTTGTTTATAAATCGACAGTCACATGAGCCATTCAAGTATTTTATATACAGTATATTTTCTTTAAAATGAACAGGTCCTGGGCATTAACTTTCTAAACTCAATAAAAACTTCATAAATCTGGTCTGGCATTAAAAACAATCTAAATTAGATTCCATATTGGAAATTATGTCTATGAAGGAATTTCATAGTTTCATTTCTTGTGATACCCAGTAGAACCCATTATTTACTTTAGCATACCGTATAACCAAGAGCAAAACTCTGAGCCGCCCAAAACTGTTCCAAAAACAAAGAATGGTTCTAGCTTTTGAATATTCAAGATTTGTTGTGTATCTGAAGCTAGCTTTGTACTTACTAGAATCAAAGCTACATCAACCATGCAATACTGCATATGTTAGGATCAATAATTACAGACATATTTGACCTTCTTTAATTGTGTTCTAAACTCCAAAACATATAACTGCTTTGATTCAGCATCAAATTGTCTCACTGACAGGTACATGTTCAAAAATATTCCACATACATCATCCAACCAAAGCAAAATAAACAGGAACAGTAAAAATGTATGGCTTTTACACCGATTCAGCACTCAATTGTCTCAAAATCACTTTAAAATAGCCATCACAAGATACCTTATTAAAAAAAATTCCCCCTCCCCCCCTGTTGAAAATTGATGACTTAAACTGCATCAAGTCTAGTCACGAACATGCTTATTACAAATTGGGCTTCCTAAAAGACTATAAGTATTGTCTCCTTTGCAAAATGCTGTTGTGTATGTTATAAAAAAGTTCCTAAAAGCTTGTTTTGGTGAGCTTTATTATTTCATTCACGCTTTTTTAATATTGAAACATCTCTGAATCACCTTAGGAATGGGACAGCATCCCCACTGTCCACTGGCCAGTTTACAACAGGTCTGTCCGTCCTTACATTCATGTTGACCATCGGGACACATCACACTCCCAGCCCTCACCACAGCAGGCTGTTTGTCCATCCAGTCCATCACATAAGTGTTGCCTCTCTTACACTTCCCAGAGGACACATCACATGTTGTTCCTTCTGGACAACAGTGTTTCATGTCACTGCAGCAAACAGCCTGGACAAAAGAAATAGGTTTTTCATGTAAGAACAACAGATATACCTGTACCCTTTTTTCTTGAGACAACACATCAATTTTTATAACTTTTGACTAAATTCAGACAGCAATTGTACCTTTGGTATAGGACAGCATCCATAATTCCCAGAGGCCAATTTACAACATGTCTGTCCGCTCTTGCATTCTGACTGACCGTCAGGACACACCACATTTTCCGATTTCAGCACTGCTGGCTCTTTCTCAAACCAGTCCAACATTTCTCCAGTTCCCCTCATACATTTCCCCTGGGAGACCTCACATTTGGTGTTTTCTGGGCAGCAGTGTTTTCCATCACTACAGCAAACAGCCTGTAAGACAGGAGACAACAAAAATGTGGTGGTAATGTTTTGAAATTGCAATGGATCCATACATAATGCAATTTTTCTTAAAAATTATATGACCCAAAAGCCAAGTAAAATGTAACAGCAATCCAAGTCCCAGGCATGACTTTAATTTTTTTTTTCAGTAGAGATTTCTTTTCTGTAAGGGTGGTTGTTGAGGGGGTGGGGGTGCTTTCATACATATTGAGACCATGCTGTCTATCTGGAGTTATCCTTATGTTACATATTCACTGTTGCAAATCTATTGTAACATGAACCATGCAAATGTTTACAAATAAAAAGGTCCAAGATATTTTTCTGCTTAAAAAATCTAAAATCTGCCCCATTATAATTAAAATCAAAATCAGGTTTTGTATTTGAAGTTCATTCTTCATTGAATTTCAATTCTTTCATTAACAATGCAAGACTGAGAGAAAGAGAGAACTGTCCAGTATTTACTTCAGCAAATGGAACAAACTGCAAAATTCTGTCCTGTCTTGAAATGTTTCAAAACAATTTCATGCCCTAGCTGCTTCAGAACATAGCTGTGTCAACCATGCAGTAATGAATAATCATTTAGATATGTGACCTGTTTAAATAATTACAACCATTTCCTATCTCTCTTACCCTCTCTAAGTTATGCCTTAGAAAGAGTATCCAAGTATGCTGCTTACATGTACAAGAATATCCTATGATGCAATATCCAACAAAATTGGGTAAAATGTTGACCAGTTTCAACTTAATAATGGCCATCATAAGACTTTAAAAACACTTACATCCTCCACATTTTCGAATCTATAGTTTAAAATTAGATACTATTTTTTCAAGTGCATCATTTAAAAAAAAAGATGATAAATTCAAGTTTTGTGACAAAAGGTCCAGTTCCTTTGCAGAATGCAGTTGCAAAGGTTTTAGTTAGAAATCTTTGATCATTTTTTTTTTGTTTTGGAGTCTTTAAAAGTTTTTTTTCTCCCATTTTTCAAAAAAATAAAACACACTCCAATCACCTTAGGAATAGGACAGCATCCCCACTGTCCACTGGCCAGTTTACAACAGGTCTGTCCGTCCTTACATTCATGTTGACCATCGGGACACATCACACTCCCAGCCCTGACCACAGCAGGCTGTTTGTCCATCCAGTCCATCACATAAGTGTTGCCTCTCTTACACTTCCCAGAGGACACATCACATGTTGTTCCTTCTGGACAGCAGTGTTTCATGTCACTGCAGCAAACAGCCTGGAAATTTTGTAAAGCTGAGTTACCATGACCAGACATATGTTTTTTTTTATTTATAAATTTATAATTTTACTATTTTTAATTATATATTATCAAAAGTTTAACTTCCCTGATTTTAGAAAAACTGTTTTTAATTGAACATAAGGTGACCATTTGCCAGCTCAAGAATCATTAACCTGATATATTTCAACTATATAGCTTATGGTTAAAAATTCAGTATCTGAATCTTTGCTTGTAAAAAAGAAACCCTAGATGGAGACTCCATAAAACATTGGCCTATAAGTGCTTAAAGTGAATAATTAAGCAAAACCTCTTTAAAAATTTAACAATATGGAACACATAATTCCATGCAGAAAATGTATAATAAAGGCTCCCCTAATTTTGTCATAGATAGCTAAAACTGGAAAACAAAGTGATGTACCTTTGGGATGGGACAGCATCCATAATTCCCAGAGGCCAATTTACAACATGTCTGTCCAGATTTGCATTCTGACTGGCCATCAGGACAAACCACATTTTCAGATCTCACCAATGCTGGCTCTTTCTCAAACCAGTCCAACATTTCTCCAGTTCCCCTCATACATTTCCCCTGGGAGACTTCACATTTGGTGTTTTCTGGGCAACAGTGCTTTCCATCACTACAGCACACAGCCTGAACATGACGTGAAAAAAATATGCCATTAATATCAACCATGAGAAAAGCAATTATAGAGTTTTAAGTGATTTTTTTTAATCAACTTCACTTTTAAAACTGTAAAATCATTTTTAGCCGGGCTCTGCTGAAAGCAGAGTCCTGGCTGTAGGCCGGCAAATCGCCAATATTACTATGAATAGCACAACTTCAAAAGTAAACAAAAAACCAAACAGCGTCAAAATAAAAGCTTCCGCTATACCAAATAGTTACACAAGGAGCCAAGTTTTGTCAAAAGTGTTGGCATTTTGTTTCGTTTTTTTTATTTTGAGAGAATTGTCTTATCTTTTTAGCTTTCTTATCAATAACGTGTTTTAAAAACTAGACTATGCATTTTGGACACATACAATGACCATGAATTTCCATGCATGAACTACTTTGCTGCGCTTTAAAGAAATGGAGATTGAATATATAACGCTTCTTGCTAAATTCAAGGCAGCAACTGTTGAATTTTTTTCTACTAGACAGACATATTTTTGTTTATAGCTGCTTACAAAATTTGGTCGCTCTTTGACGCTTTGCCGACATTAAAAGCATGAGAGAGAGAGGAGAGAGAGAGAGAGATTGATCTTCAGTCTTTACTAAACAATATGCATTCAGTACTTTGATTATTTATGGGGGTTTATGTTTGTGGGTGGTCAAACTTTTTCTGGTTTGTGGAGACGTAATTTTGTTGGAAGTGTAATCAGGATAATTTTGATAAATATTACACAAATGAATGTCTATATGTTCATGGGAATGTAAATTTGTGGGCAAGGAATACCCAAGAGAGCCACAAACATTGGTCCACCACGAATATGTCCAGCACAAATCACCTGATCCAACAACCTTAACCTCCTTCAGGATTAAAAAAATGGATTGCTTTAACTCTGATTCAGCACTCAACTGTCTCAAAATAACTTTAAAATGGCCATCACAAGATACTCTATTCAAACCCAACCCCCCCCCCCCCCCCGTGTTGAAAATTGATGGCTTGAACTGCATCAAATCCAGTAAAGAACATGCTATTACAAATTGGGCTTCCTGAAAAAACTGTAAGTACCTTTGCAGAGTGCTGTTGTGTATGTTTTAGTAAAAGCTCCTAAAAGCTTGTTTTAGTGAGCTTTAGACTTTCATTCATGCTTTTTTAAATACTGAAACATCTCTGAATCACCTTAGGAATGGGACAGCATCCCCACTGTCCACTGGCCAGTTTACAACAGGTCTGTCCGTCTTTACATTCATGTTGACCATCGGGACACATCACACTCCCAGCCCTGACCACAGCAGGCTGTTTGTCCATCCAGTCCATCACATAAGTGCTGCCTCTGTTACATTTCCCAGAGGACACATCACATGTTGTTCCTTCTGGACAGCAGTGTTTCATGTCACTGCAGCAAACAGCCTGGAAATTTTGTAAAGCTGAGTTATCATGACCAGACTTATGTTTACTTAAGAAATAAAGTACGAGTTATCGTGAATGTTGCAGAATTACCTCCGAGTTTAAGAAATGTTGTTTTGAAATATAAAACCCGAGGTGTTAGCCGAGGCTTTTATATTTCAAACAACATTTCGAGACCGAGGAAAAGTATTGTAATTGAACATTCATATGAATATTTGCCTGCTCCAAAATCATATATAATTATATCTTTTCTTCTACAAATAACCCTAGGTAGATAATCCTTAATACTTTGGTCCATAAGTTTTGGAGTGAATGGTAAGTAAGCGTTCTTTAAAAAAATTAACATGAAACACATTCTTCCATACAGAAAATGTAAAATAAAAGCTCCCAAGATTTTATCATATATAGCTAAAACTGAGAAAAAAAGGTCCTGTACCTTTGGGATGGGACAGCATCCATAATTCCCAGAAGCCAATTTACAACATGTCTGTCCGCTCTTGCATTGTGACTGACCGTCAGGACAAACCACATTTTCAGATCTCACCAATGCTGGCTCTTTCTCAAACCAGTCCAACATTTCTCCACTTCCCCTCATACATTTCCCCTGGGAGACTTCACATTTGGTGCTTTCTGGACAACAGTGTTTTCCATCACTACAGCACACAGCCTGAAAATGACATGAAGAAATTTGCAATTAATTTTTAAGTAATTTTTTTAAAGTAAATTAATTTTTAATACATTTAATACATTAATGAATCATTGTACAGCATAGGTGAAAGTTTAGCAGTTGCCATTTATAAACTTTGATCGTCTCTGCAGTGACATTTATTAAGTAAGTTCACATTGAAAAAATGTTTTTTTTAAATCATATAGTTATTAAATGATTACAAAAATGTAGTTGCTGGCAAGGTATAAAGCAACTGTGGGATCTTGTAAATTACTAAATTTTGCAGTTTTCCTTTGCAATTAAAATGTGGATTTTTAGTATTGTTTTCACAAAATAATTCTACAAATTAAGTCATACAAAAAATTATATATGTCTTTAATCTTCAACCTTCATGTATCCTATCAGCAGTTCTAAGCAATATGAATATCTAGCAAAAACTTTTGTTATTGTTAAAAGAGCCATTGAAAGGGTTTCCGATATCACCTTAGGAATGGGACAGCATCCCCACTGTCCACTGGCCAGTTTACAACAGGTTTGTCCGTCCTTACATTCATGTTGACCATCAGGGGCACATTACATTACCAGAAATTAGGGACGCTTTCTGTAAGAAAATAAAGAAATCATTTACATTGTCAATAGAAATTTTCTAAAATCTAGCTTGAAATGCCAATCCTATAAACATAATTACATGCAGTGTATATCCTGGGATTTTTTCCACTTGTCACAAAATTTGCGAAAATGGGAAAAATGCATACCTATTTTAGTTTGTGTCAGTCATTTATTGCAATTTCAAAACTTTCTTATAGAAAATGATACGGCATATAATTTCTCCATATTCAATAGTTTGCGATTTAACAGAGATCGCAAAAAAGCAAAAAATAGATCATCTAAAAAATTACCTGTATATACGGTATTACATACCATTCACTAGGATAAATGTACTTGCAAGCAATCATGAACAAATAATACTTCAGCTCATACCTTTTAATAATCATGTCATTGAAAATGCATGCATATAAAGCTTTCATTTCATGCATTGAATTTAATCTTTAAACATGTAGTCAATACATTTTGCAGTATGTGATCCAACATATAGTTCATGTTAAGAAATCTTTATTGTTTTAAATTTTACCATCCAAAATTTATTTTAAAATCTTATTTCAATTATGCATAGATTGAAAAATTCATTTAATGTAAAAGGTTATTAAAATTTGGTTACTTAACATAATGAAGAGATACTACTCAATTTTGAGACAGTTATGGTTAAATTGTTAATTTCTAATTACTTCATTTGCAATACAAAGTTTAAGATCTTATTAATAAATTTGATAAAAAAAAAATACATGTATCATCATTTGATTTTTTGTAGAGAGAGAGATTTAAGAGAGGTTTTGGCAATTAATATCAATCCAGTAAAAGACAGAGTTACATAGAGAGGGAAAAGATGAAAGAGAAAAGTACTGTATTATCATTAATTTTCGTGGGTATCAATTTTCGTGGATTTTCTAAAAACCAGTTTCAAGGATACGTAATTTCGTGGACAATAATCCTATCAATACAAAATGTTAGTCGATATTGAACTTCAATGAACATTTAATTTCGTGGATCAACTTAACAACGAAATCCACGAAAATTGGCATTCAACGAAAACTGATGAAACCACAGTATATTAAGTGTTGATTATAAAATGAATTCTGATGTCAAAATGGTTCATATCAGCACACAAAAGGGTTCAACACAACTTGACTAGAGAGAAAACACCACTTCATACACCGTCTGTTATCCTAGATCAGCAAACACCATGAAAAACCAAGCAACAAAGAAATGAACCATGTACTATTAATAATCATCTTTTACAACTTCTGCGAATTTTGTCCACATAATGGGCAGGACAAATTGTTTTTAATCATTTATATCATGCATAACAGTGCACCAAGCACATGCATTAATTAAATCAGCATATGGTGGGACATGTTATTATTTCATTGATATTGAAAAATTATTATTATTTTTTAATTTAATTTTAGCTGTGTAATTAGAATTATCTTATGGCCACCTTCTGATAATCTTTGCTTGGAATCCACGATTGAATTAAGGCCCCTTTCTGGCATTGTGACGTGGTTACATTACACTCGTATCCCATGGGGCAACAGTGAATTTTGTCACTACAGCATACAGCCTAATTGAAAAGGCAAGAGAAAAAAATAAAGAATCAAATATAACTAGATCTTTATAACATTAATTTGATCAAGTTTAAAACAATTTTTTGATTTAATTGGTTGGTTAATTGAAAGAGCTCAATTTAATAATGCTATAAGCATTGAAAATCACTTATATCACTTACAAATTATGCACCATTGATGTCAGATTACGGCAATACAAAATTTAAAGCACTTTTTTTATATTACAAGGAATGTTTGTAAAACACTTGTGCCCCCCTCCCTTGGAATAGAAAATGAACGGAAACTGCAAATAATTAAAAACAATTTAAGTCCAAGACACATAACTCTGTCAAAATATGCTCGATCGTACCCGAAATTAAACTTGACCAAGATAATATTCTGATAAACCTGTATACTAAATTTCATTTCAATATGTGCATCCTCTGCGAAGAAAATGAATGGAAACTGCAAATAATTGAAATTTTTCTACATCCAAGGCACATAACTCTGTCAAAAAAAAGCTCGATTGACCCAAAATCGAACTTGACCTAGATATTATTATGATAAACCTGTATACCAAATTTCATTGTATACCAAATTTCATTTCATGGGCATCCTCTACGAAGAAAATGAATGGAAACTGTTGGTGGACTGACCGTCAGACCGACAGACAGCAGCAAAGCAATATGCTTCTTCGAAAGGGGGCATAATAATAATTATCCTGACTCCTAATTCACACACAAACATATTTTATTCCATTAAGTATGTACCAGTATATGGATATGCACGAATGTTTATAGATTTTAATTGTTTAATTGAAAGACCCCGGATTCATCTAGCTATGAACAGGATGCAGAAAAAAAAAAAACACTTCAAGATACTTAAAATACCGGCGTAAAAATCACATTACTTGAAAATAGGTACCAGGTACTAGATAAAATTACCAGCACATGTACTGTCTAAATCGTATAATTACCAATATCTATTTCAAAATGCAAAAATGAAAAAACAAATAAACAAATTCATGAAGACTAACAATTAAATCAGAATTTCCCTCCTATCAAAAAGCATTCTTTCTTATAGGAAAATCTGCATGATCTTTTTATAGTTAAAACCTTGACATTTTAAATGACCTAATTGATAAAACCAGCAGATAATACTTGGCCTTCTGGCTTAAATAACCACATTGTCATCTGATATTGATTCATTTATCATCTGCATTGACAGGTTAGCCTAAAACTTTATCTTAAAACTTCAACCTTGCACATTTCAATAGATATGGCCGTGATTACGGACAGTCCATTAATGAAGACAGTACTTTAGATTCCTTATTTTACGCGAGTACTTAATTCTGCCATACAACGAATTACCATCAAATCGCGAGAACATAAAATCGCGAATGCCGAAATTTTATCTTAGTTTCATGTTGTTTACATGTGTCCCAAAATTAAAAGCGAGATTTTAAAATTCGCGAGACGGGCTTCTCGCGATTTTACGCGGATATTAATTCCTCACGTTTAATTAGGAATTTACAGTACTATAATGATAACTCAGCGAGACATATACATTCACTACTTCAGTGTGACTGTGTCAGTGAGTTTTATCCAGTAGCTGGCAGGTATCGAAGCAGCCAACCAGTTTGCAGTAAATATTTTCATGAGTGTTTTCTAAATTTTTTTACATCACTGTTTAAATTTTGACAACATTTTTAGGACAACAAAAAGGAATATTGCATGGTCTATGACCAATTCTAACCAAGTAACATTTCTTGCCAGAGCATCAAATATAAAATGTTATAATTATTTGTGTTGATAAATGACATTGTAATTTAATTATCAGCAAATAAAATTAGTAACTATCATGATAGAAAGTTGGATAGGATTTTTACATTTCTTGTTTGATCAATTTTAGAATACGGTGCACTGAACAACTTGTAACTTTGAAACAAATTGACTTGCTTATGAAAAGGCAAGAAACAATTAACACGATTGGATAACGGAAAAACTGTTAAAATTGAACGATAAACCTGATAAGATTAATGCACAATAGGATAAGAATAACGCACGATAGAGCAGCTAGTATACATGCAGGATAGGTTAGGATTGTAAAAAATAGCGTTGCGGCTACGGTACCAGATAATGGTTTATGGTATAAAATATCTTTTTAAAAACATTAAAGAAGATCTGATGGATAATTTCTCAACCATAAAGCCTGATCCTAAGTGTCAATACTGCACAATTATGTTCCTATCTCCTTGTGAATAATATCGGAATTTTTTTTGGGCCAACAATGTTGAGGTTTTATCAAGGAAATCCTTACGCTGCTGAAAGGACAGCAAAGATATTCTTCAGTTTTCCCTGCACAACAGGTGCTGCCATCAGGACATACAGTTTTGTTGTCAGGACAGGAAACTCCAGAGACCGGACTTTCCCGTGGTCGGAAATACAGAGTATCACAGTGTACAATGGCCACCAACAGGGGGAGAAGGGTCAGCCCTCTCATCTGGAGAGAAAAAATTAATCAATCAAAGTCAATCACGCCTCATTAATCCTTCAATACATTTAATATATAATACTGTGAGATCAATTAAAGAATTTTTAGAACCATTTTAACAGGAGCTTGGACTTTGGGTAGTTGTGTCAAACAGCAATGTGACGTAGGCCTGTCTATTTCACTGCTGGCCACTCAGTTATGGCTCACAAAGACTATATGCAATCTGTGTATATATCACTTGAAACCAGCGTCATTTTCAACTTGCTTTGACACAAGAAAAAGATACTTACATCTTAGGTCTTGTTAAAATGGTTCTAAGAATTTAAAGTACACTTCTAAGTCATCTCTCTTGTTTGAGAGTTTCTCCACCTTGAATAATTTGATCATTCAACAATGATCAAAGGATTATAATTGATTGAAAAAAAAAATCTTCTAACCACAATTGTACATTTGTTCCTGGCTCAAAAACGAAGAACAATGAATCTAATGAATCTTCTCTTTCCCATTAAATAAAGAATTGATTGATACATTTTTGTACAACACTGTTTAATTAGAAAACATGCATGTTTCACTAAGAGTTTATAACCATGTCATCATGCCACTGAATTGAAACTTCTTTTTTTTTTTTTGATTTAATTTTTTTTTTTTGTGGAACTAAGTATAAAATCCTTAGCTAACTTAAAGGTCATATGAAACGATATCCTGACCATATTGAGTTATATACGGGAATGAGTTCATAAGTGCCTATTTAGTAAGACTGACATTGTTTTTGGATATTTTATGCAAAATGTGAGCACCACAGTCGATCAAAATTACTTAATCAGGAAAAGGAACATTGACTTACGCGGCTTACCTCCCTTGATTATGACGTCAGTAAGACCCAATCGCCTTATAAAGCTATGTTGTGAAAACAAATATCCATGTCATTTTGCAGCATTTTAAAAGAAAAAAAAATACTATTTTATATAAAAACTTGTATAATTATACAATAATCAACCACGTCAGTATTTTTTCTCTCAAGAAATGAAATCGTGTGCGTTTTTATTTACATGTAATAGCGTGTACATAATGATATTCAGTTTCGAGACTGCAGGGACAATAAATGATTATCTTCATAGATCCACATGCAAGTATAATATAATTTTAATATAAGCATATTTATATGTTTTATTTTGATCTTTTTAATGAAATTGACAAATTCAAAAATAAGTCTGATCGTTTTTTCCCCATTTGCACGTTCATGCAATTCATTAAGATTTTTTTTCTAAACAACTTGTAGGCCTCATTGTGCCTCATTCGCTTCACGATTATATTGTTTGTTTCACTTTCAAATTCACAAATATGTTACCATTTAATTATTTTTAGTCTAAGAGAAATTTCTTCAAATGTTTTGTTTTTGAAACGTGTACTTGAATGTGCGGTGTTTTGATTTTAAAACGTGTATGTGCGGTGTTTACTCACAGATCCCTTTTATCTCACTTTCTTCCACAATGTTTTCTTTCGGTTTTTTTTTATCATTATTGACGCTTGTTCTTAATAAAATCTGTTGATTATCTTCACATTCGTTCACAACTATTTTTATCAAACAACCGATTTATTTTACCGATACATTTCTAAATCCTTAAATGCCTTATTTCCGCGATCTAATTTAATAAAACGTTAATACACATGTACACAAAGTATTTTCTAAAGATATTGCTACATATATATATCAATAAGTCAGAAATTTATATTATTTCGAAATAAAATTTAAGAATAATTTTGCGGCATATTATAGCAGCTCTTAAATACAAACTATGTACGCAATGCTTCAAACATTTTCATTGGCCTGCCGTATATACTTTTTTATGTGACAAAATAAATCAAACAATTTAAATGCTTTAATTCCCTTTAAATGTAGCTCAATAATTATACGTACCGAAGAAGAAAATGATGTTTCTATTTCAAAAGGATAAGGATAATTCATTAATCATCTGTTAATGATGGAGCATTTCTTTCGTTAAATTTCCACTCCAGTACGGGATCTTCATCATGATTTTACTTTTGTGAGAAGCTGATATTAGATTTATTCATTAACGACCAATTAAAACTAAGTCATCTGTAGGCTACTACGAAATCAAATGATCTCATTTGAAAAGAAAGACACGTTCATATATGCAAAAATTACTAAAATTTAATCGATAAACTACTGTAAAATTACACTAGTTTTAATGCATTGTTTACATCGGTGGGTCTTTGTGACGTCATAAATCCACAAAATCAAGAACGATAAGCGGGCAAGAATTTTTTCAGGTGCTCAGTTTTCACGGTTATTTCTCAGTAATTCAAAGGCAAAAAAATCTTACATCATGTATTTTAACATTTGTTTACACCAAGCTTTATATTCATGAAAGAAAATCATAGTGTTAAAAATCGTTTCATATGACCTTTAATTTCCATTTCCTGATTTTAATGTACCTGCTGGAAAAACCCAAACATCCTATTTTTGCTCTATATCCTGAACAACTGTTTTATATTAAGAACTTGAATTACACGCTTGACTGAATACATGAATTTACAAATTCATGCAAACATCACATGATTAATCCATCATTTCTCACCCACTTATATGAAATATAAAATCAGACATTTACATCTTCTGATACATCTAAATTGACCTTTGAACTGATTGTACCAGTACTAGTTTTAACAAAAACATCACAACAGGTAAACTAGGCCATCTTAGAGAAAATTGTTAGTTTCCTTGCTCTATCTACCAACTGATCAAAAAGGACATTGATCGAACCATGACATCATTATTGATCTTTTTTTATAAATCTGCATGAACAAACATTTTCTTTGAATTCTCAAATTTATACAGTTGTTTGCAGATACTTTTTTTAAAATTCATTTTATTTACAGTTGTTTGCTGAATTGTATTTTTTTTAGTTCATTTTATTTTTGTATATATATACCTATCAACATACTAGTAATCAAGTTTGAGTTGCGAGGGAACATAGAGAGTACATCATATAGGTTGCCCAATACTGAGTCAAGATGACTTTAAGAACGTGTAGAATACCGGTATAATATATCTGTAATATATATCTCCACAGCCATGTGACATTTCATGATAACACCTTGCTATCACATGACAGAGGTCACGGTTGTCACATGAGATATATATATCATCCACCCTAAAATACTACAGGGTTGCTCTATGGTTTATCTAGTGTCGGCTTCATCCATTGTAAAGTTATCACACGCTCACTGCCCCAGTAACTTTAACAGTTGAGCAGGTCAGAAAAGTTAAGGAGACAGAAGATAAAACACTGTGTGATATTTTGTACAAGTTGTGTCCTGATTTTAGTATATAGTGAATTCTTCATCAAGTTCATATCTTTGTTTCAAATTAATGCTGAATTGTGAACATACTAAACTGTTTCCTTAAAGTTCTTTGGTCTTTGTTTATTAAAGCAATACAATTTTTCTTTAATTATCATGACTATATGTACCGGGGTATTCATGTTTTGGAAGCCGGATGAAAAAAAAAAATGGGTTTTCACTCAACTGTAGAAAGAATGCAAAATACCTGAAGGCCTTTTTTTTAACTTTTTCTGGAATTTCAAATTTTGACATGAATGGTTTACCTTTAAATTTTCCCTCTATAATGCTTCCTGGTTTTTACCACCCTAACAGTTTTCCTTTTCTATCATTGAACACAAAATCATGCAGTTTCACTACGTTTGCCTCAATCTTTAGTTTATTGCTTATGTAATCACTGTATTTTGGAATAAATTGGTAACATCATTTCATACAAGTGCACTTTTTTTTTATCATGTTGATGACGGCTTGTAATTCTAGTTAGTTTTTATGCAGTAATTTAGGTTGAAATGACAGTTACGATCTTTTGTTTTTCATTGCCCACAAGAAAGGAAATATACCGGGTACAGTCATCAAAATCACGTGTAATTCGATAAACATGTGACAAAAAGAATTTGTCATAAAAATGGTACGCATTATTTTTATCTTAACAAGCTGCCCTACATGTTATGTAATATGCTTAATTATATATTATACTGAGTGTATAACCAATTTTCATATCTGGATCAACTTAATAAAACCCTAGCAGTGCTGCATGTACTGCATCAAGCAAATTATGAAACTTTTAAATTCTGCAGGGTTAATTTTCCTCCTCTGCTTGATCTTAAATTTGCCCAATTCAATGTCCTATAGCTATCAACAACTTCATAATCTGGGCTTCCAGTACTTCACAGAGTACTCTATATGTACATATGTATAACAAAATTTTCATCCCAATTTGCCTTAAATGAAAGTGAGCAAGTTCATATTTCAATCCTCGATCAACAAAGAATGAAATTGGATCTAAGTTCATTACTCATACCAGGAAATCAGAATGTGTAGGGTGTTAACATTCTAGATGTATGAATTTAGGAACACTTTTCCTTTTTTTCTTAAAAAAAAAATTCTTTAGGGCCTGGGAATGAACTCAATTTTTATGATAATAAACTTTGTGGGACAGTTTACACTTTCCATGGAAATCATTTCTTAATATTTATTATTATATATTTATCATTTTTGCTCTTCAATGTGGAAAATCAGGCTATTAGACCTTTGAAATGACATCAAATATTGTACAGAATACAAACCTGATGTCAAGTGGATTGATACATTTTTGATGTATATAGTCTTAAGGTGGTATGCATGGGACATCTGTTGATAATAATGGGGATTAAAGTACACTATAATCTAAATACTTTCACCGGTTCAGAATTTTCAAATTTTACAATATCTAACCAAAAAATAGCTTTTAAAAATATTTTGAAAGGTAAAAATTGTAAAACCCACAGTGGGATTCGAACTCACGATCGACTTACAGATTCGTTGTAAACCCTCTAACTCACTGCACTACGCTGTTAGATGACAATATTAGGAAAGAAACTACTTATATAACTGCACTTAATTTTATTGTTTATTTCAATAAACAATACATCACAACATGGAAGTGTCCCATACCACCTTAATTTGGTATTTGCAACAATCTTTATATGATTATAACTTTACAGCCTATCAAATAGTGCATTACAATTACCTATATATACATGTAGATGATTTACTAATTTAGTTTTTCTTTTATTTAATTAATGCAGCACTCTTACTAATTAACATATCTGTGGAAAGATATATCCATCATTGTGAAACATATATTTCAGTATCAAATAAGGGTGTGTGTCTTATATCGTTCAATAAGTTTAGTTACCCGCCTATCATCTCTGGATTAAATTACACTGAAATAAATTAAATATATACTGGATACAGCTCTTAACTGGTCCACATCTCATTTTTGATATTTTGAAATATTCAGTTTTGTTGATTAAATAATTCTGTTTACAGATATGTACAATAGTCTACATATTCAAGGTTTGTTGAATTTATATCACAGTATTTTCGTTCATTATTGCTTATAATGCAATATCACCTGAATTAACAGCGACAGTTAGTGTACTATACTGTATCCTTCATTTAAGCAATAATTTATCTTATTACACGGAACAGAAAGTCATGTAAACACGGTTCACAGCCCCATGCACCAACTAACATGGCTGTAACTGTGTACTATAGGCCTATACCCTGTTGTTTAGCATTGGTTAGATGATAGATCGCGGCAATAAAGAAAGTAAAAATGAAAGTAGAATACAAAGAACTGCAAGACTTCACAGAATTTTTAACACGCTTGTCAAATGACAAATCAATGAAATTAGCTATCCTTATGCAATTAAAATATTGTCGAAGCCTTTTGCTCAGTAAAACTATAGTTACTTACCGTACTACCGATAGTGCAATATTGCAATAGGAAATGTGTCACATGAGAAAAGTGAGATCATGTGACAACGCAAGCAACCCTGAGAGGCGTTCATAACAACGAATTTCATTGGTTATTAAAATACCGGTGTCGGCTACCAAATGTTTTAATACTTTTTGCCCCCCCCCCCTTTCCCTTTCCAAATTAGAAATGTGTTATAAAAAGATCTAAGAGAAAAATCTGTAAAAAAAAATGTTAAATTCATGAATGAAGATATACACGTGTAAGCGACAAAATAATGTATCTGAGTTTCTGCAAGAATAAAAAAGAAATTTTATGATATTCATTATGCGCCAGGTACAGTATCGCTTGGTTATTTATTAAGATTAAATTAAAAAAATTATTTTCTCTTCAGACTCCAATTTTTCAGGGTTTTTTTTTTTAAATTATTTAGTATCATCATCTCCATCCCCCTGTTTTCCCTTTTCTGTTATTTTAATTCTTTTTTCTTCAATTTCAAAATATTTGTTCAAACTATATAATCATAGTCAAAATTTTCACGCAACTTTCAATACAAAAATATTTTCCGTTCGATCCCATGTCTTTTTAAACAAAAAACAGTCAATCCGGAAAGAGCAAACAATTTCTTCAAATAATCTTCTTTCTTTTGGCTGTAAAATTCCATATTCTTTTATCTGTGCAACCCGGTAAAATTGTTTGATTATGTTTTCCTCCTAAATAAACATTTTCAAATCAACAGTTTATTATTGATATATTCTGGGGGTTTTTTTTTTAATTTATTCCTTGTTAACTTAGTAAAATTTGTTTGGTTATCTAAGTAAAACACAAATCAAATGGGGGAAAAGTTTCTCAAATATCCACGTATACTGATTTTTATCTATCATTTTCCTGCACGAGGTACATTTGATTAAGACCACTCGACAACAGATAAATAATACGCAACTTTCAAATAAATATTGCTTTTTTTTGTAAACCGAAGTCCTTTATATACGCATATGGAATTAATTATTTGCTCAATAAGTACCGATCATTAATGAACAATTCATGCAGTTTTATTCATGTAGGGGTATTTTTTTTCTTTTTTCTTTTTTGCATTGTTTAGTTAGAATTCTCATCATTCCGTTGTACACTAACTATAGTACATACATATGTGCATGTACATTATATACATATGTATATGCCCTGTATATAAACTCCCGTGACTCTGGAGTCTACATTTGTCATTTTTGATTATATGATACACTACATAATTACATAGCATAATTTTTTATACCTTATGTCTTGCTTAGATGGACGAGTGGTTAGCGTGGTGGCCGCTCACTGCTAGGAGAGTGGGTACCAGAGGTCGTGAGTTTAAGCCCCGGCCGGGAAGGATTTAGAGCTCCAATATATATAGTTAAATTTCCATGTGCTTTATATATAAAGGTGCCTAGTACCAAACGCACGACAGAGTATTTCTTTCTCATGGGAACTAAAATTGGATCGTATTATATATCAAAATAAGAGATTTAAGAGTTATAAAATTGCAAATCTTAGAAGTTTGATTATTTCATGAGAGGGGGTATCCGGACCCCCAAGATCCGCGCATGATAGTCACTCAAATTTCACAATTGCCGCTTATATACACACAATACTCTTCTGACTGTAAAAGCCATATACTATACTTTTGATCAGAGGTATTTTATAGGGAGTTTATAGACTTTCTATAACCTGTGAAAAATCTTGAAGGAACAATTGAGTAAACTGAGAATGTGCAACGTATAGGAAAGGTTAGATATTATGTACACATTGGTGCCGATATCTTATGTATTACTTTTTTTGGCTAATTAATTTTGGATGAAATACTAGTACACGATTTTTTTAAAATTCCTTGAAATTCATTTAACAGAAGTCTCAGATACTTATATATTTTTTTTCTCAGTTCGTTAATGTACCGCACCCACATTTACATGTAAACAATTCAAAGGCGGGGTTTTCCCGGTAAAGGATTAAGTGTTCTGTTATTATTGAGCCAAATTTCTAATTATTTCCTACTATAAGAGTGAACCATATAATAATACACATAAAGTTCACATTGTTATATCTATCAAAGAAGGAAATTATTGACACTTTAAATATCATAGTGTAATTTGAATTTAAAGATACGTATAAGCTTAGATTACATATCAAATATATAAAAGAATTTAAACCTGCGCTTATCATGGATAAAGCTATAAACTACAAGTCATTTTGAGGGTGGTCTAAACATTTCGAAGTATATTTTATATAATGCATGGACTGGTATTTTCCCATCTGTTTAACCATTGAACCAAAACACTGATGATGATTATTAATACAATTAAACTCTAAATTAATTATAAGCGTCATAAAATTAACGTACATTTTATATATACATGCATATACGTTCAATCTAATGAAAGTTACATCTTTGATCCGCTCAAATTACATGTAGATCGCTTATACACTAGAGTTGTACCGCTGGCGGCATTAGGTTGCCATCAGTAAATTAACTATGGTAGTCATTGGCCACCAAGTACTACCATTTGTAGCGATTTTTTAGACAGAACCATGAACGAATTTTTGTAAAATTCAAACAAATGGTAGTCTTTGGTTACACTAGGTTACCAACAGTACAACTCTAGTAAACATATGTGGCCATTTCAAGATTTTGGTGACCGAACTTGCCGTAGGTATAACAGTCTGGTGAACTCTGGATGCACAGATGGAGCGGATCAATTAAAGATTTTACTTTGATTAGATATAGTTGGAGCGGATCATAGATCTTATTTTAATTAGAGTAATGTCTTGCTAAAGAGTGGAAAAAAAGTTTGTCATACGAATTCGTAATCACGGGTCTTCGACTTTGGTTCGTGTACATTTAAACAATTAGCTTGTACAATTGAATCAATAAAGATGTTGTCTTACATATAAATACAAGTTTAAAATATTTACCAGCTAAAAGATTAAAATGACACACATCTATATATTTGTAATTAAATTAAAATATATTAGCAGGGGAAAATTCAGTGAGTACTACACAGTGCAAATGACGTTAACGGCTAAATGACGCAGGAATAAATATATATACACATTGACGCTATCGTTAGAATGCTTCATTTACTTTCATATAATCATATAATCATATAATCATAAATTATTGCCCGTCGATAATGAATAGGCAATTAGACAATGTCTCAGGACTCAGCAGCATTGATTTGAATAGAAGATAAAGCAGAATAATCGTTCAGTACTACATCCGGGATATCCTCATCTTGTCGACTTTCCACGCCGGAAAAATTCACCGTCATCAGGGAAGCGATGCCGCTCTCTATCAGCTGAGCGTGAAAGGTCTTGAACTTTGACATGAGGGTATCGAACCGTGACTGCTCCTCTTCCAGCTGTTTATCCACCGCATCCATTTCGGACAGAAGGGCGGATCTCTCGTTTTCGAGGGCGGGCACCTGCAACTGCAGACTGCTCAGTTCTCTGTCGGTCGAGTTGATTTTCTGTCGCAGGTCTTTGACTGAGATTTCATGAAAAAAAGATTCCAAAGATTCATAGAAAATTTTATGACTTTACTATCTTTTTTTTTGTTTTATTCTCTAGCTTCCATTTTTGTCTATAAATCCGGAGTTGCACCAACTTTCATTTAATTGAAATTCATTTAACGTTTTTCGAAATCTGATCACCAATTTTATTTTGAAAAAGATACTTGAATTGAAAATCACAATATATGATTATTTGTATAGTTGCAAGTTCATCTTGACATAAAATAACGATACAACATTCCATTATATGGTGAAAAAAAATGTAGTTAGTACTTTATACTGTTTTCTGACTTGTTTTATATTTTTTATTCAATAGATATATACATGTGTATAGTTTAAGGTTGTATGGGACACTGGTCGATATTAACGTGGATAAAAGTACATTAGATCAAAATACTCTCACCGGTTTAGAATTTTCAAATTTTACAATATTTGATCAAAAAATGTGTTTTTTAAAAATTGTTGGAAAGGTGAAAATTGTAAAAGCCTGGGCAGCGGGATTCGATCTCACGACCTACAGATTCGTGGTTAACGTTCTAGACAACCGATTGGGCTACGTGAATTGTAAGGTAATAATTTCGGGGGGGGGGGGGGGGGGGGGTTATTTTGATCGAAATACGTCACAATATGTAGGTGTCCCATACCACCTTAAAATTAATCCTAGTAGGAAGTTGTTAAACTCTTTCCATACTTTGTTTGCCATATTTCCGTCTAATGGCCCTGGACTCTTTCTCCAGCTTCCTGACTTCCCTGTCGTATTTCTGTTTCATGGTCAGTGTCTCCACTTTAAAGTTCCTGTCCTCGGTCTGGGATGACGAATCGATGAACTGAGGCAGGTCCGGCTCCACTGAACCAGAAGCGCCGCTTGTAGGATTCGAACCATCGTCCTCGTGGCTGGCGACGGGGTGAAAAACTGCAGAGACCGGCGAGTTGACCAACAGAAATTAATTAAAAGAGAAAGAAAGAAAAGGGGTTTTAAGTTCAATTTAAATCAAATTTTAAAAAAAAGATAACATGGAAAGATGCGCTTAACTATATTTATATTAAACATTGCAAAAAATTACAGTTTTCTCATAGACTACATATACATAGACAGAAATTACTTATCGTCACAGTTAAAAAAGAGGGGAGGGGGGTAGGTTCAAAAGAAGAAATAGGATGGAGAGATTGTTTAAGCTATAAAACATTTTATATAAATTAAAGTTTTATCCTTAACTGCAGAGATAGAAGTTACAAGACCAAAATTCCTCTTCATCACATGGAAAAAAGATGAGTGAAGAGATGAATCAAATTTTAGAACTTTGATTTTTATTTTATATTTTTACTAAGAGCTTCCTCCCGGTACCTTTTTCTGGTTTTTTTTTTTAATTCAAAGAGACAAAAAAGGGGGAAAACCAATTCAATTATTGATAAGTACCTTGCAATAGGTTCAGACAAGAGAACAGAGCCGCAGCAGACACAGTGTGTTCGAATAAAACTTCCTGTTGGGGAGAAAAAGTAATCAGGAAATGAAATCTACATATATTATGATAAACAATTACTACAAGTGTATAGAGAATTGCAAGGCATGCAGTTTGTTTGATTTATAATGGCTTTAAATCAAGAGTCAATTGAAAAGGAAATTTTGCATTATTGTCCTTGCATAGTGTTTCCAGAGAGAGAGAGAGAGAGAGAGAGAGAGAGAGAGAGAGAGAGAGAGAGAGAGAGAGAGAGAGTGAGTGGGGGGTTGAGGGTATTTTTTCTTTTTGGATATTTTCACAATTTATTTAATAATGCATATATTTTAATTGTTAAAATTAAAATATGCCAGAAAGACAGAGTCTTTGCTCCGTTCACTATAGATATGATAAGATTGCTGTAAAAAATAACTTGTGTGGCGATGTAAGCCTACGGTAGCGAATCTTAATCAGATTCATTAATTATATCAGTGTGTTTTTCAACATGTTTACATAGTTTAGATTAATTGGTAGTGAATATATGATACATTCAATGCTTACAAGAAGAACACTGTTGGCCTCCACTGGGGGCCCGAATCCCACGCTCAATACTGTCCCAACACAGAGAACCAGGGGCAAGTACAGACCCACTTCTTCAGCAGTTATCAATGATTCTGAAGCGCTGAAACAACACACTCATTTTACAATATACATTTGTTCAGTATTTTTCTGATTTTCTCAGAAATTGTTCATTAGATATACCTTAACGCCTTTGTACAAACCTGTCACGGTCGTTAAAAAATTTGAACTCAGACATTGTTCCAAAGCTATCTGCTCCCTCGCGTTGACAAGAGAGAATGACGTCATAGAAAAGAGACGTGCATATTGGTGTACATTTACGTTGCACATTGAACGGCAACGAAATGTAGACTAGCCACATTGTAGTCTTGTTCCGACCATGCAGACCCCATGCTTGGTTGGGGGTAAGGGAGGGGGTCGTAAAACTTGGATGAGCTCACTTTTGATCTCAGTCTCACTTTTCCTCCATATACATTGTTTTCCAAGATGAGCTTATTTTTTTTTACTTTTCCTTCATATATATATATATATATATATATATATATATATATATATATATATATATATATATATATATATATATATATATAAACATTTTTTTAGCATTGTCCAGTGCGAGATCAAACGTGAGCTCGGCCAGACATCAGCTGTCTCCATAAATCTCCGAAAAGCAGAGACTTTGTCAAGAAACGGAGATCTATATGAGCGTCTGGTTATAAATTCTGCTAAAATCAAAGAAGTGTGTTTTATCAATTAAACTATAAACTTTGGCATACGGCAAAGTGACGGTCGGGAGAATTTGCGCTCTAGATATCATGCATTCTTTAATTCTAAGAACACTTTGAGTCTATGATTATGAGATTTTCATTTCTTCACAAAACATCAGGCATAATTTAACCTGCAGACTGTTTAATTTGTAAATAGGTATGAACTTATATAAAAAACATGTATTGCATCTCTTGTTCAATTTATATGGCTGATTTTAATGTAAGCATCGTTTTTGAAAAAGGAGGGGTGGGGGCGAGGCAGACTCATTAAAAATATGCCAGTTCACAAATGATGAAAATCATTTAACAACTTCCAAAAAGGGGGGGGGCAACTCCGCGTTAATTCATTTCTTTTTACATGCACACGAAATATGTTTGCTGCAAGAAAAAGTGGGGGTGGTTTCTTCTTGGGATTTACTTCGGAGTCGTCCATCCGAAAATTTTTTTCAAACAGAGAGCTATAGACCTGCAGCTAGTAGTATTAATATATTAGATGAAGTTATGGTTTGGCAATGAAAAGGGGAATAACTCAATGTTTTTCCATCCCATTTCAAAATATCAATTTAGTGGCTCCTGGGAATCGTTGAAAACAAGAAATACCTTAGAAGTAAGAAAATATTTAACGCATGTTTAAATCAATACAAACAATATTATCAAAACGTAAAAAATTAGAACATAAAATTAAAAGGCAGACCTTTCTAGCAGGCTGTATGCATTAGTGTTGTTGGTACAGTGTAACAACAGGGCAAATGTTCCCTACAGTCGAGAGAAATGTATCTTTTGTAGCTAGGGTTGGAATGAGAAATCATCTTGGAAGGTGTCTTAAGACACATTAATATTTTGTGTTTGAATCCTTGTAAACATGTGATTAAAGAAAACCCTTCTTACAGTGCCATTTCTTATCTCCGCTTTCAGCACCACATCTAGTTTTGTTTTAAGCGGATGAGAGTCATTAATTTCCCCTGGATGGAATATCAGCGTAAGCCATAACCAAATGCAGCCCTGTAGTGTAGACCAAGACAATGCAGATAAAGTGCCTTGTCAAAGGGCACAACATATATATATATATATAGTAACCAGAGACGGCTCAAACCAGCAACCACAACCTTTTGGTCAATGCGCTATGTATTCAACATAAAAACATACAGGTCTCTTTTTGCCCTTTATTTGATAAAGATACTTATTTGTTAATTAATATCAGGAAAAATCAGGGTATAGCTGCATTGAGAGCTCAAGAAATTATAGATTTCACAGGGAATCCCAAGAGGTTAAAATAATTCACAAAGAAACTGTTACCTGGGTGAGATATGCGACCCGTGGGCCTCTTCTTTTTATTCCATAGTCAGATCACCAGTGATTGCAAAATATGTTTACCACATTAAATAAAATACAACTAAATCATCCACAAAATATTTTCAAACTGTTTAAGAAAGCAGATTTTTTTTCACTTCAGAATGTGTTACATTTCTGGTTGGTTTATGTTTTTGTAAACATTTCTTTAAATATATGATATAAATGAAAAAATATACACATCTAAACAAACAGTTATATACATGATTTCATAGTAAATATCAAACAATATACATGTGCATGTATTGCATTCATAAAAATATCCTTAGCATTCATCAACCACATTCCCTAGCTGCCAATTCCATCTTGGTTAACCTTTGACCTTCTATTCTCTCTCTCTATTTTCAGGGAATAGTCATGTTTTAATCCTGTTCTGGGATTTATTTTCCTATTGACGGGGACTACTTTTCTGGTGGACCGAATTTCTCCATCGTCTCTATGACCAGGTTAAGGTGATCAAAGAAAGAGTTCACACCAACTCTCATCATCCGTGCTTCGAGGGCTTCAAAGTGTCTGAAAAATACACATTACATTACATTACATATTAGGCTATTATTTTGGTATTTTTACTGAAGTTCAAAATCATTTTCCATATTAAATCATGTTTTAAGTAAATGAGAGAGAGAGAGAGAGACAGAGAGAGACAGAGAGAGAGAGGGAGACAGAGAGAGACAGAGAGAGAGACAGACAGAGACAGAGAGAGAGAGAGCTTACATATTAAGAACATTTCCTTTCACAACAAGTTCTTTCTTCACACCACCTCGTTTGGGCTCTGAGTCTACACTAAGAGTGCCAAAGGCAATCTGTGCCTCCCTCTCTGTTGGGAAGGGTACACTCAAATCTCTAAAAAATAAAACAATTAACATAGTCACAGTATAATAGAGGACTCTGAGGTGAAAATGTTCAGATAATGAACCTTATTCATTCATTCATATGAAACTGTATAATATACAGTTTCATATGAATGAATGAATAAGGTTCATTATCTGAACATTTTCACCTCAGTGTATATGGATATTGGAACAGTATGGAGTTTTCATTGAGCATGTAGTAATTGTCTATTCAAGAAAGCTACATGTGTGCATCAGTACATAATTACACATATTCTACATTTCAACATTGTTTCGTGCGACATAAAAGTAAATATGTTCCACGGGTGATTGGTAATTGGATAATTGCAGCTTACACTTTTAGCTTCTTCTCGGACATGTTGTTCTTAATGAAAATACACAGTTCTGACGTTAAACAACAGTCCACAGTCACATTGCGTTGGTTATAAAAGTGAAAGTGAAACCGGAAATCTATGTTACGCATGAGCAAATGATTTCGTTTGAAACTTCCGATAGGTCGTGTCAGTGAAAGAATTCTCATGTGAATCACGAAACAGAATCAGCTGTGTTGTGAAAATCGTGGATTTGACGTTTATTTTGTTCATATTTCGATGTTCTTCACTCTTCATTTAATAATAATGTGAAGATAAGTTTTTTTTTTTTTTTAATTTACGTTTTTGTCACACCGATTCCATAACGAAGGGAATCACCAGTTTATTTATAGAATCCCAACCCGATTTCTAACAATGGGGCTACTCTTCACAAGACTTTGGAGTTTATTCACAAATGAAGGTATGTGATGAATATTGAGACATTGTGTCTTTTCCTGATATCATTTCTATTGTAAATGAACATGTTGGTTTCTTCAAGAATGTGTGTTGTGAAGAATTCAAGATCATTATTCATGTACACATTCTGTACTCGTGTTATACAAACGAGAATCTTGTACTAATACACAGTTGTGCCAGAGGCTTGAATGTAACAAGAGCACTAGACTATCCTTCATGTTATCACAGTTTTATGTAATCATAGTATTATGTATTGCTGTTGATGTTCCTGTATCTTAATGGATTTGAAGTTGTTAAGCCTTACTTATTAGATTAATCTCTGAGTTACTACTGTAATATACAAAGGTGTACATGTGCATGTTTATTCCAAAATTTCATTTGATAACTACATTTTGTGTTTTGTTAATATCATGTACTTCGATCAACACTTTAATGGCATGTTATAAAGAATCACCAAGTCATTTATGCGGTTACTGAATGATACATGTAGTGTTAATTCAGTAAGAGTCATCATATAGTTTATAATCTAAACACCCCCTCCTCCTCCCCCCCCCCCAAGTTATAAAAAAGTGATAGTCCCCCACTCCCCTTTCAACCTGAACATGTATATAAATCTACTCTTCAAACTAATTCAAAGAACTTGACCATATATATGGAGCTTATAGATAAACACTAAAGACTGAAAATTCAACTCCTATATACACGTAGGTCCCTATTTTTTTTTTTTTGAAAGAAGTATAAATTTGTAGGTCAAAGGCACTGAGACTAAGATACGAAGTCTATTATTAGTTTATAATGCTAACATGGCCAACTTTAGGAATTTGTTACATCACTATTCAAAGACACTAACCATGTTAACTGTTAATTAACATATATTTGGGTACAATTATTTACAATTTGTAGTCCTTCCAAGGCATCAGGGTATAGATTTTTTAAGTCGTTTTAGTCCCACAATTAAAATTTCACTATATCCTAAAAACTATTAATTGTGATTTTTTTGCTGCAGTGATCAAAGTATAAGCATTGAAACATTTTGGAAAACTAAAGATAGTATTCTCTATGGGTTTAATTTCGTGGAAAAATGATAAATTGCGAACTTTATGAAATTGAAACAATTGTGACTGACTATTTGCCAATCTACAGTACCTGTAACTGCATGTAGATGAGAGTAAAATTACTTAACTGATGGATATCAATTTAATATCAACATCATAAATTCACATGATCTATTTCATAAATCATGTCAACTTTATTGCAAGAGAAAACAATATTTATTGATACCTTGAATCGATATATATTGTGATATAATTATGATCTGATATACATGTATTGTTATCAGTTTGATTTGAGGAAGAAACATTTTGTGACGGGTATTTTTTCCCTGAAGTGAAGTCCAAGGTACTGAACTATTTGTGGCACATTGTAATGAACAAAAAGTGAGATTCTGTGAAACCAGGGTCAGACTATGATTTACAAACAATATGTTTCTTATTAACGATGTTTGCATGCATGGGGGCATTAATTTAGTCCAGAAAATGCAATGTTGAATCAAGCTTTATAGCTGAATCTGACTTGGCCGTCATACAATCATGTAGCCTAGGTTTATAGTTTTAATACATCTTTGCTAGCCAGGGGTTTACAGAGGAGCAGAGTAGATTGTAAAACCTTGGCTAGCAAAAGCCAAAATGGCTTAAATACTGTTTATACCTTAAAGGCTGTTACTTTTTATGGGTGGTTGTGTGCTGATTTTACATTATTTTGGGGGGGGGTTAATGCCAATAAATTACATGTACCAAAATCAATATGTCAATCATCATTTCAAAAATTGTCAAGATTATACATTCTTAGAAAAAGTCGAATGCTGAAATTTGTACCTATACTAGTTTGAATGATCTGTGTCTTTTAAATTTTGTTTTTTTGTTTTTGCATAATTATATATCTAATATAATGGAGTAGGAAGTTTAAGTGATTGATATACTTAAAGAAACTGGCGACTGGCAAGCTTAGTTTATCGTGATTAATAGATGTGTCGCTGTCATCATGGATGGTAATTAAAGTCGGGAAACCACAGAGATCTCACACACTTCACCTCACGCCACAGTATTTATATATATACATTGTATACCGGTATATCAAGTTTGATTGTAACTCGACTCATAATGAAATTGAATCAAATAAGTATTTGTACTAAATGTGTATTGATAATACATGTAGGTACTAGTAATAATCCTGCTCTAGAATTTTTTTTCTTGGCTAAGACTATACTATAAATGTGCTCCTCCATACTCTAGATTATAAACCATGCAGATAATTAGATGATCAAAAAAGAATTCGTTTGATAATAACCATGATGATAACTAAACTGATCGTAATGAAATTGAATCAGTGAAATATATCTTTATACCGTACAATTGTGTGGATCCAGAATTTTTTTCCACGGAGGGGGATCTGACTCTGAGGGATATTTGAGTTTGGACCCCCCTCTCCCTCTAAATCTCTGCATATTTTAAAAAGCTTAAGCCTAGTATATATATTGATTTAGCTGTAAGGATAATTGTAATTAAAATATTAGAAAATTCAGTGTAAACCATTTTTTTTTAGTGTGCAGGTTTTACACTCATTTACGATGAATGCCAACCCAGCCTATGGGCATATGCAAAATTTTGATTTACGGTATATGTGACACTGATTTGATTTTACACAATATTAAATATGAACGATTATCAGATGTGTGGTAATTGAAACTCAAAGCTGAATTGATTTACTTACACATTAATCTTAACACAGTTTGAACTATCCAACGCATAAGAGTAAACTTTGTTGTAATTTTGATCACCTAGCTGGGAAAATTTTCCAAAAAATTTGAAATGTAAATGATAATCTGAGATCCTTGGTAATTTAAATTTGATACAGAATTGATATCTACACAGTTTTACACAAAAATTTGAAATGTAAATGATAATTTGAGATCCTTGGTAATTGAAATTCGATACAGAATTGACATATCTACACAGTTTTACACAGTTTACTGTTGTAATCATATAAAATGTCAAAACAAGACATGGTCAAGATATGTTGCATTTTTTATTTTCTCTTTAAATCTGTACGTGAATGACACAGATGTGCCTGCATGGCTCATTATTCCAGGATTATTGTGTTATGATGCAGCTAACAGATTCAGATCTCCTACATTGGTGGAATGTCGTATTCCTCTCTCATGATAGCTAGTCCATAGGGTAGTCGTACTGTCTCTGTAATCCTCACTGCAGATCTAATAAATTTTGATTGTTATGTTACATTTAGGTTGCCAAGATACTATTAATAAAGGGTTTTTATTAGATATGTATATATTTTACACATTTCAAAACATTGATTTTAGGAGAGGGGGGATGGTCAGTGATTTTGTAAAACGCCATGTACCTAGTCTATCATATATCAACAGATCAAAATATATTATAATATGCATGCATAAATGTAAGTGTTGACAATTCAATGAAATGCTGTGTAGGTCACATCAAGTTATTCATGTTATTGCTGTATTTTTGTGAAAGGTTTTTGACAGTTTGACATTATGATTGTTTTCCCAATTTGGAATAATTATTTCACTGTTGAGTAAAAAAAACCCAAACCCAAACCAAAAACTGGCCATTACCTTTGATAGAGAAGTAGGCCAGGCCTGTATGCAGGCAATGCCTTTCTCCACTCGTTTAAGAGAATAGCCTGGAGTACTGGAATACCAGAAGTTTAAGTATATCGGTACATTGTACTTGTAAATTGTGTAAAGAGGACTATTTTTGTTGTTGTTTCAGAACATAAAGTTATCATTGTGGGACTCGACAATGCAGGGAAGACCACCATTTTATACCAGTTGTAAGTATTTTTAGCACTTCATTATGGGACATGCATTTAATTATAGATTTGTCTGCACATCTGTATATAAATGAAAAGGGCTAGACCTTAATGTTTTAACCATAAACTACCAATGTTCAAAGATCAATTAAATTTATTTTCATATTAATACTCTAATGCAGTTATGTAATTTTATTGAGAGTTTAATTATTATTATTGCAATTTTTTGCCACTTCAAAGATAAAAACCTTGATGAAATTTGTCAATTTGTTTAAGACATTTATAACTGCAGACTGAATTTATAGTTAATAGCAGTTTTAATGGAAAAACTTTTAAATTATCATATTGTTTATAGACACAATAATACATTCATCATGCCGATCAGAATTTTATCTATAAAAAGCAAAGATTTAGCTCTAAAACATTGTGTGTTGCTGCTGAGTCTCAAACAATTTGTGTGGTTTTTATAATGTCCAGCAGCTCTTTGAATGGGAAATCTTTGCTTTGGTTTCCCCTATTCAGACCCTCAATGAAAAGGACACAGCATGTGTGCAAGGAGCAGCACAACTGATCAAATAAAACTTTTGTCCTCTCAATACGTTGGCCTGAGCACACATTTATTCATCCTCACATGTACAGAATGCCAGGGGTAGCGAAAAAAATGATTGATAAAAAGGAGAAAAATATGTGAAAGCGGTAGTCCAAATACGCATTAAATTCCTATAGCCTCATGAATATTCAGGTAACCTAATTATGAGATTAATGACTGTCTAAAGAGTGTAATTTACCTGTGGTTCTGACACTGTGCATGATAATAAGATTTGGCCTCACCTGTCAACCTGTGAGACCAGATTATAAAGTCATTTGTTGACCAAAGGTGTGATTACACCTGTTCATGTTGTGTTGCAAGATATATGTCTATTGAGTTTTTTTTTATACTACCGTATATATATTAATTACTGTAGAAACACCTAGTATTTATTCTTTAGGTGAAAATTTCGTTGTCTTCAAATTAAACCAAATAAAATTTTGTTTGTATATAAGGGTTTAATTTTGTCATATCGTTATTTTTGAAGTGCATCTTGTATCATTTAAATATTTAGGAGTACTTGTGCTAAAAATTTGTAGTGGATTTAATTTCATTGATCTAATATACCACCAAAGAAAATAACAAAATATTTCTGCTTCTAGACCCTACTATCAATCATATATTCATTGTCCATTTTGTTTTTTTATCGCATGTTAATTGAAAATGCAATTGAATTTAAAATTATTTATATTTAAAAGCAAAATAAAAAGCTTTTTGCAGCACCCAATAACTGACATATTTTCTGCATGTCTTTGCAATATCAGAATGGTTGGTTATATGATAGACCATTGTGAAAAAAATCAAATAATCCGTTAATGGCATGATGAAATAATGAGCATGATGACAGGCAATGAATTACTATATGCAAGGAAATATTTGCCCTTGTTTTATTATCGCCCCTTTGGCCCTTATGGTCACTCAGTGGGGGAATTTAAGAATGGGCGAATTCTAATGTCTCTTACTGTTTCTCAAATACAAAACTGTATCTGGGCAAATTCAAGACGGGAAGAACCTGTTTGTAAATGAAGAAGGGCAAAAATTACTCCGTATATAATAAACATATTTAATATTTAATTGTAATAAAAGGGAAGAATGCCCAAAAATAACACTGTATACAGTATATCCTGCCAGTATACATGCTTTTCCTTTAGTCACATTCGTGGTTCAGCTCTGTGTATGAAGTTTTCTGACAAGAAATTGGATCAAGGACAGCTGAATTTGATAAAAAGCTGGAACTGATGTCAATAATTTAAATTCAAACTTTATTATAATAAATTACATGACCTCCCTTCTAGAAATGCAGACATTAATTGATTAAAAATGATAAACCTGCTTAACGCATAATGCTATTCAAGTAAACCAGGCATTTATCAGACACATAAAATGATAATTCAGTGCATTTGTTATTAAATTGAGAGGTTAGTCATATTCTATTCCTAACATTGCTCCCAGCAACATTTGTGCTTTGTTACAAAATCATGCTGTGTGCCTTTTGGAATTTTTATTTTTGCATTACAGTTGTGTAAAGGAAATATCAATAAATAGGCCATTTTCAATAATTTGTCAGACTTCTTTTTTTATATTTTCATCATGGAAACTGAGTTATCATGAATAAGTAATTTTCCATTATAGAGTTCACATTAAATTCTAAACCTCTAGCTCTCTGTCTGTCTCTCTGTCTGTCTGTCTTTCTGTCTCTTTCTCTGGAGTTTTCAGATTCAATCTCCCATCCCCCCACTCTCCCCACATCTACTTATTCTTAAGAAGTAGAATTACCAGTACTTTAACTGTATTACATTTACAGTACTTTATTTATTGTTTTAGCTACATTGAACATCTTTGCAGCTAAATTTAGTACATAAAACATGAAAAATGTACATGTATGGAGTACATATAGAAATATGTGCACTAATTAACTCATGCAAATTTGCTGAAAAATTATTTTCCACTAAATATTGTGCATGTTTAATATAGTACTGTAAGTAAATTGTATGATGACCTTGATTTTGCTTTGATTCAGTTTAATGAATGAGGTTGTCCACACGTCGCCGACGATCGGCAGTAACGTGGAGGAGGTGATCTGGAAGAACATCCACTTCCTTATGTGGGACATAGGGGGCCAGGAAACGCTGCGGTCAGCCTGGAACACCTACTACAGTAACGCTCAGGTAAAACCAGTACATGTACTACAGTAATGCTTAGATAAAAAACAGTATACATACCATGTACAGTATTCAGTAACGCTCAGGTAAAAACAGAACATGTAAATTAAGATGAGTAACGCTTAGGTACAAACAGAATGTGTACTTCAATAATGCTCAGGTATAAACTGTAGCATAATGCTCAGGTAAAAACAGAACACGTAACTATAGTTACACTCTAGTAAAAACTGAAACTACTGCAGGAACGCTCTGGTTAAAACAGAACACATAATACAGTAACACTCAGTTTTTAAATAACAGAAAATGTACTACATGGACCCATTGTTGAGAAAAAATATTAGAATTGGAAAATATTATATTTTTGGTATTTCATTTAGCATCAAAACGTGTCGAAATTTTAGCTTAAAGAAAAATGTTCTGATAAATGGTGTTTTAATATTTTAATATTTTGTACAATCTCAAAAAAGATTTATGCTGTATATATGTGATACAATATGTGCCATGTTTTCAAATTTTCATGGTTTGTAAATTTAATGTGTCTTTTGATCAGTTTGTAATTCTGGTTGTGGACTCAACAGACAGGGAGAGGTTGTCCATCACGAAAGAGGAACTCTGTAAAATGTTAAACCATGAGGTAAGAACTTTATAAGATTCAACCCCTTCCTCCCAACCCCCTTCAAAGAAAACAAGCAAATAAGGTCCATCTTATATTGTGAATTGATGGACGCATACTAACTCAATGTGCATGTCTTAAATCATATTAATGTTTATTGAAAGGGAAAGTTATGATAGATTAATGTCAATTTAATGATATCCTTAGTCCTGGAGAAATTTGACCCAGGTATGTACATTATATAAGTAAATAAAACGAGATAAGGTAGTAAGATACAGGTAAAAGTTGATGATAAATGAGTCACAGCTGATTGCTGACAGGATAGAGACATGCATTCGCCATTACTTGTATAATGACCTAAAAAGGTTACACTCCACAGCTCCTCCTGTGTACACAGTTCTAGCATAATTTGTGGCTCAAAATTGAACAAAAATATGTTAATTGTTTTAAGAACCATTTTAACAAAAGCTTGGACATTGGGTAGTTGTGTCAAACAGCATTGTGAAGTAGGGCTGCATGTTTATATCATTGCTGGCCGCTCAGTCATAACTCTTTGAAATCAACAAGATTTGTCTGGCTTTTTAGCGAAGACTACGCAATTGGTGCATATTTCGCTCAAAACCATTTCATTGTTAATCATTTGTTTTGTCGCAAGAAATACATAGTTACGTCCTACTGAAAGTCCAAGGTCTTGTTAAAATGGTTCTAATACTGAAGGATTTGTTTTCATAACACTGGTTGAAAGAGTAAGTTTATATACGATTACCTTATTTGTTAGTTCAACCAGAAGTAGAGCTCATTTTATCAGACTAAAGTAGGAGTTACATAAAGTCACCTCTAAATCTTGTCATTATGATACTGTAGAACCGCTGGGTATAATATATATACCTATTTATATGCAAGTTAAATAGAGGTAATGATATTTATTTTAAATGAGAAAACCACAAAAGTTTATAAGAAAATCAAAGTTTCATTAGTAAAAATCAGCTTCGTGTCAACTGGTTGAAATTCAAATGCTTGAATTAAGATCTCCGATCCTTAGCCTCAAAGTATTTTTTTTTCATCATGAAAATGTTATTTATTTAACCGTAAATCTTTATAAATGAAATGAAATCAAAAGATTCTGAAATATTTTGATGGTATTCATGCCTTTAATGAAGTTTTTGCAATTTAGGCCTCATGGATATAATGGAATATATATACAAAATGAGATCAAATTAGCCAAAAAAAACCAGTTGTAGCATTGCATCAGTGGCTCAAACTCCTCTACCTTCAGGTGCTAGGTCTCCGTGAATCCTCAAAGCCAAGCATTTCATTGAGTAGTTTAGCATAATATAACAACTACAAGACTAATGAATTTTGTCTATATAAAAGGCAGTTCTATGGTAGTGTACATATAAAAAGATTCTGGATAATTTAGAGTTCTCAAACATTGCTGAGGATTGGAGAATGTTTAGCAGGAAAAAAATTAACTAATTAATTGAAAATTTTGCAAAATTATACTTGTATCTTTATCAATGGTTTTTCATCGCTCTTAGGACCTCAGAAAAGCAGCCATGTTGATATTTGCCAACAAGCAGGATGTAAAAGGCTCGATGTCTGCAGCCGAGATATCTCAGCATCTCAATCTCACTTCCATCAAGGATCACCCCTGGCACATACAAGGTTGTTGCGCTTTGACGGGAGAGGGGTAAGTCACACAATAAAGAATTGGCTATCTTTAAAAAAATCATTGTTTGAAATTGCCGCCTGGGGGTTTCCAGACCCAGGATTGAGGACAAACTTGAAGTTTAAATTATCAAAAGTTGGTAAAAAAAAAATATCCATAATTAGAAATCAAAGTACTGAAAGTACTGTTAGACGGTGGCGTCGTTTGAAAGTGGCATATTACATGTAACAATGAATGATGTATGATAATTATTTTTGTCGAAAACCGTGGTCAGTGTCGCATACATGTACTAATACTTAACGCTTACTCGCGCACCACATATTGAATGAATAAATCAAATCCAAAGCGATTTCATCACAGTACGCCCAAATATTTGATTGTTTGAAGAAGGGGAATTTTGGTTTTTTCCCTTTTGACCTTTGGGTTGACCCCGCAAAGGGGAACAACTTTTGAGAAGTGTGGATTGAACTATTGTGCTTTAAATATATTGTAGATTTCTCAAAGTAACGAGAACGAATAAAGCTTTGGTATGATAAAATACTTATTTTTACTAACTATTTGGGCATACATATAGTATGTTAATTGTCCCTCTCGACAGCATTTTCCCATCAATTTCTTCACGGGGAAAAAGTTGCAGTCTCGTGGATCATCACATTTGCTTTTTTTCCTCATAGTCAGTTAATACATTTAGGTGTAAAGAAAACGGAATGGGTTTACAAGAACCTGTTTGATAAAACTGGTATTGCTTTTGGAATGCACGTCATCATGAAACAGAAGAGTAAATCAATATTTTATCTTTGACTTTAGTGGATTGTTTCCATTTGCTCACAACGAAAGTGAATGAAAATTTAAAAAAATATCATACAACATTCGGTCGCGGCAGTTTCATTAATCAACGTTTTAAACATTTGTTCTATTGTATTTAGCTATAGATTTATTCAAATCATTTGAATGAATTCGGAAAAGTCACATGTATATTTTATCGCTTCTCAGTACACTTTAACACGCATAAATTACTTGCTCTATTAAACTTTTCTAGTAAACTTACAACAAATATTGATTAATTATACAAAATAAGTTTTTAAAAACACCAAAAAAACAAAATTCAAGCTGAACGCACGCTTTTCTGACCGTACAGTTTGGTTTAGTCGTAAAATACAATTTCAAATTTAGCATTTTTTCAATTAAATATATTTGATATGTTATTATACAAGTTTACAAAATGGTAATTTCTAACTATATTCAGTTTGAAATATTTCAAAACGAAAAAAAAAAAATAATAAATCTTTAAGTTTTGGTGGTATCGAACCCATAACCTAAAAACCCAGTTCTATAAAGTTTCCCAATGGCTGGTGCTCTAACAACTGAGCCATTTCATTCACAACAAAGTGCGTTGTTTAAATGCTATATGAGACTATGACCACAAATTTACGGACTTGTATTATATTTCTAAAACATTCAATTGTTGAGCTACAAAATGACATTTTTGAACTGTAGTGGGTCATCTCTCCACATTTTTTTTAGTACAATAGGTTTAAATTACATTAAACCACATTTAGACTGTAAAAAAGTATTGAGCTCAGACCCACTCTATGAAAGAAAATGCATTGAAGTTATAAAAATTACACTATTAGGAGGTTTTGATACGCATATGCCAGTTTAAATCAATATACTGCAAGTATTTAAAATATTTAAAGATTACAACCCGATGTTACGTTAAATATACATTATTTTTAATTATTTTTTTTAAAATATATCATATTTAATTATATTTTAATTTTGCCGTATCTAATCATTCCTCATATGGGCATTTTACACGCCGTATTCACCCATCTTCTTTGATTTTATTCTTTGCATGTACTAGACAATAGATCTAGGGTTCGCAAATCCCGGCAATATTTTCGGAAAGCTATATTTCTGTAGCTCAGCAGAATTCTACAGTCATCTATGAAGCACATTTTTTTGCCTTCATGTTTCATTATTTATCGCAAATATAGCGTGGATGTATACGCTACGGCCGATGTAGCATTGCGTTAAGTGATGACACTTTCTATAACTGGTGTGTATTTCAATTACGAGTCGCAACAAACTGGTGCATTTATATAGGCCCGCCTATTTGTAAATGCATGTTGACAAAATGATGCTAACACTTGGAAACAAATGTCGAAGAAAGTTCATAATAGAGTTGTACTCGCGAGTTAAAAATTTTCTAAGAACAAACGGGGCGATGTTTACGTACATATGTAAATAATGTTATCTGTTAGTGAAAAAATGCCCCCAAACCAAAGAAAAGATTCTCTAATACATATAGCAGGGACGGGCGCATATGAATTAAAGTCACTATTTGTACTTCGCTCATCGAATTGCGTTATTCAGTTCAATGTGAAAAAAATCGACAGAAACTGTTTAGTTAACAAAATTATTATATCTTACATTTTCGTTCACAATGAACCATAAATGTATATGTAGTATCGCATGTTTTTTCTCACAAAAAAGCTAGCGTTTGCTGCAAATTAGAGATACACGAGCTGACACGCCGTGAAATCCATAAGACGTTTCACAGCATATGTAAAAAAAATCTGAACTAAAAATCTTTGAAACATCGTAAAATGTAGTTTATAAACATTTAAAATGGCGACTCGATTTGCACGTGAATTTTACAATCCGACGTCGATTAGCGTGTTTGAGAGAAAGTCAGCAGCAAGTAAAGCGTCAACATCTGCAGTAAATATTGTCTGATGAATATTGAGGTGCCTGTAATAAAATTAATGTTTCTACAGACTGAGTGAGGTACAAAATAAGGTACATTGTAAATCACAGGTCAGTCGAAAATTTAACACATTTGTATCGTAAATTTAAAGTTTTTTGTGTGTTTGAAAACACATGCACACTTGTAGAAGAAACTGTGCCATTGATCGGTTGAAGTTCAATAAAATGTAATTTATGTAATATTCATTGTCAGTATCTGTTGTGAATTCTTTGGAATAAGCTACAACAACAAAAAATATACTGCTCAACTTAAACTAATGCGTTGAAAATGGCTGAATTTATCGATGAAGCATAATTGCTGAAATATGAAATGGCAAACCAGTTTAAATAGTGTGTTTCTGACAATTATTTATATCATAAAGAAAACAATTAAGAAGCAATTATTGTGAGATCTCTTGACCAATTATCGCAGTGATATAGTTTATGCAGTCCTGATACAGAGTTATTCGTCAAAACTGGCAGTTGGTGCTTATATTATTAATACCGCGTATTTACAAGCAGACTGGGTAACGGCTCATTTAAAATAAAACACAATTTCATACATTATTTAAATGTAAGTACAAAATAATTAGCAGCTATAATGCTTAAAATATCTGATAAGATTAAAATTAGTTCTCATACTGAAATCGACACGTAGATAAAACATTGTCTGTATAACACTGCATACATGTACCTAACAGAGTTATCGTTCGTTATCCGCTAGGGTCCCCGTGAGAAATACTCTTCCGGTCAGGACCGTAGCAATAGACCGTGGCTATTTATAGCCACCGTCTAAAAAGATCTTTATTTTTTGCTAAAATTTTTTTTTTATCAAGGTGTAGGTTATTTCAACAGAGCAGGAGGCAATTTGAAGCAAGCAATAATTTTCTGGCCCAGTAAATGTTTTACTTTGTTGTCTTAGATATAAAAATTTCAAATTCATTGGATTTGTCAAAATAAGGTTGAAGCACCAAACATGAACACTGTAAGTGTTTCTTCTAGCGATTTGACTACTTAGTTCAAATCCTTGGATATTTTGATGGTATTTTCTTAGCTCATTTAAGATATTGACTTTTGATAATGAAATCACTCAATAGTATACATATTTCATTTTCACAGTTATGACATTTTTTTCAATTTTGTTACCATGAGCTAAAGTTGTCAATGCAAATGTTTTACAGTTGTGTAGAAAATTTCAGCTTGTAATTTCCTTTAAAATAGATTGAAATAGTAATACTAACTATAATTATGTTTGTTCCTTATGACATCAAAACTTTAACATTCTTATGTTACAATTAGTAATGCAATAGCTTTCCTGCACAACATTTTTTTTGCTATTTGATATTATAAGCAGAGAGTGTAAAAATCCTTTGACCCTACTTGGATATTTGACTGTGTAATATGAGGCAGTTATAGTACATTGACAAGATTTTACGAGTGAATGTTCAAGCATATAACAGAACCCTCCTGGCCATTTTAATGACTCAGAATACAGATAAAAATTACAGAACATATTGATTTTCTTTCCAGGTTGTATCAAGGCTTAGAGTGGATCACTAGCAAACTGAAGGGTCGGTGACCTTTAGTGTGACATAAGGTCAAATATCGAGGGTCAAGGGTTCATCAGACTTTGGAAGAAGATTTTAAGAGCTTTGGTTCTGTCTTAATTTGTTTTGTTTTTCCTGATTATTCAGCCCCTAGTCCTAAATATTTAACACAAACACAACCGAAATTCTCAGGAACTGTGGCCACAATGTTTTACTTGTTAGAACAGATTTTGAAACAGTGAATTTTTTTTTTATTGGAGTGAAATATCTTATGATTTTGACATGGGTATGCCAACTTTCATCTGATATTTCTAAATAAACATCTTCTATTCATGACATTTCCTAGGAGAAAAAAAACTTGTTGTACGCGAACGGCAAAAAGGGGTGAAGTTTTTAGTGTTCAGAAAAAAGTGCTTTTATTTTCAAATTGAGAGTGATGTGCTTGACTGAGAATATTGTTAGCATGTTGACATTGTCTGCTATGAAAGATACTGTGTCTTGTTTACTGGTATTATATTTTAAATCTTGTTTTATGTAAATAATGCCAAATATACCATAACATGTATTTCCAGTTCTTGCACTATAGTACCGTATGTCTCAACATTGTGCTAAAAGTTATAACTGTCTATGTGAGAGGATATTTAATGTAATACAAATAAGCATTACTATAACAGAGTAATTTTGGTCAGTGATAGGGGTAAAAGAATATAACGCTGAGAAAATTGAAGAGATATTTGTCATTTATGCATTAATATATTATTTTCAAAGTACTTGGTATTCAAAGCATTACTGAATTATAGGTATTTATTTGGCAATTACTATGTCTAGAATTCCACCTGAAAGGTAATTTACCTCCTTTTAATTAATTAATGAAGTATTTGGTCGCAACTAAACTTTAAGTGTTATATAACCAAAAGAATTTGTGATTATGAACATTCGTCGAGAGAATATCACAACTATCGAATCAGTTAAATTAAGTAGCAAGGAGATAAAATATTAGGCATGTTTAATCGTTTCACAGTGAAATAACATTGCCAAAATTCATGATGGACATTGTCAATTTAAATTTTTTGAATTATTTTAATTTTATTGTTTTAATTACTAAAGGGTAATTTTTTACTTTCATGCACATGATGTTTTACATACAGTGGTCAGTGAACATGTGTGAACTATATGTGTACACACATATATTTTAAAAAGATATTTAGGGGCTAAGATATTAATTTTATTCTAATTCCATGACTGTATCACACAATTTGAAACTTCACATGCATGTTTTTATATATTTATTTGATTATTTTTTAAATACTTATTCAATACACATATAGGGACTATACATGTACATATGGACTGTACAGAAGCGTTTTGATAAAAGCAGTGCCATAAACCTGGGGGTTTCCCAGATTTGAACAAAGATCCATGTCATGTAACCATTATTGTATAAGATAAAATTTTGCTAAAAAATTCTGGTATGGTTATTCAAGTACAGATATTTATGTAAAACATCATTTTGCATTCAATATAGAAGAGTCTTTGATTTTGTGAGCTTGTTTGTTTGAAGGAAAAATTGAGAGAGAGAGAGAGAGAGAGAGAGAGAGAGAGAGAGAGAGAGAGAGAGAGAGAGAGAGAGAACTGTGTCTGATGCACTTCTACACTTTGTATGTTTTCACTGTAAGCTAGCTGGTGCAAAACTAGTAAAGCTTACTCAACAACACTCCTTCACTTGTTAAATAATATTTGTCATTATTCATTATTATGAATTTGCTTTTAGATAATATAGCGACTAGTTAGGGCTGTCTGAGAGTATGAGAATGTAATGATTGCATGGGATCCACTTTCTTCAAGACATGAAACACATGAATGACACCAAACCTTCCCCATTCCTTCCCATAAAAAATGTTCAACACCAAAAACAAAAAACCCAGAATTCTTAGCATCTGCAAATTTTTCAATTTTCAAAATTTTGATTTTAGGGGTTTTTTTTCTTGACAAAATGTTGCAGTGATTTATTTGTTGACTATATATTAAAAATTATTTTGATGCCTATATCGAAACTAAATCAGTCAGAGATCAGATTTCTATTTCATTAAACATTTTAGCCTCGAATAGCCTTAGTCTTTATAAGACTAAGGTCCTATATTGTAAGGATGTACATAATATTTATTTGGGGCATTTTCAGTCAAAAGGTTGAAACAGATGCATGGATATTGTATAAATGTTTTGCCTGCAAATTCAATATGTCTTCAAAATTCATGTTTGTATATACATAAGTATAAATTGTCTATGTCATAGTCTATACAATGAATTATCAGTATGTATTTTCCTCTGCGCCAGTACTTTGTACAATCATTTTCTGTGTTATTTTGTCATTAATTGTTTCACCACTGCATGTGTCAAAAATTTTGTTTTAAATCTTGTTATTACATAATTTTATTCATTGTGTGTACATGTTGAGTACAGGTTTTGTTGGTATCAGTGAGTGGCGTGCATTGATTGAACTTATCAACTATATAAATTAATTTCCTGAAAAGCTGATCAATATAATTATATAACTCTGGTGTTAACTGTTTTAAAAAGTCTCGAATTTGCATTGGTTGGTATGGTCAAAGCAATTTTATGTATTAAGAGGAGTGGATGCCTGTGGCCATTTTTATACTATATAAACCTCCTTTAGAAGAAGAGCTCTATATATAGAAATAGGAAAACACTGATATTTTAAAGTTAATGTTTTTTTGAATTTTTCTTTACTAATTAATAGTTTTAAGCCTAACAAATCAATTTTAAAAATTCAAGGCAGATCTTATGTTTATAATAATTTGTTGACCAGCCATCCGCCTTAATTTCAATATACTCATAATTTTAACTCTTTTATTAGGAGATTATTAAAATGAGAATGTAATTGTCGGTGACATTTCTCTTGAATATTTGTCAGGTTTGTTTTGATTTCTCATACTGTTTCATTAGTGTTCATCTTAATTGCATTTTAGAAATTAAGCTCTTTTGCTTTTAAACTGTAAATTTATATAAAATCCTTTCTGTCATAAGTTTTAAACTCAGTCTCTTAAAAGTTTTCACCTAATTTGCAAGAAAGATATGTTTTTGGAAGAATGAGGACCACGTTTCCCTTTATTTCATCAATTTCAAGTGGGAAACCATTCAAATACAAAAACGTCTAATCAATACACAGAATAACATATTAACGCCCAACCCCATTTTAATACTGTCAGACGACTTTATAGAATTTATGTGCCACAAGAAGAAAGGCATTTTTACTATAAAAAAAATTGTGTATATATATTTTTATATGTTGCTCACGTGAATGATTTTATGGAGTAATGTGGACATTTGAGTGTATGCATGTACTTAAAAAGAAAAAAAAAACTAATGTGAAACATGAAGTGAAAGGAAAGCAAGTGTGAAAAGACGACAACTGTGAATACATGCAATTTGTGAATAAAAGTTGTAAAATGTATCATCTCTTGCATATTTTTATGTATACATGTATTATATATAAAGCATTAAAGCAAGGTTCTTGGTGTTTAAATATGGCATTATTTAAACTTACCTTTTTAGTGGAAAGAGCACTCGATCCCCTGTGTGAAGAATTTTTGGCTGTGACTTCTCAAAATCGAGAAAGAAGCGCGTTTTTTTTTTTTTTTTTTTAGATGATCACGGTCTTGTTAAATGAATAAGGATTGCTATAACTTAAACATTTTCGATATGATTTTTTTTAGCCATAAACTAATAAATATATGATGGAATAAGTAGAGAAGTAAATAAATATAAATCAACAATTAAGTAATGGAGTTGTAAAATATAATCTATTACCTAATTTGAATTATTTTTTTCTAAAAAATATGTACACTAAACAGAACTTTCTTTTTTAAGGAAATTAAAAAAGCGGAATGTAAAACGATCAAACAAGCAATCTACAAATCAACTTTAGTACTGGAAATATAGAATTTCATATTAAAATATTTTTAACTAAATACGCTTTAATAGAAAACACTCAAAATATATCTTGCATTATGTCATAATGCGTATTGTTATTGTTAAAATTAAATTAATTTAGAAGGACAGCAGCTTCATCAGACTTTTCAGCCTAATATGTAAATTATTTATTCCTTATTCTTACATTTTCTAGTGTCTTTGTCTGTGATAGCAATACGAAACGAATTGTAATGTATTGTCCAATACATTTCATGATTTCATCTGTTATTATTCTATATTTTATCATACTAAAAATCACATACTTATACAAAAGGAATCATCTTTTGAAAATTATTCATGAGGTGATCAAATAAGGGCAGGCGTAATCGGGCTTTGATTATCCCCAACTTTATATTTGATCACCTCGTAATACTCAAAGGATGATTCCTTAGATAATTTTGCGATTTCGCCGTTTTGTATCAAATCTCCAGAATATCAAATTGCAAGTGCCAAACCTTTGTTGCAATTTCATATATATATATATATATATATATATATATATATGTAGTTCACACCTGTAAGAAAATTAAAATCAATGTTCTAAAACCGAGGGTTGCTTCTCGCATAATTTATGCGGAAATTAATTCCCTGTGTTTTACTTGGAATTTACAGTTGTAGTTCCTGTGGCCAATATGAATATTGCTCGATCTTAATTTTATCTATATATAAATAATTCTAGAATTTCTTCAAGAATTAAGATCTGATATATCTAATAATTGATAATACTTCTGTAGTTCCTGTGGCCAATATGAATATTGCTCGATCTTGATATAATTTTATCTATATGTAAAAAATTTTGGAATTTCTTCAAGAAGTAAGATCTAAAATAGATAATTAATGATAAGACTTCTTTATTAGACATTTTCTTTGGGTACACAAATTAGAGAATCATAATTTGCAGGAAGGCGCCATGAACTTCCGTTTTGTGTAGCAACTTCCGGCTGGTATTCGTTTCACCGCGCCATCCACGATTCTTCCGTTGTCCAACCAATGGAATACCTCTTCATGACCTTCTCCACCAGGTGGCGCTGTTTGACGTTATTCAGAATCATGCTTTTCATTTCGTTGCTGATAGATTGGCATTCACTTATCTGAAATTTACAATTTTGATTTACTGAGTATGGATACAGTGTGTATGTTTTGTATTATAGTTATAATACTTACACCGTTCAACAGTTGTACGATTGTTAATCGTTGTTGGGAGCTTGATTAATTATATCTTGTGGTTGAAGTAAAACAACAAAACTTCATGGTCTGAGTTTTGTAAGATTACATAACATTTGCTTCAAATGAATTGCGTAATGAAAGAATATTTGTAAGATTTTTTTTATTGGGGGGGGGGGGGGGGGGGTGTAAAGTGAGTTTTTTTGCGTCACCTGATCCGGATATCTTCTCCTGATTTCTTCGTGCTCCTGTTGTCGCTTCCGGACCAGTTTTCGGTAGTAATCCGGCCCCTCCAAAACATACTTGGGTACCTGGGATACATCATGTGCAGTCTCCACTTTTTCTGCTGTTTCTTTGATCGGATTGTATTCCTTGAAGACGTGCCCACTGATGTGTAAACACTCAGACAGCGGGAGTCTATGGATCCTCGCAGATTCCTCGTTGTTTTCCTTTAGAATTCGAACAAATCTTAATTGAAGTATCAACAGCGGCAAAATGTCGAATTTTTCACCCGGAATCGTTGAAACTCGACTCGAAAGTCTCGTTTCGGTTCGAGTTTTGAGTAACTTGAGAACGTAACTTTTTCTACTCAAAGGAAAACGGTCGATTTGTTTTGTGTCGAGTGAGTAAAATTCGCATTCTGTTGAACAGAAAACTCGAAACAGTGAGGTGTGAAGATTGAGCAGGAACTCAATATCGTGAATAATCTCCCCTTCCATCACGTGACACAGCTGCACGCGTCTGCTGGCAACAAATCGTTCGTTTCCGGAAGTAGAAATGCTGGGTAATTTCAGGCTTTTCGCCATATGGATGTCTGCAAAATTTGAATTGATTATCGTACAGTAGACTAAATGCAATGTTCTGCAATTAACTCCCAATTAAAGCTTTGTTATGTAAAACTTTTTGTTCTAGCCTTTGTAGGTATAATTGTAAGAAAATAAAAGGCATTTCTTCTTCCATAGGTAGGTTTAGTATTAATATTCTAAACTAAAGGAACAAAATAGTGTGATTGGATTAAAAAACAATCAATGGAAAATTAATGTGGATCCCAAGAATGACTAATTGCATGTATTTTGAAATGTTTGCTTCTTTCACATTTTTAGTAGAATTAGTTGTCATACTCGAAGTGAATTGGATGTCTCTTGCTCATTTCTGCGGCATCAAACATGGCGGGATACTGCTTCCGGTGTAGATCCGGAACTGCCGAGAGACGGGCCTTACCTCTGCGGCAAAAAGCAGGAATCACATTGGGATAAGAGGCATAATTCTTGTAATGAAAATTTCATTTATGTTGTGTTTCAAAATAATAATGTACAAAAGCTATACTATCTAGATCACTTGTATACTAGCTAGGCTTTTTTTCACAGTCATTCATTTGACATTATTTTAAAGTATGAAATATAATTATATTGAAATACTTTAAGGATAAAGATATATATGGCACACACATGTACCTGACTAGAAAATGAAGACATGTGACGTCACTTCCTTGAAGGAAGGCGCATTTTCCTGCGGATATAATGCGCTTTTTCAAGCAAGACACCAGTTGTTCAATTTCAGATTCCGTCCATTTGGCAAAAAATGGATGCGTTCTGACAAAAATTCTCTTGTCATCGAACTCTTTAGATTGGTGCCACTGCAATTATAATGATTCCATGATTATGTTTTACTCAGAATTCTAAAAAATCTTTACTAAAAAAAAAATAAATGTAAGGACTTCATTTTAGTTGTCAAGTTTTGATATACATGTATATGGTCAAAACGCAGATGAATTTATGGAACATTGCATTCAAATGAAAGAATTTTTTTGTGATTATTCAATCTACTTTATTTCCAGTATATTTGCAAGATTTACATCCCATCGATAAATCGATATCGGTTAGCTTAGAATGTCTTCACGTTTGTAAGACCGCTCAAATTAAAAACCGTGAAATCATTATTAGAATACTTTTTTTCATTTTGCGAACAGAAAAAATTATAGAACAGAGAGTCTGGACGTCAGAGGTCCTTACGCAGTCATTCTAATAATTCATAGATCGATATCATGCGTGGATTCAGAACATTTTTCGAAGGGGGTGGGGGTCCGACGGTTATTTGAGTTTGCCGAGAAGGGGGGTCCAAGGTATATTTTTGCTATTTTTGTAATAAATAAATGTAATTTCAAGAAATTTGAATTTTGCAGGGGGGTCTAGGGATCAAGATAGTGTTTTCTATCATATTTATCCGAGGGCCATTAACATAAGAGGTCTTAAAGATTCTAATTTGCATGGTCATAGCTAGCAGGCAATCATGTTTTGAAATTGATAAGTTTTTTAATTATATATCATCAACAGCCCTAATGTCATATAACCTTAACAATCTCATTAAAATCCATGAATACATATATTTTCAAATGGTTTACCCTGATATTACAATCGAGGACCGTTAATTGTGACAAAGTCCTATAAAACATTATTTCTGTGGTACATTGTAACGGTGGACAGCCTATATATATTTAAAGCTATGTCCAAACACGATGTACATGTAGTATCAATACATCGATAATATCAACGATATCGTATCGATATCATTCCATCATCGTGAAACACTATAATCATTGAAATGTTATTTGGGTGAACCTTACGTCAATATCGACGATATCATTTCAATTCACCAATGTCAAAAACTGTAGAGATATTGAACACGTGTATTGTGCAATCTATACCTTGTCTCGATATCGACGATAACTTACATCGTACAAAATCATAATCAATAAGAAGTTACATGTATTTCACAAAAACGTTGTCTTATCTTGACTTTGTCCTATTGACCTTGGTGTTCATCTCAATGATATCGAATATATGATATCGATATTGATTTGCCTAATACAATGTAGTATCTCAAATATCGTAAATTATCGTAGATATTGACATCATAAATGTAATGCAAGATATCAGTAACGATAATATCGATATTGTCATTTTATGTACAATAACGTCGACATCGACTTCACGGACTATTCGTACATGTAATGTAACTTATCAGGATTAATATCGATATTTTGTTTACGATATCGTCGATATCGACATCATTGTTGGTGTTCGACATGTCAATTACATACCATCGAGAGCCCTGAATGTTAGCGGTCTTATATAAAGGTCCACTTTAAATTGCATGATTACGAGGGACTACTACTAGTATTTAAGGGTGTGTTACCTTGATTGTGTTTTCAAACAACTTCTGGGGAATGACCATCAGATCTACAGCCTCATCGGCGATAATGGTGGCGTTCCTAGCTTCCGCTTTCAAAAGAGCGAGCTCGCCGAATGAATGTCCCGAAGCTGAACAGGTTATATATCCAAAATTTATTCAATGATTCATTATTGCAATGTTATTTGTATTTCAACAATGGGATTTGTAATTTATTAAGTTTTCTAATTTCGATGTTGTCCATGTTTTTACTGAAGAGAGATCTAGAGTGCATACCTCTTGAATCAAAGGCCAACCTTAATTTACGCATAAATAAGTGTACGAAGATTATCCTTTATATTACACATTTTTGTTTTCTATTTACGATTAAGATTATCAATATTGTAGAGCAGTGAAATTGACACTGCGCGTGAGTACATGTTTGTAAGGTCTACATCATCTACAACATTGCATTGTGTATATCAACTGAGCAAAATAAAAATACCATTTATTAATAAAGACCTTTCAAAATGTATTTTTTTTTAAATTAAGCCATTTATCTTTTTTAATTAGTAAACTTCTCATGTATTAAAAGCAAAAACCACTCCCACTATATTACCCGGTAATACTTACGTAAAATGTTGACTTTTGAACCATACTTTGCCTCTAACTCTGCCTGTTGGATGCTCTTCTCGGTCACGTGACATTTGCATTGATGACGGGTTCCGGTGTCGTGATGGCGGTCTAATTTCTGATTTTCCGGAAAACAGCAGCACTGATTGTGTTTAACTGTATCACCCGGATGTTGGTGCAAGGTTGCATCGCTAGTAATTCTGGGTAATCGCACCACAATTGACTTCCTTTTACGTGATTTCTTGAAAGTATCTCTGACGTAAACACCAACAGAGCCTTGTATGACGATGTAGAATCTGTTGATGACGTCAGTGAAATCAAAAACAAAGAAAAAAATTGTTAGTAATTAAACTTATTACATGTACTAATGCGCGGAATAAGGGGTTTTATCCCAGAAACCAACCCATTACCACCCTTTTAGATTCCGCCCATGAATCAGTATTGCATGATGGGTACTTGTAAACTTCAAAAACATTTTTTAAAAATGCAAATAACTTTTTAAAAACTAAAAAGATGTTGGCTATAACAAACAAGAAAGACAAAAAAGAGAGAGGGGGAAACCAAATATTAGTAAAGGGTGATATAAATCTAAACAAAATGAATTTTTATGAAGTTATAGCGTATATGTTAGATATAGCCAAAATTAAAATCTTTTTTATTCTTTTCAAGATTTCTGATGAGTCTACCCCCCCCCCCTTTCAATTTGCTCCCAACGCTACTGATCGGATCGAGTAGGCAAGATAATAATGTCGGACACTTATTAATAGTTTGAGGATGATGTAGATAGTTACTTGTCTCCTGTTTCTCCTTGTTTCATTATGACGTCACCAGCTTCCCTGTGCTCGTGTTCACTGTATCTTAATATCTCAATACCAACGTCTAGAAAAAGGAAAAAAAACAGACTGTATAATAATATGTATGTCTTTTGCAAAGCTATGATTAGTTCATGATTAACACACTGGACATATAGTTTGTGGCTAGAAAAATCATATTGATATTCTAATGGTTAATGCCCATCTCATGGGTAATATAAATTTGTTGACCAGCCTAATAGGAGACAAGGCTTTTGTTGATAATTATAACGTAATATTTTTTTTTATTATCATTAGAATATAATGGAATGTAAAATCACATTGTAACCTGCAGTCTCCTGACATGATAAAGAAAATGAAGAAAAAAATCTTGTCATTTTTTTTTTAGACAAAATATATTGTAATTTAAAGTATATACATATGTAAATTGCAATTAACAAAGATTCCCCCCCCCCCCTGGACACCATCCATCTTCCCAAGTCAAGAGTTTCTGATCCGCTCCGCTCTACGTTCATGCGCGGATCCAGAAAATTTTTCCAGGGGGGGTCCGAAGGATAATTGTGTTTGCCAGGGGGGGTCCGAGGCATATTTTCGCGATAATTTTACTATGTAAATTTAATAAATTTTCATTTTCCAGGGGGGGTCGGGACCCCCCCGACCCCCCCCCTCTAGATCCGCGCATGACGTTTATGTATGTAGAGCGGAGCGGATAAGGAACCCTTGACCTGGGAAGATGCTGGACACTTGTAATGCCATTACTGATTACATGAACGCTATATTTGCGAAAAATAAATGAATCTGATAATAGGATTAAATATATATACGTTTATTCATCATACAAGATAAAAATTTAATTAAAACGTCTTTGAATTATACTATATATAACTGAATCATATTTGTAGGTATATGATAGTGCTACATGTATAGCCTCTGACGAAAGTATACACATTAAAACTTCACATACCAAACCATATCGACGTTTCCGCTCGCAGAAAAATATCAATTGATATTGATATTTTTCTGCGATTTAATGATATTATTGCAGTATGCATGTCAATAACTCTATGTACATATAATGTTATAAAATCAGGGGCGTAAAAACGTCCCTATAATAAAACGAATAAATAAATTCTAATATTAGTAAAATAAAGATCGGTGAAATGTATTTGCGCATACAGTTACAAAATCGATAGGTAAAGTAGGTGTTATCACAGACAAAGACACTAATCATAAAATGTAAATATTAAAAGATACATTTACAAGATTATCATTATTATGAAACCTTGTTACCCCTGTCAACATTCTGCAGACAATTGGCCTTCATCATGAGGGTTGGTAAAAAAAGATTTATCTCCCTCTGACTCCGCCTTTCGGGGTTCTTCTGAATTAAATGTAGCAGGGAAGTACTGGTCATATTATCCAGTGCTTTTAATGCCTGGATAGTTTTTCTCACGGTTTTCTTGAATAAATTAGACGCCATCGTTTACTTTGTGTTTTCTTTTTTCTTGTCTTATAAGCTATGACGTAACAATCAGGTTGTCACTTGCATTGTGACGTATAAAAAATGTTGTTTATATCTCTCTTGTGACGTATTAAAAAAATATTCCGGAAAAATTATATTACAGCGAAGTTCATTTTGGTACTTAGAATATGGATAAAGCAGACTTCCGGTTGATGTGGTAAGAACGGCAACCAACATTCATAATCTTGTCAAGGTTTCTAACGTTCTTTTCATTAGAGTGGACAACTTGATTGAGCAGGCGAGAGCTATATTAAGCTTTTAAAAGTGCTAATGATGCACATTTGTGGTCATGCTTAGTTCAAACAAGTGTGCATCGAAGAGCATATGGTCCTCTGTTAAATTACCGCGTGCATGGCCGAAACTTAAAACTGTGCATTTTTAATTTGGAACAAAATAACGAATGACAGTTGTCTTAAAGCCATTCTATTCACAGTTAAGATTTGTATTGTGTCGACGGTATTTCTTAATGAATAGTTAATGATATCGCTATACGTATGCAGTGTATGTTTATGTTATGTGACAAGGGAAGGTCAAGGTTATCTAACTGATGTTCATTTCTCAAGTACAATATATTGACATTGCAGGTCTTTTGGACAGCAAGGTGTGAAAACAGAGGAATTTGTGAGTATCTCCTCTTTTTTTGTTAAATCAAAGGAGAAGCATAAGGATTGAGGAACAGTATGCTACATTCACTTTCATCACAATTTTAAAGGCATATATTGCACAAGTACTAGCTTTCCAAAAAGCTTGCCCTGACTAAACAAAATTATTCAATGGAAGCATCCATGTATCCATTAGGCTATCTTATTAGAAACTGGAATTTTTATTTTCGCTGCTGATCATAAATTTATAAACGGAACGTGCAAATTTAAGACGAAATGTCAGTCTTTTCTTCGATCTAGAACATGTACATATATATCACTTGAAATTCAGTTATTTTATTAATTCAATTATTTTTAGGAATGTACACATATCATATAAGTGCATGTAAGCTTGAAAGCTGGAGAGTAAATAGTCGTTCTTTAAAAATTATATTTGTTATACTAAGATGTAAAATCAACTGAAAGGCATTTTAAAAAAAATATCCAACCATATGAAAATATGAAGTTTTGTTTTTTTATGTGTGTGGGCAGCTTCATCAAAATCATTTTGACAAGCAATTAAAAAAGTGTGAATTCTCAAATTCATGAAAAAAAACCCTAACTGTAACTTCAATTCGATTAGAATTCCTTATTTGCAGTTTTATTTATTACATGCTCCTACAAAAGTGGAGGGGGGGGGGGGCAAATCCATGATATTTCCATTTATCATATAAAGTTAAGAAAAGTGCCAGCTAGCTGCCAAAAAAGTGGGGAGGGGGAAGCAGCCCCCCTCACTCCAACCCCTGATGATACGTGTCTGTGATGTAAACACATTGTGTGCTCTGGGGTATTCGCATGATCCCAGCGCACTTGTCAACTAATCGGTGCGCAAAATTATGAATGAACATTATGGCGCGAAATCCTACTATTACCGTTCACGCAACGAATGAACTAATCCATTGGCAGAAGATCCATGGGGAGGGGGTCAGATGAATTTTTTTACATTTGTTTATATATTATTATTATTATTATATTATATGTTTATTATACTCTGGATCGGATATTTTGGAACAGATCTAACAAATTAAGACACACACTTGATTAGTAATTGTGACAGAGAATTACAGAATACCGGTAGAGTTTTCAATAGCTTGTTGGATTGCTCAATAGGGTATTCAATTTGGTCAGCAAGGTATCACATTAGGTTTAAATGTAGGTCATGTGATTACTCAGGTATGACAGCGATAGAGTGAGTTAATCTAGTAAACATTTGCACATTTGGGCCTTTTTTGTTTCTCCCTGTTGTCCTACATTACTGGTATAAAAGTCTGAACTAATTAAGCAGTCATAGCACAAAAATACTCTTAGTGCTGTATGTTGCACCAGGAATTGGGGAACCAAAATGTCTCATGATTTTTTGCAGGGAAAAAAATATCTCCAGTAATTCTTAAGTTATGCTTTTCTCTTTTGTTTGTTTCTTCAGAAATGTCTTTTGAATTATATTTTTTGAAAAACAAAGTTCAAATTCCTCCAAGCAGAATTGATGCTCTATAGAATCCAGTGCTGTTCAGGTGAACATTCTTTTTAAAGGTCTATGAATAGAATAGCTAACAATAGGAGAGAGTGTTCTAGAGGTTTTCTTTGTGTCAAATGAATTGGTTGAGTGCAAAATAACAATCTACACTTGGGTAACCACAGGACCTAGATTTAAACCTGCTGTGATACCTTGCTGACCAAATTGAATACCCTATTGAGCAATCCAACAAGCTATTGAAAACTCTACCGGTATTCTGTAATTCGCTGTAAATGTAGTAATGTACATTTAGTAAGACACGCGAGTTATGACCCCTTTTCAAGATTAATGAAATCGCCCAACTGAACAAAAATCGGGTCACACCCCGCTTCGGCGATTTAGTTCCTCCTGTAAGCATTCCAGCTGTATAAATATATCTTTGTTTTAATCCATACTGATGACTATCTTGTAATAAGGATAATCCAACACCAATTATAACTTACATTGTACCAGTTATAGACAATATGTTACAACTTGTTGCGATGACCCCCTCCCCCTTTTTCACCGTTTAAATATAGTGGAATGCTGATCTATTTTTAAATCAGGATTACACACGGTGCACTGCATGGTGAACGTCCTTTTTACTTGAAAACTCTTGCTCGCTGTTGTTATTACATGCCATATAACATTTCCATCAATTGTGAATGTAAATGCTGACATCCTTAACATAAATCGGTTAATCTTTTTGGTGAAATATAATGATATTGATTGTCCCATTGTCTGCACTGTTTCGGAGAATGAAACTTTTAAACCTTAGATATGTCCTGACGTCATGACGTCAGCCAATAATGTCATGTGTCTTTGCAAACAGTTTAACATTATCTTAACTCCCTGGTTTTGATAAGGAAAATGTCACTTTGTACAATGACTATGTCAATATCCATGAAAAGCAAGGACAGGTGCTATAGTTTTGAGTTTATTTGTTTTTACAGTTTAAGAACTGAGGGGAGGATCAACTGCAGAAGAATAGAGAAGCAGAGAAAGAAGATCAAGTGTTATGTGAGATTGTCTTAAAATTGTTACAGATGCTTTATGCATCTGAACATATTGAAAACAGTGCTTAAGGCTTTTATTGAATTGTACAGAGTATTCTCTCTTTTTTTTTAAATCAGCCCCCATCACTTCTTTTAATTTCTTTTTTTGATTTATATGTACTTTTATATTAAATTGTGCCCAGGCTTTAAGTAGTCTGCAGGTTTATTTGTAAAAACATGCAACATTCTTTTTTGCATTTTGAATTGTTGGGGGGGGGGGTCACACCTTAAGTCTTAGAGTTATAGTGTTAGAAAAATAATTACGCTGCCATTTAAGAAGACATTTCTCATTTCATTTGAACTAAGCAACACCACCATCCCCACCCCATCCCCCTTTCGACTGAGGAAAAAATGGAAATTATGGGAAAAAAATGGGGGAAAACCCCCCTGAAAATATATGTCAATTTTTCTTTCTTCAACAAGATTTAAATTACATTTGTAAGTTGTACAAAAAATAAAAGAAAGAAAATGAACACAAAATACAATTTTATTATTCAATTTTATTAATTTTTTATTCAAACTGTAGATAATTCTGTTAATATTCAAAGTCTATTTTTGAAAATACATTAACATGTAGGTTTAGTTATTTGATCATGTGTTTTTTATGTTATGAAAATTTCATTTATACCCTCAAGTCAACAGTTATGCTGTATTATTTGTAGTTGTAAGGGGAACTGGAACCGAGAGATAGAGAGAAGATTTGAGAGGCACAGATGAAGACAGAAGAAAAAAGATAGAAAAAAGTGAGAAGAATTCTGTAATTTTACTGGTTTTCATAAAATTATATAAAAAGAAGAATATTCTGACATTTTGTACAAAAGGTTTGTTGAACTTGAAATATTGAAAAAGTATTACCTTTGGAATTACATTAATGTATCATTTATGCTAAAAGAAAATGCTTTAGAAATTGTCATTTCAAATATTGTCACATTGTATTTGCATCGTATTTGGAGGGGGGAAATCCCAAATTTTAAATTCATAATATTTTGGCAGTCTAAAATTTATTCTGTTTAAACAAAAAAAATGATAATTTATGATTAAGAAAAAATATTTTATTCTCTGATTAGGTAAATGAAAGTTAAGTTTGATAAATATCAAAGTAGGAGAATTAAATGAAGTTGAAACAGACACAAAATTTCAAATTTAAGTATAGAGGATAATTATGAGCACCAAATTTTCTAAGAGTTATCTATCTTTTGATTGAAGTATTTTCACTATAGACATTATTTGATGCACAAACTGCATTTTAAAAGCGTAAATGATACATATGCATTTTATTATTAGTTTCAATTTGAAAAAAAATCATTGAAAATAATGATGATAATAAAAGTTTCATATCACATTATTTGTAGTGGTATATGTATGATAAAGGGGCAGACAAGTGCTCATATTTTAAACATAACTAAGACATGGTTGTTTGTACTCTGCAGTTTATTGCGCAGCATTTGATAAGCTATAAGGTTGAATCAGTTATTGAGAAAAATGGATGCTTCCCCCATCACTAGGTCACAAAAAATTAACTTGGTTCTTATTAGGTAGTCCAAAGGACTTGTAGAGACACAACATAAGTAATCCTCATCAAAATTTGGATCCTATGTTGTATGACGACCTATCTGTTTTTACAAAGACTGATAATTTTACAATAGTTTTGTGCAGTGTTAAATTACAATAGTTTTGTGAAGTGTTAAATTACAGTGCAAATTTCTTGAAGTTTTATGATATGTGTGAATCAATTGAATTTGATAACTTTTGAGGAAAATAAAGATCATTTTAAAAATATTATAAAGAAGATAGATTAACAGTGTAAAGTTTGAATGGAAAAGCAATATTGGGCATTGCAATGATTGTTTTTACAATGCCGAACGTTACATTTTCATTGCTTTACAATATGGATCCTTTTGCAGTGAACAATGGCAAAAAAAAACTTTTAAAAAAAATTTAGGGTGGATGTAATGATTTTGTGACAAATGAAATCTATTTAATTTTAATAAATAATAGTTCTTGGCAATAATAACCCAATTTTAATTTTTATGGTGGATAGTTTGATAAGTTAACTGCCAGCCTCTTTTAAACTGTATATCATACATGTGAATGTAATAGGAATGGTTTTCCGTGATCTTAAATTTTTGGATCATAATTGTCAACAGTCGAAGTAATGTACTGTCACTTTAAATGGCATATTCATATTTAATCTTCCATAGCTATCCTAAAATATAAAACAAATGGCATAAGACTTTGATTTTGCTTAAAGAAACTGGTGAAAGGAGTTTTATTTCAAATGTAAAAAGGAAAAACAACCCAAAAACATTGGAGCCTGCAAGAAAACCATTTATCCAAAATACAATAAAATCAAATTTATTGGTATCCTTATTGACAATGGATAAAAACCAGACATGCACGATGATGAAAATGGAACAGAAACTCATCCTAAAGGTAACACCACATTCTCATAACACAATCTTTATGTTTATGTAGATGGTGTATCATGGTTAGTCTCTGTCAGTCTCTGTAAATAACCAAAACTTGACAAGATATTTAGCCAAGTGAAAGTCAGTGAAAGGGTCAATGTCTCTAAAAGGTTTAAAGTCAAGGTCACTGAATGACTATTGTAACTGAAATGTCAATAGTTGTGATAGGGTCAATGTCACTGGAAGGTCAAAGTCAAGTTTAGTGAAAGAGTTAATATAACTGAAAGGACAGGGTCAATATCACTGAAAGGTCAAAAGTCAAGGTCAGTGAAAGGGTCAAGGTCACTGACAATCCAAAAGTCAAGGTCAGTGAACGACTTATTGTAACTGAATTGTCAAAAGTAGTGATAGGGTCAGTCACTTAAAGGTCAAAGTCCAAGCTAGTGAAAGAGCTTATGTAACTGAAAGGTCAGGGTCAGAGAAAGGGTCAATGTCACCGAAAGGTCAAAATTCAAGTTCAGTGAAAGGGTCAATGTCAGTGATAGGTCAAAAGTAAAGGTTAGTGAAAGGATCAATGTCACTGAAAGGTCAAAAGTGAAGGCTAGTGAAAGGGTACATGTTATTGAAAGGTTGATGCTAGTGAAAGGGTAAATGTCACTGAAAGGTTAAAGTCATTTAATGGGTCAGTGTCAATGAAAAAGATCAGTGAAAGGGTCATGTATTAAACAATGATTATTTCAGGCCCACTAGGTTAAAGTCAATAAGAGAGAATTAAACAGCAAATACTGCATTAGCATGCGCGGATCTAGAAGGGACTGGGTGTCCAAACTGTCATGAGCGTCCAAAAACTATTAAATTCACATAGCAAAATTACTGAAAATAAGCAAACAAAATTATTTCTCGGACCACGTTGCCTAGGAACTTTTTTTTATCCGTGCATGCCACGTGATCTTAATTCTCAGTTGTTAGAGATTTATTTTGGCGATGCGTGCAAGCGTATTGGGCTTAAGTATAAGTAGATTAAGTGTTTAAGAATTTTATTTAAAATTGTCAAATAAATCTAAAAAAAACCCCTCAAATATATTGATTTTGGATAAAGTCCTAGCATGCACATTAAACAAGACATGATTGTTTTTAGTGACGTGTTGAACAGGTCTGGCAGTCTACGATTGACCAAGAAAAACTAATAACAAAAGTTTTATACAGAAATTCTACTTTCTTTTAAATATCCTCCAAATTTTGTATAAAAGGAAACAACGGCGACCCGGGAATACTTTTGTTGTCTAATAATAACTCAGCAAGTAATTGCAATCGTACTCCAGAAATAAATAAGTATTATATTTTGGTCTTAGTGTTCTTCCTACTTTTAGGTACATTTCTGCTGTTTGAAATATTCATATTCCTCTTTCAACATCTAACCCACCCAATCGCAGCTTCATTTATTCCCTTTGTTAAAGCTGCTTGGTCCGATTTTATATCAAATTTTATGCACGCTTTTAAACGATGGTTATGCGAAGTATATGTATAATAATAGACATTGCAGTAGTTTCCCCAGTCAATTAAGCCATATTTCAGTGAAGGAAAATGCGTACAAAATTTGCTAACAAAACAAACGACATTAAAGGGTATCGCGTTATTTCGCCTCATGTTAAATTTCACCCCTGTCGAAGAGACGGATATGGTTGTATTACGACTTTGACATCGCTTTAAATAAAGGTCGAAATGATCAGACAAATTACAAATAAACATTTGTACGTTTTGTTCGCTAATATTTCTGAAGTTTGCTTTCTTTACAATTGATGCGTAGCATGCGGGTTGAATAACCCCAATCATTCGGGGGACGAAACCAAACGGTTTCTTTTTCTAAACATTCCTGTGATGCATTTTGGTTTGTTTTTTCGTTTGCCGAAAAAGAAATTATTTTTATTTACTTTGAATATTTCTAACTTTGAAAGGAGACTGATTCTGCTGGTGTAAATAGGAGAAAGTCCATAACTTTCTAAGATAAATGATTTGTATGGGCAATTTTTTCATACTGTAATAACAAAAAAATCGGACCAAGCAGCTTTAAATTTTTTTTATTAACGGTATTCTTATTGGCTAGAAAGAATAACACGGTGCAGGGACGTATATTTTCGTTTTCTAACGTGGGAGAGGGAAGGGGCACACTTGCCCTCCCCCCCCCCCCCACAAAAACAACAAAATTCTTGAAAAGCAATTTGAAAAACTAACGCAAGTAAAACGAGAAAACCTCACTCAAATACATCAAAATTCCTACTCCGAAAATAGAGTAGTTTAGATTCGAGGTATCTAACACATGCATCTAAAATCTTCGAAGTTTGATTCATAATTAGACTTTCTTTATCATCTTAAATTATTTCTATACAGTTACAGAAAATTGTAGAAGCCAGTTTGCCTTAAAATATGACTTTTATTTTCGTAAAGTTTAGTGAAAGGTTTATTGGTCTCAGTGAAAAGCTGTGTGTCTGTGGTGAAAAAAGAAAACACACAACGAGTTAGATATGAAATATTTTATAGTATAGAGATTTATGGACAGATCGGTTGAGTTGCCCCGGTGTTTCTGCACTTCTTGATTGATCCGCTCAAAGAGGATATGTATTAGGGTGTGTCTCGACGCTTTGCATGCTCGTACATAACTAGGGCGCTTAAGTTAATGGAAAATGCTATAAATAAAACCGGGACACCCTTGACGTTTGATTTTTTAGGGAAGTCTTGCACGCAATGTCATTATGGCGGCTCAACTCGACTTGGGGGGGGGGTAATTTTATATTTAATTACAAAGGAAAACAGAGCACTTCGATGCCTGATTTGGATAAAAGCTAATTTTTTAACTAATCACGCCATCATGATGGTTTGAGACTTTTCAAATCATCATAGAGTTGTTTGTTTACATAACGCAGGCTCCGCGTAATGCCTTTTTTGAGAATCAAAACATCTTGCTTTACTGGTCGAGGTCACCTTTAATTAATCCAAAACTAATTTAGAAATATTCCTTTCCTGCATGTCATAAGACTAAAATATTGTTTGAAAAGTCTAAAAGAAATATTCTTATGATAGTTCAGAAAATCGGTATATTGTTCCACATTAAACTTTTTCAATGGCGCACTCAATAGATTTGTGTAATTGAAAACTTTAAAAATTGTAATATCATACATCGAGTTATTTTAGCGATGATTCAATTTTACGGGTTTTTTTTTTCGCGAGTAGTCACATTGCAAAACTTGATATACGCAGAAATAGCTGCAGGTCTATAGCTCCAGGGACGACCACGTCGTCCATCCAAATATTTACAGACCGGGAGCTAAAGACCTGCAGCTAACGCAGAAATAATGTTCGATATTGTTGAATTAAAAAATCCGGATAAAAATGATTTGCGTACTTGGAGAAGGTTACAGAGTGTCTCCGTTCTGCAAACACGCGAAAAAAACCCGGCACAGATCCGATATGTACAGTGTATTTTTCATATCCCGTCATGCAACTGAATATCTTATATCCAGTATGTCAAATGCTGAAAATTCAATAAACATGTCTAATTTGGTTGAATAACATTTCTAGAAAAATTGCATTGACATTTAATGTTTAAACTGAGCCCAAACATTTTAAGCATAAACAAAATTATAAAAAATTTGGTATACTTGATTTATAGGAACATCATGTTTTTTATATGGCAAACTAGTTTAATATATTCAGCTTAATATCAATGTGAAGCAAAAAACTAAGCAAGAGAAAGAGGGGGAAAAAGTTCTATAGGAAATGGAAGAATGAATGATTATTACCGCAATATGGATTAAACTAAGCGAACCCTTATCAAGGTTTTAAACATAAGGCGAACTAATAACAAGCGAGCGATATTTCTTTAGATTCTTGTTTGATGAACATCTGAGGCAAAATTAATGAGGCTGCGCAGTCTTTATCATTAGGACCCTCAACCCCGGTATCGTCTTCGGTTACCAGTATGAACGGTTAGGATCTGTCTGCTGTTTCCAGAAATAGCTCCTCCGAATGGCTTGCCTTCCATCTTGATGACATCTTTGGTCATTAGCAAGCTTTACGTACGAGACAGTTGAAAGAAAGAAAAAGAAGTTCAGAAAGATCAATCATCGCTGCCTGACCAAATTAATGATTGCATTTGTTGTTTGTTTGATTTTTTAGAGGGAAAAAAGCAAAAGCTTCCTACGCCGTTAATTTACACGCACTTTTCTTTTGGACAATCTAAAATCACAAGTTTGCGCATGTGCATGTTATACCTTAATAGTACGACAATAAGAATCGCGATTTTTTAAAAATCTGATCATGCAATCAAAAACATAATGATACAACTTTATTTAGTTTGCAGAAAAAAATTAAATGGTTGATCTTGATGCCTTTTGGCGGTGGCTATGGTAACGGTAGATACTGGTAGGAAACCAAGCAACGAACAGAAAAAGGACAATCTGTAGATACTACCGGGTTATCATTCGTCATCGTTTAAAATTTTATTAACTTTTGTCTGCAGTTGCCCCAATTATCAAAAACTAGAGATGAAAACAGAAACGACTCTAGGTTTTGCTCGATGTACATGTAAAGAAAAATGTCATTTCACGCTCACAACAGAAACCAAAACAGTTCATTCAACTAGGCATTGTTTAGAAGAAAAAAAGAATAAAAAAAGAGTTATTGCGCAATTTTTGATAGGGTAATGCGTCATGCTTTTTGTTGTGTTGAACATGAAGGATGGAATAGTTGCTAATTAATATTGTGACAAATTTTAATAAAGAGAAAACAAATAAATAAATGGGGATTCTTGATTTATGAGGAAATAAAAAAAAACCCTCGCAAATTAATTTACAATTCTGCTATGTGTTTTCTGGATACTTTGAAATTTTGGATTAGGTTTTATGCAAGACTACATTGATAGATTAACGGTCAATGGTTAGTATAGGCAACACGTTGATTTACAAAAATATGAATGAACGTGAACTTGCATGTGAATTTTTTTTTCCGAGAGCGAAGATCAAACAGTAGCACATTTTGTCCGTCATTCTGTCTTGTTTTGTTTCCTTCAAGTTTAATTTTAGCAGTATCTTATTTAATTACACAAAAGGATATTATTCTTTTTTTTTATCATGTTAGAGGTCAGAATCGCATATTAATGTTAAATAGAGTTCGTTGATCAGTAGAGGTTCAAATTTTCTTCCATTTGATTTAATACATGTAATCGTAATGGCCATGGCCTCTCAAAAACTTAATTGTGTTTGTTTTTTGTTTTTGTTTTTGTTTGTTTGTTTGTTTGTTTTTTGATAAGCTGCAATTATATTTTAAAAATAAAAAGGATTAATCTTTGAACTTTTGAAAAGATGGTGGAGAAAATTCAAAACCCCGGGAAGATAATCATTAAAATTAGGAAAGGGCGATCTTGAAGCTTGACAAGACTTCCATGTTAAACAAGGAAAAGGAAATTAATAACACAAAAACAAAGTTTAACAATGTTTTGATAATAAACGAATAAGGCTGAATATAATACTCGATAGGCCTGGTTGGAGTTAAGCAAGTCACGTGTTGCTAGAAGAGTTTTCACGTCATGATTGACAGGGTTTTTTTTTTTCCATCGTCTGCTGTTCCGTCAACTTTGATATTTTTTCTAGCGTTTTCTGGACATTCATTATAAGCATTGTTTGAAATGGAGAAATTAAAGTATGTGGGTTTTTTTTTCGTTTTAAAAACTTATTTTAAATATATTCAATATGTCGTACTGTAAACCAAATAACCAATTTTTACTTGCATGTGAGAAAATTTTGACAGTTGTATCTAATGTATCTTTTATTTGTTTGCGAAAATAAATTGCCCCGAATAAAAGCGGATTACAGTAATTTGTAATGAAATAACAAACATAAGTTATCAAATCACGTTTTAACAAAGCAATCCGACGCATCAAACTAACAATTTAAAAAAAATATTTAAAAACATTCTGAATTGTAAACTTTTTTAAGATCTAAAGCCAGAAGACTTTTAAAGTTTAATCCACGAAGTGGAACAAGCGTGCATACATGTATGTATCAAATTGAACGCGCCATGCAATAACGTTACGGACAAATTTATCACTTAGGAGAAGCGAACTTTTTTTATATTTAGGTATTGATCAATAAAAAGAAATATAATTTTACAAAACTGACTTCCGTTGATTGTTGTACTTATGTGGGTTGTTTCTATGTATTGTAGGATGAAGTGACAGGTTTGAACCAGTAACAATGTCCAGAAAGAACTCCTCCATCGTCAGTTACCCGGATTCTGACTGACGACAACGACCCACTACACTACATAAAGAAGTCCCGATCGAGGCACGACAATGCCCAACACACACAGGGCTACAAAAACAGGACCGGCAAAAACCCCGGATACCCACGAGAGTCTAGAATGGATGGTAGAAGTAGAGATCCTCGTCTACAGCCGAGAGAGAATAACTACCAGGGATCCGAGGTTGCAGTCTAGGAACAGTGATCCCAGGGACCATAGAATGACATTCAGGAATGCTGAAAGTGGTGATCCGAGACTTCAAGGAAAACCTGAGAAAGATGACCACTACGAACCAGTGTATAATCGCAAGGGTCGAGATTTTGAACGAGAACATGAGCACGTGGCCCATAGTAACTCTTACGAGAGTGCCGGCGCTAGATGGAAGCAGTATAAAACCGAAAAGGCGGCCGAAATCAGTAAAGCTGATAGATTCAAGAGCGCGGAATCTGGATGGAAGAAGCTCAAGTCTGAAAACAAATGGGACACTTCTAACTGGACGAACCAAAGTGAATCTTCAGACGATGATGACGGGGACATTTACAACAGAAAAGCGCCAAAATCCAAAATCGATTTATTTTCGAATGCACCTGATGTAGGAGGTGATACCACTGATGACAAGCCACTAGCCGAGAAAGACTTTTGGTGGAAATATAAAGACGATGATCCTATTCCAAATAACACAACAACTGAAAATGTAACTGTACCTGCTGACGATCTTTTTGATGAAATTCTGAGTGGAAATCTAGCTGATAACAGTAAGGACCCCGAAAAGACAGATGATATTACTGATGATTTTCTATATGAAGACGTTTTGCAGCAGTCCAGAAAGGTGTTAGAAGAAGGGAAAGCATTTTTAGGCGAGTCTGTCCCACAAAGTCACGATCCGAACACATTTAGTCGTATAAGTGATAGCCGATACGAAAACTCCGCACCCAGTCATGAATCTTTAAGATCGAATAATGGATTGCCCGCGCAGATTCGAACTGATGCCAGTTATCAATTCCTTAGTCGTACAGAATCCCAAGAAACAAAACAAAATCACATCGATGACAGTTATCAATACCTTAGTCGTCAAGAATCCCAAGAAACCAAACAGAATCGTAACGATGGCAATTTCCCATACGTTAGTCGTAGAGAATCCCAAGAAACAAAACAGAATCGCAACGATGACAATTACCAATACCTTAGCCGTCAGGAATCCCAGGAAACCAAACAGTTGTACCAAACTGAGCCGGACGGGTTGGAAGGTAATGGCGAAACCTGGGCAAGGTCCATTACAGTGGAGAAGAAAGAGGACTCCAATTGGTCGGATGAAAGTCTCTCGCCAATTCGTCGCGATGAACCCAGCCCTGATAGAGACGTACAAGTGAATCTAGTCCGCAAAAGAAGTCCTGGTAGAACAAGAGAAAGATCGCGTTCACGTTCACGTTCGCCGTCTGAAAAGAAACGAAAAGACAAGGAGTCTTATTCTAGTCTTTCTCCTTCTCGCCAAAAGCCGCCAAGTGAACCGCAGCCAGTGCAGCCAGTCGTAACCAATCCTTACGATAATCCTAAACTAAATGTTGATAATATCGATCGTTATTTCGATGATTTAATGGAGTGGAACTACAGCCATCGCTGCCTCATCTGTGACAAAACCTTTGAAAATTTGACCAAATGGACGGAGCACATCTTGGACACGAAGCATGGACGAGAGTTCCACCTTGATCCTTATAGATGTCCACCTTGTCACGACATGTTCCGAAACAAACAGGAGTGGAAAATGCATATGTTATATGCCCCTTCTCATGGGTTCATGGGAAGTATAAACGTCACAAAGCCCTGTACAGTGTTGCCACCATCGCCTGCCTTTCCTGTTCAGCATGGATGGAGATGTAAGAGTTGTTATATCATATCACAGACGGACGAAGACGCTTTCCGTCATATTAAATATGTTCATCTTATTCACACTGCCCAGTATCCTTGCCCTTTGTGTGGTGAACCTTTTTGGCATCAAAGAGACTTGGATCGCCATGCGGATGACGTTCATGCTCCTCCTAAGTACCAATGTGATATTTGTCAGCGAGCATTCGAATCTGGAGAGAAGCTGCAAACTCATCGCTTGATTAAACACTCAAAGAAAATCACTTGCTACAAATGCGACAAACAAGTCGATGAACTGATTTTTAAAGAACACTGCGAAATGCATAAACTAGAAATGTTGAAATGTGATTTATGTAGAGACGTTTTCAAAGATAAGTATCACTTAGAGAAACACATGAGGTATGACCATAAGAAGTATCGTCACCACCATCGCTCGTCTTCAAGATCCCCAGACCGTCGCTCCTCCAGGAGAAGATCACGGAGAAGTTCTTCACGGTCCAGAAGAAGTTCTTCGAGGTCCAGAAGAAGTTCTCCAAGACCTCGCAAAGTCTCGTCAAGAGACGACCATGATCGAAGAGACGAGAAACCGCGTAGGGAAGACCCTTCTGCTGGAGAAAAGTCGACTGAGCAAAGCATGAATATAGATCACAGAGCTAGGTCCCAAGAGGATTCCAGTATTCCATCGAGTAACTGCGCTACCCCAACTCGTGATGAAGACGAGGACATATATCCTCCAGGAGACGAGAGCTACAGACAAGTAATCGTTAAAAACAATAGCGATATTATAGAAGCATCTCTTGTGAACGACAAAAACAGTCGCCAAGATCGCGAATATTTGTCGCCGCGTGGAAGACGAGATTCGCGAGAGAGCAGGCATCGTTCAAGGTCAAAGGAAAGACGACGCTCTAGATCCAGGTCATATGATCAGCGATCTCGATCACCACGCCGTGAGAGAAGCAGATCACGTGACAGATACTCGTCTCGACGTCACGGAAGTCATAGAAGAAGTCGAAGCCGTTCCCGATCTCGATCCTATTCAAGAGACAGGAGGATTAGTAGAAAAAGGTCAACGTCTGCTAGAGACGACCGCGTTCTTGATCAAGCAGACGACAAAGGAAAAAGGGAAAGAAAATTTGTTGAAGAGCCTAGTAATCTTAACAATATTTCGTCGAATACAGAAGAAAGCTATGCAGATGACTCCAAGGAAAATGCAGACGATGAGGAGACGGAGTGGGAGAGGAGAATCAGTATGAAGATGATCGTCAAAGATGAAGTCTGGGACAAAGAAGACGACGTAAAACCTGATGAAGTCTTACAACCGGAAGCTCCAAAAGATCTCCCGATATTCGACATTCCGAAAGAGGACGATGACAGAGGAAAGCCCGAAGGCAAGGGCAATGTCGTTGAAAATGCAACTTGGGTCGTGGAGGAGAAACCTTCGGACGAAAACAAGGACTCGAAAGAGGAGAGCGATAATGAGGAGGAGAAGAAACAGTTTGTGTGTAAAGAGTGTGGAAAGGCACTGGGATCGCTGATGCAATTGCGAGACCATTTCACGGTGAAGCACAAGAAAGGGTACAACCTGCGAAATAAGAGACCAGCGACAGACATTAAGAAGGTCCCAGCCTGTTGCAGAAAAGGAACCGAAACTTTCCGAGGAGCAGAAAGAAATCGCTAAACTTATTGAAGGAATAGAATAAACGCCCTTTTTTATGCCCTTTCATGTTTCATGTGTGATTCTGAAATGTTGATTTTTCTGCGTTCGCAGTCCGTACATATAGACTGTATAATTGTCGTGCAAGTTATGTTTTTTTAAATGGTTTGGCAAATTTTATTGCCTTTCAAGGTTTACGAATAGTTTCAATCTCCTTCCGTTTTGATTAAATGTATTTATAAATCAGTCACCACTGCATGCACTGAAAGAAAGTTTTCGCAATCGATTATTGAGGTTTGATGTCATTAAAATTTACTTATTCGATAAAATTGTGAAGTACTATTAATAAGACTATATGATTCAATGAAGACCAGCAAACAGCTGGGTTTGTTATATTGTTGTTTGATTGTATTCAGGTCTTTTTTGGGTGCTATAAGCAATCCTGTGAATGTCTACATGTATGTATATGTATACGTTAAAACTGCACCGTTTGATGTTGATAAGAAAAATGAAAAAAAACTTTCATGATTATCCGACATATTCATTAAATTTATACGTTTAATTTTGTCTACAAACTTTTTGGCCTAACCTGTAAACAACCAGCACTCAGTTCGGAAATAAAGTTGTTTGTCAATATGTTGGTGTCTGTTCCTTTGTGTAAAGGTTAGAAACAGACATACCATGTAAGAATTCCTTTTTTACAAAGTTGCATCGCGATCGTTTTCTATCATTTGGTCAGTGAGTTGATAGCAGCTTTACACTGCAGCAACGGTTGCAGTTGACCTTTCTAACGCGAGAATCTAAGATCTGAAAAATCCATTTGTCAAAACTATGGATCTAAGGTAGATAGTGCCCAACAGCAATTTAACGTCGGCCTGAAGAGCCAAAAATCAGGGGAAAATACTTAAATAGTTTTTGAATATTTTCGGACAAGGGGGGGGGGGGCTAATGATGAATATTTTAATTACATGTATAAAAATCTTAAGCATTCTTTTAATATGTACTTTCTTCTCTTCTTTCAATTTTTGTCCTATAGCAATTGATTTTTTGCTATCAAAAAAGTTGCTTAATCTTAACTTAAGATTTGTTAAAGTTTTTAAAGCTGTACGTATGTTATTATTGCATACATTTCATTTGATGCCTAAGTCTAACAACGGTCTTGATACTAACTCTTACCCCTATTTCGAGTCTAAATAATTAATTAATATTGAAGATTCATTTTTTATTGAGAAAAAGCTTCAAGAAGTTTTGATAACCGAAGCATTGATTTGTCCATGGACAGATCTAAAAATATGATTTGATTTGGAATTTAAAAAAAATTTATTTGCGAAAAAAAAAGAGCAAATACATGTATACCAAATTCGCTTCTAAAGTAATTACATATGCTTTAATAATTCCTATCAGATTTTTAAATGAAGTTTTATGCATTAATAACTAAGGAAACCAACATGTTAACAAACGAAAATGTTCAACCTTTTTCTCCTTCATACTTTTTAACGAACAAAAATATTCATTTTAATACAATGAAATTTTTTTACTATTAATTCAAGTACATATCAAATCAATATTTTCGCATATATAACATGAATGTTCAAGTATGTGTTAAAACTCTCTCTCTCTCTCTCTCTCTCTCTCTCTCTCTCTCTCTCTCTCTCTCTCAGAGACACACTTTATTTATATGAATACTAATAATAAATAATTATAATAAAGATGACAACTAGCACTTGAAACAGTCCCAGTCCTTAATTGTCTCACGTGATCAATAACAAAATCTGTAGTACTACAGTCAATAACAGTACAGAAGCTGGGGCGGATCCAGAATTACACAGGTCCCGATCGTTACAGCAGCTGCGCAGGGAACAGCCCTTGAACATGTAGTCCCTGTTATGATTCATGCACGCCATGTGTTCCTCCTCGCCGGCGGACGGGCACGTGTAGGGCGAACACGACCGGACCACCGAGTCAAAGTATGTGTTTGTTTCGTTGTGAAACATCTGAAATCGCACTTTCTACAAAAAAAAAAAAAAAAATTAAAAAAAAATTCAGAAATAATTAATCTTTTAAGACAAAAAAAAATATACATCAGATATACCTGAAAATTTTGATATGCATATACTAGTGTCCTTCGATTCCTGCTATACTTAATTTTGTCAAGTAAAAAATACAAAATGACTGATGTCAGAGAGAGAGAGAGAGAGAGAGAGAGAGAGAGAGAGAGAGAGAGAGAGAGAGAGAGAGAGAGAGAGAGAGAGAGAATATGAATGAATAATAGAGATAAAATCTTTTTCCACAAATACTTTTTATGAAAGACGCTGTCTGAGAAATATCTGACCCACTTCCATTAAAAGCGTTGCTAAATATAGCTACATATCCCTTTCTGATTGATAATCACTGTATTTTGGCAACTTCCTTTCATTTAGCTAAGTGATGGTAATTATACAATCTAAAACTCGCATATACCGCTTCCCGTTACTGAAGCTTTTCTGACTCTTTGTGCTCAATTTACGGTAAAACTATCGATTAATGCGCTGCTCTTTTATAGCTGTATAATAAGTCAAATTATGAAAACAATGCGGCTCGTGTAACATGCTTTGCTAATAAAGGGTATTTGTTGTTGTTTTTTAATTTTCGTCGAAGATAAATATTGATGATGAAAAAATCAGAGACAAAAAGTCGTAGTGTTTATATAGACCTAAGCGCCTTCTGTACTTTCAATACACTGATGAAAATTTTGAAAAATCATACCGCGCATAGAGATGTGCATAATGAGTTAGTGGTAGAAGCATTACAAAACATTTCTTCAACTATATACTTAAGTGGGGAAAATACTTGCAAAATTGTTTTCAATTTTTTTTATCTTGATGTATACTTTTAAAAGTTCATAATATTTGACTCGATAACATATAACGACACACATGGCGAATAGATTGTAAAGTTTTTCAATATTACACTAAATGACAGATATCACTTTATCTGCTCCAAATCGGTGTAGAGTGTAAAAAGTGTCTTATGGATTGAAGTCAACCTTTACTCCTTTAGACTGAGACAAAGTACCATTAAAGCCCTTCTCACTACTGAAAACTTTGACAAAAGTGCAAGTCGTACAAAGGAGAACCGGGCTATAGCTTTGCCAAACAATGTTTGCATACCTTATATGGTATACTCTTGCTCTATACGCCTTTAAAGCATCTGCCCTATATAAACATTGCATCATCATGCTGATACGAAGATAGCAAACATTGCAGAAAAAAATAGATAATTGACGTATATTTAATTTTGTCTGCAGTAATTGCTACCTTCATAGTCTTTGTGAGGTAATAAAGATTGAATTAATTTATTTTGTTGTTTATATTCTCAGACTACTATACACATTAAGCATCATAACTTCATGAACGCAAAGGGTAGTTAGAAACATGAAAGCAATTGCAGCTAGAATGCTGTCATTCGTGTAGAACATTGTTTGCTCATTCGTAAAGTCCGAAATCTGGTTGTTTACCTGTTGTATGACCTGTACGAATCATCAAAGAAAGCATTTTATTGTTTATATTTACTTTTTTCTTTCAAAGTAATAAATTGATCGTAAAAACAAAGAAAAATTAACGAAATTGATTTAAGTCCTGTCAGCTTCAACATAGCTATGAATTGCAATCAATTTCCCTAAGATAAAGGGGGAATCATACTTGGTGGATGTAAATACATGTATATGAGTTCTAAAAAATCGTACATAGTAAGTCCGTAGCCCATCCACATGTCAAGTTCTCCCGATTCCTGACCAACACCCCCCCCCCCCCCCCCCCCCCAAAAAAAAGAAAGATAAAAGGAAAAAAGGAAAGCAGACCTCAGCTATCCCCACTGAACCCCCTTCCCCAATGAAAAAAAAGTGTCGATTGAGTTCTGTGGATTACCGGGTATAACTTACCAAACAGTGTTCACCGACAGCACACGTGACTTTTTCTGCCTTTTGATTGGTCCGGGGATCAAGGTGACAGTCGTGTTGGATACATTTCCAGCATTCTAGACTCTGCACAACATGGAAATCTAGAGAGTATGAATATAATTTGTAAAAAAAATATTTTTACAAAACTATCTGGCCGCGTACTATTACGACATTTTTATCTCCAGAGGAAGAAGAGTTGGATGAATGTTATCTACCAATCGCAACTTTTTTGGGCCTTTTCCGAATCACAGGCGGAGAACAACTTTTAACGTATGGAGTACAATGTATAGGGATCAATGACACCTCCACCATTTTTTAAAGAGCTTGATATAAATGCAGGATAATTTATTATCAGTCGAAATCTGAGCTACGCTTGATAAAAAGCCAATATATAATCCCTAAAATACATCTCAAAAGGCACATTCAAGGCTGACTAGCCAATAATTAAACTGATTGGAATCGACTCCATATTGTTTATAAAATTTTTATTTTCGGTGATGTTGCTACATTCCGGATGTTTTTCCGAGCTCTACCGGAAAGGACCGAAGAGTTGCAGTTGTGTTATTTACATAATTTGTATTTATATGTGTCATTTGGATTCAAACAAATTATCTAGCAGAATGCAAATGATAATTTATACTGCGCCAAACTGGCTTAAGTTTGAGTAAGGTTAAAAATTAGAGCTTGAATATGATTGTTTTTATAGTTTTTTATTTTTATAATTTGCTTTTTTTAAATTCCTTAATGGTAAAAGACAACACAAGTTTCCAATGCACGGCATTCTGCAGCAGCCCAGTGTAGTTAAATACAAGTTGTTTACATTTCTCAATAAATGATTTAAATATTTTTCATGAAATTAAATTTAAATGAATAAAAAAATAATTGATAAAAGAACTAAGAATTTCAAAAAGAATTCGATATTCTTAACGAATGTTCGTCAAATCAATAGTAAATGACGTCTACATGATACACCAGGACAAACCAAAGCTCTTTAGAAGAAGGTTATTAAAGTATAAAAGTTCGATATGTATTTATATTTACACTTTACAAATTTTGAATCTTAAAATATATCCATTTTTGCAGAGTTCTTTTTGATTATTTTTTTTGTACGAATTTAATAACATTTCATTTTTCATTTTGTGTAGTTTTTAATAAGAATATGACAACTTTGATAGATGTAATATTTGGAGATGTTCCTCTTTGGAATATCAATCGATATACTAGTGAATTGATGTTTCTTTCATTTCATGCAAAATTAAGGATTGCTCATTGCCTATTACAATTTAAGCAAAAAGTATATTGTAGTAGTTTTGTAATTTACTTAAGAAAAAAAGGGGGGGGGGGAACATTTCGTTTCCCGATATGATCTCAGAACAATTGTGTTTTTGTAAAAATTTAAATCAATGTAAAGCGTTTTTCAATTAAAGTTTTTACATGTTCTGTTTACCACCAATATCTGCCAAAAGATGTTTTTCAAATTGAATCAAATTACAGAGACGGAGGCATCTTAATGAATTAAATTATAGAGAAAGAGAAATCTTAAACATCAAAAACCAAGTCGCAATGCAAATCCCTCGGAACCCATTTGACGACGTACAACCTACGTCAAAATTGAAAAGTGGTAGTATCGAAATTAAATGTCCACTTTGGGATTATCTTACATCGTAAATCAGAAAATTTTATTTGATTATTTATGTATACACTCTGTCAATAACTCATTCCATCTATAGCTATGGAATCGTATTTTTTTTACCACGAGATTTGCTTAACGGTATCTCTGATTTAAAAAAACATATACATTAATATATGAGTAAAGTACATGTATTTACCTACTTATTTGCCTACTAGTGTTACATGTAGTAACCGTAAATTTTTTGTATATTAAGGTTAAGAAAATCATTGTTTAGGAAAATAATGCAAAGGTTTTATTCGAAAATAAAAACCCCCACTAAAATCAAGCATGTACAGTACCAATTAATGTATATTAATTACACAATCTAGGAATGTCGTGATTTTAAATCTAGATCTGTAAGTTTTTTAAACAATGCCAGAAAGTCTGGCACCTAAATTCGACACTGTATTTTAAATGTCCCATTTAAACCCGACCTCATTTTAGAACAACTGCTGGATATTTTTAAAACATTAAAAAAGACTTAGAAGCTCTCCTTTATAAAATGAGTATTGGACGGTTACGCGCCAACATTTGATATGATTAAATCTATATATGTTCCTTACATTTAAAAATAGATTTCTCAACCTGTAATTCACGAAGGAATGAGAGAGAGAGAGAGAGAGAGAGAGAGAGAGAGAGAGAGAGAGAGAGAGAGAGAGAGAGAGAGAGCAGTGGCGTTGGAAGCAAATTGAAATGGGGGGGGGGGCTAGACTTATCAGAAATTCTTGACAAGCAAAAAAAAAAAAGTTTTTATTATGATTATGTACAAGTTTGCACAAAAAGCCCCCCCCCCCCCGTTCCATCGCCTAGAGAGAGAGAGAGAGAGAGAGAGAGAGAGAGAGAGAGAGAGAGAGAGAGAGAGAGTACCAATGCTCAAATTCAAAAGCTGCACTAATTATTTATTATAACAGAACAACCTACATACCTTGTACAAAGACTATTAATGTCCACAGAATCCACACAGTTCCGACCATGGATGTGAGACTTTCCCCTCCCTAACAGTGCATGTTGTTCTCAACCAGTTTAATTATTAGTTCGCTAATGAAGACCGCATTTTACGTTCAATTTCCTCCTCTCTCGGGTCGACATTGACAAGTTTGGTAGGATTTATTAAAAGACAAACATTAAGAAATCCTAGGTTTGCGACGGGGGTTTGATTTATTATCTATTTCCTTCTTAATGGTAATCGTAAAAATGGCAAGCACATTTTCTTTTCAATCAAGATCTCGACATCAGGTTGGCTGAGTATCATTTGGGTACGGGTGTACTTTGTTAATCAAAGACTTTAAAGGGTATGTGATTAACTTTCACGTCCGATGAATAAATCTCGCTACTTTTGCGGAAACTGTATCGATTAAGAATACTCCGCTGCTCCCTTTGGGGGCCCCTTGACAACGATCCCTCTTTTAGCTGGTCCGTTTGTATATTCAGGTGTCCGATGGACCATCAAGATACCGACTCTTTGTTTTAATTAAATCCCACACAATCAAAAAAAAAAATATGGACGGCAAACACTGATCGAGATATTAAAACTGTTCTCCTGGGAAACTCCGGCGGATATTTAAACTGTTATATCTGACTAATTGTTATAATTGAGGCGTTAGTTACATCTCCCATTGAAGATGATTTCGAAACGTGTTTAACTATCGCTGAATGTCTGAAGGAATCTCTCATTTTACTCGTAGAGTTGACCTATTATATAATTACCTATCATAATAGGGCACAGATGATATATCTTTAAATCCTAACACAAAAAATAGCTAAAAATAGAAAAAAAAATTAAAAGACTGATAATTTCTTATACAGTTTAGATAACATTGTCGCAAATTATAAAAATATTCAGTCTATCTAAATCATGATAATGCATTAGTGGTTTAAGTTTTAAGTTCTTCCCAATAAAAACTGCTTTCTTTATGACGATCATTTATTTACTGAATAAAGACATTGGCTACAAATCAAAGCTTTAGATTTCTCACTCTGATAAATTAAATCTCATTCAAAACACATAGCCCCCCCCCCTCCTAAGATTACTTGTTTTAGTATTAACACAACGTTCAACATGCAATAAATGTTTCATATATGTACATGTACATGGTAATTTAAATTCCAAAGATTTCGTGTCGCAATTAAAAAAAAAAATAAACAAACGAAAGAATCTCCGTTAATTGTAATCATTCCCATAATGCTACGTTTCAAAAGTAATTATAACAGTACTGTAGAACAACAGAAATAAAGGTAAAAGTAATAGGTTACATGAATGGGTGCAAGTACTGGTGTACTTGACCAGTGAGCTTTATTAGCAGGAAATATCGCTTTCATTCTAGATCTGTACGACTACAAGGCAAAACACATCGCAAAAATACCCATGGTACTGACCCCCTATCCCCTGAAAAATTAAACTAATCATATTCATAAAGTAAAAGACCATAAAAGGCATCATTGAACACCCCCCCCCCGGTAAACAAATTTTAAACTATTTCTTCGTCCCCACTCCTCCACGGGAGGATCAGCAGGTGTACTTGACACCAAAATAAGAAAAGCTATGCGACCGAGTCCGTTGTCCGTGCAAGACAGTCGACTCAGCTGATGCGGTTCATGCGCGGATCAAAAAAAAATTCCAGGGGGGTGGTGGGGTGGGTGGGTGGGTGTCCGACGGTTATTTGAGTTTGTCGGGGGGAGGGGGGTCCAAAGGGATATTTTGGTTATGTTATAATGTAATTTAAAGATAAGACATTGGAATTTTGCAAGGGGGGGGGGGGGGGGGTTAAAACACACCTGACTTCCTCTAGATCCGCACATGCAGTATCTGTTTAGACTGGTAGGCGGGGTCCCTTTAATTTCACCCTTCCAGCTACCCCCAGGGAGACTCACTGATTGGTTAACTTAAGATCCGCACAAGCATGTTTCAACCACCTAAATTATAAAATCACTTACTCGTCATAATGTGAATTTCAAAAAATAATATAAATCTAAATATGTCCCCAATCATTATATATAGTTAAAAGTTGTCGAATGCTATCAAACTCTTCTTTGTTTGGAGGTTAAAAAACCGGTTTTGACCATATAGCATCGTTAAAAAGAGACAATACAGCAAATCACGGTTGCCGCGAACACACATAAAACCGAATTAACACTTACAGCGAAATCAGTTTCATTACCCCTTATCTTTAAACGTACTACGAACGAATCGATTATGATGAATTACGTTGATAACAAAATAGAGTACCACGTCCCTTGTACTCTGCAATAACCAAGTTTTATTGTAATGGTATCGATGAACTCATATAATACCAACGATGATGATATCATTCCGAACTTTAGACCTTGACCTTTGACGAGTGCAATTTAAATCAATACTTAAACTTGTCTCTTCTTATCACAAGGAACATATAATATTATTCAAAAGCACAGTGATTTTCAGCTTAATACAAACGACACTCAGATAGATATCAGTTATTATTAATTATCTTAGCTGATGACGGCCAAACTGCGATTTTTAAAAATAATACGTTTCCCCCTAGAAACAGATCAATTTTATTTAGCGAGGCCTACTTTGGGGTAAAAGCTTAATGTCTACATAGCCTCTCATGTTGCCCAATTAGATGGTAAAAAAAGAATGGTATGAACTTATAGTACATGTACAGGCAGTTCCAAGAAAAACTATGAGAAAATGGTACCATTGAATTACAAAGACAAAGGGGAGATAACCGCGAGACCACTGTGTTAAAATCGTCTATGATACGTCCTCTTCTTCAATACATGTATTTTGCAAGCATTTTCACCTCCATAGATGCAATAACTTGATATGATTGAAATCTATAAACGTTGCAATAAATTTGATTAGCTGCAGGTCCCGGTCCTGAACAAATTCGGATAGTCTGGTTGACTCCCAGGTCGTTCATCCGAATTTTCTCAGATCAGGAGCTACAGACCTGTAGCCATAACTTTGATATGCAATATCCTCCCCCAAGTATGTGGTTAAGTAAAAAAACATTTATTGTTTATGTTAATGTTTGGCCTTTTGTCAAATATATACATACGCAATTATTTATGATAAAAATAAGAACAAAACACTACAATTTCCATACTAAACATGTATTTCAAAAATTAAAATCATTATCATTCTCATCAAAGCAAGTCAAAGTTAAAAACATAACTTTTTATCAATATTTCTTTTTAATTGGGCCACATCGCTCACCTGAGCAACAATAGGTATGATAAAATCAGATTAACAGAGTCATAATTCAAACTATCTGGACAATGTAGTATAATACATGTAGATCCTGAATAAATAAAAGTCCATTTTTTCCCTGGATATGTTTATAATCAAGTCACTTTTCTAATAGGATGATTTTATAGTCATATCACCTGTAAAGCATTGCAGTTCTCAAAAAGATTCTAAACATTTGTTTATATATAAGCTATAAACTTACATCATACTCTGAACCCCATGTAAGGCTCAAGAATATTCCAGGGGCATAGTCTAAACAATTTGAAAGAATCAGCAATATGTCAAAATGCTTGCATATACCAGTCAGTTAAACCTTACATTATAACATTTCATTTTTTGTGAATTTTCCTTTGCAAAATTGGAATCCCAATGTGGCCCCACCCTACTCCTAAATAGTTTGATTTGAAAGAATTTAAATCTACATTATCTGAGGTTGCTTTCAGTAAAGTTACAGCTTTTTTAAGCAAGTGGTTTTTAGAAAAAGATAGTTTAATTTTTTTTCTATTTTTATAATCCTTTGGAAATTTTTACACCCCCCCCCCCCCCCCCCTCCGGGACCATGATTTGAAGAAACTTGAATCTATCCCACCTGAGGATGCTTTCTCACAAGTTTCAGCTTTCCTGGCTGATTGGTTTCTAAGAAGAAGATTTACACTATATATTCCTAGGTAAAAGTTCGACCCCCCCATTGTACTCCACCCAACCCCGGGGGCCTTAATTTTCACAAACTTGTATCTAATATCTACGTTACATAAAGATGCTTCCGTACAAGTTTAAGCTTTCCTGGCTGATTACTTCTGAGAAGAAGTTTTTTAAAGATCTACTCTATATATTCCAATGTAAAAGTATGACCCCCCCCATTGTGGCTACATCCAGGGACCATGATTTTTACAAACTTGAATCTACACTACATGAGGATGCTTCCACACAAGTTTCAGCTTTCCTGGCTGATTGGTTGCTGAGAAGAAGATTTTTAAAGATTTACTCTATATATTCCAATGTAAAACTTCAACCCCCCCCCCATTGTGGCCCCACCTTACCCCCCGGGGACCATGATTTTAACAAACTTGAATCTACACTATCTAAGGATGCTTCCACACAAATTTCAGCTTTTCTGACCAAATGGTTTTTTGAGAAAATGTTTTTAAAAGATTTACAATATATATTTCTATGTAAAAGTATGAACCCCCCCATTGTGGCTCCACCCTACCCCTGGGGACCATGATTTTTATAAACTTGAATCTACACTACATGAGGATGCTTCCACACAAGTTTCTGCTTTTCTGGCTGATTGGTTGCTGAGAAGAAGATTTTAAAAGATTTACACTATACATTCCTAGATAAAAGTTCGACCCCCCCCCCCCATTGTACTCCACCCTACCCCGGGGCCTTCATTTTCACAAACTTGTATCTAGTATCTATGTTACATAAAGATGCTTCCGTACAAGTTTCAGCTTTCCTGGCGATTACTTCTGAGAAGAAGATTTTTAAAGATCTACTCTATATATTCCAATGTTAAAGTATGACCACCCCCCCCCCCATTGTGGCTCCACCCAGGGACCATGATTTTTACAAACTTGAATCTACACTACATGAGGATGCTTCCACACAAGTTTTAGCTTTCTGGCTGATTGGTTGCTGAGAAGAAGATTTTTAAAGATTTACTCTATATATTCCAATGTAAAACTTCAACCCCCCCCCCCCATTATGGCCCCACCTTACCCCCGGGGACCATGATTTTAACAAACTTGAATCTACACTATCTAAGGATGCTTCCACACAAATTTCAGCTTTTCTGACCAAATGGTTTTTGAGAAAATTTTTTAAAAGATTTACACTATATATTTCTATGTAAAAGTATGAACCCCCCCAATTGTGGCTCCACCCTACCCCTGGGGACCATGATTTTTATAAACTTGAATCTACACTACATGAGGATGCTTCCACACAAGTTTCTGCTTTTCTGGCTGATTGGTTGCTGAGAAGAAGATTTTTAAAGATTTACTCTATATATTCTATATAAAATTTTAACTCCCCCCCATTGTGATCCCACCTTACCCCCAGGGACTATGATTTGAATAAACTTGAATCTACACTATCTGAAGATGCTTCCACACAAGTTTCAGCTTTTCTGGTCAAATGGTTTTGAGAAGTTTTTGAAAAATATCAACAGATTTTCAATTAATCCTAATTAACTCCCCTTGAAAGAAAGCATGGCCCTTCATTTTATCAAACGTAATTCCCATTCACCTCATGATGCTTTGTGGCAAGTTTGGTTGAAGTTGGCCTAGGAGTAATTCTAGAGAAGAAGTCGAAAATGTAAAAAGTTTACAGAGAGACGGACGGACAGATGGACGCTGGACAAAAAGTGATCAGAAAAGCTCACTTGAGCTTAATAAAACGAACAATTAATGAGTAATCTCTTTAGCTAATAATTCTTTGTCTATATTCATTATACCCATGCATTCAAACAATCTAATTGAATAAAATAACATCTTGTGTTAGTAAGGACTTCTTTGGGAAGAAATTCAAAAAAGTTTTGGAAATGCATATGTCTAGCATTTCACTTGTACCTTGCTATGAAAGCAAATAGTTAATGGAAATAGAAGACTTCATGAATCTGACATTTATTAGATTTTAGGTATTAAATTATTGTCATTAATGAGTAGAATTCTATTGTATCAGGCTAGAAGAGTTCCCAAAAATTGAAAAATATTGAAGCTACAATTCATTAGTGAACATAATCAACAAAAAACCAGACACAGTACTTTTGATGTCTTTTTGGTATGCTGGCTGCTGTTAAAATGAAGTAAAGCTGCAATTTTTATTCTTTGTGTACCATATCAGAATTGCAATTTTAAAAGTCTTCTACTGCACATAACAACTGAATTGTATTCTATTAGTTCAATTTTTTGCCATGTACAAATAAATGAAAATAATCATGATTATACTGAAATATAGAGCAGGATGTAAAAGCCCCATTAAGATATTCAATACATCAATATGGAAAAGTTTGTTCACTTTAAGATATTTGCTAATCTTTAAATGACTTGAATTGATGCTAAGGTCATCAAAGTTGTATGTATGTATATATGCAGGCAATGTAAACTCACTTTCAAACAATCAAAAACAGTTAACAAATTGAAAATTAAAAAAAAAATCAACAAATATGTAACAAATATGAAAATGACATGTATTAATAAAAATCAATTAAATTAAAATCAAGTTGACACAATATCAATATTTGAGACATTGAAAAAAAAAAAAATTAACTATGGCACTTAAATTTCATACCAAATTGACAATCATGACTTATACATATAAAATATTTAACATAATAGTGAATAAATTAGTTTATTATAACTTGCACACACAATTATATAAAACACAAACACACATACAACCCCCACAATGGTTAATTATTAATTGCCCATATAGAATTATTTGCGTAACTAAAAAAAAAATTATTCTACACTACATGTATATTTGAAAGCTAACAGTTTCAATTGAAGATACAATAAATTGACACACTGTACAGCACCTGAAATAATACTGTAAATTCCTTATTTTATGCGAGTACTTAATTCCGTGATTCCGCTGTTTTGTATCAAATTGCGAGAATATAAAATCGCGATCACCAATTTTTGTAATAATTTCCTATAGTTCAAAACTGTCTGAAAAATAAAAGCAAGATTTTAAAATTCATAAGGGTTGCCTTTTGCAATTTTAAGCGGAAATTATTTTGTCACGTTTAATTAGGAATCTACAGTAATGTACATAAACATTAACCATCCTTTTCTATCTCGCATATATTTTCAGCATTTTTTTTTTTACGAGTTATCCCCCTTGAGCCCTTGCTCCACTTCCTTCATGAGTCTGATGACCAGTTCCTCTTGGTAGGGTAGGGCCACACACTGCACCCCACAGGGTAGACCCACAGTCCCTCCCAACATCATCTGAAAACCCAGAATAACTCAATGTTTAAGGCACAAAAAATTATCTTTAAATGCTGCAGGCATGTATTGAATACTGTGGAATCATTTAATTTGTGGGGCCAATTTTCGTGGATTGTTGGATTTTTAGCTTGATCATGGGGATGCAATTTTGAGGATGCTTCAGTTTTCAGTTTCAGTAGGAAAACTAAATTTTTCATAATAAGTTTTGTCAAGGATGTAATTCGTAATTAAAGGCTACCCACGAATATCACAAAAAATAAATTCTAGTGATTACACAGTAACTAAAAATGGTTTCCATTTGCCGGTACTGTATCTAATCACCTACAATTGGTGTAAATCACTCTCTTTCCTCTTTAAGATTATCAACTTTCTTGGGCAATGTTACGCAAATAAAATCAAATTGTTCTCCCAATAAAATGCCAGCCTTTGACCTAATGAGATTTTGCCTTAAAAACAAAGTGTTTTTTTTTGCCTTTCACTTGAACGTATAAAATCAAATTGTTCTCCCCAAAAAATGGCAGCCTTTGACCTAATGAGATTGTGCCTTAGAAACAAAGTTTTTTTCTTTTGCCTTACACTTGTACATCCATGTACATGCATTTGCTATTAAAGAAAAATGAATAAACTTTCCTATTGATAAAAGGTAACCTTTTTAAATTCTTTTTATAATATGCCAATAAATTACATCAAAATTGTAACATTTGATCTCTAGTACAGTGCCATTAAATTGACCTGAATCTCTTCATAGACTTTACCTTTTTGAATGTTCTTTTCAAACTTGGTCTTGTTTGGGTAATTAGCCATATCCTTTATATCCTGCTCTGTCACCTTGGTAACGGGCAGCACACCTGCTGGGTAGTTGAGCAAGTTGTACATCGTAGAGTACACACACCCTCCTATAATAACATTCAAAAATATATACATATTATACACTTACCGAATACACGTGTTGCTTTACCAACTAAATAACCATGATGGCATCATCAATAGCAGCCATCATATATTCGGTAATTTTCACGATGATCTAATTTACGCTTTTTTCAGCAAAAAGTTTTAAATCTCAAATTATTAAATACAGGTACATAGAAATTATATTCTTTATTATTTTCTATGAGAAACTTTTTAAATCCCAAAAAATTATCAGATGTACAATATTATAAAACTCTATATTTCTGCTTCAAACTATGTTATTGGTAGCTTTCTTCCGCCATACCAACTAAATCTCCAAATGTATTGTGTGGAATAGCAGGGAAAGCAAATCCTGGACAAATGACAGCGTCGATTCCCAGGGATCTCCACAGGGCCAAAGTGTCGTCCTTGTAATCCTACCAAAAAAAAGTAGATGCATTTATAGGACAATGAATTTTAATTACTATCATGCAATACCCAAAGGCATATAATTGTTTACATTTATACATATTACATGTTTTTGATATAATTTATAGGATATGAAAATTTAAAATGAATCATACATTGTATTATATTTTCAACTATGTCGCAATATATCTTGATTTGCCTTCAAAAATAAATAAACTAAAACTGAGACATTCTTTTTCTCTTCACAATGATGTCTTAAAAAGTTGCAAAACTACATGAGCTGTCATGAGTGGAACAGTTAAGATCTAGCATATCTTATATTTTCTCCCAGGTGAATTCAAGGTGGCTCACTATATCTTGAAATAGTTTCTCAAATCAGCAGAAAATTACTTAGTATGATGCATAAGAAGTATTTCAGTCAAATAGTTGAAAAAAATTAAATCAATTCAGGGTAAAAAAAAATTAACATTTTTCACATTTGATTCGGTAATTATGAACATAATTATCCCAGGTGGATGTGAACTCGTGATATTCAACCAAATCAATTTACAAAAACATTTTAATGCCATCTTGTGATGTACTGTGTGAAAGATCGAGTTTGTCATGATGTATTGAGCTACCTTAAAATGGTTTGAAGTACTCATTCATAAAACTACTGTAACAACTAGAACACTTTCTCCAATTTAATATGACTTGTTTGAAAAAGATAAATAAGGCCAAAAAACTAATGTTTTGGTTCTCAGGCACATCTTCATCCATTCTAATGTCCCTGCATTAAGGTGAGAAAACACGTTACTCAATTTAATATAATTTTTTCCAGGAATTTGTTATTGATTAACTACTACTTTGACAAGTTTTCTTTCAAAAAATTAGGGTACCTTACCAGGCATTTGTGAAAGATACTAGAGTATGCATTTTCCAATATAATCTTATTGAAAATACACTTGAACCTCTGATATAAATCCTTTTTGACATTTCTATATATATGATTTAAACTTTAAATCATATAAAAAATTATGATAAATAATAATAATTTTAAATGGTATATTATCAGGCCGTTGAAAGTTTGAAAAATAATTATTATTTATCGAGGACCGTGTTGTCTGACCTTAAACTGAAAAGAGGAATAACTTATTTTTATATAGGTAAATAATGTGTAAATTGAGTTATTCCCCTTTGCAAATAATAAAATACCTGTCTGCCACATTTAAATTTCAAACGTTAATTTGGATTTGACCTAAATATTTTTTTTATTTTTTTTTTACAAAATCATCCTTAGAATAATTACCTCAATATCAAGAGCATGATTCCAGTATTCGTACACAGTCCTACAAAAACAGTCTCCTATGAATATTCTATTTTTTCATTCACATAAAAAACCACATATTGATATCTTTACAAATAAAAATCCATTTTAATTTTTTTTTTCAAAAGAGAGAGAGAGAGAGAGAGAGAGAGAGAGAGAAAACACTGACAGGTACATACCCAAACCCTGATAAAGCCTTCACCATGTATCCTGCAATTTCATCCTAAAACAAGAAAGAAATATTTAAAGAAAGTTATTTTATAGCACTCACAAATTATCTACATGTATTTTTAAACTCCAGACTTTTTTTTTTTTTTTTTTTTATTTTTTTTTTTTTTATTTTTTTTTTTTTTATTGAGTTTTTCACTTTCACAACATATATACATACATATATGACTTATCTTGTACATGTATTTATATAATTATCTTGAAAAGCTTCTAAGTATATGATTATTCTATATTATACAGTTCTTATGTAGTGAAAGTAAATTTTGAGAGAGAGAGAGAGAGTAAATGAAGGGGAGAGAGCAAGGAAAAGGTTTGGGGCATTGTTCATATATGAATATAAAACTTAAACCATAATCATGTGATAGATCCCTGTTCTACAGGGATACTTAAGGGAGGAAAAAAGGATAAAACACGAAAAAAGGACATCACAGTTCAAAACAAGATTGAGATGAGACACATAAAGAGACAATTTAACTATATATAGTACAGTGCTATAGCTTATCACATATATTTTGCCAATGGCTTTCATACTCCTTATACCTACAATTTTTCATTAGCATATATTTTTCAGTCAAGAGCCTTTCTATTACAACATTTTTTAATCCATGTATCTTTGGATTTGTATTACTTTTGTATTTACAAGAAAAAATATATTGCTTCACAATAAGAACCAACAAGTTAAAAAATCTATAAATATCTCTATTTTTATATTTTCCAAAGAGAACTGATTGTTTATCAAATGTTATTAACAGATCAAACTGTCGCAAAATCCAGTCTTCAACAGCAGACCATAATTCTTTTACAATAGTACATTCATAGAATAAATGTCCAATACTCTCTTCATCTCTTTTACAGAAAGTACATACAGGAGACTCTGCTTTTTTTATTTTGAAAAGATATTTATTTGTCGGAACAATCCTATGAAGAATTTGGAACTGTAACCAATGTAGTTTTGATTCTTGTGTAGATTTAAAGGGGAGTTCAAAAATTTTGTGCCAGGTTTCTTGTGCATAGTTATCACCATTTTCTCTCCATTTTGGTATAGATGTACATGTTTCTCTCTTTTTATCTAATAATAAGTTGTACATAAGTTTGCAGCCTTTACGATTATTATTAAAAATTAGGATATGATTAGGGATAACAGGTCCATATTCTTTTATTATTTGTAAGTTTGGTATGTTTAAATCTTGTGTATTCAGTCTGGTCCTTACAGCAGTTCTTAAACCTGCATATTCAATAAAGTTTGTCATTGGATTTATTTGTTTCAATTTTTCAAAGCTTATAAAAGTTCCATTAATATTAAGTAAATCACTAACAAAAATAAATCTTGTATTGGCAAAGCTTTTAAAAAATACTGATTTATTGTCTACTGTGATTTTCGGATTGTACCATATATTATCATTTATAACCTGGGGTTTACTTATTAATACATTTTGCTCCTGTATTTTTAACCAGCTAATGAACACCTCTTTCCAGAATGAATTTCCCAAAGTTTTACATAAACTATATGAATAATCTGTGCCATTCCTCCATATTTCTGGGATTTTAATTTTCAGAATGGATTCTAGAAGCTTTACCCATTTTGTATCAGCCCTAATAAACTCCAGACTTTGTAAGATGAAACAAGTTCTACTGCATGATCATGAGCTAGTGTAGGCAATTTTACATCGACAATATAATTATGTATTTAGTAAAACAAATACAGTATATTACATGAAGGTTTTTCACCATGATCTATTTTCACAATATTTTTGGAATCATTTTCATATTGCAAAGCATGCAAATATTATATTGATTATAAATGTATAATAAAATATATCTTCTGAAAATGCATAAGAATGACTTGCACAAATTATGTCTTTTTTCAGATTTTCTGGAAAAATTTGCAATTAAGACACAAAAACTCTCTGGATATACCATATTTACTTAACAATTGAACCTTGATCTGTACCTTGAACACACTGAATATATGTACCAATAATAAATATATGTACCATAGATAAGTTAATTGAATGTACTGTAAAGGCATTTTAATAAGAGCTTGGACTTTGAGTAGTTGTGATATTGAATTAGACTATTCTTCCTTCAATGATAGATGAGAAGATAATTTTAAAATGTAACTCTTTGCTTAATGACCCAGTTACCGCGGCCGAAATTCTTGAGGTTGTTAAAACTATTAAAAATAACAAATCGCCGGGACCAGATACTGTTGTTAATGAATATATTAAGTCATCCATTAATATCATGATACCATTATATGTAAAACTTTTTAATTTTGTGTTTGATACTGGTATTATTCTGGAAGCCTGGCTGGTCGGGAACATAAAACCAAAATATAAGAAAAAGGGTAGTTATGCTGACCCACAAAATTACCGTCCGATTACTCTTTTGAGCTGTCTAGGAAAGGTTTTCACTTCTGTATCGTGTAGAAGGTTAACTACTTTTGCTGATAATGTTAATCTTATCAGGGAAAATCAGAGTGGTTTTAGAGACAACTAGAGGTACTGTGAGCAAGCTCTAAGAAAAAATCATAACTCATGTTTTTTTTCTATTATAGAAATATTGGATGAATCTATTTCATCATCCATTTTCTATAAATAACAACTGCTCTATTTTTTAAAACTGTTAATGCTTATAAGAGTACATAAACCAATTTCTATTCTTTAAATTCCATTTTAGTTCAAGTTAACTGTTAATGCATGAGGACATTTGCATCCTTATGTTTACAAACAAGACTCGAATCAAACGAAATTCCACATGTCAAGCAGCCACTAAATAAAAACATTTTGAATTATTGGTATACTGAGCCCGCTTTTTTTTTCTTTGGTCAAGGTCACGACACACTCTCAGGTTATAAGCATTCTAGATGTGAATTAAGAACTTGCAATACTTGTCCATTAGAAAGATATGGACTGGACATGAGTTTTACACTTTTCTGTAAGTGACCTTGGCCTTGCCCAAATGACCTTGGGTGAAGGTCATGACAAACCCTTAGCTCATATGCAATCTTTGTGTGAACTGAGAACTTCCAATGTTTCTCCATAAGAAAGATATGGACCAGACAAGAACTTTGCATTTTTTCTGCCATTGACCTTGACCTTGTCCAAATGACCTTGGGTCAAGGTCATGACACACCCTTAGCTCATATGCAATCTTTGTGTGAACTGAGAACTTCCAATGTTTCTCCATAAGAAAGATATGGACCAGACAAGAACTTTGCATTTTTTTCTGCCATTGACCTTGACCTTGTACAAATGACCTTGGTTCAAGGTCATGACACACCCTTAGGTCATAAGCAATCTTTGTGTGAAGTAAGAACTTCCAATGTTTCTCCATTAAAAAGATATGGACCAGACACGAATTTTGCACTTTTACTGTCAGTGACCTTGACCTTGCCCGAATGACCTTGGGTTAAGGTCATGACACACCCTTAGGTCATAAGCAATCTTTGTGTGAATGTATACAGAATATTTTACATGAATGTGGTCTAAGCTATGTCTGGTTGACGCATAATGTAGAAAATGAAAAATGGATTTTAAATATTGTTAATCAAACTTTGATTGACCAATTTCAACAAAAAAGGGTCTCTGATTGTAACGCATCTAGTAAAGGATTGATCTATAACTTGCTTACCAATAACATTTTTGTACCTAGAAATTACATAAACTCTGGTGCTTATATGAATAACATTACTACATTAGTTAGATTTAGAACAAGCAACCATAAACTGCCAATTGAGACAGGCAGATGGAATAATGTACCTAGAAATCAATGATTTTGTAATTTATGCAAAAATAACATTGGCGACGAATATCACTATATTATGATATGTCCGGAATTGAAAGAATATAGAAATTTTTAAAGCTTATTTACCATCAATGTATTTTATACGACCAAATGCTTTCAAATTTTTTGAATTATTTTCATGTAAAAAATTACCGATAGCTGTTATTAATAACTTTTGTAAATTTATCAATATTATTAATAAGAGAGTCAACTCTCCAGGTTGATGTGTAGAGTATACACTCTTGCTTTTTGTATAATATTGTATGTATTGTATATTTTCTCTATGTTGTTTTATACAATATGAGAATAAACAAAATGAAAAATGAAATGAAATGTCAAAAGCAATGTGAAGTAGGCCTGTCTATATCATTGCTGGTCACTCGGCCATAACCTGTTTGGTTGCAAGAAGTACCGGTAAATACCAGGTAATTACAACCTACCAAAAGTCAAGGGTATTGTTAAAATGGCTTCATCACTGTTTCTTTTCATTTTTACAGCTTAATGACCTCTTATTTCAGAGGATGAGAATTGAATGTACCGTATTAACCACAAGTACTGACCCTTGATACGGCCGACATAATCCATCCAATCATTTTCTTTAGGACACCTGGTAAGTGGGAGGTATAGAAAAATTGCCGCACCGTAGAATCATAGATATCATCCTTCCTGCAAAAAAGATACCTTCTTACAGAATTTGTTTATCATGGAAGAAAATGTACAGTAATGTAGAAACCCATGCACATATATAAGTCTTTCAATTATTCACTGTACATTTCTTAAATTTCATAGATATATGATCATTTTTCCAAAATATGTCAATTTTTAGAACCATTTTAACAACTTAAAGGCCTTGGACGATCGATAGAACATCTCTTTTTTCTTCCACCAAAACAAGTTGAAAATTTAAAGCACTGGTTTTGAGTGAAAAATGCACAGATTGCAAAGTCTTGGCTCAAAAGTAATACAAATCTTGTTGGTTTCAAAGCTGAGTGGTCAGCAATGAAATAGACAGGCCTACATTACTCTGTTTTAATTATTAATATCTACACACTTAATTAGCATCCTAAATGAAAAACGGGTTACTCAAGTTTTCATTTAAAGTGTCAATCATTAAATAATACATGCAATATTATGTAAAATCAATAACTTAAGTAATCAGTCAGAAAACACAAAAATTGAAAATATTTTTTCTATTTCATTTCATAAATTCATTATAGAATAATAAATATATAAAAAAAAGTATATTGTTTTGACAACGGAAAAGGGCATCATATAGCTGGTCAGGGGTACATATAGACGTGTAGATTCCTATATATTTACATTTTCCAGTGTCCTTGCCTGTAATAACATAACGTATCGATTTTGTACTATATAACCCATAATGTCAAATTGGGGCGCCAGAGGGGTTTGCTTATTCATATTTTAATATTTAAACGGAAAATGGCTTAAAATTATATAAATATAAGGAATAAGGAATCATTCTTTTCTTTTTATAATTTCCGTCGGGGCGTGATCAAATCTATCATAAAGCCCTTCAGGCTTTATTGGATTTGATCACGCCCTGACCAAAATTATCACCTCATAATTCTCAAAGAATGATTCCTTTTTCCTTATCTAAATGCGAATAATTAGTATCCAGGTAAAATTGCGAGAAGCGCATCTTGCGAATTTTAAAACTTCACTTTTATTTTTTGGACATACACTGTATATAAACTACATGAAACTATGATAAGAATTCGTCATTCGTGATTTTAAGATCAGTCAAGATTTAATGGAAAACAGCTGAACGGTGGAATTAAATACTTGCATAAAATAAGGAACCTATAGTAGTTTACTGCTCAGTTGTTCAGACATCCCTTTATAGGGGCACACACACTGATATGAATTGAATATTATCACAGTTCAAATTTATTTAGTAAACGATAAAAAAATAATGGGTTGATCAGCAGACAGCAAAATTTAAGATCACTCTATTGGACAAAACAATAAATAAAAAATTTATAATTTCCTGCTTCAGTATACCATAAATTTTCTATTCATCAAATGTAAAACTGTTTCTCTGAATGCAGGTTTATTAAAAAAAAAAATCAGACACAGTAATATATCTTAAGGAAGATTTTAGAGGTTTTTTTCTTTAGAAAAGGAACGTATTAAGTGAATGTGTAAAATATTGATAACAAACATTTCATACATATACATGTACATGAACTATGCATTCCAAGTGAAAACAAGCTTTGCGTACATTTGTAAATAAGTGATGACAAATTTCTCATATATATACAAGTACTGTAGAAGTCGAAATATTCGTTGAGGATTTAATTTCGTTATTTTCATTGGCAGTATAAATCAACGAAATTAAATCCAAGACGAATTTTTAACTAAAGTTTTAATGTGTACAAAGAGATTACGATATGACAAAATTAAATGCCAACAGAATTTTTTTTTGTTACAATACAAGGACATTTTGACCCAACGAAAAAATGTGCTTCTACAGCAAATGATTACAAACTTTTTGTGTATAATTATGGAAGTAAGTGTGTGTAATACTGTAAATTCCATATTTTACATGAGACTCGTACCTAAGGACTGCGAACGATAGCATTGTCTAGCCGCCTAACTAAAAGTCATTTTTTGAAAGTTGTCTAATTTCAGTTATTTTTCATACTAATGTAAACATTTATGTATATTTTCATTAAATATAAATGATTTGGTCAAACAAAGACAGATAACTTTGTATTTTAGGTTAGAATAGCTCATTTCATAATAGAAAATAACGGAAAAATGTTTTTTAAAACATCTTCCCCCCCCCATTCCGAAACAAAAATATCTTTTGAGGGGTTTTAATAATTGTTTTTTAGCATATTTCTACCAAAGCGTTTGTTGTTTCACGGGGGGGGGGGGGGGGGGGGGGGGGGGGAACATATGTCAACATATTGAAATACATTCCAAAAAATGAATTTTGCTTTGTAAATTTTTGAAAAATAATTAACAGATATGAATTAAAATGAAATTTTACTTTAATAAATATCGTAAATATCTTATTGTTAAGTTTTTATGCACATATTGGCCTCTAAATGATATTTTCCTCACTCATAGAGACAGGTTTCAATGAATTTTTTTTTTTGCATTAGCAAAACTTTTTTTTAAAAATAAATAATTTGATTACAAATTTTATTTTGATATAAATTGATTAGGATTTGATTATTATACATTTTAGTAGAAAACTTAGTTTTTCTGACAGAAATTCCGAAATATTTGGATGTAAAATGTAGGCGGGAAACAGGCGTTAGCGTTCGCAGTTCTTTCACAATTCAACCATATTGCATCAAATCACCAGAATATTAATTGGCAAAGGCTAAATTTTTATCGCAGTTTCATTTAGTTTAACTCTGTCCGAAAAATAAAATTAAGCAAGTCAGATTTTAAAATTTTCGAGATGTGCTTATTGCGATTTTATGTGGTTTATGTGATTTTATTCCTTGCATTTAATTTAAAATCTACAGTGTCAATGACAAACTTTTCATACATACATGCAAGTGAGGTAGGTTTTAGTGCCATCTGCTCCAACTGTATCTAAAAATAGCCTGAACATTCTTCTAGCATCTACAGGTTGCATTGGAATAAGCTAAAAAGAAAAGAGAAATTTTGTTAGGTAAACTGAAAGCTTGTAAAAAATTTATACAAAAATTGCATAGTAACCACGATGAACACCAGACCTTTTTGACATTAAGCATAATTTGACAAAGCTCTCCACTTCTAAAAAATTTATACTGTAAGTACCTTATTTTACGTGAGTCCTTAATTCTGCAATTACGCTGTTTTGTATCAAATTGCGAAAAAATAAAATCGAGATCACCAATTTTTTGTAATAATTTCCTATAGTTCAAAACTGCCTGAAAAATAAATACAGGACAAGAGGGTTGCTTCTTGGGATTTTTAGTGGAAATTAATTCCTCACATTTAATTAGGAATCTACTCGACATTTAATAAAATACACCATAATTATGAAATGTTATATGTACAGACAGACCTTATGTCCCCGAGACTCTAGAATAGACTTGGCTTTCTCTACAGCTCGATGCATGGATGGAACAGAGGGGATGTAGCCATCATCTAGGTAATATCCAATCCTGAGGGGCTTCTTGTCCTGGTAAATCTACAATTATACCATTTTATTTCTCACATTATCACTGATGTGAGATCGGTTTGTCCAGTGTGAGACAGCAGAGTGAGATTTTTCTGTCTTACACTGTGTATTACTACACCACAGTAAAACTTATGAAACAAACAATATAAAAATATAAATGTAGTTATACACATTTCAGAGGAGAGTTCATTCTACTTTAATTAAAACCTTACAACTAAACAAAAGAAACTGAATCCCAGCCCAACAGATATTTCTACTTTCTCAGAAAATATTTCTTAGATCCTTTTTCAAGTAATAACAATATATATGACAAAGGTTCAAGTATCTTGCTAGTGAAATATCAAAACCATAAAAAAATGATGCACAACATTTTTAAAGAGACTATAATAGAAAAATAGTGTAACTTTCCTGCATTTATTGCTACATGTATCTTCCCCCATGTAATATGACAGTATGGAATGGAAAAAAGATTCCAGTACATAATTTACGAACTTAACCAATGTATTATGCAATCTATTAATGTAGATTCCCAATTTAACACAAGGAATTAATATTCGCCTAAAATTGCGAGAGGCACATCTGGCCAATTTTAAAATCTTGCTTTTGTCTTTGGGACAGACGTAAACTTTACAAAATTGTGATAAAAATTTGACATTCGTGAACTTATGCTCTCACGATTTGGTTGAAAACAGGTAGAATTGCGGAATTAAGAACTCGCGTAAAATAAGGAATCTATAGTATCACTGGGTTACTTCATTTTAGTCTTAAACAGTTACTATATTTTTTTTTTACAATGATTGATAAACAAGTTTATCAACTTTTATTGAGTCACTTATGAATGTCTTAGCTGTATTGGTAAAATGTTAAATTTTTTAGAATTGAATGCCTTACATTCCTATTCTGTATACAGTAAAACACAGTTAAAATGAACACAGCTTATAGTAAATTGACGCTTACAGGGAAGTGATTTTTCAGTTCCCTGTGAATCTATTACATGTTGTAAACTTGACAGATATAACTAATTACGCTTATAACGAAGCAAAATCGCCCATCCCTGGGAATTCATTATGAGTGTGTTTTACTATACAAGTAAGCATTCACATGACTCTGATGTCTCGTTACTGACCTCTTCTCTGAATGGTATAGGAGGAACAGTGGGGTCAAGGTCGAACATGTACTGACACAAAAGAGCTCTCATTGCCATGGTTACACCATCCACATCTCTAGACAACATCCCCGAGGCAGATTTGACTGATACAAGTGCAAAAAGTTCAAATCAAGCTTTCATACATGTATTATGCATTGACACCATAAATCACGATATTCAAAATAAAACAATTAAGATCCTCATCAAAAATGGGTCTGCATCTTCATGCTGTGACCTGAATAATTAAACAATGTCTGCTTCATTTTTTTGATAAAATACTGTACCTAAAGTTTGGCCTTTAGTAAGTTTGTGAGTACCAGCTCCACTGCAAAAGTGCAACAAACAGCAAATATTAAACTAGGAGGCCATTACATCAAAAATACAAACTCGCTGGCAGAAATTATTGAATAGCAAAGAAATGTTAGTCATCAATATATATATCAAAATACACATAGGTATTTCTATACAACCCCCCCCCCCCCTCGTCCTAAAAAAAAAAATGTTAAGGTGCTAAAAAGGATATCAAAATTAATGTATATACAGATGTGTGTAAAACATACCTGATAATAGCACATAGCTTTTTTTTTAATGAGGATACAGAGAGAGAGAGAGAGAGAGAGAGAGAGAGAGAAAGAGAGAGAAAGGGAGCGATTTACCAATAAGTGCATGGAGGAATTAAAATGAATCAATTTATTATTTACTTTATTGACATTAGACCTAAAAAGAAGTACAGGAATCTAAATTTCCATTAAAAAGGAAAATTATCCCTAAGAAATACAATTCTTGCATTAGTTGTTACGAGTACAAAAGGATATAAAACAGAAACCAATTTATTTGCATCCTTCAATTATAATTGAGAGAAGGGAAAGAGGTAAAGAAGAAGAGAGATAAGTACAAATTACGAGGAAAAGAATACTTGGTTTCATTGATATTCAAGGGCATCAATTTTTGTGGATTAAGTGAAAATCACAGTTTCAAGGAAATGGAAATTTATGGCCAATGACCCCTATCAATACAAAATGTTAATAGAAATTGCACTTCAATGAACACTTAATTTCGTGGATCAACTTAATATCGAAATCCATGAGAATTGGTATTCAACGAATATTGATGAAACCACGCTTTGCTGACAAAAAACACTTTTGATTACAGTAGCCTGCTTTACATCATGTTATAGAGGTTGTCCTACCTGATTCTCCCTGCTGTTGGCTTTAAACCACAAATCCCACACATATTGGCAGGGATTCTTATACTGCCTCCTATGTCCGTACCGATCCCTAGTATAGACCCTCCCGCAGCTATCAGCGCCCCTTCCCCTCCAGATGACCCCCCGGGGCCACGATTTGTGTCCTGAGGGTTCAAAGTTCGGCCATATATTGGATTTGAACACTCAAAGGTCATCATGGTTTGCGGGACGTTGGTGCGGACAAAAGGAACTGCTCCCTGTCTCTTGAGAACCTATGGTTTAAATATTCAAAGCATAGAAGTTTGAGAAAGCCAGTCTCTTTAGTTCCCTGTCATTTTATGTGCATTAACATACATGTTTAATATGCATCTGTTCACAGTATATCATTGGTATTGCACTAGTGTATATGTACACAATGAGTTCAGAGTCATTTTAATGAATCTTCAGTGAAATGATAATGCCCCTCCGTGAATCAAATAAAAGGTGTGTTCTTAATCTTACTTAATTTTCATTGAATATAAAGCCCTATCTTTTGGTTAAGACCCTTCTGTACAGTATAAATGACTTCAGGAATTATATTATTTGAGATTTCACCTTGACAACAACAGCATCCTCTGACACAGGGTCTCCTATACATCTCTGCATGCCAGCAGTGCAGTCATATCCCTGTAAACAACAAAACAGACCAATCTTCCATAATTTAGTGGTAGCTAATTATGATTTATATCCTGCAAGTGTGTTTTCATACCAAGATACCGAAAAGCTAATTTTTGTTTCAATTCACTTTTTTGAAATTTTTTTTTAAACAGTGATGAGGTTGGTCATAGGAACCAATATTTTTTTTTTTCAAATTTCACTGTCTTTAAATAACTCCCTCCTCTCCCCTCCTCCCAATAATCAAAAAAACCTACAAGGGGTACTTATGGGAGAAAGGACACATACACAATAGAGAGAATATAAGACCAGAAGAGTACCTTGATATAGTAGTTTTCCTTGATGCTGACTGGCATCCCATGAAGAGGCCCCTTTTTTCCCGTCTTCTGATCCCTTTCAAGTGCCATCTCCTAAAAATGCCAATCATTCAGAATACTGATTTTAGAATAAACACATTAACTGCAGTTTTATTTCTTGAAGATCATTTACACCACACAAAGCATCTTGTAGGGAATATATGAAAGTTGATCAGATTAAACAATAGCTCTATAATGATTAAAATCATTATGATATTACAAAACAATACTTGATCATACAAGCATATTTCATTTGATAATATTTCTTATTATATCAAACTCCTTTTGAGGAATACATGTAAAACTTATAAACTTATAAATGACAAAACAAAGATAATATTTATACTGGGACTGATAACAAGTTATTCATGCACAGTTATACAGACAAACAGAGGAACTAATTTCTCCTGTAATACATGTAGATTTTGCTCGCCTCATTTTTTAAAACCAAATATTGCTCCTTATTGCTGTTTTATAATTAAAACACAGCAGAATGTAGTGGGGAATACAAACTAGACTGATTTAACAATAATTTCATGGATTGGAAACAAAATTAACAAAAATCAGTGTTTAAAAAATTATTTGGTTTCCTGACCAAATCTAACTTGAGCCCGTCAATACTTTCAGTGCTTTGATTTTATATCTATTGCTTATAAATTAACCTTCCCAAACCAACATATTACAGCAAAATACAGAAATTTTGTAGAGTTTTCAATAGCTTGTTGAATTGCACAATAGGGTATTCAATTTGGTCAGCCAGGTGTCACATTAGGCTGTCCAAAGTTTATTATATATGTAACCTGTGCTCGTAGGTTTAGAAGCATTTGCGTTTTAGAAAAACCAAACAAAATCTATCTTAATATGATCTTTTCCAGTATGATTTTACTAAATTATTACAATCTGTAAAAATTTGAAATGTTTAGAGCACATTATGGACTATAATATATCAGATACTCCATATGGAACAGCTGGCAAAAATCATTACTATAGAGGTAGCCTACATGTAACTTGAAAGCTCACTGTAAAGGTAATGGATAAAATCATTTGTGTGCAAATTTTGTTTGCTTTTATTTTATTGCCCTCCCTCATAGTTTGGTTATTTGAAGTAACATTACAGAGGTATGGGACACTTCAGTGTTGTGAATATTGTTTATCAAAATAAACAATAAAATATAGTGTAGCTTATGTTATATTAGTAGTTTCTTTCCCAATATTGTCACCTAACAGTGTAGTGTAGTGGGTTAGAGGGTTTCCTATAAATCTGTAAGTCATGAGTTCGAATCCCGCTGGGGATTTTACATTTTTTAACTCTCCAAATACTTTCAAAAGCTATTTTTTGGTTAAATATTGTAAAATTTGAAAATTCAAAACTGGTGAAAGTACATGTATTCCAATTACACTGTACTTTAATCCACATTTATTTAATATCAACAGATGTCCCATACCACCTTAAAACATAGAATTCAGTTTGGACAGATCTAAATCAGGTAAAAGAATTTTTTCCTTAGCACCTGATGATATCTCAGTGGATTCACTAACTATTGTTAATTTATTTGATAAAAAAAATCCCTAAAATCTTATAAAGAATGGTACAGTATGTATGTATTTTTCATTATCAATAAGAGCTATATATAGATGCATGTATCTTAAGCAACCTACTTATAATATTAATTTTAATTGCTTAGCCTTGTAAATTGTTAACATCGGAACTGTGTACACTTCATATCTGGGGCTCTTGAAGGGGAAAGATTCAATTAAAAGATAACTGTCAAATAAAAAACTATAAAATTCAAATTCAATATATACATAAAGAGACAGGAGTTTAAAAACCTTGCAAGTTTACCTCAGTCTAACAGTGATCGGTACACATAAGTACAATATCACTTCAAGAATTTACTGTTAGTACACTGTAAATAATGACCAGTAAACTTGGATATACAGTGTTTTTTTTTACTTTAAAGTCTTAATTTATACATTGGTCCTAGGGGGACTGACTGATTGACCAGTCAAAATACTAGTTATTAAACCCGAGTGACATGAATGAGTGAGAAAAACAATTGTAACTCTGCCTTAATATGAACAGTTTCTGTGAGAGTTTAATTAATTGTAAGATTTTGTCTATCTCTCACTTACCTCATCTCCCTTTTTAAGAATTTTAAAATTTATATTACACTTAGTTAAGAGTTTTAATTGACTTAATTGGCTCAAGCCCCCTTAAGTGGATGAGGAGACTGTCTGAGAACCCTACATATTGTAAACCAAGCAACAGACAATGAGCAACCACTGCTCTCAGATGCTAAACACACCTTTAGAAATAAAAGATATTCCTGCTTGCTTACTGATGTTATTTATCCTGTATTTCTTCATTATGTTAATATGTAACAGTTACTATTGCTCATTTACAAATAAAAAATAATGTTCATTGTACATTGTACATCTGCTTGGTTTACAGTATTAACAGACTGCACGATGTGTGTCTCTCAATGTGTGGAATACTTCAGACATGTTTTAAGGTAATTAAATTCCTAATAATTGAAAGGAATTATTAATCCACTAAAACCAGCCAGAAGCAGTCCTTGCAGATTTTAAAATCTCCCTGTTTAATACCAGTAATTTTCAGGCAGTTTTGGGCCATTATGACATAATAAGAAAAATCAATTTTCAATTGATGCAAAACAGTGGAATTGCGAAATAACGTTCTTGTGTAAAATACAGTAGGTAATTTACAGTATACAATCAGATTACACTCCACACTCACTGCATACACAAAAATAGTTGTCAAGAGATGATTCTGAAATTGTGCTGCTTTTGAGGATGTGTATTTTTAGTCACCTTATTAATGGCAGAAGGTAGCATCTAATTAAAGCAATTTAGTTAATCGCTGAACATCATGTACCCAATGTACACCACAATGAACATGTTTCTCAATAGGTACATTCAGCATCAACCAAAAATTGAAGCATATGTAATTTTTCAAAATATTCTGCATCAAACTCATTCTCATAATTATATGACTGTAAACAATAGGTCACTGATCAGACACATAGAATTAGTATCCATGGTATCCAAATACAATGACAAGAAGCACCCTTCACTGATTCTAACATCTTGTCTCTTATTTTTTTACAATCAAAATAAAATTAACTTATTCACCATTTACTGCATATACGTTTTTTTTTTTGCGTGTCCAAAAATTTGAGAAATGGAAAAAATGTGTAGCATTTTCATTTGCGTTGGTCACTGTTTGCAATTTTTAAAGTTCCTTATAGAAAATTATTGAAAATTCAGGATACAATTTCTGCATTTTCATGATGTATGATACAAAATCAGCATTTGCTATTTTAATGTTCTGGCGGCTTGAAATGAATTAACTGAATTACATGTATAAAATTAAGAATTCATTTACAAATTTGAAAATACTCGTCCGTAGTATAAAGTTACGTGTTAAAGAAACCCGGTGCCATACATAATGGTTAGTAATACGTGGTGCCAAGTTAAACATTTCAAACTGACTCAGGATGGGGAGCAATGCTCTGCCTTTATCATATTTTATATAATATAGTGCCTACCATGAGATATTTCTAGACAAGTAAAGACCCTGGAAAAAAAGTAAAAGATTTCTCTATTGAAAGTATACATGTCTATTGCACAGATTTATGATAAACATGATTTTGAAAAAGACTAATGAGTAGAGAAGACTCTAAACATTAAACTTCGATATCTCGAACACTGATATCTTGAATACAATGGATATGTCGAAGTCATTTGCAAGTCCCAAATACTTATCTTAAAAGTATTTTACCCTTGATATCTCGAAGACTCAGATATCACATAGTTTTTAAACAGTCCCATCTAATTCGAGATAATGAAGTTTGACTGTATGTACAATCAGTTTATATACTATGTGTTGCTACTACATGTACTAGGTTAATTAATATTGCTAATTCAACTTTCAATAAGATTAAGTCTACATCAGAGACAAATGCAGCTCACATGATAAGGATAAGACACATGCTAAAAAGATTAATATTAGCTATTTGACAGGAAAAAAAATCATTCACAAAAAGCAACAAGTCTAATCTAACAGCTTATAGGTATTTTCGTCAAAATAATTTATAAACCTTCAATGATCTTTAATATTTGCTGAAGTAATGTTGCAATTACCAAATATTTTCTGCATGTTTTTTTTCTTTGCATATAAAATATCTTTGAGATAACAAAAACAAAACAGAATTTTGATCATGAAAAAATGAAATTATATGTTCATATTAAGCTGGTTAAACTAAATTAAAATTATACCGGTATATAATGTTAACCAAGCAGAAAGGCAACTCTGTAGCTAAGCTAAACAGATGCTACCAGTGTCTATCTACATAGGCTATACACTGCAAAGCAACTCTTAAGCTTAAAACTCAAATGAAACATTTGACATGCAAAAACTTCAAGCTTCTAATAAATTCATGGGCTACACTTTGTGTTGTAACTCTTAAGCTAAGATTAAACTGAAATTTCACCAGCATTGTTGTTCATAAGGTAAACATTGCATTGCAACTTGAAAGCTTAATAAACTCAACTGAAATGTAATTGGGATCTTAGTTCACAAGCTACACATTGCAACTTGTAAGCTTAAACTCAACTGAAATGCAACCACCATCTAAATACAGGAACTACACATTACAATGCAACTCTTAAGCTAAACCTCAACTAAAATGCAACTGAAATTCAATTAGAATATAAGTTCTTGAACCACACAATGCATTCACCACTGACCTCGGCTTCCCAGATTGGTTCAACCACACAGTTAAGTTTGCGGTCGACTTCCAGTGCAACGGCCTGGTAGCACTCACACACCTCGACAGCCGAGAGTTCCCCAGACTGTAGCCTCTGTTCTAACTCTGTGATTGACAGCCTCGTAATTCTTTCTGCCTTCTCTTTAGTGATCTAGGAATATTTAATTCTAAAGGTTATGTGAGTTTTCATTTCATAACATTAGCCATGATTTGTATGGCTGAAGGCGCCAGTCCAAATATCTTTTAATTCATTCAATGAATTCATTTAAAATACACAAATTCATAAACCTTTTTTCACATTATTATCAAATATTTCAAAAAAGTCCAGAGTATTGTCAGGACGTGCTCTGAGAGTCTTAAGATAATTGGAGGCTAAATCAACTATAAACCACATTTCATAAATGTGGAGCCATATCTTTCAACCTCATGTTCTCAATTAAATACATCTTACCCCTTTTTGGGTCAAATGTTCGGCCATCTTCCTACATGCTGCCAGACACTCCTCTCTTTTGGCCTTGACCTTTGACTTAGCTCTGTAGTACTTATAGATGGCATGGGAGGTTTTCAAGGTCACCAGACCTAGGAAAGCAACTGACACATTTCTCCCATTGAACCAATCCAGGTCGATTTCCAATTCTTTGAACCTGTTCATGACTTAGAGTTGACCTAAAATTTAAATTGCATAATTATTTTACATCTGAAAATCACCAAAGGGGAAGTGTGTCTTTAGTATAGTTTCTGACGTACTGTTTGTTTCCAAAAACAAAAGTTACCAAAGTAGATCAAATACTAAATACGGGTTTCTTTGAATGGCAAAAAAATGAATATTTAGTTGTGTTGAAAATGTTATGTTAGGGCCATAACTTTATGTACTTTTTTAAAATGAGTAAAGTTTACAGTCACCTTTTGGACTTGACCAATATGGCACAAAAATAGCTCAGTTACTAACTTGGTAGAGCACCAGACTAGAGATTCAGGGCACCCAGGTTGAGACCCTAGCTTGGTCCATCATTGTATTGGAAGGGAGGAATGAGCATATAAAATCAATGAAAATATAGGCTGGAGCGGGAATTGAAAATGAAAGTTAACTCCTGATAGGCAAAAAAACCTGAGATGTTGATCATTGAGGTTGCGCAAAGATTATTCAGGGGGGAAGAAATGTGATGGTTGATCAGTTTGATTGCTGGCACAAAAAAAGTGGGCTATGTTCTAATGTTGTGAAATGAATTGAACCCTGGACCCCAGCAACTCTAGTCAGGAGCTCTCCCACTGAGCTACCCAGGCCGATATCCACAATCCGTATAGCCCCATGCAACTACTATAATATTTTACATCTTTTTTGTGTTAAAGAGTATTTATTAGCCAACTCTTGAAAATGAAAGTTAACTCCTACCAGGCAAAATAACCTGAGATGTTGATCATTGGGGTTGTGCCAAAGATTATTCGGGGGGGGGGGGGGGGGGGGGAGAGAAATGTGACATTTACATCAGTTTGATTGCTGGCACAAAAAAGCGGGCTATGCAATGTTCTAATGTTGTGAAATAAATACAGCCAACTATGTCTAAACATCTGAATGAATCTAAAATAAACACCTGTATGATAGACAATGCTATTGAATATACACCAGTGTCGGCCCATGTACAAGTACTTCTTTCTAGGTCTTTGATCTGACCTTTGAGACAAAGTGAAAGTAACTTACCTGCCTCGTTTCAGTGACTTTATTCCTTTAGACTCAAGAGTTGCAATGTCTAAATCACCTTAATTGCCGCATTTTTGCTGAGTAAGCATATGCATCGAAAGCTATTTTTTAAGTGGAAAATGAAACGCACAAAAACTGATCATTCGTGAAGACTCAACGTAGGTGGGCGGCCGATAGTGTTGACACAAAAGAAAGTAGGAAATAAAAGCGGGGTTCGCTCCTATGGGCGATAATTATTCCGGAAGTATTATCCACTCGAAACTGACACTTGATCAACAAATAAAGTTTTATGGCTAGATACAATGATGAGCTGTAGATGAAAAAAAAAGTCTGTTAAATCCACGATAGTAATTGTCCACATAAATTTCTGTAGATAATAAGTGGCGGATCAAGAACCTAACCACAAACCTAGACTTGACTATCTCTAGTTACCATAACCCGGAGATGGACCTGTCACGACTGAGTCTCTTGTTTGTATTTTCAATTCTATTTGAAACTAAACCCGAGACTCATTTTATTTCATTATTGCTTGTATCATTTGATGATAGCTATTTTAGTTTTAGATACCTCATAAATAACACGTGCACCAGTCTACAATTTACATGTATGTATACATGTAACAGCTGTATAAACACGAGTTTTAGTGACAGCCATGAGTAGGGTTTTATATTACAGGCACGTAGCATCGTTTTTGAAAGTGGGGGGGGGGGGGGGGGGGCAGACCCATCCAAAAAATCTTGACTAGCAAAAAAAAAAAAAAAAGTAAAAATAAAAAAAGGAAATTTAATCCGGGGGGGGGGGGGGGGGGTTAGACTAAACTATACTTCAAAAAAAAAATTCTTCTCTACCAAATTTTTTACCGTCCAAATTATAAAATTCCTAATCCGGGGGAGGGGGGGGGGGGGGAGAGAGAGACAGGTTACTTCAATTTCACTCCTCATTTCCTTATTTTCATATCAATCAATTTTTTACTTACTTCCAAAAAAGTGGGGGGGGGGGGGGGGGGCAACTCCATTATAATTCATTTTTTTATATGTAGATTTTAAAAAATTTGTTGCTGCAAGAAAAAGTGGGGGGGGGGGGCAGGCCCCCCTGCCCCCCCCCCCCCCCCCCCCCTGATGCTACGTGCCTGATTATTATACTGTAACTATACCGATACCAATCCCCTTGACAGCCGTTGAAGTACGTACTGCCGTGCAGGAGTTAGTAATTCTGAACAGAAACCTTTAAAAGGGGGGGGGGGGGGGTGTACTGGCCATCTTGTACATGTACATTTGAGGATAAGAAAGTAAACATTTCTTGAATTGGCTTGTTTCTCATTGTTGTAACTTTGTCTCAAAGTAGGGTACCCTATTCTTAAAATGGGTCTCAAAAACCACAAGATATATTTGTCTGTGCCTATATAGGTACATGTACATTGAAGATATTTTTTCATAGAAATATAATGTATACATGTACTTTTTAAATATAATTTAAACACTTTTTTGGACCCCTATCCCACTTCTAAAAAGAATTTACTTTATTTATACTAATAGAACTGAAAAACTCCCCATAAAACAAACATGGACAGGTAAGAGGTGTGTGTATCAAATTCAACACGGATTCTGTCAAAAAGGACAACCCAGCTATGGGCCATTCATAGATACATGTATGACCTAAGAAAGGGAGCTATTGCCAAGCAATTGGGCGTTCGACAAATAATTAGAGTCCGTCGTGTTTTGTGGGCCAGGAGTAAGTTATCATGGACAGTAACTGAAAATTGGAGTAAGATCATATTTAGTGATGAAATGGCAGTAACTGTTAGTGGTTGTGGCCTTGTGGAGCTGTTAAAGTCCGGAGAACAGAACGAGAGAAGTATCTTCCCGAATGCATCGGTCATTTGAAACGTCACACTGGCAGGAATTTGAAAGTAATGGTGTGGGGTTGTATTACCTATCATAGTCAGAGATTATTGACTTTCATAAATGGAACTATGAACAGTGAGAAATACTCAACGTATTAGATGAGAACCTGTGGCCAGTCATAGCCAAATATTTCACAAATAAGTCGTACATGTTTCAGGATGGTAAAGCACCACCTCATGCCTCAAAGATGACTAAATCCTTGAAAGAAAATTACAACATTCCAACTCTCACATGGCCTGTTCAGTCTTCTGATATTAATATAATCGAAAATATCTGGTTGTTTCTAAAAAATCAAGTAAAAAGACATAACATTATGATGAACATTGACACAGTTGATGATCTGAAAGCAGTATTTCAGCAAACCTGGCTCTCAATCCCTTTGATGTACAGACAGAACTTGTATTGATTTCCTCAATTCCCCGTAGACTGCAGTTTAAGTTACCAGACCAAGGAGGCATATTACAAAAGATTACGATAAAACATAACTCAGCAGAGAGGTAAGTACTTTATTTTTTATTTACCTGTCTTGTTTACAATCAGAATTCAAAATGGCCGCCAATTTACTAGTACTCCTTTTTGTCACCACCCTGTAGATTTATTACCTGCATATGAAGGCAGGTGTTTACTAATTCATAGTTATTTTGATGACCGACAAAGTCAAAGTGCTAACAAACTTCTAATGTAAAACTCTACATATATCTATGAAAATAAAACTATGTAATTTGGGAAATTATATTTCGTAAATCATTTGAACTTCGTAAAGTTTGTAAAATGATGTACTCTATAAGGACTACTTTATAAAGATTCGTAGACAAAGTTATCGAAAAAGGTAGCTAATGATAAAGGAACAAAAACTTGAAACGAACTTGAAAAAAATCATTTAAAGAAACAATGACAGGAACAAGGGAAATGAATATTACGTGTTCTGCAGTTAAGGTAATTTACTACATCACCACTATTATTTAACTTTTTAAGACACTACATGTAGGTCACAAGATGGCGATTAAAATGGTTTGCTATTTTTTTTGGTATCAATTTATCGATTTGGTTGAATATCATTAAAGCTCTGTGGTTAAATTATATGGCTTGTGAACAGCAGATCTCTCGTTTAATTCGCCTGGAGCCCTTTTTGTTCATATCAATTCCGAATTAAGTTTTTGAAAATCATAATTTTTTAAATCCAAAATTGCATATTTCTTCGTCTATTTGATGCATTATGCTACTAATATCTTTCAAGATTATAAATAGATTTCAAAGTGTAGCGAGCCAGCATAAGAGTACAATTTGTACGTGTTGATATGCTTTTAAATATTGATATTGATATTGATATATCAAGGGACCTGGACACAATATTAGATCAAAATTTTATGTTTTAGATATAAAATGGTTTACTTGCACATTTTCAAGGATTGACCAAAATTTGAATGTTAAAATTAAAGTTATAAGAGAGATACAGAAGTAAGAATTCATTGTTTTGTAAACAAAGCTCGAGTCTTATATGTGTTTACAATCAATGTAAAGTTTAAAATTACCATTTCTTTGACAAAGTAACTCGAAAAAAAAAAAAACAACAACAAGGCAAACTTGTTCAATGTGTTTATAAAATACATTATCAATAAAAGAAAACAACATTTGACTGAAACTTATACAAATAAAACACATATGTAAACAACAAAAAGGCTCGAGCTTTGTTTACAAAACAAAGAATTCCAAACTCTGTATCTTGCTTATAACTCAATATCTGATTTTCTAATTTTATAAAAAGCATACTAACCATTCTAAACATTAAAAATGGAAAATTAAAATTTAAAATGTTGAGCTCAAATCGTGTCCAAGTCCCTTAAAAATTAAGTAAACAATATATCAGGTTTTCACTACAAAGTTGTACAACTACAGAACGTAACACACGAGGACAGCAGCCAATGTGTACAAATAAAACGTGAAACAAGTAACCCTGGCAGCGGCGTTTGGTTTGTTAGGTTCGTCATCATATGTCGCGAAGACGCGCGCAGGTCCTCCACTTCCGTCAGCAATGTTCAGAACCGGAATGTAAATCGTACTCCCGCTTTCAGGTACGTTATCAAGATTGGCCACATTTTCAATCCCCACGACGCTGTTTTTCCCCAGTAGCGTATGGCAAGGGTAGGTCGAACTCATTCCGTAATCTGTGGAGGGCGTGTCGACTCCAACAGCGTTGATTTGGCGCTTGTTTATCAACCATGTGACGGCGTCCTCATGCCAGCTCGGGAAGTGCAATGTAGAAATATCTGTGGGTTCGGGGGACCCAAACACGAGTGTTTTATTTGGGTACTTGCTCGACCAACCGGAGTTCATTATGGCGACAGCGCGTCGTGGCATTTCTCCGTACTTCTCCTCCCACATCAATAAGTCTTCAACAGTGACCCTTAGAGAAAGAAGGAAAGAAATGTAATTGTAAAAATGACCTACTGGCACAAATGCAAACAATAAAACACCAATTAAAAGTTCACTTTCGCTAACCGAAATGAAAACAATTATGCCAAAAATAACACAAAATGGGTTTTATTTGCTTGCTTCAATAAGGAAACTTATGTTCAAAATACAAATTAAATTATTCAAACGTGGATCAAATATACCTTAAGTTAGTCAAATATACCATTTATTAAAAAAAAAAAGAAAATGAATTGCTAGGATTTTTTATTCTGTGGGGAGAGTAGTGTTTTCAAAAATATTCTGTGTACAATTTAATTTTTCAAGAGTTACTCTCCTTTCTTTAGCTTTCTTGTGTTTTTTTGCACACAGCCGTGCGCCACTTTGGCAGAGTTACCGAAATCCCAATTTAAACAATTTTACACTTTCAAGAAACGTATAGCCTTACGGTGTAAGTACTTGTATTTATTATTTATATGATATAAAACAAATCTTCATTGTTAATTGATATAAAAATATTGCAATGTATACAAAGAATAGTTCTCTCATTGGCGCTAAAATTATCCGAGCGTGAAATTATAGTTGTCATGTTTATCAAGTCAATGAGTATAATTTATTCTACATGTATACTTATTAATATCATTATACATTGTGTCCAACATTCTTACAAGAATATCAATTCTATTTTTTACCTTATTTCCATAGCAAGAATTCAGTCAATCAATCTTTTTAATCACCGTTCAAAGACTCAGTGTTGACAAATGTCAGTATTTTCAGTATTATAAATCTATTTCATTATTTTTTCAGCTTTTTACTAAACACGTACTTTACTATAGAGAACATACTACAAAGAATCTAGATGGTATCTGCCAAAGCCCGACTTGGTTTCAGTACAGATATTATTTCGTAACGAAATCATTAGATTTATTATTTTTTTACTTGAACACATCGCCGCAAAAAAAAAATATAAATTCATCTGTTGAGGATTGATCATCCCAACTACACAAGGTCACATACGTCACAATAAATAATATTGTAAATAGTTGTAGAAACGTCCGTTAGAACTTTTAGTACCTGTAATCCGGATTGGTTGCGGCCTTGGACTTGACATTTATGATGACCCCAGCTCCGTACAAATTTTCCATGGGGATTTGATCGGTTCTCCACATTCCTTTTACTGTGTGTACGGGTGCGTCTATGTGAGTGCCCATGTGTTCAGGCATCGCAAAGTGATTGTTTTCAAACCTTTGAAAAATAATATAGAAATCTTTTTACAAACATTATCATAAACTGCTTTATTTCTTGTCCAAATTTGGTAGATAGGTCGTTTTCCACAGTAATATGGACATAATCCCTTAAATCTCCAGTAATAACCGTATTATCTTATCTGTTCATAAAAAGGGGGAAAATACCGTTTTACATTTTAGCTTATATATTTTATATCACATTGACACCGAAACTGTTTCTGTTCATATAGAACTTCGTATGAACAAATAAGTTTAATTTTAAGTTTGATCGTCCAACAAGGCCATATTTTGGCGCTCGAAAAACTTCCTATGAATTGTTGGATTGTGTCCCATGGTAGTTACCATTTGAATAGGAAAACATGCATACCATGGAATCATTAATAATTTTTCATATTCGCGCGGGTCAATGTTCGTAGATAGCCAAAGTTTCCTGGTTCGTGGAAACGTAATTTCATGTGAATTGTTATGGGAAAAATTTCTATAAATATAAAACAAATTAAAAATGCTTAATGCCGCTTCTCGTGACAAACATGATAACGAAAGAAAAGAAACATTTTAACTATGATTGAAAAGAAATAGGGAATTTTTTAGGGCTTAGGGCAATGGGCAATTTGGCTAATTTAGATTTCAACATTATGGACAATTTTAGACATGAACTAGAATAAAAGGTGATCAGAAAGAAATTGCATAGGAGAAACTGGGACACAGATTAGTCAAATTAAGTCTGAATGGTTCATCGCATACAGAAAAACCCCCTTTGTCACATTTTTACGGCGACCTAATTCTTTGACATCGGGCGTACCTTATGCATCCATCTCGGGTGACCAAGGTTTGTGAACCGTGAAATCAATGTGAGACATACAGGGAATTTCTGACTATCTAAATATTTGGCCGGGGAAGTTACAGTCGGTTTTTGTGAACATGTAAATAGATTGTGACAAACACTTACCAATGAATGCAGTTGATGTTTCATCAATACTTTATAATTAGTTACTAAATTTTTAATTTAACTTTTAAGATTGTTGTTACATGTATCGGTGATTAATCACTGACACAGAAAAGTTTTCCAGGGGAGGGACGCCGGGGGATAAAAATTTGTTTGGGGAAGGAAGAGGTCCGATTCTAAATTTCAGCAAGTTTAAGAACTGAATTTATGAAGTTTATATCTGGGGGTCCGCCCTCCTTAGATCCGCACCATTGATAAATGCTAATAAATGCTGATAAATGCTTGTTATAATCAAAAACTGTTCCCCAAATATTGCCTTGGGCCTCAAAACCTGTAAGTTAGTCAACCGTCGACGACTGCACGTGAACTTCATGAATTTTTATGTAGGCCAAATTTATTTCATTTTATTTTGATTTGTGAATAAAATTTATTGTTTTTCCCGATAAGCATACAAACTCGAATGAAAATAAGTCATGTACAAATAAACGTATTATATAATTATTGTCCTTTTTCCACGCATTTTAAGACTTAAAATTAACCTCACAAAACAAATTACCAAAGTGCGGACAGAATTTTTCCCCCTTATAGACCTACCATTAGCAACCGTGTGCTGTCAACTTGGAAACAGTATTTTTGTCGACTTAGAAATTGAGAGAGAGAGAGAGAGAGAGAGAGAGAGAGAGAGAGAGAGAGAGAGAGAGAGAGAGAGAGAGATATGTGGTTTGTGCTTGCAATATACTAACCATAACTTATAAGTCTCAGAATATCCCCGGTACAGTTGCGTGAAGTTATAAGACGGGTTTAAGGGCCAAGTGATGGAATCCCTATTCTGCTTGTAGCTCAGATCCACGATTCTAGGCACGGTCTGGACCAAAGTGACCGTCGTCGCCAAGAAAAGAACACAAAAGTTGACGTGGTATGCCATCACTAAGCAGCGCTTCTATATATTTAACTACTCTCTCGATGAAAACCTGTACCTCTCGATTTGCTCCAGTTAACAATTGGCTGTAACGGTAATTTTTGTTCACGCACACAGGAAGTTTTCACTTTCAGGTATCAAGGTTGGGCCTAAAGTATGGCCCACGGGCCCAACGAAACCAACTTAAAAACCATTGTTGCAACCACTATTAAAATAACACCACTTTTAATATAAATTATATTAAAAGTGGTTGGGAAGGTATTTTATTGGAAGAACCCCTTCATACCACTTTTGAAATACAACTACTATCAGATTTTTTTCACTCGTTGTTGGGAATGGATTTCTTTGTAAATATTACTTTGTAATCACTATCGAAACATATCTGGAAAGAAAGATGTTGTATATCATTTTTGCAAACTATTTTTAAGGCAATAAACACTTCTAAGCCATTTTCACAATTGGGGCAAGAGCGGAAGCGACAGAAAATTCGAGTGGCCGAATAAAATAGATATGGTTCGTAAACTGTTGCCAAAATACAAATGTAGTCGCATATGAAATGTAAAGGCATTGAGTCTTGCGATTATCCTGAGTCTGGATGCGACTGCTGTACAAAGAAAGCGAGTGTTGTAGGATTATGCAATAGGGTCGTACAAATGACCTAGATGGTCTGACGATTGAACGTGCGCCAATGTGATAGGACGTGCGGCGCTCATCATGTGTTTCATCCCACGAATGCTCGTGCGAGTCAGAGTGGGTATATATACATGTACCGCCCGTTTCTGACACTTTTCAATAGAAAAAGTTGAAAGGAAGATACCTCCTAAGAAAAGCAATAGCCAAAATCAAGGTTAATTGTGGCCTGAAACAGATATCCTTATACCGTGTATACTGTATAAGTGAACCTTTCGCCCCCGTTTTATTTCTGCTCATTTCACTGTTTTTGTCAGTTAACGAATGAAGACTTGGCGAATTCCAATGTCTTATATTATCTCTCTTTTACCACAACATTGTTGGGGCGAGTTCTAGACGAGCCAAAACCGTAAGTAGAAGTGAAAATGTCACGGGGCGAAAATAACCTGTATCCAGTATATACTAGTGGCAAAGCATGAAAACTGAAATCCGATGAATCTGACAATAAGCGTTAAACGTTGCAAGATTACGTGAGACACGTTGAGCAACAGTCTCATGGTCGCACAGCAGATACATTAACTGCTGCAATTTATCTTACGATCTTTAAAAGTTGTGCACCGCTCTTGCAAGTACACAAAACGTTGTAAAACGTTCGTAGTGATTTTCGTGCGTTGTATTGCAGAAGTTTTGATCGCATTTGGTCGCGTCTGAAAAGTGTGCATGTATTGTATTTTGAGGAAACTTGATGCAACCTCATAAACGAATGCAACGAATGCGAGAGCTCGTGCAACGCAGGCGATAACTCGCGCGAAGCCAAAAATTCCGATCGCAAAATGTTGTAAAGAGCTTGTGAAAGGGGCTTTACTTTACGAATATTTCCAAAAATACAATTAAAGTGTTAGAGACTTTCATATTTTATTTTAATAGCCGAGATTATGAAATTAATGTACTTATGTTAGATTTTCACTGCTCTGCAGAAATAACCAATTCTCGCAGATTTACATACATATAAAATTTATTTCATATTTTTCTTTACCTTTCTCTTTCTATATAGTTATTTCATGTTTTATGAAAATTGTTAATATTAGTGCAAGGGTGAACACCTTGTAAGTTGCTAGGACTTCTATTCAAGCCCCGTGTATATTAAATATACAATAAAATATGCATGTTCAAACCAATTAATTTAAAACACAAATAATATTATAGAAATAAACATTGTCGTTAACTTTTAATCAGAGTGGGGGATATTAAATTGGGTTTGACCATCCGTCAGACCGTTTCCATCTTTTATTCTGTTTGTGTGTAACACTTTTGTTAATCACAACAAATGATTTCAATAGTGGTTGGTTATGAATTTCATTTTAAGAAATAATTTTCAGCAACTATTAAAATACAAACACCATTGAATAATTCATAATGTATCTCATTAAAATGATTATTATTGAAATAGATTATCTTAATGGTTATTAGGGTTGTATTTCATTATAAAAATCATGGAGCAGCCACTATTACATTTCAACAATTTTTTTTCAAAAGTAGCTCGGAATAAAGTTCATTATACATATCATTTTTATAATAAAATTATCTCTATTGATCGTTGATGTATTTCATTATATGTTTCAATTTCCAAATAATTGTTTAATATTATTAATTCATAGATAAATGTTACGATATAACATTTGTATAGCACTAAAAATCAAAGTACTGAGAATACTGAAAGACGGGGTCTTGAAGTTTGAATATGTAATTGTCCTGGATTTCCTCGAATATGCTTCCAACTATTTTGAATTAGTTGTTACAATCTATGTTAACTCGGCGTTTATGCAATTGTCTGATACTTTGTCTAAATTTTACTCTATCCCAGCCTTCATAATTGTAGAAAATTGACACAACGGTATATCATGTAAAACAAGCATTCTGAGAGTATTTCATAAGCAATACACGTCCCCTACCGGTTTGTAGAAATTTGTGAAAACAATGCACTGTTATGCAGAATATCATTTCTTACCGTCTCAACAGACCAACCCGATAACGAACCCGATTGTTATACTACATAAAACCCTGTCGATTAAATTTACAACACAATACTTGACACTGTTTTACAGAACTTATTTGTTTGTTAGAAACAATAAAAGGAATGGTCCAAGAAATGCACGATATTATCACTGACAACATACTTTCCTCGTTTATTTGATACACACAGAGCCCGATTACGAACCCGAACATTAAAAAATTGGAATGTAAAATATTAATTTTCTCGAAAATATGTCAACCAGACGCTACAAAAGTGTAAACTTGATATGTACTTTGACATTTTGAAGCTGTTCAGGCAAATTTCATATTATTCCTCAAACGCATAAAGAAAAAAAAGGGTTGAAAACTGAAGTGGGACAGACAGACGGACGGACGGACGGACAGACAGACAGACGGATTGACGGACGCAGAGGAAAAATTATAGTCCCTTCCGGTGAAAACCGGTAGGGGACTAATAAGACCCCAAGGAAAAATTTTAAAAATTATTACTAACCGGGAAAATCAAATAACTATATCAACGTAGATAGTTGGGAGTTGATTTTAATCAACTCTCCTATGCAGTCACTCTGGCAAACCGAAAGTGAAACAGTGTTTGGACCTAAGCACAAATCATCATCGCTGACAAGTCTTAGTTCTTGAATATAATAGAAAAATTCGACGTAATGTATGCTGAAGCATTGTTTTTCAAGGAAACTTATCTATAAACACTTTGTAAGACTTTATATAATACGAACAATTTAGATATTTATGTAGTCTCATGTATTCCTACGCCAGAGTTTAATATAGTCTCGTTCAACCAAAAGCTCGGATGTCTCCGTAAATCTCCGACAAACAGAGAGGCTCTCTTGCTTGTCGGGGATTAACGGAGACAGCTGAGCGACTGGTTGAACGAGACTGGAGTTCAATATCAATAGTGCTTGAATCCATACAATTTTTAGAATTGATTCGATTACTAATACATAGTTTGAAATCTATCTTTAAATATTACACAACATGATTCATATGGGGTTTCTCTAAATTCTTGTCTGAAAAGTCTAATCAAAATTCATATCATAAAAAATGCGTAATTTAAATACAGATTAGAAACTAATTGCCATGCAAGATAAGTTAATTTTAAAATCAATGATAATCGATAAAATCAACTATCGTCAGTACTTCAGTACTTTGATTTTAATCAATAGAGTTATTCAATTTTGTGATCCAAGGGAAAATCCACAAGTCGGACGGTGTCCGTAAAAAAAGTTTTATGAAAACCCCGAAAACTCTAAAACTGCTGAATTAACAAAGAAAGTGAACATTTGTATACCGATAACAAACACAGGCACCTGACGTTAGAAATATTTTTTTTCAATAAGATTCCAAGAACTTTGACAATAAAAAGATTTGTCACGGTCGCCAATTTGATTTTTAAGACCAACTTACCTGAAACGATTTTCTTCATTTGCGATTCGTGCAAAATTAATAGATAAACAATATATTCGTTCGCCACTTACTACTTTTTTGTGTAAACTCGTGCATCACCTACACGAATTACGATACAACCGTTCCTTTCACTAAAAATCATACTCCGAAAATCGGAGACATAAATAACAGAGATTGTCAACCTCGCCATTAGCGTGTAAATCCTTACTTTGAGAACTACAAGTGCAACAGCAATCTTGTATAAGTCATCAAATTTGAACCTGATAGTGAACATGAACCTGTAAATATTTTAAGCATGTTTTATTTATGAAATATTTACAAAAACTCTTTATTTAGTTTTTAAATTACTTTTTAAAACTTATTGACTTTTCACAAAGTAATGGTAATGCATTACTTTACTCATGTAATGGTAATGTAATGCATTATTTCAAGAAAATTAAGTAATGGTAATGGTAATTTAATGCCCTAATTCATGAAGTAATGGTAATGTAATGCATTATTTTACAATGTAATTCACCCCAAGCCTGATTCCAAACAAGCCGAAAAACATGAACATTAACATTTAACTTGGTTCTTCAATCGATAATATTGTCATATATCATATGATGAGTAAGTCTTCCAAAATGTATAATCTATTATAGATTATGCTTACAATGCATTGTTTAAAATTTAAATTCAGTTTAATCAACTAAAGAGCCAACGACCGAGAAGACAAATTCAGACTTTTTTAAATTTTCTTTGTATAGAATTCCTTTAGAGACGAACAGCCGTCATACCGCAAGTAGACTGGAAGCCAATGAAACACCTATTTGATTTGTAAAACACCCGTCCCGATTTTAACTTCAGCTTGCGCATGAATCGAAGTTTGGTAGTGTTCAGGTGAAAGATTGCCAAAATAAAATTCAAAATTGTTAAAAAAGGCACATTGCGTTTGGGAACTTAAATTTCGATTCCACCATCAACCTCTTCTATTCATTACTGAGCTCGTACACCAACTGATTCGTCAACGGCGCTGTGCATTCAGTTACGTAACTCATTCCACATTTGAACCCAAGCAAGAATATTTTGATCAATAAAACTATTGTTTATTTTCTAAATAGAACTTTGTGTATACACTGAGGACTTACAAAGATTTGATTCGTGTTTTTATGATACATATTTACTGAAATGCATGAAAACTTTCTGCACTATTTTTTACGCGTAGACTCAATTCATGTGTTCTACGCGTGCCTTCCAGTTTGAGAACCAATTGACGGGGTCACGTGACCCCGTCTAAAATTACTTCCAAGTGATTGTGGATGTATTTCATTATTATGAGCACCTGGCAACCACTATTGAAATGTAACCACTATTGAAATAAATTGTTTCAATAGTGGTTGTGGATGCATTTCATTACAACCACTATCGAAATGAAATATTTCAATAGTGGTTGGGATGCATGTTGTTTTAAGTCTATTATTCTGACTGTGCGTAACACTTTCGTTTCCGGATGACAGATGGTAAGGGAAATAGGACGATATACAGATGAATCGAAGTGCATCATTATTAAGGTGGAATAAAGCATCATAACAAAGCTGACCGCTTATCGAAACGACATTTCATAAAAGGATTTTATGAACTGAGACATGTAATTATTCCATACCCGAGTGGATAAAGTGTCGGACTTGTGATCCGTACATCCCAAGTTCGAATCCCGCTCGGGCTCTTATTATCATTTACTGAAATAATTATTTTAGACATTCATATTTTTTATCCCAAAACTGCAAAATTTTCGCATATTTGACATTAAACAGTTTATTTATCACTATATCTTTCATTATCAAAAAAATTCCTGTTAATTTTGAGTGACCTGTTCCAGGCGTATTATTCCACCTTAATTTGGAAGGAATTCGTTACATGTACAACGGCTAAAATTATGTAAATATAAGTCATATGGAACCATTCTTTTGATATCATATTGGGATATATTCGGGCTTTATTAGATTTGACCACGCTCGACCGAAATTATCACCTCAAAATACTCAAAAAATGATCCCTTATTCGTTAACTTGTTTATCCAAAATTACACATATTTTTGTTTCTTTGATGCATCGATCATGCTATCCTTTATAATTAAGTGAATTTCTGTTGATTCAAGAAACTATTTTAAAGTGTAGCGAACTACATTTAGTGTACATTGTAGGTATTCATATGCGTTAACTACATTTATAATACAGCAAACTCAATATCAGTTCCACTACAAAGTTGTACAACTACAGAACGTTACACGCGAGGATGGCAGCCAATGTGTACAAATAAAACGTGAAACAAGTAACCAAGGCGGCAGCATTTGTTTTGTTAGGTTCGTCATCATATGTCGCGAAGACGCGCGCAGGTCCTCCACTTCCGTCAGCAATATTCAGAACCGGTATGTAAATAGTGCTTCCGCTTTCCGGCACGTTATCCAGATTGGCCACATTTTCAATCCCCACGACTCTGTTTTTACCCAGTATCGTGTGACATGGGAAAGTTGAAGTCATTCCGTAATCTGTGGAGGGTGTGTCTACTCCAACAGCGTTGATTTGGCGCTTATTTATCAACCATGTGCAAGCGTCCTCGTGCCAGCTTGGGAAGTGCAATGTAGAAATATCTGTGGGTTCGGGGGACCCAAACACGAGTGTTTTGTTCGGGTACTTGCTCGACCAACCGGAATTCATTATGGCGACAGCGCGTCGTGGCATTTCTCCGTACTTCTCCTCCCACATCAATAAGTCTTCAACAGTGACCCTTAAAGAAAGATGGGAAGAAATGTAATTGTAAAAATGACCTACTGGCACAAATGCAACACTTCTAATGAAATATTAGTTTTGCTTACTTTAATCAATCAATCATGCAAAAAATAAAATAAAATGCGTCTCACTCGCTTGTTTCAATAAGAAAACCAATATTTGAATACACATTTAAGCGTTCAATAGTTGATTTACCCTAGTGAAGGATACCGTTTATTGAAAAAAAAAGAACAAAATTGTCAGAATTTTCTATTTTCCAAACTACATCTATAAAAAATGTAAAATATTTATACTTTGTGTTTTATGATTTGTGTCATTTTGAATATTTGACCATATTGGTTGAAAAAAAAATCATCATGAAAATTCGGTTGTTATTGGATTGATATTTTTTTGCAATAAAATCAGGTTTTTGCCAAAAACTTCAGGTGTTGTTGATTGGTCCTCCCTCCTATAAAGTCATAAATGTCAGATTGAATAATTGTAGACGCGTCCTTTAGAACTTTTACAACCTGTAATCCGGATTGGTTGCGGCTTTGGACTTGACATTTATAATGACTCCTGCTCCATACAAGTTTTCCATTGGAATTTGATCGGTTTTCCACATTCCTTGTACTGTATGAACGGGTGCGTCTATGTGAGTACCCATGTGTTCCGTGTGCAAAGTGGTTGTTTTCAATCCTTTGAAAAAGAAGTTTGAAATCTTTTTACAATTATTATCATAAACTGCTTTATTTCTTGTCTCTATTTTGCAAAAGAGCTTGTAAATAATGACTATATTTTTAAACAATGAAATGCTTTCTTTTTTAAAAATCCGGGAAATGAAGATGGCGACGTTGCAGAATTTTTTCTCTGCAATGATCGGTCGCTACCTTCATACCTTCCTATTGTTTATATTAACTTCTTTATTTTAACAAATTTATAAATTGGTTGTAAAAAGTAAGTAAAATGAACTAAATTATTGTAATATACATCAGCACGTTAGCTAAAAGATACAGTTAAATTCGAAATTCGGATTTTGAAATTTGGAATTCGAGTCTGACAGCATCATGATTATTTATTGCAGTCCGTGATTTTTATGAAGTCGCTTTAGGTTTCGACAAATCGATAAACAGGGCGTGTAGATGATTTGGGTCTGACTGTTTCTATAGAGCTATTAGTTAACGATGTTTCCGAAAGAAAAAGACGGAATCATACAAGGTATATGTAAATTTTTACATTTAAAGTACTTTATATTTTCAGTATCTTATTTTTATACTCATTATCTTCAAGCTAGTAATTTATTTATTTAAGGAATCATTTTTTGAGTATTATGAGGTCATAATTTCGGTCGAGGCGTGGTCATTTCAATTAAAGCCCGAAATGTTTTATGATAGATTTGACCTTGCTCAGACCGAAAGTATCACCTGGCTCGTAATATTCAAAGAATTACATATCATATGTATTCCTCATAACTTATTTATATCATTTCAAATTTTTACAATTAAAGCCACTGTTTTTTTTAATGTAACACATGATCTGTATTACTATGCGGAGCAGCCAATACCTTTTTCGGTTATGCTATGAGACACGCCCATTTTGTGTCAATCATGTTTCATGTAGTGATTGGTTTTTAGGGTTCAAAATTGATTCGTGATGTTTTCACAGAAAAAGACAGTTGAAAATGTTAATGTATGCAATTCAAAACATGATAGCGTGTTGTATAACATTTTGCGCAATGGATATCAGTCCACAGACCCTTGAATGCTTTACGGCCCAGTCGTGCATTTTTGGGAAAAATAGATACCAATCTGACTATAGGAAAAAAGGCAAATTCAGCTTTTTATCTGTGTCCTTTTAAATCAGCACACAGTTTGCAGAGAGTAAAAAAATCGTTTAATAATAAGAATAAACGGTTTATTTTTAATATATTGGCATGTGGGATCAACTCGCACGTTTGGGTGGATAACAGTATATGCTATCTGTTCATAAAAAGGGAGAAAACCACCGTTTTAGATAAGCCCTTTGACACAAAAACTGTCTCTGTTGAAACAGTACTTTGTATGAACAAATAAGTTTTAATTTTACTTTGTTCGTCCAACGAGGCCATAGTTTGGGGCTCTATACACTTAATATAAATTCTTCAATATTTCCTATTTTTTATTACTATTTGAAAAGGGAAAAATGCACACTCAGAACTAAAATGAAAAAAAAACCCATTGAAATCACACGTGTGCCTATTTAGTTATGTATGTCACTATATAAATGTTTTATTTTCAAGGCAAACGGATAAGAGTAACGTTTTGTTGTAATCTAGGTTTAAGTAAAGATTGAAATGAGGTTGTCTTTGCATGGTAAATCAAGTAGTGCAAGGCACAATGCGTGCACTAATAGTAAAATTAGTAAAAAAAAAATAGTAAAAGCATGCAATAAAGCTTTGTTTAAATTTTGTCGGCGACATAATTCTCTGAAATATCAAGGATACATCGGGCCTACTTTATACATTGATCAACTTGTTTGTGAAGCATGAAGTCATTGTGAAACATAGAGGGAATTTCTGACTATCTAAATATTTCGCCGGGGAAGATACCGTCAGTCTTTGTATACACGTAAATAGATTGTGACAACCATTCACCAATGAGTTCAATTGCTGTTTCATGAATAATTAATAATTAATTACTAAATTTTCAATTGAACTTAAAAAGTCGTAGGTATCTGTGATTAATCGCCGATCCAGAAAAGTTTACCAGGAGGAGGGGTGTAAGATAAAATATGTTTTTCCGGGTGAGGGGGGTCTGATGCCAGATTTCGGTAATTCTAATAAGTTTAAAATATCTAGAAGTCCGCCACCCTTAGTATTAATATGATAAACCATTGTTATAATCACAAACTGTTCCCTGAATATTGCCTTGGACCTTACAACCTGAAAAAAAACCCACAATTTTTTAGAACAATCAATTAATCCAACGTCGACAACTGCACTTAAACTTAATGATGTTATATAGATCAACTTTATACAATTTTGTTTTGATTTGTGAACTGTTTTCCCAATACGCATTCAAATATTTAAAAAAATAAAATAAATCATTGGAAAGGAAGGAAGGGGATAAGGCCCTTGACCCCTCTGGATTCTTGAACAAATAAACGTATTATATATATATATATATATATATATATATATATATATATATATATATATATATATATATATATATATATATATATATATATATGCCTCGGACTAGAATGTCTCGTCGTCATTGGATGAACTGCGTCACGTGATTGCCGATTGCCTTGTAAACTTTGAGCTAGAGCCACGAAGCATCAAAATGTGCCTTAAAATTTTCACAAAACTCAAGTTTGAAACAATACAAATTGTAATTACTTATAATGTAGGGCACAATATTCTGCTTCTATGCATATGGAATTTTTTCACTTCAGCCCCACCGTTTAGCACATGCGCATCACCAAACATACTATGATCGTTAAAAAAAGCTGAAAATTGTAGATTTTACTGCAGTTTTTCCCAAATTTGAATGTGGCCACACTTGAGTACCTCTTTGAAACTTTTAAAACTGAGAGATATTGCATAAATGCTTCTGCCTGCAAAATTTCGTAGAGGTACTCAAGTGTGGCCAATAGTGTATTTTACAAATCTTGAAAATTTTAGTATCAGAAAATAAAACTGACCTCTCTATTTTAGGGAAATTATTTGCTTCCTTTTTATTGAAATAGCAGAATTTAATTAATAATGATAAAGAATTAGTTCTGATTATTACAAAATCATCATTTTATTAAATATTTGAGGAAGAAATGCATATAAACTGAACTTTAAGATGTTTTATCTAGTAATTTTATGCTGTGTATTCATGCTTACATCGTGCATCATCAATGACGTCATAGTTTGACGTTTGCGACGTCAGTTGAATCTGTACATGGAATATTGAGTTCTTTCAGTATTTTGCCAATAAAATTTACCAGTAAAGTCTGCATTTTTAAAAAGCATTATTTCTATGTATCCACGGTATTATTCAATTGCAGTATAATACATGAATACATGAGATACATGAACATTGTTAACAAACAGGGAAAAACTAAATTATGGCAAAGTTAACATTGTACGTACGTAAGTAAATATATATTCCTATACCTTTATGTATAATAATCAATAGCATGTATTAGTAGCCAGTTGAGGGATTTTTGTCAAACGGTGAAATGCATTAAACGAAAGGAAAGATGCAAGCGATTTTTTTTTTACACAAGTACTTGATCCTGAATACCGCGGGAGAAAAAACAGTCGACATCACGTGTAAACATGTACATATATGATAAACTTAACTTATTCCGTCAAAAAACTTGATTATTTAATTCGTAAGTACAGATGTAATTGAATATTAAGCCATCGTCCCTAGCATAAAAACATTTTGCCAATGCATATGTCTTTTCTTTATCAGCCACCTGTTGATCAGTGTTGATTCGTCGCGTGGTCAATGTATTTCCGGTGAACCGTTGCATGCAGTTACACTCCTTTCTTAAAAGTTCGATTGTGTCCGTTTCGATAAAGACGGCTTTTGGTATACACAGCTTAGAATACATTATCAGCATGTTCACTATATAGAAGTCTAATACCAATTGCGATGTCTTTGTTGATAATTTGTCCAATAAAATAAAAAATCACCCTAAATGTGTGCACATCGGTGACTTACTTTTGCCTATAAAATTCTCGATTGAAATTATCTTCGATCATTTTATGCGTATTAAATCTTATCAAAGTTTTTCTTGTATGGCATATAGAAAAAATTCAGATTGCCGGACCCTTTCTTTAAAAAAAAACAACGATGCGTACAGAGAGATTTAAAACAGTATTTGTTTCCATTCAATCCCCCCCCCTTCCCTACCCTCTGAAAAAATCGATGTACAGCCGGGTTCATTACAAATCTAGATATATGATAACACAAATTCTACATGCTTGCTATCAATTCGACTTTTCAAGACAATTTAACGACATTATTTATGTGCTACTGCTTGATGTTTTAAATAAAAATGTTCATTTTAACCTATCTTCGCTTCAAAATAGTAAACCCACATTCTCTCTCTCTCTCTCTCTCTCTCTCTCTCTCTCTCTCTCTCTCTCTCTCTCTCTCTCTCTCTCTGAAATATGATCTTAATTCTCAAGACATTTACGGATAGCTTATCACTTGTAACAATTCTCAAAAGACATGAATATCACTAGAAAAAATGAAATGTTAATGAATAGACGTTATGGCATTTATAAAGAATAATAAACTCATAAAAATATTTTAAAAGAAATCGATTTTCTTTTTTCATTTAATTAATGAACATTAAAACACTGCTGTAATGTCAATCCCTTTTTCCAGCAGTCAAGAATTTTACTTATGACAGTCCGATATATTACAGAGCTTCTTAATATCAGACCATTACCAGTGATTACAATACTGCTATTCTTTAAAATTGGACTGTCTCAGGAATCAACAATGATATTCAATGGAGTGATTTAAGTACTATATATGCCTCAAACACTACTGTATGAAAAAATATCACAGTTCTCGGTCCTATAACGGGCCTCGAAACTGCTTTCGGCATACTAGTATATCCATTACATATACACAGTCGCTAAAAGGTTTTATTTTTCACTTGAACAGTTCGTGAAAGGTGAGCACACAGTGAGTGCACTCTAAACGAACGGTGAGTGCACGCTGAGTCGAATTTGGATAGTGCTTATGAACGGTGAACTGTGAGCGTAAGCAGAGCGCAAACGCAAGCGCAAAGTGAACGGTGAACGATATATGTCCTCTATGTGAACGCAAGATGAACGATTTATTCGGAGTGCCCCGGGAGGTATTGTTACATTGTGTTTCGTTGGTAATCAGGAAATAATAACAACTAGAGCAGAGCTCGTGGCAAAGCCACGAGTAGGTCTTCCGTTGTTGCTACGAGATGAAAATTTATGTGATTGGTGTGAAACGATTATAATGACTAATGACTAAAATTTCACTTCTGCTTTTGTTATAAAAACGTGCTGTGATTGAAAGCTTGTATAAAGACAGGAAGGAAATGTTTTAGGAAAACTATTTGTCGAACACAGTTTGTGTAATTGTTTTGAAAACTCTTTAAGGCCCTGTCACACAACGTTGCGTTCCCAGGGCGTGTTCACGGCGTTGTAAAATTCATGGAATCGCCGTAGGATTGCAAGGAAAATTCAGAAAGGCGTTCTTACAGAGCTCCCAACTACTTGGCGATTGACTGCCCTCTTGCTGGGTATCCGCCGAGCGCTCATGATGGGCTAGGAGTTTTTACCGCGCATCCACAGCGTGCTCTGCGCGCTGACTGCGTGCACATGCGCTGTTGGAGACTTTACGGCGCTGTCATGGCGACCTTACTCCACTTCTGCGGCGTGTTTATCGGAACGCAGAGCCACGGCGCGTACTTTGTGCATGTTCAAAGTGCGCGCCGTCGCATGGCGTTCTAAAATGTTCTAGGCTAGGATATCCCACCGCGGCGAACGAAGATGCCGTTGAGTTGTTACGGCGCTGTAAAAGACTCTAGTTTGTTTACCATGGCGTTTTACAATTCAATTTTTCAGGGTAGCATGGATTGTTATATATTACATGTACTCATGATTCATGTAAGGAAATGTACGTAAAAACGTGCATAAAAAACACGTAACTTCTGTAACTAAATCTTTCTAATTTTTTGAAGAACTATGTGCAAGTTTGAATTTATTTCGTGCAGTCAAAATTTGGTAAATAGCCAAAATTGATGGCATCTCTGAAAATTTATTCAGGGCTGATATTATTTGATAATACGAGTAGACTTGAACATTTAAAATAATAATCAGCTATCCAAGATGTATGAGAGAATGTATGCATAAGTTAGCGTCTAAATTTTACTCCTGATATACAGACACCGCTATTTAACGTAAAATTTAATAACATTATTTACAGAAATGAATATTACTTCTCTCTACGATGCAATAATATTCAAAATCCCTATTTCTAAGTCAATTTTTTCTCCTTTATCGGATCAACAGTTCTCTCGGAGAAAGTTTACGTATGTATTTTAAAAAAAGGGAGAAACTTCAATAAAAATTAGCGAAAAATAATGGTGTTACGGTTTTTATTTTCAGTTAATTTAATTAAATGTGACAAAGGCGCATATTCGGTCGGTGTTTTGGTAACATGTACATGAAGTAAATTTGATGCAAGTTCCATGTTTTTTTGTTTGTTTGTTTGTTGTTTTTTTTTGGGGGTTTTTTTTTTTGGTTTTTTTGCTTTTCTCTGCTTTATCATAAAGATATATAAAAAAAACTACGTACATGTCACAAGCAATATTTGCCTTCTCTATTTATCTTGTATTTCAATAGATTGGGTAATCATTGTTGACCTAAAATTAGTATTCCACTGGCTGTAGCTAACCATGTAAGTAAATTAAGTTGCATGACATCCTCATACCACACAACTTCAATAAAACTGTTTTTTAAAAAATCAATTTTCATATAATTAGCAATAAAGAAAATCCCCAAGAACACATGTCCATCTCACTGAAGTGTAACTTTGAGAAGCGCATATATTTTTTGGAGGCAGATATGTCGCTATATTATAGTCTGTAAGTCAAGTAAACTAATCTGTCCTAACTTGCAATACTTTGATGATTTCTATGGCGACCACCTGCATAGCATAATGTAGTTGTATTTCATAACATCTTATCCCAAGAAAAAATTACATTTGACTTAAAACTTTTAATTATAATATATATTATTCTGTTCATAACTATATATAATAGAAGTTAAGCGTGTTCGACATGTTAATTTATTATGGCCACGTTCTCAGATTACGATCTCGCACCTTTAATGTGAAAATAAATGTCTTGTTGTTTGATAATTGACCACTTTGAAGAAAGCACCCTTCGAACTGTTGATTAATTACATAACAATTGATGATCTGCAGCCATAAATAAGCTGGGGCTATATATGTTCTGAGCTGTTTGCGCTGTTCAAAGTGACACAAGATTTTCGGTAGCACGTGGCGATTGAATTTACGCAATAAAGAAAGTTGAAATTTACAAAGAATGACCGAATAAAAAAACGGGTGGGAAAGAGAAACACGCTCAGGAGAAAATGTTACACATAAGAAGAAGTCACTATCAAATGATTTTCGACAGATCTGGAATTTAAAAAAAAAAAAACACTTGGCAGCGGGGCGGTGGGAGGGCAACACAGAAATAAGTTCGTTTTCACAGTGAAACTAACGACCATGTAGAAACACTACAGAAGTAATTAATATGTGACCGATAGAATCTAAACAAAACTTGTTTCAAAATCATGTTAATATTCTTTAAAATAATCACCGAATGCCTTAATTCAGGCATTCTTTTATCGTGTCAGCACCTACCGCAAACATGGCACTTTGATCATAATTTGATTTGATTTTTTAAATTACCTTGTACGCTGTGGTATAAATCAATGCTAAATCAACTGTACGAGTAAAATAAATGTATCTGTTCATATGAAACCAATATAATAGTTTAAAACATAATAAAAATGGTTGCGTTCGTACAAAATACCAAACATGCACGCGTGATAAGGTACATGTAGAGGTCACTTGCGCGGGATCTTCTCGGCCATGTGCGCGAATGATAAATGATCATTATTTAAAGGTTTTAATATTTGTGTTGTTGTTTTTTGTTGTTGATTGAAAACATTATTTGTACAGTTTTTAAAACATTTAAGACTTACAAACCAACCATTCCAATATGTCTCACGAGTATTTCCGATTTGGAGTAATATCGCTTTTATTAATTTTCAGAACGACTTTTTAATTTACTCTCCAATGTTTAATTTAACTAAATACAAAATGAACAAGCTTTTATAACATAAAATTAAAACAGTGTACAGTGTATTAACGGCTATATAAACTCAAACACGTTCATATTCATGTAAGTGTGCGGGTGCGAATATTGTGTATTAGATAACCGTTTACCGCTAGGTAGAGCAGCCGTGGATGATTTCCTCGGCCGCGGGCGAAGGATAGATTACATAAAGGTTTAACGCATACACACGCACAGCTCAGATCCTAGGAAGATTTGAAAAGTTTGCAATTCAATGACTAAATTCTATCAAATAGAAATTCTTTTTTTACTTAAAACCCACATTTGATATGTATGTCTGATATTGCATTAGATTGAGAATTGCATTGCTTTTATAAATTAACTGAACAATTTCTTAATTGACACCCTATCGTTTAATCCAATTGAAGAATAAACCTTTATGTGTAATCAAAACTGAAATAATTCTTCAGTTCGCAGCTAAATTAACTCATATATGAGAGACGCAACTCTCAGTGTATTACATAACCGCTGACTGCTAGGTAGTCCAGCCGCGACCATGGTGACCGATTTTCTCGACCGTGGGCGAGGGATAGCTTACGTAATAATACACATCTCTGATTCAAGGTGGGTTTTAAATGCATGCAGTATGATAACTAAAATGTAATGCATAGAATTTTTTTTAATAAGTATTTTGTGTTTTACTAGAAAAGACTGTTTTGTTTTTCGATTCTCGTCTTTAAGGATTGTGCACTATAAAAACTAAACAACAATGACTTTAACTTCTATTAAAAAAAGCATGTGTTCTAATTTTTTTCTCATGAATTAAAGCCTCCTGTATAAACCATCATACTTTCTGTGGTAACTTTTTGCCAGTTTTACGCGCAAAGACTTTCGTTAACTTGCCAAATGAAAGCAGGTACATGTTAACATGTAAAGCTTTTTACACTCATACTACACAAATCACTTACAAAATAACATTGTAACGACCTTTATGAGATCCCAACAAACAACTTTTCCAGCGACAGCAATATCGAAATCCTAACTGTTTTTGAGTTATTAAACAAAATCTTTTGAGGACTACTGGCCCTTAATTTAAGAGACCAGCCCTTTTTTATTGGTGTCAAATGAAAGCCCTTAACATTATGCACAACTTTTGTTCTATATGTAATTAGGAAATATTTCAAACTAAAAAGTTACGAAGCTAAAACATGAGAAAAATTTTGCTATTTTTAACACATAGATTTCAATTGATTAATTCGAGTGGAATAATTGGAAGAAACTAAAATCCAAAAATCATAGGACAATATTCAAAGTGTCAATAATAAAGATTTTTAACTATAAATTATTTGATACGGACCATTTCGGAGCCTTTGTCTGGAAACTAACGCCCCTAAAATTTTAGAAAAAGGGGAATAACTCAAAACCGGAAGTTGTGATTTCAATTTTTTTTGTGCTCTAAAAACCTAATTAAATTTACAATATACCCTGAAAATTTGAATGAAATCAGATGACAAACAAAAAAGTTACTGGGGATTTAAAAACGTCTAGAAGAAGAAAAATAACTAGAGCAAAGCTCGTTGCAAAGCAACGAGTGGGTCTTCCGTTAATGTCGGAAGTAAAGCTGGAAGTTTCTGTAAGAAGCAGAACTCTTAAACCAATAACAAGAGTAACTAAAATATAAAATATGAAAAGAATCGAATTATTCCTGGTACGACTTAACAAAATACGAATGCTTTTAAGTACGACTTAACAAACACCTTTCCGATTTCAAGAACGACTTAACAAAAAAAAATCCGAATGTGTTCAAGTACGACTTAACAATTATTTTTGGTACGAGTTAATGTTGCTTTAAACATTACGCTATTTTTTAAACCAAGGACGCGGAATCAAAATTTCCGGAAAAATCAATTTTTAAACCCCGATATCTCTGTAATGCATCGTCCGATTTTAAAACGGGTTTCGGTTTTAGATAAAGCTAAATAAAAGCTTCTCTGCTGCTTTATGATTAATATCAAATTATTGGTCAGAAAATAGTTATTATGAAAAGATTTAGTAGCCCTTCTGGCCCCTAATTTGAGGGGTCAGCCCCTTTTTCTTGATATCAAATAAAAAGTCTCGCTACTATAAACATATTTTGTTCTACAAGTGTTCATGAATTGTAAACCGTTATCGAGATATCTAAACAACTGTATTTTAGGGGCCGACCCTTTAACTCTTTACCGGGGCCACTAACAAAAAAAAATTAATGTATCATATTGTTTAGAACATTATTTTGAAGAACTTTTGTTCTACATTGCTTTTAAAAATATTTCTCCTTTTTCAGTTATTAATGATCAGAGTTTTGAGTTCTGGCCCCTTGAAACCCCTAATTACGTAATATATGACTTCGGTGTGGTAATGTATAGATGAACAGCTGTACAATGAACATTTTTGCTTCTATAATTGATAACAAAATATTGTTCAGTAAAGAGTTATTGTAAGAAGACATTAGAGCCCTCTTGACCCCTAAAAAAAGGGGCCAGCCCCTTTTTCTTGACATCAAATGAAAGGTCTAGTAAATATAAACATATTTTGTTCAACAAGTGTTCACAAAATGTTTACCGTTCTGGAGATATCTGTACAAATGTGTTTCAGGGGCCGGCCCTTTAACTCCTAAATGGGGTCATAAACAAAAACATATAAGGTAACATATTGTACAAAACATTATTTTGAACAACTTTTGTTCTACATTTCTTTTCAAAATATTTCTCTTTTTTTAGATATTAATGATCAAAGTTTTGAACTTCTGGCTCCTTGAAACCCCTAATTACGTAATATATGACTTAAGTATGGTACTGTATAGATAAACAGCTGTACAGTGAGCATTTTTGCTTCTATAATTGATAACAAATTATTGTTCACTAAAAAGTTATTGCTAAAAGACTTTAGAGCCCTCTTGGCCCCTAATTTGAGGGGCCAGCCCCTTTTTCTTGATATCAAATAAAAGCCCGTGCAAATTGAAACAGCTTTTGCATTACATGTTTTAACAAAATATTTATACGTCAAAAGATATTACGGAAAATGTGCGAAAATTTTGTGAAAAAATTTGGTGCTAATTTTCAGGTTCAGGCGAGCTTCTAGGCCTTGCGCATTTTTCGCAATTGGAAGCATGGAGGGAAATCTAGAGACATTCATCTACAATCCTTACAAATTTCAAGCTTTTATCATGATTAGTTTCAGAGGAGATGCGTGGACAAAATGACCGTTAAAAATCTACAAAATCGTCCATATCTGAAACCGGAAGTGACGTAATCATTTGAAATTTTGAAAATTAGTAGCGACATTGATGCTTTATATCTCCTAAAAATTTAGTTTAAATCGGTTGAATAGTTTCTGAGCAATAACGCTCCAAAAAAGTCAGAAAAAGAAAAAAAAGTATAACTAGAGCAAAGCTCGTTGCAAAGCAACGAGTGGGTCTTCCGTTAATGTCGAGAGAAAAACTAGAAGTACCTGTAAGAAGCAGAGTTCTTAAGCCAAGAACAAGAGTAACTAAAACAAAAAGAAAAAAATCCGAATAATTTTAAGTACGACTTAACAAAAACCTTTCCGATTTCAAGAATGTCTTAACAAAATAAACCCGAATGTGTTCATGTACGACTTGACACGATTATTTTTGGTACGAATGATTTTTAAACCAAGAACGCAGAATCATAATTACCGGAAAAATCAAATTTTAAACCCCAATTTCTCTGTAATGCATGGCCCGTTTTTAAAACGAATTTCAGCGTTAGATTAACCTTAAAAAGTTCTTTGTTTTTGCTAAATGAAAAATATCAAATTATCGCTTATAAAAAAGTTATCATAAAAAGACTTACTAGCCCTTTTAGCCCCTAATTAGAGGGGCCAGCACTTATTTCTTTATATTAAATAAAAGGTCTCGCAAATGTAAACATATTTTGTTCACATGTATTCACGAATTATTAAACATTTTCGAGATATCTGAACAGCTGTGTTTTAGGGGCCGACCCTTTAACTCCTTATCGGGGCCACCAACAAAACATTTTAATTGCCATATTGTTAAGAACATTATTCTTAACATTTTGTGTTCTACATTGCTTTTCAAAATATTTCTCCTTTTTCAGATATTAATGATCAAATTTTTGAACTTCTGGCCCCTTGAAACCCCTAATTACGTAATATATGACTTAGCTATGGTACTGTAAAGATAAACAGCTGTACAGTGAACATTTGTGCTTCTATAATTGATAACAAATTTTTGTTCAGTAAAGAGTTATTGTAAGAAGATTTTAGAGCCCTCATGGCCACTAATTTGAGGGGCCAGCCCCTTTTTCTTGATATCAAATTAAAGGTCTTGCAAATATAAACATATTTAGTTCACCCAGTGTTCACAAAGTGTTAACCGTTCTCGAGATATCTGTATAAATGTGATTTAGGGGCCGACCCTTAAAATCCTTAGTGGGGCCATCATCAAAAAATTTAAAGTGGCATATTCTACAGAACATTATTTTGAGCAACTTTTGTTCTACATTGCTTTTCAAAATGTTTCTCCTTTTTCCGATATAAATGATCAAAGTTTTGAACTTCTGGCCCCTTGAAACCCCTAATTACGTAATATATGGCCAAGCTATGGTACTGTATAGATAAACAGTTGTACAATAAACATTTTTGCTTCTATGATTGATAACAAATTATTGTTCAGTAAACGGTTATTGTAAGAAGACTTTAGAGCCCTCTAGGCCCCTAATTTGAGGGGCCAGCCCCTTTTTCTTTATATCAAATTAAAGGTCTTGCAAAAATAAACATCTTTTGTATTACATTATTTCACAAAATATGTATACATCAAAAGATATTTCAGAAAATGTTAAAAAATTTCGTGGAAAAATTTTGTGCTTATTTTCAGGTTCAGGCGAGCATCAAAGCCTCGCACAATTTCCATTAGTGAAGGCAATGGGGTACATCTACATACATTTATCTACAATCCCTGAAAATTTCAAGCTTCTATCTTGATTAGTTTCGGAGGAGATGCGTGGACAAAATGACCCTTAAAAATTTACAAAACCGTCAATTTCTGAAACCGGAAGTGACGTCATATGTTTAAATTTTGATAACCTCGAGTATTGACGATACCAAATAAGTTCTGAAAATTTCGTGGAAATCGGTTGAATACTTTTTGAGATATAAGCCACAAAAAAAGTCAGAGGAAGAATAATAATAATGAAAAAGAATCCGAAGAAAAACAATAGGGTCTTCCGTTGGAAACGGAAGACCCTAATAATAAAGAAAAAGAAACCGTAGAATAACAGAAGGGTTTTCCGTTGAAAACGGAAAACCCTAATAATGAAGAAGAACCATCAGAATCAGTACAAGGTCTTCCGTTGGAAACGGAAGACCTTAATAAACTACATGTTTGTATTGTTATAAGCCTAAATATAATATTATCTGACTAAACAATAAGTGAACACTAAACAAATGCAGTGAGCGCAAGGCGAAATCTTTGTGAACGCACGGTGGGCGTTTTGTGAACGATGAGCGGGAGCGGAGCGGAGAGCTGGCGCAAATGAACGCACGGTGAGACCAAGGGAAAATGGGAAAATAAAACATTTCAAAGGACTGAACCCTGGCATCTAACGGCTGTAAAGCGCCAGGATTGGCTGAAAATATCGAAGCCTTGAAACAAGTAAAATAATCATGAAGAATAATGTACACAGATTGTTACAGTAATGCATTAAAATTCGAGATTACATACATCTCTATTAAATTCAATTACCGTATCTCTGTCATATTTATATATTTATTTTTAATAACTTGTGATTACATTGGTAGAATTCAATGATTAATCCTCAGTTATACACTGCGCATCATCAGCATTACTTCATGCAGTTTCAAATTGCAGAAAAAAGAACTTTTATGACACCGACATATTTAAATGTACCGCCGTTATATTGACCTTCAGCACTGGTCCCTGTACTATTTTTTAAACTTTATTGTAAATAAGCTTTTCATGGTATTTTCATCAATAAATTTATTTTCATAAATTGATTATAATATCATTTAATATTTATTCGTTTGATGAGATATCGACGCTTCTGATTGGTTGAAAAATTTCTTTGATACCTGCATCAATAAAATTTTTACCGGATCTACTTTCTCAACTGTTCTGATCTAACACTATTTATAGAACGGGAATTTCAAAAATAAACACTGTCAACAAAATGTAAAGTTGTGTCTGTTTTATTGTCAGCAAACAAAATGCAACCTTGTGAATATAAAAACTTGAAAGTTTAACCTTCAAAAATAAACAAAACACATTGTTTGATTCACGAAATAGAAAATTAAGCGTCTTCTCAAGATTTCGTCTGCTTGAGATCAATCAACATTTACAGCGAGGCTGGCTGTTCCTTTTCCAGGAATATTATAACGAACATATAGGCCTATAAACTTTCACGGTAACACTGCTGTTCAAATTTGGTAACGATGATTTTTAAATTTACACACGTGAATGATCGGTCATCAAAATATAAGCGTCGTAAAGAAAAGCTATGAGTAATGCATCAACTCCTTCGGCGCATTCCAAGCGGCAGATATACCATTTAAGTACATCACTGGCTATCTAGTTACCACAACGTTTACAAAAGTCGCTTATACATACTATTCTTTGTCGACATATCAGCTATTTTCGTCCACGATCGCCTTTCCTTGGATGGTTATGTCCAGTTGCATATTCCAGCGATCTCACATGAAAACTAGTTTTATTACGAGTTTTTCTGCACAGTGAATAATATCACAAGCTATCGCATGTATTTTCCTTTCGTTTTCAATTCAGCCGGTTCAGATTTTAACTCACTATTTGTGTTTAATCCATTAAATTCAGCTCAATAAGCTCTGCATCAACTGAAGGCGCATCCATTTTGAATATTGTTGCTGTTGTTGTTTTGTATTCATACGCGCCGCTTCATTTACATTATTTTCATTTTTGATCAATGACACTTCACATTTTTTTTATTTGAAAATGTTTTATTAAATGATAAGAAATAAAGATAATAATTTTTCTATTGATCGACGTATCAAAGAAAAAATTGACCGGAAAACTTTTTCATCAATGCGCTACGCGCATTGATGAAGTTTTCCGGTCAATTTTTTCTTTGATACGTCGATCAATAGAAAAATTATTATCTTCATTTCTTAAGTCTACATGATAATTTAATTCGTTTTTTGTTTATTTTATTAGATTCAAGTCATACGTAGTTTTATCATTTCATGACGTAACTTAACAAAAATGACGTATGTTCTACATTTTTCATCAAAACAATGCCATATTGTAAACTCCGTTAATAAAAAAAGTATGATAGATATCGAAAAAAGAAAAACAGCTATGAAAAGCTAAGATTCCACCCTATATTTTACCAAAATATGGTAATATTTAATGATAGGGCAATTTTTGATGCTTCGTGGCTCTAGCTCTTTCTTTACACGGCGGGCATCAAAATTTTTACAGCAACAAGGCGGACGTACGTTATTTGAGCTGACATTTTACACAACGTTCAACAATATCTTTATTTTTTAGGCCCCAAAACTATTTATAGTGACCCCTCCCCCCTTTGCCCGTGACGTATTAAACGATCCTATTCAACGACATCCAGGTTTGCACAGACGACTGACGAGAAAGGTACAAAATTAGAAAATAACCCTTTGATTTTAATCGTTATATATTATCTTTTGTTGTTTTAATATCAAACTTTGGGTCATCGACAAAACAAAACATATATATTCCTTTTTGCACGCATATTCAGATTATTTTAAAAGTTAACCTCATGATAAAAAAAACAGTGTTTCAATGTGCGGGCGGAGTTTTAATCCTCTTTTTTTTACCTAAGAGAGAGAGAGAGAGAGAGAGAGAGAGAGAGAGAGAGAGAGAGAGAGCGCATATGTGATTTGTGCATGCAATAAACTAACCATAACTTCAATCTCAAAATATCCCCGGAATAGTTGCGTGAAGTTATAAGACGGATTTCCAGGCCAGGTCATGGAGTCCCTGTTTTGCTTGTAGCTCAGATCCACGATTCTAGGCACGGTCTGGACCAAAGTGACCGTCGTCGCCAAGAAAAGAACACAAAAGTTGACGTGGTATGCCATCACTAAGCAGCGCTTCTATATATTTTACTACTCTTTCGATGAAATCGTGTATCTTTAGATTTGCTCTATTTAACGCTCACCTGTAATTGTAAACTCTTTTTCACGCACACCGAGCCTTGGTTAGGGGATAGAAAACAAACAACGAGTTCGATAAAAATCACATACCATTGCTAACGATGAGAGATCCTTTTAAAGATACGTTTTCTACATTTATGTATTTTGTTAAACTTCAATCTTTTCTATATTAAAACATTCTAATTATGATCCGCACAACACATTTAATACTTGACCTTGACAACGTACGCAAAGATAAAAGTGCCTTTAAGATTAACAAACAAGTATTTGATTTTCTTACACGATATTGAATATTCATTACAAGATTACAGAACATACATCGCACGATTATCGAATAAACACTGCAAGATTTAGAACATTCAGCACAAGATTTTGAACATCCATCATTAGGGTTTAAACATACATCAGAAGATTTTGAATATACCTCACAAGATTTTCTTATAAAGCAACGTTTTTATGCGTTACACCCCATCCTGGATTACATAATGTAAATTAAGGGTTATTTTGAAATAAATCAGTTTCTGCAAGAAATGGTTAAAACATTGGACGGAAAGACTTGCTGGAACGCGTTTTGAACAAAAATAATATTGCAACTTCTGCATCGGAGAGGAATATCCAATAAACGATGAAACAAAACAGACTGAAATCAAGGCATACACATTTCAAAAATCCTCAATGGTTGAAGCCGTTTTCCTGTGTCTATTGTAACATCGCACATGCGCATACCACACACTGTGGCAGGTCGTGCAATTACTGCATGGATTTTAGAAACGGAGAATTTGTAGAAACCGACGGAAACGATGATACGTTGTTACTTTCTTGAATTTACTATCATTTATCTACTGTGTTGGATGAAGTGCCGCTAGGGTCTTTAACAAGATACAGACGTTCTACACTCTGTATGAACTACACACGTGTTCGATGTGGATGTCAGGTTAGGCACCACTCTCTGTGCAAAATAATACAAATACACTAGAAAATTTTACACACATTTTTATTACAATGTGTAGTTCATGCATTTAGAGGTCCGTGCAACCTTAATGCCTTGATCGAAAAGCTATCGACCTTAACTTTCTTGACCGGTATAATTATATATACCCAAGTGGCAGTTCAGATGCGATCAAAACTTATATGGCGACCAAATGCTTTTATGAATGCATATCAGCTGTAAGAATTATACAATAATAATTGGCTTTACGTAGAAATAGGCAAATATACATGAATTAGATCTTCCGTAAACTTTGACAAAGGATATATATTGGCCAAATATTTAGTGAAGAAAAAACCCCCAAATAGTTAGCTTTAAAATTCAATTTTTTTTTATCTTTATACCAAGTTTTTTTTTTTCCTTTAGGAGATTAAAATAGTTAAAAAAAAGTGACTGTGACTCCATCCTAATGGAGACGCCCAATCACATGGCATTTTTATCATTAAGGAAAGAGTCTTTTTCTGGTTCTCGACTTGTCAAACGTAAATTTGATTAATTGTTCATTAAATCAAGATGAAAGGAAATTAAAATAGTATAATTATCTTTCTTATTTACCATCATACAATTTGGCATAGAAAAACTAATCAATGTTTAGAATCTAACAAGGACTACATTTTTGGCGTGATATTGGCGTAGGGAAATATCAAATGTTTCGCAATTCAGAATTGCTGCAGATTAATAAGTTTGTTTTAGCATTTTATAAAACAATAACATTAATGTTGGATTTTTTTTTACTAATAAATGTGATCTAATAATGTGATACTTGGGTTTTAGAATATGTTTTTAAAATATGATTTGCCTATCAAATTACATTTTTATAAGCTTTTAAAAGCTCCCATTCTATACATTGATTTTTGTGAAAAAATTACTAAAATCAGTTTTTCTCTCTAATCAAATGGTGAAGAAATTTTGAATATATTAGCTTTTCTGTCAATTTATATCTTTATATAAAGTCTTCATAATACATAAAAATCAGAAATGTTTTATTTTTGAAAGCATAAAAAAATAATCAAAATTTCTTCACAATTGAAGAAAATTAGAGGAAATGCGGGCTAAGCAATATCAATTTTAGTATAAATATTTATTCCAATTTAGTAGTATAAGCTGATACACAATCTGATATTCTATCATTTCCTTGAAGAATAGAATCTTGAAATCTTAAACAAATGTCTACAGAACTACAAAGAGCTACACTTATTTTTTTCATCCTTTACGTTGAGGAAAAAGGTTGTGACCTTGACCTGAACTTTATGCAAAAACAAAAAGTTCGAATTTGATTAAACTGTAAGGATCATTTGGTAATATGATCTGTTTGACTGTGTCAAAATTTCATGAATTTCTTATTATAAGAAGTATGTTTGATAACGAGAAGACTCCTTCCTTAAGGTATATATAACGTTTTATTATACCATAGAATATTTTCTACGTAAAAATTGCAACGAATAAACACGCTATTCTATCTAACCTTGACATATGGAACATAGTTAAAGCAACCACTCCCACATACATATTTGTTAGAGGTAGAGAGAATTGCACGATATAGTGAGTACATTTATACAAACCATGAATTTTCATAAAATCCTCGGACTATCACTGTGAATTCATACGGGGGGTTTCCAGGCCAGGTAAGGGAAGCATTATTTAGTATATGGCTTAAATCCACAATTCTAGGAACAGCTTGGACTAAACTGACCAAGGCAACCTTCCAGAAAAGAACATTGCTAATACAATTTTTAGACATATTTAAATCCTTTTTTGTTTTTTTGTTTTGTTGAAAAGATCAACGTAGCGGTATCGTCTCTCAACTTTTAACGTGTACACGTAAGCTTCATTTTAAATATAATAAATTCAAGCATGAATGCTTTAGCTTTCATATATATTGACAACATTTAACCTTAAGTTAAATCGTTAATAAAAATCAGTAAAGTATAGGCACTTGATAGAAAACATTCCATTTAATAATCAAAAAGGATTTTTTATAGCCAAAATAATACCGGACCTTTTAAGGACATGTATTAGTCGTCACATTTCTGTGTACTGAGACGTGAAAAATGGTTAGTTTTGCAAACTTAAGGGTTGGAAATAAAAATCAATAAAACATATTTATCTTATTGATCAAAGGCGGATCAAAACAGGTGGTAGGGCAGATCCGGATTCGGTAAACCTATTGGGTGTGCGAACTTTGATTAATAAATGACCAGGTCTACACGAAAAGGCCATGATACGATGAGTTTAATATATCAATTTCAAAGCTGCAAAACTGTAAAACAAATGTATAACAGGCAAATGTATGATTGACAGAACTACAGCATTCTGTCTACATTTTAGTTACCTTTCAGAGCTCCTTTCTGTGCAAGAGAAATATGCATTAGTTATTAATACTGTGGAATCATTAGATTTCGTGGTGGCTCAACTTTCATGGAATTGATAAATTAGGGTAATAAAGTCATATTTCCTTTTGTAGCTATATAAGAATACACGAAAATACGTCCCCACGAACCTTTAAAATGTAAGCCATCCACGAAAATTGGCCCCCACGAAATTTAATGATTCCACAGTAATATACTGCTACAGATATTTGATTGATTCTAAATGCCAATATCTTATCCACTGACTGTGAGATACAATGATGACATGAACACCCAATTGCTGCTTAACCTACACTATCCATGATTACGGTCAATATCAGACCATTTACATCTATTACTAGTATTTGGTGTTTTCTATAAAAAATAGTTTCTCATATACTATGAATGGAAATATTGTATAAGTTTTGTATAAAGATATTTCATTTTTGATTTATACAGCTGTTTTTATTTTTATAAAATTAAATTATCAACAACGCAATTTAGAAAAATGCTCCAATTATGCATAAGAAACAAAACCTAGATACATTGTATAACAACATTTATAAATCGTACAATCATATAAATACATAATTATGAAGTAATGTGTACATGAAAGCGAAGTTTTTCTTAAATGAATGAACCAAACAGCAAGCAACATCACAAGGAATAAAAAGTAGTTGTAGTAGTTTATTGGCGTATATATTACATGCATTGTCTTAGCATAAATTTAACAGTTGTTTACAATGGATATGGGTACAGGTGGGAGGGGGCAAGTTATATAAATATAAAGTATACTTTACATCTGCAAATATGTTTCCTTATATGAACCTGCAGAATAGCAAGAACGCTCATTTCTGCATGAATTTTTTCATGTCGTCACAATAATAGCAGCGCTTATCGCTTGTCTCTTGGATTATTGTAAACCTAAAATATCAGTAATTTTGATTTTAAATTATGTTATTTATAAGAGTATTCGAGTACTTTCAGTAATACCCCAATTCTGTATGATACGTAAACCTGTTTCGTTGCCTTAAGAAAGACTTAAAAAATCAAAAGAACATACAGTAACTACATTATACATATAAGTAGCTTATGTATGGTAGCATAGATATGCAACCACATGTCAGATAATTATGTCGACTTGTCAGATCTTGATGTCTACTTGTCAGATAATTATGTTGACTTGTCAGTTCTTTAAGTCGACTTTCACTTATTCACATGTTTAGAAAATTAACACTTTAACCTTTCCACGCCCAATTTGTGCTATCCAGTTGAAATAATATTTTCTGACAAGTCGACATAAGGATCTGACAAGTCGACATAATCATCTTTAAAGTCAATATAATTATTTGACAAGTCGACATTAAGATCTGACAAGTCGACATGATTATTTGACAGGAGGACATAACATCTGACAAGACAACATCATTATTTGAAAAGTCGACTTATAATATGAATGATCATTTTCTTTAACCGAGTGGCCATAATATTTTTTCTGTCAGATAATTATGTTAACTTGTCTGATCTTTATGTCGACCTGTTAGATATTATGGTGCTAAGTAAATGGCAGTTAGCGGCACCAACACGCTTTAACGTCAAAATATTGAGTTTCTAGTCAATATGGTTATTTTCTGACATGTCAACATAAAGATCTGATAAGTTGACATAAATATCTGACAAGTCGACATTATCATCTGACAAGTCGACATAATTATCTGACAAGTGGTGGCAGATCTGTAACATATGGTGGCATAGATTTGCCACCACTTGTCAGATAATTATGTCGACTTGTCAGATCTTGATGTCGACTTGTCAGATAATTTTGTTCATTTGTCAGTTCTTTAAGTCGACTTGTCACTTATTCACATGTTTAAGAATTCAACACTTTAACCTTTCCACGCCCAATTTGTGCCATCCATTTGAAATAATCGACAAGTCGACATAAGGATCTGACAAGTTGACATAATCATCTTTTAAGTCGATATAATTATTTGACAAGTCGACATCAAGATCTGACAAGTCGACATAATTATTTGACAGGAGGACATAACATCTGACAAGACAACATCATTATCTGACAAGACTTACAATATGAATGATAATTTTCTTTAAACTAGTTGCCATATTATTTTTACTGTCAGATAATTATGTTAACTTGTCAGATCTTTATGTCGACTTGTCAGATGAAATTGGTTAACTTGTCAGATATTTATGTCGACTTATATGATATCATGATGACAAGTTAATGGCAGTTAGTGACACTGACCCAATTTGACAACAAAATATTGAGTTTCTAGTCACTATGGTTATTTTCTGATAAGTCAACATAAAGATCTGACAAGTTTAGATAAATATCTGACAAGTCGACATTATCATATGAGAAGTTAACATAATTATCTGACAAGTGATGGCAGATCTATGCCACCATAGTAACACCATACTAAAGGAAAAAGATTGCAGTTATGTTAAATGGTATAAAAAAAATACCAATAAAGCGGCATTAAAGACAGCTGTAAAACGTACAGTGTATAATATCAGGTTTTCTATTTCCAGAAAAATGTACCATTAAATTACAACTGTACACATAAAAACGGCTGCAAATAAGTGTACATAAATAATGGAGCTAGTAACCATGGCAGCGGGGTTTGTTTTGTTTAGATCGTCATCAAAAGTAGCAAAAACGCGAGCAGGTCCTCCGCTTCCACCAAAAAGGTTCAGGACCGGAATATAAATCGTACTTCCGTTTTCCGGAATGTTATCCAGATTTGCCACGTTTTCAATTCCAACAATATTATTTTGTCCAAGAATCGCGTGACATGGCATGTTTGTGGTCTGTCCGTAATCTGTGGAGGGCGTATCCACACCGACAGCGTTGATTTGGCGCTTGTTTATCATCCACGTAACCGTATCCTCGTGCCAGCCTGGGAAGTGAAATGAAGAAACATTGGAGGGCTGGGGGGTCCCAAACACGAGGGTTTTGTTTGGATACTTTATCGACCAACCTGAATTCATTATGGCGACAGCACGTCGTGGCATTTTCCCGTGTTTCTCTTCCCACACCAATAAGTCATCAACAGTGACCCTCAAATTATAACAAGAAATAATGCATGTTAACTGACCTACTTGCACACATGCACCATAGTTATTGTAGGGTTTAGCTTTGTTGAATAAAAACAATTACATGCAAATTAAAAAAAAAAATCATTTTACAGCCATGAACCAAATTAAAATGTTTAAAAAAACTAGTTACATGTAGTATTCAAAAGTTAATATAATCATATTGATCCAATGATTCGTCTGTTGAAAAATGTTTGTCAGGATGTTTGGCCAGCTCAATTTTGAAAAGGTTTCGGGATATTTTTTACAATTCATTCATTTTTTTAATCTTGCAAACTAGCCGGATATAGATAAGTTGTGCCTAAAATTGTACAAAAATTCAACGCAGCTACAAATCCATATATATTAAGCGATCAAAATCAATTGCGCAACACTACACACGTATTGTAATTGAAACTTTTTTTTTCAGGTTACATACCTGTAATCTGGATTGGTTGCAGCCTTGGACTTGACATTTATAATGACCCCTGCTCCGTACAAATTTTCCATGGGGATTTGATCAGCTTTCCACCCTCCTTGCGCTGAATGAGCGGGTGCGTCTATGTGAGTACCCATGTGTTCCGGCATCGCGAATTGATTGAATTCAAACCTTTAATAAACCTCAAATAAAACAATACATTGCTTTTTTAAGTGCTTATTTACAGAAGAACTTGCAATTGTTTTCCATATTTAAATCAGATGCCGGCATGGCAAAGTAAGTGTTTTCAAGACTTTTGATACGAGAAAGATACCTAATTACAATCGTTTTTATATATTTTGTTTTCGGCGTCCAGTTGTATTTATAACAATATTAAATGCAAAACTTTAACGCTTTGCATTTATCCTCTATTTACTGTAGTTTCATAAACAAGGGCACCGCTAAGCGGAGCATTCCCTTGCGACATGAATTATTGTGTGGGGGATGCATTATTTAGGAATATATAGTTATGTAAATGTAAATGAGGAGACCACATTCTACTAACCCTCCTTTACTACAAAAATTAATTTTTCTTTTCCTATACCAGATCCAAATCCAAAAAATATTAAGTTGTTGATTTGAACTGCTTACTTTCACTTTGGTTTCACAGAAGAAAAGCGGAGGTAGTTATTGTCAAGCCGTACACAAAATTTGTTTAAAACGATTTATTAAAATTACTTAACTAATTGACATAAAAATTAATAGGGTTTGTCGTTTTACCATGCCAAATAAGTGTACGAAGTTTGATACATATCCATCAAAGGGGTTTCTTTTAAACTTGCTTCCAAGCTGAACACACATACGCGCAGCAGCAATGCAATATCCCTTTCGCAACTAGTTGCGCGAGGGGATAATTGAGAACTAAGGGATCATTCTTTGCGTATTATGAGGTGATCAAATGCGGTCGGTGGTGATCTAATCCAATCAAGCCTAAATGGATTTTGGAAATATTTAATCACGCCCAATCCTATTTGATCATTTCATTACATACACGAAAGGCGTCCTTACTACTTATATTATAAAAGTTAAAGCAATTATTCTTTAAACCATTACAAAAAAGTCATTAATGACGTGTATTGGAATACAGATACTGAAGCGTATTAGTGCCACATATGCACTTCACATTTATTTTTATTTTCCACACTTTAATCTGTTTATTTTACGCTTTAATCTGTAAATGTACACTTTATTCTATAAATTTTAATACTTAAAAGTGTGAATTTTACAGATTAAAGTGTAACATTTACAGACTAAAGTGTGAATTTTACACTTTAAAGTGTGAATTTCACAGATTAAAGTGTAAAATTTACAGATTTAAGTGTGAATTTTAAAGATTAAAGTCTGGAAAATCAAAAAAAAAAAAAGTGAGGTGTATATGTGGCACTAATACTCTTCCGAACACATAATGATGCAAGAAAACTTAAATAGTTTTTTTTCTGGTTAGATTCGTGGATTGTTTGTTATCTATAGTTCAATTTAGTATAGACGTCATTGGGGGATTCTACAGAAATAAATCTTATAACGTAGTTGTTCATAAGATAAAAAAATGCCATTTCAAATAAGCATCCTTCCTGACTATCAAGCGTTCTCTTTTCAAACTTATTCGTCAGAGCGAAAAAAATTTTTCGTTTGGTCTTTCCACAAATTTATAGTTAAGCCATCTTCGCTTGCTAATGGATTCTGTCCACTCCTTCCACGTAAACACATTGCTAGCAAATATTTTGTTCGGTGTTTGATACACTTCATATGCTTTTGAAGATTTTTTTTTCGCAGTTACTAAGCAAGTGAAAAAAAAATGAATATTCAGAACCCCCCCCCCCCCCCCCCACAAAAAAAAATAATAATAATTATGTACCAGCCTTTTCAGATCAAATTCAATGTGTGACAGATAACACTTTTGAAATCAATATTAACTCGCGTGAAAAACTTGATGATAAAATAGAAAATAACATTTCAATGAATTGAATACCTGCAAAGCTTTATACAATGAAAGGAAACTTTCTTGGCTACATGTACTTAAATTTATAAAAATTCATCTTGTGGGCAAATGTTGAAAAGACAAAAGGTTAACAGATAAAAGTTGTATACAGGACACTGGAGATTGACATGTCATTTGTATTTGAATGGTAACAGTATTGAATTGTTTATGAAAATATCGAGACGTTGTTCTTCAGTATTAAAAGATTACAATTACTTGTACAAAAACTAGGCATTTGACCACCGTTCAAGAGAAATTGTTTTAGATTCTTTTATAAATTAGGGTTTTAAAATCATAAGGTTTGACAATTGATGAAAATGCAAATCGTTTTTTTTTAATCAAAATATGAAAAAGAGTTTCGTTTAAACCATGCATTGCTCAGCAGCCGAAAAAGCTATACTTATTTGTTAAAAGGACTTGGACACGATTTGAGATCAAAAATTTTATTTTTATTTTTTATGTATAAAATGGTTTACTGATGTATTTTAAATGTTTGACCAAAATATTGAATGTTAAAGTCAAGTTACAAGCGAGATACAGAGGTAAGAATTGATTGTTATGTAAACAAAGCTCGAGTCTTACAGTTGTTTACAAAAAATTTAATGCAGAGAATTATCATTTATTAGACAAAATGATATTTGAAAAACAATTTAAACAAATTTATTATCTTCATAAATACTATTATCAACAAAAGAAAGATACATTTGATTGAAACTGACACCAATACAACACATATGTAAAAAATGACAATATTCGAGTTTTGTTTACAAAACAAAGAATTAGGAACTCTGTATCTTGCTTAATACTTGATATTTCACTTTCAATTATAAACTTATATATTCATCAATATAAACATTGAAAATGGAAAAATAAAACTTGAAAATTTTAAGATCAATTCTATGTAAGAATCAAAATTCGGTGGCCACGCATAGTCACGGATTTTCTTCATACTTGACAATTTGATGGACTTTGGTGAGTAAAAAAGCCTAACACAATTTGTTTGTTGCTATGTGGTCCCATTGCCATGGTAACCGAGGTTAAAGATGTAAAAATGGCATTTTAATGCTTATTTGAGAAGATATTGTGAGTAATGTGCAGAACTTGGGGTTCCCAGGGTAGAATATATTATTAAGAATAGTTTTCATTTTTCAAAAGAAAGAAAAAAATTCATGGAGAAACGCATATTTTTAGAGCGTTTCCATGGTTACTAAACAGAAATTTTAAAATCTGTTTTCTTCATCTAATTTGAATAAAAAGTGCAAATTTTGGATTTTTAGGTTAACACTTCTATGATTGTGCAATTAAAAATTTAAATATGAAAATTGAGAACGGTTGCTATGGTAACAAGCTTTAAAAATAAGGAAAATTATAATATTTTTAGGCATCTTTAAATGGATATTATTCACTTACAATGAATAAATATATAAAACCAAATGGTGAGAAAAAATAAAGTATGTCCTTAACTTTAATGACACTTGAAAAAAATCTGAATTTTTCTATAAATAACTGCCGTTGCTATGGACTTTCCAAAAAGTAAGAATTTCTGTGTGATTTTTTACGCAACTTAATTTTCCATAGCAACAACACTTCTCTGTTGCATAACAAAGGTTTTTGTATCGTATAATGAAAATTTAGATATGTTTTTACAAGTTCCAACTAAAACAATTGCAAATAAATTCTAAAATCAGGAATGAAAGCGTATCAAAATAATCTTCAATTTCTCAGTTTTTCTTAATTTTTGGCCTTGTTGCCATAGCAACAGATGTCAATTTTCATGATAAAAATATATATTGCATGGACATTGATATGGATGTAAAAATTTAACAGTTTCCCATTTGGGCTTATTAAAAAACCCCAGAAAACTGATTTCAAAAATTTGTAACGGTTTCCATGGTAACATCTTAAAAGTATTGGTTTCTCCATCAATTTTCTTATATAATTGAATGATTGAAAATAGGACAAAGGCTGTTTTATGTGTTTGATAGTTTACATTAGTGGGCAAAACCTTCTAATATGGCTTCAAAGTAGTTAAGTTTTGCTATTTTCCCATCTTTAGCCTTGATTACCATGGCAACGGTTACCCCCAGCAACCAACTTTTAGTGGTTTTTTGCGTTTTACACCTAGGTGTGTCCATGTATGAAATATAAGGAAAATTGGTGACTATGCGTGGCCAGACCCTTTTATAAATCATTGATTCTTACATAGAATTGATCTTAAGTAAATCGTGTCCAAGTCTCTTTAAGAATTTTGGCCAATAAGCTAAAATTGCCTGCACCAGCGTAATTGCTTACACCTTTGGTATTTCAACACGTGTTTTATGATGTCCGGAAGCTATAGTTAAATTTTACCTAATAACAATTAATGTAAAATTAATTAAAAACCTACTTTCATTTTCGATAATTCAGCTCGAAATAGCAAAAATGTAAGGTGGTAGACACGCTTTGGAGGATCCAAGTCAGGGGTAGTTTGAATCAAGATTTATGTTTGCAATGAAATAATATTGAATGATTACCTAAACAGTGAATATATATATTAGGAACTTACCTAGATTACACATAGAAGTTAAGATTTGACAAACGTTGAATAAATGAAATAAGGCAATTCGTTTCTTGAGTGAGTGATTTTAGTTTTGATAGATAGAGCTAGCGAAGCGCGACCTCAGGCGAAAGATTGGAATAAAACTTTCCGGAACGTGGTTACCAAGAACGCGGTTTGACTAATTAACGTCATGGCTAATAGTGTAGTAGAACGGGTTCATCATGCATCACGGGCAGATATTCATACCATGGATGGGACAAAATTTAATATATAAAATAGAAAAGTTTTAGATTTTATCAAAATGGGTGCCTAGGAACGCGGTTTGACTAATTTACACAATGGTGGAAGTGTAGGGAGGGATATTTTGGATTTGAAACTTTGATGTAAAAAAAAAAAATGGAAACTAATATGCATACACTAGCGTTTTATTTTTCAAATTTCATACATCTAATACCACGATAGATTGGTAGTAAACTTCATACATTAGTTTATAAACAAGGAACAGATTGTTTTATCAAACGGGGACGTTAAATTTGGTGGGGGGGGGGGGGGCACCCTCCTAATCATTTGTTCAAAACAGTCTTTTATCCGACCTTCATATTGGGACAGGGATGAAAGATTTACTAAGATTTGACCTAAATAATAAAATTTAGATTAGAGTCGTCTTTTACACCCACTCACTGGTTTAAAAAAAATCATTGTAATCATTTTCCACTCAGCTGCAAAAAAAAAAATTGAAGGCCGTGTTCATGTATATATTATCCGATTCAGTTTAAATTTTTCATCCCTTTTCTAAATATCCAGCTATGTAGTTTTTTTCTTTTTCGACTATAAAGAATAGGTTAAGAAAACTAACTAGATACGATCTCGTTACGAGTAACGAGTAGGTCTTTCGTTCAATTTCGGAACTGTACGATTAAAGTATCAATGAAATTTTAGAATTTCCCCTTAACCCCCCCCCCCCCTATTAGATAATTTATACGATTGTCAATATCCTTTAAAATGCTTTACAAAGTGTTTTGCTTTTTCACATACAAGACATTAAAAATTTCAGATTTTAGTTCCTTAAAATCCCTTATTACGTCATCAATGGGCGTGGAATGAGTTTTTCAAACTGCTATTGTTACGATCAACAACTTTATTGCTTTAATGCATTACAAAATCTTGATAGTTTTTATGGACACGCGTAAAAGACTTTACGCGTGTCTTGGCCTTTAATTTCAGGAGCTAGCCCCTCTTCTTGGGTTCATGTAAAAGATCTTAAGAATACTAACATTTTTTGTTCTTACACCAATCTAAAATTGTTGATCATTTTTGAGATACAAATGATTGAATATTTTAGGGTCCAGCCCTTTAGATCCTAAATGGGGACAGACATTGGTGTTTTGATTAATGTAATCGATAAGCACCATAAATGCAGGTATTTTCATTTATCTTCTACAATGCTGAGCAAAATATGTCTCCTTCTCTTGATATATTGCGTCAAAGTTTAAGTACTTTGCCCCTCAAAATCCCTAATTACGTAATAAATGGGCGTGGCAATAATGTTACCTTATAGATATTGCTACGATCAACAACTTTGTTTTTATAATGCATTACAAAAAAAATCTTGCCTGTTTCAAAGTTATTTGTAACAGAGTTCATGAGTGGCTTGGCTCATGATTTCCTTTTAAAGGTCTTAAGAATTCAAACATTTTTTGCTCTTACACCAATCTAAAATTGTTGATCATTTCTGAGCTAAAATGTTTGAATATCTTAGGGTCCAGCCCTTAAGATCCTAAATGGGGACAGACATTGGTGTTTTGATTAATGGAATCATCAATACAGACATTTTCTCTTCTACAATGATGAGCAAAATATGTCTCCTTCTCTTGATATATTGCGTCAAAGTTTAAGCACTGTGGCCCTTCAAAATCCATAATTACGTAATAAATGGGCGTTGCAATGATTTTGCCTGATAGATATTGTTATGATCAACAACTTTGCTTCTATAAAGCTACATAAAATTTTTATCGTTTTTAAGTTATTTGTAATTCTGTTTTAAACGGAAGACCTTAAAAAGAAACAATTCGGACACGATGCACTTTTAAATATTATTATTAGAGAGAGAGAGAGAGATTATGTTTATATCCAAGCAATAAACCTACCATATTTTATAAGTTTTAGAATATCCCCGGAACAGTTGCGTAAGGTTATAAGACGGGCTTCCGGGCCAACTGATGGTGTCTCCGTTTTGCTTATAGCTCAGATCCACGATTCTAGGTAGAGTCTTGACTAAAGTGCTCATCGTAGCCAAGAAAAAAACACAAAGATTTACGTGACGTTCCATCTTATTCACAAAGCCGCGTCCTTTTTTTCTCTATTCTTTCGATAAAAATTGGACAAATTACCAAGTTGAACTTAAACAAAAACTGATTTCTTATTATTAAACAGGTTTACATAACTTGATGTGCCTAAATTAAGTACAACCGGAACCTAAAGAGGCCAACACAAATCTGACACGAACCTGGAGATTTTTCTAGACTCAATTGCACACATATAAGTCATGAACTTATTATTCCTTGCGTTGTCCTAGATTTTCTACATACATTGCTCTTTTAGTACATTTCATGTTCTGAATTGCATCGGATGCGTTGGCTTTTATATTATATTACCCCCACTTACCCCGACATTGAATAGGTGGGTTAAATTTAATATTTTGATTGTACAAACGATTTCAAATTTTATGCATTTTATCGGTTTTTGAATCGTTTCTAAATTATGCAAATGGTTTTCAAATTCGTATGAACAATTTTATTTTTCTCCAAAACAACCCCTCCCCCCCCCCGACCCCCCCCAAAAAAAAACCACCCAAAACAACAAAAACAACAAAAAACTAAATGGCAGCTTTATCTGCACTAAAGAAAAATACTAACAATTTACCATCCTAATAAAAGGCCATTGTCTATCGTGTCGTTCTACTCCTCGGTATATGAATGTAACAATTCTCACTATAATGTTATCTTTTTTAGGTCAACAACATATATTTCATAACTGTTTATAAAAAGAGGCTGATTTAATGTCGTAATAGAAATGATAGTGTCATTAACCAAGACCTTGAACGTTATGTCAGACAGCAATTTGACGTTTATTTCAATGTCGGTCATTCGGTCATCAACAACAATAATATTTCTAATTCAGAAAATCTCCACTATTTTATTTGTTTTCTTTGGAGACAGGTTCACATTTTCAATAAAAAAATCCAAAAGCTTTTAATTACGTACATGTATACACTTCTGATCAAAAGTGCTTCTAGAAACGTGACGTTATTGTTTATAAATTATATGGTGTCTTAATTAATAATAATGAAATACCGGTGATCTATCGATGTTTATGTAATAATGCGTCCTGGGCAATGAGATAAATTTATGGTTAATTAGTTATTGTTTCATATATTCTTTCACTAAAGGTATTATCATACATGCACCTTAGCTTGTTTTAATGATATAAGTTACTTTTTATTACGAGTAATTGTATGTTAAAACACTGCAAAATCCTTTTATATTAAAATAAAAAAGAAATATTACAGTTCCGGGCCAACTTTTTTTCAAAGGCAAAATATTGATACAGCCACAATTGAGTAGTAATCGTGAAAATAATTTTTTGTATTATTAAGATCATAACTTTATACAGAATGATATTAATATTTACTAATAAGACGACAGAGAGCTTTGAGCTGATCAGGATTGCAGCGGGGTTCGTTTTTGTTTGATTCATCATCAAATGTCGCGAAGACGCGCGCTGGTCCTCCACTTCCGTCAAAAATGTTCAGGACCGGAACGTAAATCGTGCTTCCGTTTTCCGGAACTTCATCCAAATTGGCCACGTTTTCGATTCCCACGACGTCATTTTCCCCCATTATCACGTGACATGGATAGTTTGTGGTCTGTCCGTAATCCGTGGAAGGCGTGTCCACGCCTACAGCATTGACTTGTCGCTTGTTTATCAACCACATGACTGCGTTTTCGTGCCAGCCCGGGAAATGAAACGTGGAAACATCGGTGGGCGTGCTTGTCCCAAACACGAGGGTCTTGTTTGGGTACCTGCTTGACCAACCGGAATTCATCACGACTATAGCATGTCGAGGCATTTCTCCGTTCTTCTTCTCCCACGTCAACAAGTCAGCGACTGTTACCCTGAAAAAGGTCAATGAATGATAAATAAGAAACAAGTCAGCGACTGTTACCCTGAAAGAAAATGAAGAATTAGAAAATGAGCTACTCATTCCAATCAATTGATTTGAAAAAGTCTTTCGCTTTAGCTTTCTTTTAAAAGGTTAGGTAAACAAAAACTGTCTTGTGATTGTTCTCTGATATCGTCTTATACAACTAGGTTACCTGTAATCTGGATTATTTTCGACTTTGGATTTTACATTGATGATTACTCCTGGTCCATACAGTTTTTCCATTGGAATTTGATCTGTCCTCCACGTTCCTTGGACACTGTGCGCAGGCGCATCAATATGAGTACCCATGTGTTCCGGCATTGCGAAATGATTGTTTTCGAGCCTTAAGTTGAAACAAAAATCGTACAACAATCATAGTCATTTGCGTAAACTGTCTGAGTCTTAGCTGGACTTGCTCAAACCTATGTGTTGTTGTAAATGTTTTTTTATATTTCTTTCAAGTTTTTATGTGTTTTATGTGTTGCAGAAAATTTAATTTCTGTTTTCTTTACCATTATTAAATGTTTGATATCATTCTAAAGCACTGAAAAAACCCCACTAATATTCTTAACCTAGAAACTTGAGAAAGTCTAGTGCTTGTGCGTTTTAAAAAACAGAGCATGCGTTTTTAAAGAAATCTGTTCTTGATATTGATAGAGTATCTACTAGTATGAACTAGTAAAATATGTTAGTATCGTATATGGACTCTCATTTGCGATTACTTCGCATCTTAAAAAAATACTATTACAAAAAAAGATAAAGCCTGCAATATTTGTTTTATAAAGCTTTAAATAACATTAAATGACTTTTGCAAATAGAGTTAACAGCATAACATCATTTTTTAATTTTGCGACACGCGATAAAGACAGAATATACAATGTTTTTAGATAATAGATAAATTTAGTATATGTGCAATGAAGATCACTGCAATAGGCTTAAAATATATTTAACTTTTTACACCTTCAACTCTTAACGAGGCCGAGTACAGAACGAGTACGCACGCTTTCGCGCAGCGTTTCATTTGTATTGTGACGTCATCTTTTTGCTTGGTTGACGCCATGGCGTGATAGTTTCAACTGCAGACATTCAGTGAAATGTGTTGAAAATGGCTCGTTTAATGCGTAAAATAATGTTATATTGTGGAATAAACATAACTGTCTCGAAGTAGAAGCTATATTTGGGCTCGGGTCGAAAAAGTGAAGAGGGTTCAGCAGGCCTAACCCTCTGTCACGTTTTCTTAACACGCCTAAATTTATATCGCTTAATTCATATATTTCAAGACAGTAACCATGTATTTTATATTAATGACCCTTAATATGTGATGTTATATATTTTTTTATTACTTAGATATGTCTGAATGCTTTAATAATACTATAAAGATCACCTTTTCCGCCTTTATCAAATAAAAAATAGCCATTATCTGACAAAACTCGGAAATTGGGCATACAAAAATCAACTTTGATAAGACCCCTGGAACAAACCAGGAGGGAAAAGGTTTTTTTTATTTGACCATGTGATGCCTTTTAGCAATAACTTTAATATGTAGAACAGAAAAAGAAATCCCTAGGGCAGAAGTTTAAAAAAATGTGCAAAATTGATACATTTCAAGCGAAATCCCATAGGGTCCTATGTTAAAGATTAACAAACTTTGAGATGACCCCCTAAACAAACGGTGTGGTAAATGTCTTATTTTTTAATCTTAAAATAATAATTACATCAGTAGAAATTCAGGTAAAAAATTTCATTAAAAAATCTAGGGCAGAACTTATTAGACCCGGCCTCGTTAATAAAAAATGATAACCAAAAAAACCCAACTTAGTATTTAGTTCCATTAATTCTTTAGCTTGACTTGGTATTTTTGAAATACAAAATGATGGAGAAAGAAAAAACCCAAACATACCGTATATCAGGTTATTTCCGCGTGTATCCAATTTCTGCTTTGTTCGCGACGATTTGCAAATCGCGGAAAATAAATCATCGTAAATTTGATATAAAGTTTTGTTTATGTAATAGGGTTCTCCCTTTCCTGATAATGTAAACAGGTAAGTAAAAGTACGGAGAACTATGTTCAGTTAGAGGTACAAATTGCGGGATCGGAGGTCAAGCGCCAGATAATAGATTTGTAAGCCATGTTGTTTATTTAATAATCGATTGACAAGCTAATTAAAACGGCCGCTTTCCTTTTGTAAACCGATGTCTAATTATAACTGAGCTACTGGTATATGTAACGGTACATTATCTAGTTATGTATGACTGTTTGCGTCTCTGAAAATAATTATCGGTAATTATTTCACATTAAGGAAATCGTGTACATGGTTTCATTGTCCGAAAGAGCGACACTTTAGATACTTTTCCCCTCTTACCTCTTAGGTTTAAACAATCTTAAATTATGTTTTTAATGTCACTTTTATATAATGTTCTAGGCCCTGATTGGCGGAAAAAACATGACGCGGAAAAAACCTGATATACGGGATAAGATTCATTTGTTTTTTGTCACTTTATTAAAGCATCTTATTATACAAAACGGTATTCCCTTTTGTCCGTATGTTCATATTTAAATTCTAAATTATAACAAAAGTTTATAACGAGCTCTTCAATTTTTAACATAATGTAAACGGGAGGAAATTTAAAAATAGATGTCCAATTTCTTGGAAATTAGAAATTTGTACGAGAGAGAGAGAGAGAGAGAGAGAGAGAGAGAGAGAGAGAGAGAGAGAGAGAGGGACGTTAAGCATCCTCTTTTTACAAACCATGCGTTGTCATAAAAGCCTCGGTCAAGCACGGTGAATTGATACGGTGGGTTCCCAGGCCAGGTAATGGAATCATTATTTTGTTTATGGCTCAGATCCACAATTCTAGGAACAGCTTGGACTATGATTGCCAAGGTAATCAAGAAAAGAAAACAACCATTGCAAATCTTCGATCTCATGTTTAAATTATTTTCCTCTTTTTATCCACGTACCGATACGTTGCTCCTTTAAAAATGTAATGTTGCCTACTGGATTATTTCAAACATGAATGATGTTTCTTTTATATATATTTTGAAATTTCTCTTCATTTTTATTAGATATGAAATTGACGTAGAAGCATTCTATTAAATACGCAAATGAATTTTATTATCATAGCATGAACAATTATCGTACCCATTAAGGAAGCGTTTTAAAGTGCCTGTATATAAAGACTGATTAGGGGGTGAACATATAATCATTAAATTTGGGGAAATGGAAGAGGTGAATGAGATAAACAAACAAAGGCAGTATCCGGCTATGCTAAAATTAAAGTACATCTAAAATATTTCGATGCTTTTGACTTTTACTACGCAGTAACATGTAGATATACTTCCCTTACATAAATTCAGAATTCATTGAGACTTGAATGAGTGAGTGCTTTGAATTAGATAATCCAGTTAGAAAGTTTGTTGGAAACCGAAATGGCAAATGGCATTGATGGGACAAATTGGTGGAATAGACAATCCCATCATTTCCTATCTTAGTGACAGAAGTGTTAAAATGTGTAAAGTTTGATGAAATTTCAAGCAATATGATAAAATTATCCGTTTAATAGGACCATAGTCAACATGTATTTTCTGTACCATTTCAAGACATACATAGATCTTGAACATTGTACTGAATTGCTATAGCTGGATAATCAAAGGAGTATTTTCAGGATTTGAGCTAGTCTTTTTCAAAATTCTATTTTGTCATTATTTATGGATAAAATAGTTAATTAAGGCATTTCTTATGGTAAACAACAATTTAAATACCATCTGTAAAGTTTCATAATGCTCACATTTTTTGCAGACGATTTTTCCAATTAAACGTTTAAAAATAAATTTATGTACCTGGGGTAATAAAAAATGAAACAAATGGCTTTTTTATGTTTTTATTTTAAAGAAAAAAAAAAACAGTCTAATGACATTTACCAATTACAATGGTTGATTTTATGTCGACTAATTATCTGAGTCAAATAATTGACACACCTAGCAAACGCTTTGTTCAGTCCATTAAAAGACATATTTGTATTCAACACAGTTTTACTTACTTTTATTAAAATATGAACACCAAGAGTCAGATAATGTCAAACTCCTTTACCGTCGCTTATTGTCCATACTTTAAAAATCCACACATACATCAGTTCAGAGCTAATAGAATTAATTTAAAAAACGCTTTCTTATTCGACAAGCCCAGTCTTTTCACCAAGAAAATTTGAAAGATACGAATAAAGTCTTCTTATTCTTTCTGAGACATTTTGTTTCATTTAGACCTTAAACACCTGGCACAAATTAAATTTTTTTTCGCTAACAACTTTTATGGTTGAAATTTATTAATCCATACTCCAGTCTTCTTGGTCAGCTTGATGTTATAGAGAGGACGATCGAACATAAGGAGAAATCTTCAGTTGTTTTTATTTTAATAACGAAATACCAGACTTTTATAGAAGAAAAATAACACATTGAAAAGATAATCAGGAATTAAGATATGTGTAATCATCAATTGTTGGTGATGGGGAAATCCACTATTTCATTGTTGATTTGTTGCTTATGGAGCAGTACATTTCAGGTAAGAACTATTTTATATTTCCCCCCATTATATTCTGTTTACAGAAATGAGGTTGATTACCTTTAAAAGTAATCAATTAAATAACAATTACTTTGGATTTAAAAAGTAATTGATTACAAGCTGATTTCATCCAATCTTAAAAGTAATTAATTGCATTTTACGTTTCAGTTTTTGTTCCAAAAGAAAATATATTATTTTTTTCCATAAAAAAGATACAATTTTAATTAAACGGATAAAACAGAAAACTTTTCACAAATAGTCATGCGTTGAACGTTTTAGACAACAAATGGGCTTAAAATGTATATACTTGGTTTTACTTAGGGAGACTGGCTGGTCAACAAATTAACCTTCAGATCAACCTAAGATATTACAATATGATTGTTATGAAATATTCGTAGGAAATAAAAAAATCGTATGTATTACCTTTTAAATTTGGGTGTTTCCGTATTTCGTAAACGTTTACATTTTAAAGGAATACTCTGTTTTCGTCTCTAATGAGATCTGATAGGGAAGTCCTATTGAAGCACAGTAACATGAATTCTTTAAGAAGTTTTGAAATAGCACAAGGAAAGGATAATCTATTAATACGCGTGTTATGTATTTGATAAATTTAAGTTATTGTACTTAAAGTGAAAATTAATGCATCCTTTTTATTATTATTCTATATTGTTCTTACCAAAAAAAATCTAACAAAACGAAAGTTATTTCATCTGGACTAACAACCTCGATGTTGACCAGTCAAAGTATCGGTCCCATTTAACAAAGAATTTTTTCCCGCTACGTCACAGCTATTTAATATGCGTCCGATCTCGGTTGAACAGAAATAGCTAATTAATATTAAATCAATTGTAATATTAATGTCTGGTTGCTTCTTGAAATAATACTTGCATCTGTAGGGAAAAGTAAAGCAAAAGGGTTGTTGACTGAGGTACGGGCATCATATAATTTGTTGGAACTTCAGAAATAAATTTTGTGCTTGGTTTTCTGTCTGTGGCATCATTTGTGTCTTATAATCCAACCAATCAAATTTTTCCAGCATAATTAGTCAATAAATAAAATATAACTGTATTAAATTTGTTTGTTCTTTGAAAAACATAAACTTCAAGAATATCGATTACTTTTTATTGCAAATATTTCTGGGTATGTAAGTCACACTGTTTAATATAGATTTTAAGCTAATTATCATGATATTGAACATACATGTATAAAATGTGTAATACAACTGTGTACAAAGAATATTAATACCATGAAAATACAGCAATGAAAACCGAATTAATCACAAAATTTTAATTGAGTTAACATCTCTAATATTATTATACTTTACAGTTCAAAAACAACCATAAGGATTGCAAGATGACTATTTTTGTGAAATAAATCCATTTTCTTTTATCCATTTATAGTCATATCATTTCATTGAAATTTATGATTAGCTTATTCGCTTTATCTAGATGGGGGAAGGGGCTATATTCTTATGAAAAAATCAAATCCCTCAAAATGCTTCTTAAAAGCAGAAGAAATTGAACGTATTGTCAGCATAATATTTTGTTATTTGATGTGAACTTTTTTCGATGTGTATTCAATACTTAGACATTGCACATATACTTTTAATAAAGACGGGTCGCAAAATAAAAAAAGCCAGTGATTAAGAATGGATTAAATGGGTAGATATTCCAACGAAACCGACTACAGTCCAATTTCACGCAAGAGAATCATTGAGAAAAAGATGGCAAAGCAGAAGGAGCTGGTTGGACTGGTTAGGATAGCAGCGGCATTCGTTTTGTTTGGTTCGTCATCAAATGTCGCAAAAACCCGCGCAGGTCCTCCACTTCCGTCAAAAATCTTCAGGACTGGCACGTAAATCGTACTACCGTTTTCCGGAACTTTATCCAGATTGGCCACAAATTCGATGCCGACAACATTGTTTTTCCCAAGAGTTAGGTGACATGGGTAGCTGACATTGACCGAAGCCTGTCCAAAGTCTGTGGAAGGCGTGTCTACACCGACAGCGTTAATTTGACGCTTGTTTATCAACCACGTGACTGCGTCCACATGCCAGCTTGGGAAGTGAAACGACGATATATTGGTGTGTTGGGTGCTTCCAAATATCTAGGTTTTGTTAGGGTACTTGTCCGACCAACCGGAATTCATGATAGCAATGGCATTACCGAGGCATTTATCCGAACTTCTTCTCCCACATCATCAGGTCCTCGACCGTGACTCTTAAAGAAAGAAAAAAAGGCGAGTGATAAGTGAAAGTTTCGAATTTAACATGGAAATGAAATGATATTTTTTTTATCGAAATGATATTTGTTATGTAGCGTTATTAAAAGTGACTTAATGCTTGTTTGTGTAATGTTGTTTTTGGTGTTGTTACATTCCTTTTAAGGAAGAATCACCTGTAATCCGGATTGCTTTTGACCTTTTCTTTGACATTTATGATAACTCCTGGACCATACAGTTTCTCGATTGGGATTTGATCGGTTTTCCACACTCCTTGTACTGTGTGAACAGGTGCGTCTATATGAGTACCCATGTGTTCGGGCATCGCAAAGTGATTGTTTTCATACCGTTAAATAAAACAATAAAAATAAAAGTTAATACATAGATAAACACGAATAACTAGAACCTCATTGCAAGTTATATCAATTTAATTATTGGAATGACAAGAAAGGTATAAGCAAATTAGACCGCTTTGTTAAAAAGAAAATATGTATAAAATTGAAAGTTATTGCAGATACATGAAAATATCCTTATAGATATTTTTTGTAGTCATCCCAATATAAATGTTAGTTGGAGTTGGCTATTATGTTTTCATATGATATACCTTGACTGGCACATATGCATTTAAAAAAAAAAGTAATGATTACTTCATTTGCTTGAAAACAAAATCGTTTGTTTAAGTTTGTTTTTCATTAGTATCAAAACAAAAAGGTTTTGTGACCAAATTTAACAAAATTTATGAAACCACAAACTGCTCTTTTGAAGTTGCTAATTTAGAAATTTTATATTTATGTCCTAAAAAAGGAAACTATTTTTTGTCTAAAATATACGTAAACAGTGCAACTAATCCCCATAGTAGGATTTCTCCTCTACGTTTTAGGGTCGAAATATAGAAATATATCTTTTGAAAGACAATTGAGATTTAACTTTGAATGAATGTTTTGTACACCCGCAAGTTGCATAAATCTCCATACACAATTCCAGCAGTTTGTCGACCAATCCTTTAATAAAGACAATGTTTTAATTCTCCTTTTATGAAATACAGAGAATTTAACTAGTTAATTGATAAATGAATTTAGTATTGCATGTTATGCATTTGTTATGTTATGCATTTGCATGCGAAGATATATAGTCCAACACCATGATTCAACCATTTTCAGTAATCAAAAGTATTTACTATAGGTATCTAGAAAAAAGCTTAGCTAAATTTCATGAATTGAAGATAACTTTAAGTGATAGACTATTTGGTAAACTGCAAAAAAGATTCCACATATATTCACTTTATTTTTTTTATTAGTGTACACCTAAACTCTCTTGTTACACATCAGAACTTAATAACTTAATTGCTGTCCATTTTCATTGATCAGATCAAGGTGTGCAAGTAGTAGCAAAGTGAAAATGCATACGCTTCTGACTGCTGCAAGCAGATTTCGCTCAACGTGATCAACAGTGGCTGTATGTGATAGAGTACGGCAGTCACCTGCTTGGACGTGTGGGTTCTCTTACGGTACTCCGGCTTAATCCCACATCAATAAGCCCCTAGTGCCATCAATAGATATTAATATAAGTTGTAGAACTTGTTTATCAATTGTTGTAAAATAAATAAAATCCACTTCAGTTTATTGAAAGACGACTATTCAGCCAGTTTTCCAGGCGCTAATATGGGAGAAACGCTGCTCAATAACAATGGGCTATATATATATATATATATATATATATATATATATATATATATATATATATATATATATATATATATATATATATATATATATATATATAAGCCAGTTTATAGAATGTTAACATTCTTATCCTCAAATGAACAAGATGGCCGCGAATCCCCCTAACGGGTGTTGTTTGCTCAGGGTTTGAGTTCTCAAATTTGGATTGTTTTGAAGTTCAATATCATGCGTAAATTTGTTCTTAACACAAAAAAAGTAGTTTTGAAATGAATCTTATTGTCGTAACATTCAATATTTCTACTATATTTTGGAAGTTTGCTCAAACAAATATAGACTTTTAGCCAAACAGAGGAAATTCAGACTAAATTTTGCTGATTTTGTTTTCCGCTAAACTGTTTTGGCAGTACTTTCATATTTTAGTATATAAAGTTTTGCATATTTTCTGTTTTTTTTTACCTCACTTATGCTTTAAAATAATCATATGACACGAATTGCAAAAATGATCAATAATGCTTAAAAAAGACAAAAGACACCATTTCTCATAATTTTGATCATTGACCTCATATATATTTTATACAAACATAATAAAGTCAACATAAGTAGTTTAATACTAAAACTTTTTTTGGTTTAATCATCATTTAATTTTTTTGTTAAATTGGATTAAAAATGGGTAGGGATTTGAAAACCTATAGAGGAAATTCGAGCTGAAATATTTTAAAAAAATATTTTGCTAAAATTTTAATGCTTTGTGTATATTTAGTGCCACTACCATTCATAAACTGTATTTTATTTGTTAAAGTGTTTATTTTTTGTAATATTTTCACAATTAAGAAAATCTCAGTCGTAGTGTAAACTTTTATGCGATTTTTCTTGATAACATCCTTAAAGCTGAATGCCGCTCGTAAGTAGACACCGTGACACAGTTACGTAATCCCTTCAAATTTGTTACACCCGACTGCACATCTGAAACTCGTGAATAACGTGTAGTTTTTCTCTTCTAATCTCAATTTTTCTTTGCGTTTATTTATTTTTTATGTGTATTTGTGTAAATATTGCATTTATTTGTATATATGTTTGATGTTAGCAAGTGTGTACAATGTTCTAAATAAAAGAAAGACAACTCGGACGTACGAACAAAATGTCTTATTTTTTGAAGATTTTATTCTTTCGATTTCAGAGTTATTGGATTCATGTCGCTGTTAAAATGTTTTCGTTTTTTCAAGTTTATGTTGAAGTTAAAATGTATTACTCTACATGATAAATTATATTACATTGATAGATTTATGCTGCTATGTAGAATCGTCTTTTCTGTGTTTTCTTTAAGTTAAATATGTTGTTATGGTTAAATTATTGGTTTTTTTTTGTGTTTTTCCTCTTTCACGAACGAATAAAAGTGAAAGACTCGTGTATTATCAGACAATGAAAGTTATTACGTCTTGTGCAGCATCATGTGTCTCTCGGTATGGTATGCGCATCAATGTTCAAAGCGAAATGACCGTCATAAACATTACGTCCGAATGAAGGAGATAGCAGTACAATGAACAGGCGATATAAAGTGTACGTTCACATAGGTTTAACCTCTAATGCGAAATACTTTGAAATGTTAATCATAAGATGACTGCGCTTAGAAATAGATACCCTTCTTATATTTTGTGCAGACCATACTTCCAGATACATATGGCTTTGGAATATCTTTATTTGTTCCGACGACCATTTTGTTTTAGCAATTGTGAGTGATTTCTATCGACACATGTTAGCATATTTAGCAAGTTTTTTTTTTAAGTAAATATAAACTTATCTTTTTAAGTTTTTCTAAAATCAGCATATTTCATGCAAAAACTGAAATCTTGCATCATTGACCATTACTGAGAGAAAATTCTTTACATACCTTTGTCATAAAACCCTCGAACTAACTTAGTGAATTGATTGGGTGTACCAGTCAAGTAACTGAAGCGTAATTTTGGTTCAAGGCAAAACTCAAAAGTTGATAATATTTTTTGCTTACAAGAATCCATACTGTTCAGCAAATCCTCGGTACAGTTGTGTGAAGTTATAGGATGGGTTCGTTGGCCAGGTGAGGGAGTTACCATCTTGCTTATGGCTGAGATCTACAATCCTTGGTACTGCCTGAATCAGGTTGATTGGTACCGTCAAGAAGAGAACGCAGAGATTCGGAAACACCGCCATCTTGTTATGATGGCTGCCGTTCTGGTCTTGTTCTTTTTAAACATGAACTCTAAGTGCGATTTCGTTATTAAGGAAAGAACTTTAAACGCAAACACACATCAGAACGAGAGCCAGTTTTCATGATATCAGGAATAAAAGAAAGCATTTAAACAGCAGAATGTATACTTAGAGTATCAGGGATTACACTGTATTGGAATTTGATGTCTACCCCAGATAAAATACGATTTCTTACAAATCAACTTTAACAATTTTAAACGCAAAAACATGGAACAAGAGCCACGATATAGGAATAAAAATATGGCTCTTAAAATAGCAGATTAACATTTTAAATAATGGGAATTACAATGAATATAAAAATTGCTGTCGAATTGTTGTTTTATTTCTCTATTGGTTATCTGAGAAATGAAGATAATAATTTTTCTATTGATCGACGTATGAAAGAAAAAATTGACCGGAAAACTTCATCAATGCGCATTGATAAAAAAGTTTCCGATCAATTTTTTCTTTGATACGTCGATCAATAGAAAAATTATTCTCTTCATTTCTTATCATTTAATAAAACATTTTCAAATAAAAAAATGTGAAGTGTCATTGATCACAAATGTAAATTATGTAAATGAAGCGGTGCGTATGAATACAAAACAACAACAGCAACAATATTCAAAATGGATGCGCCTTCAGCTGATGCAGAGCTATTGAGCTGAATTTAATGGATTAAACACAAATAGTGAGTTAAAATTTGAACCGGATGAATTGAAAACGAAAGGAAAATACATGCGATAGCTTGTGATATTATTCACTGTGCAGAAAAACTCGTATTAAATGGAGTTTTCATATGAGAGCGCTGGAATATGGAACTGAAAATAACCATTCAAGGAAAGGCGATCGTGGATGAAAATAGCTGATATGTCGACAAAGAATAGTATGTATAAGCGACTTTTGTAAACGTTGTGGTAACTAGATAGCCAGTGATGTACTTAAATGGTATATCTGCCGCTTGGAATGCGCCGAAGCAGTTGATGCATTACTCATAGCTTTTCTTTAGGACGCTTATTCTGATGACCGATCATGTACGTATGTAAATTTAAAAATTATCGTTACCAAATTTGAACAGCAGTGTTACCGTGAAAGTTTACAGGCCTTTATGTTCGTTATAATATTCCTGGAAAAGGAACAGCCAGCGTCGCTGTAAATGTTGATTGATCTCAAGCAGACGAAATCGTGAGAAAACGCTTAATTTTCTATTTCGTGAATCAAATAATTTTGAAGGTTAAACTTTCAAGTTTTTATATTCTTAAGGTTGCATTTTGTTTGCTGACAATAAAACAGATACGACTTTAAATTTTGTTGACAGTGTTTATCTTGGAAATTCCTGTTCTATAAATAGTGTTAGTACAGAACGGTTGAGAAAAGTAGATCCGGCAAAAATTTTATTGATGCAGGTATCAAAGAAATTTTTCGACCAATCAAAAGCGCCGATATCTCATCAAACGAATAAATATTAAATGATTCTAAACTGAAAAAATAATTCATTTACCGTCCCGATTTCCTAGGGGCTCGTCTCGAAAGTTAATAATCTTAATATTGGACCCAATAGGGTTTGTTGAAAAAGTGCCAAATATTTACGTTTTCTCCATATTTTGTCCATGGGATTTCTTTTTCTTTCAAATATATGAAAAAGTAAAAAAAAGTCTGTAAAATTGATGTCTAACAAGATTTATCACAATTACCAGACATTTTACAACATCAAAAGGGTTGAATGCTTATGGCCATTTTAAAGTTAAACTAATTTTACCTCTAAATACAAAGAGCTCTGTATGAAGATGAAATTTTAAGGCAGATTTGATGGTAAGTGTTGAAACCGTTCAGCTTCCTTAAGCAAACGTTTAACGTTTCAATTGAAAATCGTCTCAAAGGTTTAAACGGTGTTGGTTTTTTTGAGTAAGCAATTTTTTTAAGATTTAAAATAATGAGTCTGATATAAATACTGAAAACCCTAAAATCAGGGGGCGATGAGATGATTATTGTTTCGGTAAGTATTGTTTACTTTACTTATTTCTAGTATTGACTCAACTCAAGAGGGTTAAAATCATCAACACAGCTTTCGTAGACTGATACTACAAATAAAACAAATCTTATTTATTTAAACTTCCATTCTAAACTAGGTTCCCCTGTTGAGTACTGATTTGTTATGTACTTTTGGTTGGTGTAGAAAATATACATACAACAGACTCTTAGTAGGAACATGTGTATGGTATATGGCCATAAGTGAGTCATCAAAATGGCCACCGTTTTTTCATTTTTACAAATGACTGAGTTGTTTTTTAAGTTTCGGTCTTAATGACGTGGCCAGAGAAAAACAAAATAAATCATAGCCTTTTAGTAGAGCTCATCTATATTTATACATGACGTCAAATGTCCCTGACCTTTCTAAACTGTAAACATCGTCTGCTAAAACATGGACGAAAAACAAAAGGAAATGTCAACACCACAGAAAAAGTTGGTTATATCTTTACATCGGGATGGATTCAGTCAATATAAAATTGCTGACATTATTGGAGTAAGTCAGTTGTGCATAAGTAAGTTTCTTCATAAATTTAATCGGAGTGGAAACATCGAAAATTTACCCCGAAGCGGACGGCCTCGAAAAACGTATGAAAGGGGAGATAGGAAAATTTTACGTTGTGTTAAAACGGACAGACGACAAACTTGAGCAGAAATAACGAACGAAGCAAACAATGTACTACCCTCTTCTGTTTCTAGCCGAACTGTTAAAAGAAGATTACGTTTTTCTGGCTATACAAGGAGGAAAATTCGTAAAACATTAACAATTCGGAAAGAGAATAGAAGTCGTCGGATAAATTGGTGTAGATCAAAACTTGGATGGACTCTGGATAGACACTGGAAAAAAGTAATTTTTAGTGACGAAACACAAGTAGTGGTTGACAAAAATAAACGAGTATATGTTTGAAGGAGAGCTGACGAAGTCTGGCGACCGGAGTGCCTGGGGCTACGAGGCAACCGTAAGTTTTCTGCCATGTTTTGGGGTTGTATTTCCTATAATGGGATCGGAACATTTACTTAAGTTGAGGGCAATATAAATTCCCGAAAATATATCGACATTTTAGATGAAAATTTGTGGCCAGTTTTATCCCGGCATTTTCCTAACAACGATTACTTGTTCCAAGAAGACAATGCTCCCGTACATACTTCAAACGAAACAAAACGATGGAAAGAACAAAACAATATTAAATCTTTAAATTGGCCATCCCAATCACCGGACCTTAATATTATAAAAAACGTATGGCGAACAATTAAAATCCGTTTACAAAGAGAAATAAACAACATCAAAAACAGAGGAGATATGATTGAAAAGTGAAAGAAATATGGAGTTCACTTCCACGGCACTACATTGAAGGATTATATGCATCCATTCCAAAACGTGTACGACAGTCATTAGGTCAGAGGGTCATGCAACTAATATTAAATTTGAGGCAAGTTACTTTGTTACTTTTTGAGATATTTTACTTAGAAGTCAGGTAGGCGTGCACCGGTGGCTTATAACGGCGGCCATTTTGATGACTCACGTATGGCCATATGCTGTACTTGTGAACTGATGCAGAGAGTAGGTCATCAGATGCATCCCCATTTCTAGTTGAAGACATGACATGCCTTGGTAGGTAAATGTCCACTTGGCGTGTATACGTGAACAAATGCAAAAATAGGTCATGAGATGCACCCCCTCTCTAGTGATAGACTTGCATGTGATTAATCCTTGGTAAGTGAATGTACCCTTAGCGTGTACTTGTTATCTTATGCATAAAGTAGGTCATGAGACGCTACCCCCATTTCTTGTTGAAGACATGCATGCAGTTAATTCTTGGAAGGTAAATGTACCCCTGCGTTGTGCCTGTAAATAAAAGCGTAAAGTATGCCATGAGACTTAAGCACCATTACTTATCATCTTCCTGTCAGTGTTCGGTCACCTTTGGTAAGATAATAGTCAATTTAATTTGAAAACAACAGTCAACTAAAAAAATGCAATGATGAAAAATAACGGGCAAATGTAATTTCCTTTTATAGGGACAACACGTGAACAATGTGCATATGAAGACAGACAACGATTTACATAATTTTGCAAAAATTGCAAAAAAAAAAAAAGAGAAAACTTTAAAGGTCGTTTTAACTTTACTGAAAGGAAGCAGACGTTACGCATACTAGAACGTTTACTCAGAGGTAAAAAATGTTCAACTGAAAATTGTTTTGCTGTTCTTTCATTTTGTTTAAACGAAATGAGTCAACGAACGTCTCTTAATACTAGTGACCTGAAAGTGCTATAAACCACAGTCAATATTTTCTTTGTTTTAAAAATATTTTTAAAAAAAGGAAAAGAAAGTTGCTTGTTACTATTTTAAAAGTGGAAACTAATTGAGTGAAAATGATTCACTATATGTCACTTTAAATAATTTTAATGGTAAACTCAATCCTGAATTAGAAAATTAAAAAAAGACATTTAAGCATTTAATGCTTATTTTTGAATGCAGTCGGTCCTATAGCACACCAAAGTTGTGCAGAGAAATTGAATACCACGCGTTATATGATATTTTTAAAGGCTTTTCCCCTCTTCGTTATTTTGCACTGATATCTTCATTAACATTTAAAAAGACATATACATTGCTATTTAAGTATCATTATAGTTACATGGTGAACAAATATGTTAATTTACGTGAAATGTATTTTCCATTCCAAAAGCGCACTTATTAAGAAATACTTGTTATCATCTGCAGTGAGATGTACATGTAACAGGAAAACCCCAAACAAGTAAAGAGGCATAAACTCTTAAGAGAAGTTTTGAAATAACAAACGGTAGTGATAATCAACTAATTGACATATAATGTTTTTTGATTATTTATGTTATTGTATTTTATGCTCTAAATTGGTTTATCTTTTTAGCTCACCTGAGCCAAAGGCTCAAGTGAGCTTTTCTGATCACAATTTGTCCGTTGTCTGTCGTTGTCGTTGTCGTAGTCGTCGTCGTTGTTGTCGTCGTCGTTGTAAACTTTTCACATTTTCATCTTCTTCTCAAGAACCACTGGGCAGATTTCAACCAAATTTGGCACAAAGTACCACTAGATAAAGGGAATTCAAGTTTGTTCAAATGAAGGGCCACGCCTTCTTTAAAGGGGAGTTAATTGACAATTATTGAAAATTTGTTGGTATTTTTCAAAAATCTTCTTCTCAAAAACTAATCGGCCTGAAAAGCTTAAACTTGTGTGGAGGCATCCTCAGGTAGTGCAGATTCAAGTTTGTTCAAATCATGGTCCCCGGGGGTAGGGAGGGGCCACAAGAGGGGGATCAAGTTTAACATAGGAATATATAGAGAAAATCTTTAAAAATCTTCTTCTCAAAAACTAATAGACCAGAAAAGCCAAGATTAAAATGGTAGCATCCTCAGATAGTGTAGATTCAAGTTTGTTCAAATCATGGTCCCCGGGGGTAGAATGGGGCCACAATTGGGGGATCAAGTTTTACATAGGAATATATAGAGAAAATCTTTAAAAATCTTCTTTTCAAAAACTATTAGGCCAGAAAAGCTAAAATTAAAATGGAAGCATCCTCAGATAGTGTAGATTCAAGTTTGTTCAAATCATAGTCCCCGAAGGTAGGGTGGGGCCACAATTGGGGGATCAAGTTTTACATAGGAATATATAGAGAAAATCATTAAAAATCTTCTTTTCAAAAACTATTAGGCCAGGAAAGCTAAAATTAAAATGGAAGCATCCTCAGATAGTGTAGATTCAAGTTTGGTCAAATCATAGTCTCTATGTGTAGAATGGGGCCACAATTGGGGGATCAAGTTTTACATAGGAATATATAGAGAAAATCTTTAAAAATCATCTTTTAAAAAACTATTAGGCTAGAAAAGCTAAAATTAAAATGGAAGCATCCTCAGATAGTGTAGATTCAAGTTTGTTCAAATCATAGTCTCTATGGGTAGGGTGGGGCCACAATTGGGGGATCAAGTTTTACATAGGAATATATAGAGAAAATCTTTAAAAATCTTCTTTTCAAAAACTATGAGGCCAGGAAAGCTAAAATTAAAATGGAAGCATCCTCAGATAGTGTAGATTCACGTTTGTTCAAATCATAGTCCCTGGGGGTAGGGTGGGGCTACAATTAGGGGCTCAAGTTTTACATAGGAATATATAGAGAAAATCTTTAAAAATCTTCTTTTAAAAAACTTTTAGGTCAGGAAAGCTCAAATTTGAGTGGAAGCATCCTCAGATAGTGTAGATTCAAGTTTGTTCAAATCATAGTCTCTGTGGGTAGGGTGGGGCCACAATTGGGGGATCAAGTTTTACATAGGAAATATATAGAGAAAATCTTTAAAAATCTTCTTTCAAAAACTATTAGGCCAGGAAAGCTCAAATTTGAGTGGAAGCATCCTCAGATAGTGTAGATGCAAGTTTGTTCAAATCATAGTCCCTGTGGGTAGGGTGGGGCCACAATTGGGGGATCAAGTTTAACATAGGAATATATAGAGAAAATCTTTAAAAATCTTCTTCTCAAAAACTATTAGGCCAGAAAAGCTAAAATTAAAATGGCAGCATCCTCAGATAGTGTAGATTCAAGTTTGTTCAAATCATGGTCCCTCGGGGTAGGGTGGGGCCACAATTGGGGGATAAATTTTATACAGGAATATATAGAGAAAATCTTTAAAAAATTCTTTTAATAACTATTTGGCCAAGAAAGTTCAAATTGGTGTGTAACCATTCTCAGATAATGTAGATTTAAGTTTGTTCAAATCATGGTCCCTGGGGGTAGGGCGGGACCACAATGGGGGATGAATTTTTATAAATAGAGAAAATCTTTAAAAATCTTCTTCTCAAAACTATTAGGCCAGAAAAGCCCAAATTTGAGTGGAAGAATCCCCAGATCATATAAATTCAAGTTTGTTTAAATAATAGTCCAGGGGTAGGGTGAGGCCACAATGGGGGATGAATTTTTACATAGGAATATATTGAGAAAATCTTTAAAAATCTTCTTTTTAAAGACTATTTTGCCAGAAAAGCTTAAAGTTGTGTACAGGCATCCTTGGGTAGTGTAAATTCAAGTTTTCAAAATCACAGTCCCTAGTGGTAGGGCGGGGCCATGATGGCGGTTTGAATTTTTACATAGGAATATATAGAGAAAATCTTAAAAAATATTCTGGGAAAGTTTTCAGTACAAAACTCAGTACTATGTGTGAAAGCACAGGTTATGCAGATTTAAGTTTGATGAAACCATGATTCCCTAGAGAAAAGTGGGGCCACGAAATGGGGGGTAGGGGTATATAAGATAGAGAAAAATCTTCTTACAGGTACAACAACAAAAGGGGCTTGGTATTTACCAAAAAAAAAGAGGTGGATAAAAATTTGCAGATTTTCAATTTTTTTTTAGCAAGATCTACTGTACTTAGTTGTCAAGATATTTTGATACTGTAATGCTAATTTGATCAGAATTAAGGCAATTGTTGCTCAGGTGAGCGATGTTGGCCCCTGGGCCTCTTGTTTAATATTTGTTTACATAGTTCTTACAAATAAAAATTTACGCAAACCGAAAGTTACTTCAAACGGCATTTAATGTTTACCGGTCTCATGTAAAAATAATTCAACTGCTTTGGTACAGCTTATTGAATGTTAAGGCAGCATATGATTTGTTGAATCTACAGCAATACCGGCCTTGGACGCATTTGCAACTGTTTATTGTTATAGCTTACAGATACTGTTTTTCGTTGTTCTTACCAACTTTACCAACAAAAAATAACACAACACGAAAGAAGAAGGGTGGATAAGGTGTGTGAAATGCCCATACACCGACGGACAAGCTACTGAAAATTGAAATATCCATAAATCTGATATTTTTTTGAAAAATCATTCAAAACAATATACATTTTACATATCATTGATTTTTAACCGATAAACATATTCAAGACTTCGAATATGTTAACTCAAACAGGCGTATACGTATCAAAACCTGCAAATACTGCATTTTTTAGAACTTCATGCCATTTTCTTTTATAGAGTGGGTCTGTGCTCCATGTTTGTCTCATAGTCTAAATAAGGTCTTTTGGAAAACAAACCGATTTCAATCAACAAAAACGTGGAGAGATGACCCACTTTATTTAAAACTATCATTTTGTATCCTAACAACAGAACGTTTTGAAAAAAATAATAGTTCCGTAAATTCGTGGTCAAAGTCAAAATATTTAAACAGCCTACTTTGTTGTATCTGAAATGGCTCAATGGTTAGAATACCTAACATAAGCTAACCTTATATATCTAGGGTTTTATGTTAAGGGTTCGATACTGCAAAAATATCTGGAATATTTTTTTTCTTATCTTTTGTTAAATATATTAAAAACTGAATATAGTTACAAATTGTGCTTTTGTAAACTCGTATTATAATTTATTTGAATAGATGTAATTGGGAAAAATAAATTCAAAATTGTATTTCACTACTAAACCGAATGGGCATTTGCGCCATCTTATTCCCCTATCTTCTTAATTCAATAAGTCTAGGAAATTCGACGTTAGAAGGTAAAAAAAGCCCGATCAACATAAAAATGTGAGACAGCTACGTGCAATTATCCACTGCAATAAATTAAGCCCAAGATCTCTGTAACATGAATAGCTGGTTGTTACTTGACATTATACTTGCATATATAGTGAAGAGTGTAACAAAACTGTTGTTGACTGATATTCGAGAAACATATTATTGGTTGCATAGACCTTGAGACACAATTTTTTTTTCTAGGCAATATTTGTTTCTAAATGTCCAACACATGATATTCAAATTTAATAACTGTATGATATTTACTTGTCAGTTTGAAAACAAATTGTTCAAGAACATTAAAAAATGATTATTTGCTTTTTATTGCATATGAATCTTGGTCTTGCATATCTTCATTTGTGTCATACTTTTTGGTATATTTTTCAGATATTTTTTATATAAAAAATACATTATTAATAATACCATTATTTACAAAGAATCTAAATACCGTATATATATAGCTAGGAAAAACAATTGGTTGACTTGATAATCTGTATGAAATATACATATCCAATGTTGCTATTCACTATAATTACTGTTCAATGAAGAACATAAGCTTTAAAAGACGAATATTTTTGTCAAATAGGACCATTTCCGTATTGTCTATCAACAAATTTGATTTTTTGAAATAAATTAAGATTCAGCTGCAGATAACACGAATAATTCCACTCCTGTAAACCTTCCTTAAAGCAGAGAAATAAGTCATCTAGTCAGGGTAATATTTTGTCAGAATAGTGATATTTTTTCTATGCTAGAACATAGAAAATATGATGTTTATACTGAAATACTACACTAATAAAAACATGCCACACAAAAAAGCTAGTGATTGAAATTTGAACAAGTTGGTTTTTATTATGAAAGTATCAACTACAATGATTTATCAAATTTAACCCATAAACATCATTGAAAAGACAAAGAGCTGGAAGCTAGCTAGAATGTCAGCAGCGTTCGTTTTGTTCAGTTAGTCTTCGTATGTCGCAAATCCTGTGAACAGTTGTGTAAAGTTATCTCGTAACATGGCCATGTAATGGAGTCATTCCTTTGTTCCTGGCTAAGATCCATAATTCTTGGTACGGCCTGAACCAAGATGATTGATACTGCCAGGAAAGTAAGCAGAGATAAGCAAAGACTGCCATCTTGGTTGAAAGACCGAACTCAAAATCTTTCTTCTGTTAAATCTTGTGTCTTTGCTGTAACAATCATAAAGAACATTTTTGATTTACAAAAAAGGATAAACGTACTCAGGAAAAAGAGTATTAATAATATGTTATACGGTGTGACCGTCGGGGCGACACAGCAGGATCCACACAAATGTCGTCAAGAATATTCCACCTTAAAAACATCGCAAACAAACTCTCGCTCCAAACCCAAAGTCAGGAACTTTAATCTTTATTTAAGAAATAAACAGCAAGTTAAAAAGTTCAACAGGATATGAACTTAATTGGTCACGTGTTCAAATCCTGTGAGGCCCTAACAGCTTCTAAAATTTGATCAATTACGAATGTATGAGAGATATTTTCCATTTCTAAAAATAACACAGCATTGAAAAATCTCAAAAGGATAATCATAAACATGCAATGCAAACCTTGTTGTGATGATAGAAATGCTGCAGCGAATTGTAATGAAACTATATAAGTTCTTAAAAGGAACGATGACAAGGCATAATAAATATAATAATGTGTAAAGATAAATAGAATACTAGTAGTTGGCTAAATGTGTCTGAGAAAACGAAAGAAAATGTTTAATTCTCTACGATCTTAGAAGTTGATACAAAACAATTTGATTTTTTCTTTTGTACTGTTGCTTTTACAAGATGAAATAACGTGCCATAGTAATTTGTCTAAACTTTTATAAAAAAAATACAAATGCGAATCCATAACCAATTATCTCTTCAGTGAACCTCAATGATATAAAAAACGAAAGAGTCACATTCAAAATAGAACTACTAAGTATATACTGGATTTTTTTTTTAAATTCCTGCATTTGTCATTTGCATAAGTTTGCAAATTTTATTTACCTGTATCGAGAAAAGAAACTTTGTCATTTCGTCTGCAGCCGATTTGGATGATTTGTTGTTTCAACATGCGCTTTTAATTCAATCACCCGTCGTATCTCTTGGAGAATGCAAACGTATGTTAAGATGTAAACCTTTGCGCTGCATTCCAAACTCAGAATGACCTTGGCCTGTTCCAAATGTACTGGACACACTTCCTGTTTTTTACAAAAGGAGAGTCATCTACCAGCTGGAAAACCTACGCAATTGTCAGTGACTTGTTTTATCTAATATACATGAGTAGTTTTGTTTTGACTTTTGCTATGGTTTTCCCCATAAATTAGATCAAATTAATGCTTTATCTTACAAAAAAAAGAGACTTTGAGATGAGATACGATCTATATATTTTTATTAAACGAATTATATCGTCTAGATTTTAAAAAAAATTCTTTCCTTGTTTCCTGTTTTTATTCTATAAAAATCATCTTAAATCATAAAAGAAAAAACTGATTAACTTTGAAAAGCAGGAATAATATCATATTTTTGTGTCAAGTTTAATGATGATGTTTACTCCAAAAAAAAAACAACATAATAAAAAAATGAAGAAATAAACACCACAAGATTATAAATGAAAATCTATAACACTCAAACGTTTGTTGGTCTGAACTACTTTTATTAACCTTATTTTGCAGAAAAGGTTATTGCGAGGTCACTGAACAAACATTTGAGACATGGTGTCTCTTATTGTTTTTAAACAATTTTTAGTTCAACATTTTTGCACTGGTTGCCATACAATTATCTAAAAGAATTAAAAAGGTAAAACCATCAGAAAGTATGTAAGATTATTTTCACTAACAAATAAATTGTATCTTTTATAATTATACTACTGCCTAAAAATGTTAAGTGAGAAACGAAATAAAAAATAGTCCGAATTTAATCTATTTTCGTGTAAGCATACCGGTAATTTCATGATATAGTAAAAAAAAATTACCAAATGTTATATTAATAGTAATTAATTTTCTTTTTGTACTCTTTTTTTACTCTTTTGTGTTTAAAACAAACTTTTCTCCTAACATGGATCTTTATAACAATAGGAATCTGACAACTCAAAGCCTGAGTTAATAACATCACTAAGTACATGTTTAGTTTTTTTGACAACTTTAATACTTGTACTTTAATACATATACGTTGACGAGGGACAGTTTCAAGTTAACGTATCGTAGGCAATTGTAAGTCCGGATATCTTTATGCAAGGCAATACGGATACTGTTTGGGGTATACGCTCGTAAAACCAACAACCTTTCAAGGAGCAGAGACTTGCAGAAACAACAACGAGCAATTGATCAATGGTCAATTCATCGGAACAAAATATGTATGTTAGTGGACTAGCTGGTAAGTAAAATAAACATGTGCGAGGTGCCCTTGCGTACCCTGTGTTTATACTTACCGCCCTTATTGTTTAACTATATATTGATCTCAGTTAAAGGAGATTAAACATGAATTTCGATACATTAATAGAAGTTTTTGTCGAATTTTGAAACATACATTATTAGGCAGGGTAGTGATTAATTGTTTATCATTCGATAAATCATCTTGGTTTTAAAAAAGATTAATGAAATAATTTGAAATGAATATTAAACATCAGTTGCGAGATGTTTAATTACTGTTATTTAATGTTGATGATAAACATGTTTGAGAGTCCCATATACTAATATGACAAACAAATTCAATGCAAGCTAAGATTATCTCTTCAGAAATACAGGTTTTGTTTTTAAATCTTTATAATCATTCCTATGACAATTTGAAATTTTCAGATACATTGCTATCATATAAGATACTTTTACATAGGCCACAGTAGGCACATTTAGTCATACATTTAAAATGCATCAATATAATTGATTAATACACGATGATAAAAGAATTGTTTTGAATCTCTAAAACTTCCTTCATCAAATGGAAGCATAATGATAAATAAAGAGACATTTGTGTCGGGCATTTAAAGATTCCTGTTTGGTAAAATAAAGTCGTTTGATCTTATTTCATCAGTTTCAAAATTTTATTTTGTTTTCAGATACCGTTATTAAAGAGACGAGAACCAGTCAGATGATGATAAATGGGAGGTTTTTCAGTGGGAAGTAGGTCTCAATTTTTGGAGACCGATCAAGATTACTAAACCACAACTTTATAAACAGAACGTTTGAAGTGGATAGTTATAACTCCTCATACCTTACTGAATATGAATGGTGCTTTCAGAAAGGCACTGCTTATGAGGGTACCATACTTTGTCGGACTTTCTATAAATGTTTCATGTATGCATGTATCCGGATGTTATTCTTTTTACGAACTAGGAACTTTCTGGTGTAACTCCGGCTAGACGATTTAGCTACAGAAATGGAATCAATTTATCGTGTGTACATATGCATGCATAAGTACCTATATTGTTAATATCAAGAGAACAGTCAGAAAATAATTAACATGAAAATATAAAAAGAAACTAGAACTTTATGTTGGTACAGCAAATTCTATACCATTTCATGTTTAAGGTACCGTTAGAGGCCAATCTTCAAAATCGTTTAAATGTTGTTTTTTATTTAGTGCTGATCCATTAATACAATCTGCAATTTATGATTTTTCTAGGAATAATTTCAAACAAAATCACTATTATACGGTAATGGATATTGAAAGCCTGTCACACGATATGTACATCATCGAATACCATGGAACGCTATGGATAAATAATGCCTTTGTGTAACCCAAGATATTAATCTAAATATACTTAAAAGGTGCATTCGGCATGAAGATGTAAGATAGTTTTTTTTTACAAGTCTCAAAAATAAGTAATGTTTCTTTTTTTGATATTAACGGTTTGTCTGCTGATTTTTTGAACTTAAAAAAAGACTTTTAAAATGATTTTAAAGCTTTTATTATGAAAGTAAAATTAACATGAATACATTTTTGTTGACGTTTGACGGTACATTAAACTAAGTGCTTGTCAAATAAATCGAACCCAATTTCTGATTCCAAGTATTTGCTGCAGCCTAGCATGATGTATAAATTAATGGATGTGTATAGTAACCGCATTAACTTTGTACTATTACAAATGTAGGAAATGTCAACATTTAAAATTTTCCTATTGAAATTGGATAATAGAATTGACGTTTTTGTGCTGTATAAAGTCTTTTTACAATATTATTTTTTCCCCCAAATACTGTTAACTTAATTCATTCCACTGAATATGTAATATTTCATTTCAACATTTAAAATTTTCGTTTTGAGATTAGGTAATAAGATTGACGGTTTCCTGTTGAATCATGTCTTTATACAGCATTATTATTTTCAAATATTGTTAACTTAATTCATTGCAGTGATTACGTTATGTTTCGTTTCAGTTTACCACTGATGTAATGTTGATATTTTATTCGGTATTGTTGGATATATTTGTTAAAATCAACACATAACTTTTTTTCACAGAGAACTAAAAGATAAAAGTCGCTTTAATGTGAAATAGAGTGTTTATTTTTGTAACGAGTTTTTTGCAACAAAACACTAAAGTTATAATAGGTAATTAAAAAATCATATTTCAAAACAAATTCAATGCATTACCAATTCTATGTCTGAAATGGTTGATTAAAAAAGACACAAGAAAAAGAAATATGTTTGCTAGGAAGTGCAAAATAGTGAAAGCGTTATCAATTTTTAAAACTTCAAAGAGTGTTATCTATCAAAATGTAAATGTTTTTGTAGGTGAGCTAATAATTTCCAATTTCTTTGATCAGTTTGTTTGTTTTTGATTCTTCCTTGCGAAGACCACGATATTCCCTCTGGAAAATACAGGTAACGAAGCTGTTTAGCATTGCAAGAAATGAAGATACGGTTGCCATGTTCCAATACCAAACGTTTGCATTCAGCTTCACAGCATATATCAATATTCCAACTGATAAGAAAGTACCTATGAAAAAAAAAATCGTAAGTATTAGTTTCATATCTAAAAGACACACTTACATGTATTATCAGGGAGTTCGTTTTAGATTACAGGTGTCGTTTTAACGACCTTTTCTTTTTACATGACAAAGAGCGTTAAAGAACTGAACTGAAAAACTGAATTTTATTTATTTTACAACGATTGATATACATATTCTACAATTATATATTATATTTCGTTGTCGCGGATGTAAGTGCAAAGGGGGGGGGGGGGGGGCATTGGTGTGGAAATACCAATCTCGGAGTACCCGGAGTGTCCAAGCGGGCGACCGCCATACCCTATCACATACAACAACCGTCGATCAACGCAATCGGACTCGGGTTGCAGCGGTGATAAACAAGATAATTGTCCACTGTGCCACTCAGACACCCTTATTATATATTCTAATATAATATACTGGTTCATAATATTGCATTAAAAGTTGATTTCGACTTTTTGTCAATTTGTTATTAATACCCCGATATCGCATCGTGCATTTATCTGACGTTGAAATACATTGCGATGTCATCTTTTTATGGTTATGCCATGGCGTCATAGTCTCATTTGCAAATAGTCAGCGCAATTTGTCGAAGATAGGACTTCGAGGCCTAAAATATGAAAATTTGGTTCAAGATAAACAAATCATATGTTAAATGTCTTGAAAAAAACCCGATAGTTTGGCTTGGGTTGAAAATGTAAAGAGGGCTCGGCAAATCTAATCCTCTGCCAAGTTTTCCTACACTCGATCAATCGCACACCTATAGCTAATATTTGAAGACAGTGACCTTGTAATATATATTGGGTCAAATTAATTGTCAATTTAAAAAAAAAAAAAAAACAATGCTTAGAAATTTTTAAAATTTCAAACATCTGGAAACCCCACCAACTATTTTGTAAGCTCAGCAGTTACATGTACAATAGCGTTTTATGTATTCTTCTTATTGTAACATATCAATTAAAAATCAAGCAGATCGTTTCCTCTCTAGAGAGACGAAGAAAGTCATAATGAGCTCTGTAGCTTAAAATACTTTGCTATTCATTACGTTGTGAACAAAATCTATAAAGGTAGGATACTCAGACACAAGCCATTACTTTTTGAATAAGAAGATGTCGATGCTAATGATTTGTCAATGCATAGAAGAAAATAGGTACGATATTAGCTGTGATAGATCTAGCCCACGCGTCTGTTTGTGCATACTAACTTTATCAGCTAGATTAAAATGTAGACGACATTGAGTGCTAATTCAGTGTCAGTTGGTACATGGTTTTGGAAAAGTGAGTTTCTGAGATATTCTCATAAAACTCTACCCGCTAATTAGTTCTTCAAATGGCTTTCTCTTTTTTATGAAATAGCAAATATTCAAGGTAATCCCAAGAAATGCCTTATGATTTCATTGATTGATGAATATTTTGCTGATATAAATAGTAACCAATACAGGAACAGTGACCTTATTTATATACTTTCCATTCAAATCGGGAAAACAAGTACATACACTACTGGTACAAAACATTAGTAAACTTATCCTCATCAAAGATATTATGTCTTATGCACATTATTGGCTTTAACATTTTGTTTGGTTAAGGTTTAGAAATGTTTGTCATTAATGTTTTCAGATTGAAATTTGAGATTTGTTTTGAATTGAAGCTCTAAAGATTATTGCTATGTTAATATGTTTTCCTACGTTTTTTTGTTTTTTTTATATTCTCGGTATTTTTCTTCTTATAAAATTAAAATATCTATAAATATGGTTTACGTAAATAAGAATCATGATATTTTTCTTCTCTAAGGTAATTTTCATGTTGCGAATTCATTAATCAAATGAGTGTTCTTCCTTTCCACAACAGGATAGGGTCCAATTGGACAGAGGAAATGATTCACAAATCAATATCAATACCAGAAAACAAAAAAAAATATATAATTCATCAGAGAGAACTTCGGCCTATATGAACTATTTTAGATATGAATACATTTTCATGACAAATGTGTCTAACACACTTCAGAAATAAATATCAACTTACAAGATGTAAAGTGTAGAAGTACAATCACGTGGTAGCAGTTGATTTTACATCGACCTCTACATATAATAGCTAGGGCAAAACAAGAACCTTTCAGCAAACAAAGAAACGCTTCCACTACAAAGGCAAGACAGAACAGGGCAAACGTTCCTTTAAGCGAACATGCTGTAATAAAAATTATATATATTTTCATATGAAGGACAAACAAGTAGGTAATGATAATAAAAACTACATAAGAAACAATAAATTAACCGTAGGTGACTATTTAAATATTTCGATTTTCATATATTTTAAAGCTTTCTGTTTAATTATATTTGTCAAAGTAATTAAAAACAATTAATCACATTTGAGAAAAAAATCAATGTAATTGTAATTGCAAAAGATAGACTAAATTATAATTTTGTTTGAAAGTATTCAATTACATTTCAAGGTAACTGACCCTAATCCTGAACTGCATAAATAAAAAAAGTCTCTCTTACATGTTTCCAGGTCGTTAAATATCGTTGGATTGTCAATATAGACGTTAATAATTATAGGAGCAGCTGTTCCTAGTGTAGCTACTGATAAGATAATTCCAAAAATCTCTCGAAAGTAGAAAAATCCGGTTTTCTTCCCCATTGTAGTGTGTTAACAAGGGCATGTGTAGTTGTTTTAATGTAGATGTTTAAGGAAACCATATCTCCGGAAATGTCCATTGCTACAAGCAGGATGCAAATTTTAAGTTGGGTGTAAAGTTTTAAACAAACAGGTTTATTCTTTAAGGAAACGTTTCCTTCATTTTATGTTAGAAAGTTTAATTGAAATTGTATTTAACTCACTTAACTATAAATTTGTCTGTCAGTAATTTTTTGTGGGTGCACAAAGCAATTTGCAGGCCTTTATTGAAGCAAAATTACATCACCTAAAATAAGAAATAGTAAATTTTGATTTTTATTTTATTTATAAATGTTGTCGCTCATCGCAATAAAATTGCATACTTAAAGAATAAAGTCATAAAGCCTTTCTTTAAAGGGACATGCTCACGATATTGGTTAAAAATTATTTTTCAGATTTTAATTTTAACAATGCTTCAGAAAGGCATTTTTAATAGGCAACCGACCTTTGAGTGTCATTAGTTGAGTTATAAGCGAGTAACAGAGCTCGAAATTCTTCGCTATGTAAACAAAGCGTTTGTTTACATTTTGAACGTTGAAGTGAAAAAATCAATATTAAACCTAAAACGAATGTGTTAAACATTAGGAGTGTTTATCTAGTCTTTAAATAAATAAAAAGATAGAGAAATAGGCTGGGAAAGATTTTTTACTGGTATATTGAACCTTTGTAAACAAAAACAGGGCACGAGCCTTGTTAACATGACAAAGAGTTGTAAGCTCTTCTTGCTTATAACTCTACGAATGACTCTCAAATTTTATTTTATTATTGGAAATGCATTTCTAAAGCATTATAAATAATAAAAACATAAAAATATAATTTGATCAAAATCGTGACCATGCCTTTTTAAGCTATTTCCAACAAGATGACAATGCACAGTCCCACTTAAGCCAAATGTTATTATATTTATGTCGCAATGCATAAAGTTTGAATAAACCAGATTCCAGAGACCACAGATTTGTTTATCAAATTCCTGGTTTACTTTCCAAAATATCTACTGTGGTTTCATTAATTTTCAAGGGTATCAATTTTCGTGGATAAAGTGAAAATCACAGTTTCAAGGATTAAATTCGTGGCCAATGACCATATCAATAGAAAATGTTAATAGAGATCACACTTCAATGGACATTAAATTTCGTGGATCAACTTAACTTGATGAAACCACAGTATATAGATATATCAAAATGCAAAATTGATTCATTCTGGCCTTATTGATAAATGCAACTCGTTGTATGAGGTCAGGTGTTAATGGTCATTGAAGGAATCAAAAGTAATAAAAAGAGAAGTCATAAAAATTGTTTTAGTAAGCTAGGACTCGCTCGTTAAGTCAGAATAAACACTCTTATGCATATAACCATTGTTTGGTGTGCATAACCAAGATATAAAAACACTTTCACATCTTTATTTGTTACAGTAACACTGCAGTTAACTGATTAACTTTTGACTTGGTACAATGCTTATTTAACAAGGTATCTTTTTTTTAATATATCAGGTTACTCTCAGGAATCATTATAGGTACAATCCCTAAGGGACATAGTTTATTACCAACTGGCTGTTTTAAGTTAACACATTTATCGATTTACAGTGTTAATAATTAATATTTTGTCGGGTGAAATTCCTTAAATTATAAGAAGACAAAGCCAGTTCAGCCTATATTGTAGGACATGTTAAATGAAAGCATGGAGTTTCAGAAGCTAAGTGATATCGTCTTTTCGGCCATTATTTTCTGCTCAATGTTCGTTAGAAAAAGTATCTCAGTCTGGTCGTTGTTCCGTTTAGAGACAAATTTAAATAACCTACTGTTCAACCACGGTCTTTTGGTTCAGCTAAATGGCAGTTCTGTTTCAGAATGCTCACTGAAATGTTTGATGATGGACAATTGTGTCTCGTTCCAAATTCAGGACGACCTTGAACTCTGTCGGCTGTACTGGACACACTTCCTGCTATCTTCAACAGGAACGCCATCTAATGGTTGGAAAACGTACTCTTCTGTTGGTTAGTTGCAGACAATTTGTGACATTTCTGTTTATTTAAAGCTTTTGGAACATTTAAAAGACATATAACAAAAACGTCATCTAAAAAAATATTTAAATTACAAATTGATTCTAAAGTTATCTTAAAATTAGTTTATTTTGGACAAATATATTTGAGTTTTGTATAATTATACGATATTAAACTAACGTTAAAAAGTCAATAATTTAATAAGTTATTGATCAACTGCAGATTATAATTATACAAAGTGTTTTGGAATATTCTTTAAATATTAAGTAGTGATCTTATACAGGTTATTATCTTAGTCAGGCGTGATCAAGTTTATCATAAAGGCTTTTAGACTTTATTGGATTTTAACACGATTCGACCTTATTCGATCACCTTATAATATCAAAAGAATTCATCCTCATTCAATTCCTTAAATATAACCATATTTACAATTCATTTTATCTATCTTTGTAATCAGAACCCCGATGTTTTAATACCTTTCAACAACAATTAATGCATTAACATGTACCTGTAAAGTAAAAGTTAGTTGTTATCCTTACGAGCATGCACTTAAAAAAAAATTATCAACATAAATCTAATTATGGTTAAAATGATTCAGGTTCATGCAAGAAAGGACACCTATATGCCAGACAATATGGTTATTGTTTACATTATGTCGGTCAATTAACCGCTATTCAAGGGACAGATGTATGCCGAGACAACAGTGAGGAACTCATTAAAGTGGATTCACGGGAAGAGAGTGCCTTTGTTAGTGGATTAGCATGTAAGTAGAAAGAATACTGCATATCCGGTTATTTTTGCGGTTATCTCTTTTCAAACCGCAAAAATTGAATACAATGAAATTATATCGTGTGTCATCTTCTATACGAAACTTTTTTAATTGCAAAAAATGACTGACGTATATTAATCAAAGTACTGAAGTACTGAAAGCTGGGCTCTTTTGGTGTGTCTTTATGCATATTGTGTAGTAAATACAGAAAATCTCTCTCTCTCTCTCTCTCTCATGCTTTTAATGTCGGCAAAGCATCAGAGAGCGACCAAATGTTGTAAGCGGCTATAAACAAAAAATATGTCTGTCTAGTAGAAGTTAAAAAGTTCAACAGTTGCTGCCTTGAATTTTGCAACAAGCATTATATATTCAATCCCCATTTCTTCATCGCGCAGCAAAGTAGTTCATGGAAATTCATGCGCATTGTATGTGTCCAAAATGCATAGTAATATTTTAAAAATACGTTATTAATAAGAAAACTAAAAAAGATAGACAATTCATTCGAAATTTAAAAAAAAGAAACAAAATGCCAACACTTTTGACAAAACGTGGCTCTTTGTGTAACTATTTGGTATAGCGGAAGCTTTACCTTGACGCTGTTTGGTTTTTTGTTTACTTGTGGTATTTAAAGTAACATTGGCGATTTGCCTGCCTATAGCCAGGCTAAACATGATACAGATTTTCCCCATTTTTTGCAAACTTTGTGATCCGCGAAAAAGGTAAAATGATATAATGTTCTTTGTAATTTAAACTTACTTTGAATTATTAATACGTGTTTAACATACGGAAATGTCAACACATATGTCCTAATGCATTGAACATTTAACATGATTAAATGTTACACATAACTACAATGTAATTAACAACTTAGGGCTACTCTCATTAAAATTGTGGTATTCAATTCTTGATGTAACTTAATCGGACACTGCAATTGCAAAAAGAACCGAAAAACGGTGTTTTTCCTGTGGTAAAAAACATCTACTAAAGTAATTCAATGACCCATAAGAATTAATTTTTATTTACTTATGAATAGAGATAATACATATGCTCATTTATATCATAGTAAAACAAAGACAATATCAAAATTTTTAACTGAGTGTTATTATCAGTTTGCAGGTATTGACATATTTAACCATATGAATAAAACATTTATAACGAATATACATTTTTCACAAGAATATTTTGACATTTTATTGCTCATCAAATTTTTATATATTCTTCCCTTAATTAAAACACTCAGATTTTGTTTTCTTTAGATTCATTTGTGAACAATACGGAAGGCCAAGGAAGCAATAAACTGATTATCGATGGAGTATTTTCTAATGAAGCTTGGGTCTCGTTATTTGGAGATCGATCCAGTTTAATATACACAAATTTCTTCAAAGACGAGGCGCTCGGTTCCGAAAATGACAGGGTCAACATCCGTCCGAGTAGCTCCACCCACATAGCTGAATATGATTGGACCTCTCAACCGGGATTGCACAATACGCGGACCATTCTATGTAGGTATTATCCGAAAAAATGTCAAATAGGCAAACCTCAAAAGAAAACAGTTGCAATTGAGTACCAATGTTCATGAACACCGTTTTCTGTGTTGAGCAAATGATTTGAATATTTTATTTAAAACGCTTACAGAGTAATTGAACTTACAGAATACAAACTGACGCTAATAACAAGTTTCTATACATTATGTAATAATGTTTATTTAAGTAATTGGTGTTTTAATTCCACCAATAACAACGAAGACGTCAATTATACTGAAGTTATTATTACAATGGAATTAATTAAACGCTGAAAATACAGAAAAATGATAGGCTTTAGTTGCACAATGTACATGTTATAAACTTTAAATGTGTTTGACTTCATGTACATAGATATATTTTTATTTATCAATGAACAATTTTGGCAAGTTTATGTAGCTAAAAGTTCAAACAACGAATTTTAAATTGACTCTGAAAATGCTTAAAATAGGCTACGGTTTCATTTTTTGAAAATGCTGTATTTACAATTTTGCGAGATGAAACAAATCAAATAACGCACTGATGGATAGCTAACGATATTTTAAATGCCTTTATTCTTCATATTTCTTTGAAAGCAATGCATTTCCATTGTATGTCTCTAATTTTTACGCCGTTTCATAATTAGAAAAGAAAATTGCATCATTATGTATTACCAAATCAATACTTGGAGATTATTTAAAGTTCTTTGAACATTTTAAAAAAAAGTCGCCTCATCTATTTTAGTAATATTATTACTCTTTCAAGAAAAATCATACATAACATCTTTGGGAATATTCATGTTATTTTAGATATGGATGATTGAAAACAAAGACATTTGGTCAATAAAAGAGTCGGGTTTTATAATAGTGACAATTGTTGTCTTATGGTTATTCTTTTTTTATAAATAGAAATATATTGGTAACAATGGCAAAATATGATCATAAGAGATGATTTAAAAAGTAGATATATATTGCAAAATATATAGAATGATTTTTTTCTTTGAAGGTAGTTTCGAGTGATTGATGTCTTATTTTAAATTGTTATCAATCATTTCCTTCTTTTGGTATTCAAAACTTCATGTTGTATTGGCTAATTACTATTTTTCTGCATTTTGTTTCTCAGAGGTCTAATATATAAAATAGTATGAGTTCTTTACATTGAAATAAAAAAATTAAGGCATATACAAGGGATTGGGCTCTGAGTTAACTCTTTCTAAAATACGTTAGTGGCAACGAACTAGGGCCCTGACTAAACTCTAAACTTTCTAAAATGTATTGAATTTAAACATCTCACATTTTGAAGAGTAAGTGTTCATTCAAATTACATTCTGACAAGATCTAGTTACACCATATAGTTCCTTAAACAAATCAATAAAGTTTATCAAGTAAAGAAATCAAATAACAGAATGAATAGAATTGCCACCATAACTCTTCCAAAACTACGATTTTTCATTTTTGACATTGCTTCAATATTCTTTTTGTCCTCTGATTGTATTAAAATAAATTTGTACGTATTTAAACTTTTGTTTGTCATCCTTTTAACAGTGCAGTTTGAAAACAAGTATCGAGACGGGATTGACTATCGTTAAAACATTGTAGGAAGACTCCATCTTGTCGACAGTCAATCGGATTGTCTTAGAAACTTAAAATCCTTCAGTGACAGTAAATTGAGACATATGTGTCTACATAAACAATGCACCCCAAAAGCGTTTAAAATATAAAACGAATTCTTTTCTTTATAATGCTTTTGTTTTCTGTTTGCTCTTTAAAGCCAATGATATGTTCTCTTTTCCTGTCTGCTTTCACATTAAGAGGCGCGAAAGGCGTGACCAATTTAGAATGCATTGATTTCTTTCAAGGTAGAAAGTAGAAATATATAAAAAATAAAACCTTTTTCGATTGAAAAGCAAACATGTAGGCAATTTTTCTTTACTAAATAATAGTTCAATCATATCTAAAAACTCTAGGTATATCTGATGGACAATGTATTGATCAATCAACCTTCTGAACCCAAGAATCTGTAAAATTGGTGCCAGTCGAAAGATTTAACAAACAGATACTTTTTTATTTGTACTTGTATATTTGAATTTCTATGAGAATGTTTTTATAAGATAAATATCAAATGGATAATTATTGTACAAATTGCGAGTTAAAAGAATAAATATTAAGATGTTTTCCTTCTCTCATTTTTATCTTCTTCATTATCTGTTACAGCCTTTGTAGCATTTTTGCTACAATAAGTATATAATGTATGATAAAGAAAAGAAATATAAATTTACTCACTGCCTTGCCACTAAGGTTCTTCAATTAATCAAACAAAGTTACACACCCAGAAATCTATTTCATTTGAAATATATTGACAAGACAATAAGACATAGATTTACATAAAAAAGATTGTTAGCACCGATTACAGTCAAGGGTACGGAAGACTGACAATTTTTAGACTTCAAACAAAATTTTAGACATTTATTAATACTTATTAATCAAAAATTGAATTCTACTTGTTAAAAGTACAATAAGACCGGAAAACAATTTTAAATTTCATTTTCTTTGTAGATATTGCATAACTAATATGCGAAGTGAAATGAACAAATGTTTAATTATTTCTAAGACTACATCATGAATGTGGGGCACGACTTGCGAAATATTTAACAGCATATGTTCTGCTTTTTCATTAAAGGGGCGTGGTCACGATTTCGGTCAAATTCTATTTTTCTCTTTTTGGGGTTGATTTTAGTCATCTCTCCTATGCAGTTACTCTGGCAAACCGAAAGTGAAACAGTGTTTGGACTTAAGCACAAATCACCACCGCTGACAAGACTTAGTTCTTGAAAATAATGGAAAAACTTCAAAGTAATGTATGCTGAAGTATTGTTTTTCAAGGGAACTTATCAATAAACACTTTGAAAATAGTCAGATTTTATATAATACGAACAACAAAGATAACTTTATAGTGTCATATATTCCTACGCCAGAGTTTAATTATAGCCTCGTTCAACCAAACGCTCGGCTGTCTCCGTAAATCTCCGACAAGCAGAGAGGCTCTCTTGCTTGTAGGAGATTAATAGAGACAGCAGAGCGTCTGGTTGAACGAGACTATAGTTCGAAATCAATAGTGCTTGGATCCATAATTTTTTTTAGAATTGCTTCGATTACTTTTACATAGTTTGAAATCTCTCATTAAATATTACACAACATGATTCATATGGGGTTTCTCGAAATTCTCGTCGGAAAAGTCTAAATTTCATATGATAAAAAAGTGCGTAATTCAAATACAGACTAGAATGAATCTAATTGCCATGCAAGATAAGTTGATTTTGAAAGTAAATGATAATCGATAAAATCAACTCCTGTCAGTACTTCAGTACTTTGATTAGTATTAACTATACTTAAGGAATGCTGTTTCAATGATATAATGAAATTCGATAGTCATTTGTAGAGTTATAAGCAAGATAAAGAGCACACAATTCTTTGTTTTGTAAACAAGGCTCGTGCCCTACTTTCGTTTACCAATAACAAATCTTTTTCTAGCTGATTTTTCTATCTTTTTATTCATTTTATTAAGCAAAAATAAACAGTTCCTAACCTTTAACACATTAATTTAATGTCTTAAACGGGAATGTTTACTTCAACATTCAAAATGTAAATAAACGCTTTGTTTACTAAAACAAAGAATTCCAAACTCTTTAACTCGCTTAAAACTTAACAAATTGCATTCAATTCACGGTTGCCTATTAAATGCTTTACTGAAGCATTTCAAACATTAAAATTAGGAAACAAATTTTTTACCAAAATCGTAACCCTGCCCCTTTAAGCTTGAAAACTATGTTTCATATTTTAATCACAGAACACTCGTAACGTTTTGCTTTTAAAAATAAGCGATTTAATAGGTTAACCGCACGATAGAACAACACACACGTGCTATCCGATAAGATTGATGCACGATAAAAAAGGAATATGAGTAGTACTTGTTTATGTACAATACTGTTTTGGTTCAATATATATTTTACAACAGTTATTGTCGAGATCAAAGAGATGCCGAAGCCATTGTTTTCTAATACACCACGGCCGTTATCAGTAAACTTTAAGATCAGAAATCTCCTAAAATCTTGCACTGATCATTCAAGAATAATTTGTAAAAGAAAAAAAAATTAAAACATTGCCAATTTCATTTCTCATTTCCAATAAAAACGATACCATTGTATATTGCTTTAAACGGCAGTTAGATGAACCTCGCTAGCACCTTTGAACTATGTGTTCTTACTTAAAAATGAAAAATTCAAATTGAAAAATACAATGTAATGAGTAAGGCTATCGATTTATTTAATCCTATCATTTAATTGTAGCAAAGTCATGTCAGGGTCACTACATGTATCTTGTACCTTAATACAATAAATTAATATATTTATGCTAAATGTCACTCTTTCTGTTTGTAAAAAAGTACAACCAATTCCATATATATGAATAATTAAAAATGGCATTGGCTGTACTAAATTCCCATTCATTTATTTTCTTGAATTTAGCTTCAATGGATTATTGTCCTATCACAAAAATATCCATATTTACATATGATAATGGTTCTACAATGGAGCATACATTAACAGAATGCCATCATATTGTATTTATGAAATACCGGTACTTCAAAAAGGTTAAAAGTTTGTAAATTATTCAAATAATCACATTTTATCAACACCATATTCATTAACTTTAAATTTTATGTTTGTGATAGTTATATAATATAACATAACTTAACCTAATTTTAATTCATGTTCAAGATGGCCAAATATTCCTGAATGGAATGAAACCTAACAGTGACATTATGTATATTAAGGCAAGCCCTCGAAAACAAACCAATAAGTCTTCGAGGTCTTATCAATTTTCGTGCAGTGTGTAAATTCCCATTGACCCCTTCTGGACACTCGTCACGGTAAGTACTTGTATATATATAGCCTCACGGCGGACAGGGCATCACCTCTCCGGTCGGATTCTATTAGTAAGGTAAGCTAGTCAAGGCACTAAGGAGGATATAACAGTGTCCCTATTTGTAAAAAAAACCCACCTTTTTTTTTTATAATTTTTAAAAACACTTATAAAAAGTTGTTGAAAGAATTTTGTGTATGTTAATTTTCAAGTGACCACACATCTACTTTCTGTTTATTTGAATCTGTTATAAGAGGATATTTAGTAGTTTGAATAAGCTTACATAATAATCTGTTAACAAAAATGAATTTTAAAAATGAAACTAAGAACTAGTATCTACAGTTTTTTAAAAATAATTTTATTTAGCTGTGATATTGGAAAAAAAATAAAAATTACATGTCTTAAAAGCGTGTTTCTGACCAAAAAACAAACCAAAACAAAAACAACAAACAAAAAAACACTAACAAATTTTACAACATTGTTACCCAGTCTTTTACATGAAAAAAATGTAGCATTTGTAAAAAGATTATTTTTGAATATACAGACCCTGAAACGTGCTACTACACCAGTTGCACGGTTCGGTTCGTTACGCTTTATGAACGGTACGGTTCGCTTTGTGAACGGTACGGTTCGTTTTGTGAACGGTACGGTTCGCTTTGTGAACGGTACGGTACGATTTGTGAGCGGAACGGTTCGCTTCTTGCACGGTACGCTTTGCTAAAAATAGCTGCACGCTTTGTGAACGGTTTGCGCGCTTTATTAATGAGGTAGGCGTGGCCTGAACGCTTTGATTTTTCTCCATATAATTTTGTTTAGTTTTTGCCCGATCTACTTCAGCAAGGTGGTAATTATGACAAGAATTTTTCTTTTTTTATATGATATATTACAAAAGAATTTCAATCGATCTATTTAAAATCAGAACGTCCATCCGTTCCCCCGTTTTTGATACGTTGTGTGAACCAGTGTACTCAGTGACAACTGGGAAGCGGGGGTAATTTTAATTTTGATCAGTCTGTTATTATTAGTATTTAATTTAGATTAATGTAATCATTCAGATAGATTAAAAGAACTGTTTGACTTTAATCCGATATATTTTTGTTAATTCAGCGAGCTGTCGATAATTTTACAAAGCATCTTGAGTTTTTATTTCTATACATGTACTTGAGTTGAAGTCATTAAATACTTCTAATCCATTTAAAATTGCTATAACAAATTACCCCGACTTTATTCTGATATTTTTTTTTAGTTTAGTTTCCTTTATCGTTGTCTTGATTCTCGGCTAGTTTTTATTATTCATAATTCGTATGATCATTCTTTATTGCGTACTACTGTAGTACTATTGCCGATCGCCGATTGCCTTAGTGAATAGACGATGTAAAATTAATGGATAGATAAGAAATCTTGAAATCAACTGTTATATAGTTTTTTGAAACGAATTTTTATTCATTTAAATATTAATTCTATGATTTTCTGCACTTGTTTGTATACATAGATCATACCTACATCTAACCCGTCATCGCCTCTCTTATCTGAACTAAGATCGCGTGTATAGTCAAAATATGACTATTAGTTTTTGTTTTTTCGTTAAACTATACAGTCATGTTCACTTTTATTTATATAATGGCGATATTTATCATTCTGTTGAACAAGTGTCCACTCTTCACTGTATGCATGCGATTTAGCTGACGTTTTACAAATGCTGACTAACCTGTTTATATTTTATTTACCTTTTTACACACATACTTGTTGTAAACAGGACACGAAAAAATACCCGGTTTTCAACAAATGAATTCAATGTTAAAAGTTATAAATATATAAGAATTTATCTAGTAACAAAAATAATACGACAGCGAGGGAAAACGACTCTGATCGCCAGTACATGAATTATAATCATGAAATCGGAGAGAAATTATTGTTGAATAATTTAAGATAGGAACACTCTTTTCAATAGGGATATAAGAAAACATAAAACAAAAACGTTTCAGTCGATAATTTTCTTCTAGTCATATAGGAGGAGCCAAGTAGCACGCGGCGCGTGGCGTGATCTGTACTGTTACTGATTGACAGGCGAAGCACGTGGTGTCCTGAGATAAAATCCCGCTCAAATGACCAACTATAGAAACCTATAGCGAAATTTTAAATAATAAAGTTCAGTGATAAAATTTTAATTTAAGTATTATAATCTCTCTCTCTCTCTCTCTCTCTCTCTCTCTCTCTCTCTCTCTCTCTCTCTCTCTCTCTCTGAGGGTGTATGTAATTGTGTGCAAGCCATTTGGAATTATTAGATTTTTATTTGTATGAATTGAATTCATTTATTTTAGACTCATGGTTTTCAAAACGATTTCAACACAATGACTAAAAGTTTGTACAGCGGATGATGTACATATAGATTGATCTCGACGGTTATAATTTCGACGCTATTTCACATCACACATATAAGAGTGAAAATAAATTTTAAAAGAGCTGTGTTTGTGCTAACATGTACTTGTTATCTCATTCAACTATTTATGATTTAATTAATCATTTTTTTGGAGTACATAAATGTACCCGGTAAATGATATTTTTATCGCAAGTTAATATGTGAAAATCCCGCATGTATAGAGTCGCTGAATTGTTCCACGGATCCACGCGCCGATAGTCTTTCGTGTAGTTGTTTGTGTCCATTTCAACAGACGGTTCTTTTGTTTTTTAGAGATTAAGAAAAGCCATGAAACTAACAAAGTAGAAGTAAGATATATTCAGACTATACACACGACAGATTGTGATGAGTAACCTCACAGGTGCCCGTGGAAAGGTGTGAATACCAGCATCTCGTGTACACCTATTTAAGCGTCCAAATATACAGAGTTAGTTGTAAAATACAATAACTGCTAAAAACCAAAGAAAGACAATAACACCTGTTGTGTATAGAACCAAAGATCAGCTTCTGTACACGTGTTTCGCTGGAGTGATTTTTGTTCAAGTGAAATCACGACGCCATTACCAGCTATGCGGGAAATAAAGTTATTTTATGGAATGCGTGTACTTTTTTTCCGTTCAATGCTTGCATTTGATAAATCTTAGTATGTGTTATCTAATCCCGTATAGAAAATCTAGCAAAATATTGAACTTATCTGGTCAGCGATTATCTCCGTCCGTATTCATCGAAAGACATTAGGTCAATAAGCCATATATGGAAGTTGCACGCTTATTGCACGGTACGGTACGCTTTTTTTCCGTCTGGAGGCGGGTCTTGCATAAATTATCTTGCACGCTTTTTGCACCGTACGGTTCGCTTTGTGAACGGTACGGTTCGCTTTGTGAACGGTACGGTTCGTTATGTGAACGGTACGGTACGCTTTGTGAACGGTACGTTTCGTTTTGTGAACGGTACGGTTCGTTTCTTGCACGGAACGGTACGGTTCGTTTTAGAGGTGTAGTAGCACGTTTCAGGGTCTGTACAATGAATACACTGAAAAGAGAAATATCAGAATGAATATTGATGTGTGAAATACACATGATACGGTTTTAGATTTGGATACCAATGACAAAAAATAAGCAGTGATATAAAATACACCCCTCATTTCAAAAAAGAAAATCAGTGGATATATTCTTATAGTCGATGTCAAGAAAAAGAAATCCCGAACGAAAATAATAACTATAACGTTTCGTTTACTTCACTTCCTCTTCGAAAAACATCGTTTAATTTCGTTCACAATGTATATAAGCTTAAAAGATAGCACCACTATAGTACCATACCATATCGGGTCTTCCCGTTTATTTAATTGATTATACAATTTATAGAATCTTAATGTGAACAGTTTGTTAAAATTTGTCCGGCCAATGTTTAGCAATGCACCTTGTTTTTGATGCCTATTTCTGTATTTTTTGAAAATAAAAATGCATTAACGTTCCCGATAGCAAACGTTTGAAAAACAAATTATTGGAATAGAAAACAAATGAATTACATTATTATTTCCTCGAAAAATTCGTAAGAAATAATGTTTGGTAGTTTGTCCAAATATATTTTGTTTACTTATGCCATGCCTCCTGATTTCAGGATATCAAATGAAAGGGACTGTTTTTCTACATGTGGTATCATTCATTTTTGGGATCGAAAATGAATGTTTTAAATAGCGCACTTCAAATAAGAATGAAAATAGAAACGAACATTTTAAATATGTTTAACTTAACGGAATGTATCTTAAACACGCCATGATGTGAATTTGACGTCACAGAATTTCTTTTTACTTCAAATTAAAGTTTCTGTTTTTCTGTTTGTCGATTATCGTTATGCACGATGATTTGTTAAATTCATGAACAAACAGATAATCAGATCAAACACGAACCTTTCAAGAAATTAAAGGTAGGATCAGATGCCATTGAGGAATAATCATCCTCTGCTGACCGGGCACACCTGCCATTTGCCTTTTGTCGTTATCAAGATAAACGAAACAAATCCGTAGACAGTTAGATGATTAATTATGGTCTAACAATAAGTATATAATGATACATGTCTATTCAAACCTGCCAGTGCCAAAGATGAAAACAAATGTACTCATTTCATTTGTTTGCATAATTGCGCGAATATGACATCATATGTTAATATTTTTGACAATGATGACTAAGCACAATGCTTATGTTAGACATTTTCTATATGATATACTTTAAACGTATCATAATTGGCATGTATGGTATTGCATGAAGGAACATAGTTTTTTAATGTTCCTATTAACATACATATATGCACGCTTTTAGCGATGTACTTGATTTAGTGGAAGCTGTCCAAAACGCTTAATACAATACACAGCCAAATAAAATACATTTACACTAAATACACATGTTATAAATTTGGATAATGTGTTATAACGAAAAATTGATCATTAAAGAATTTAGTATTTTTTTCAATGGCTTGTAGAGTATGTTTTAAAAGAAGGTTCACCTTCGTGGTACAGATATATATCTTTGATACTTCTATTTAAGTGTTGCTGCTGAAATTTTTTAGAATATCAGAGTTTCGAATAATTTTTTTTTCTTTCCTTTAAAATATTATGGTTATTTATTGATCTTTTTCTTAACTTTTGTATTTTTAATCCCCCCACCAAACCTTAATAAGAATAAAAAAAAACCAGGGATTGTTTTAAAAGAAAATTATTTTTGTTTTGCATCTGCTGAAATATGAATTGCTTAATTTCTAAACATGTTTCTTGCAGTATTTCCTGTAGTGTAGAACCCTTGGGCTAAAATCCCCAACAAAAACATCCCAAGAACCGCCAATTCAACAAACACAAATGGGGAACATGCATTTTTTTAATTTTTGGGGTATAATACTTAAAACTGTAAACCACATCTGATGGTACATGTAATCTAGTACATGCAACATGAATAAGGAACATGAAATAAACATTGATAAGCCATGTAGGTAACTATGCACACCTAATTCAGAAAACCTGGATATCATAAAAGAATAACTACCAATCACAAAGATATTTCCATCTGCTAAACTTCTCACTAGATAAATAACCAAATAATAAGGTAACATGTGACATTGACACTCCCAAGACTTTATATTACGATTAATTATATCATGCAGAATGATAACGTTCATCATATCAGGAACTATATTCAGTACATGTTTGTGCATTTGCGATTAAAAGAATAAACAATTACATACTGGAAAAAAAATATTTCATTTAGTCTAATGATTTTTTTTTTAATCAAGGAATCATTCTGATATTAAATTTAAATATCATATCCATAAAAACCCAAACATTTTTTATAAACGATGCCAGTAGTTGTTGATATAAATATATGCATTTTGTCTTTAACGTCTTAAGAAATGCCAGACCATCATTTAAAAAAGATATTGTGAGCATAGCTCGCCAGCGGGAAGGACTGTATAATAACGGATATTAAACACCCAACCTCTTACCTCGGTAAAAATATATATAATTCCAAGAATGTCAATCTTTTTATGCGAATGAAACAATATACTACTTGTAGTTTTAATTCTCAGTCGAGTTTTAAGAGCCAGACGACACTAAACTGACGTGTACCCAGATGAAGTAACTTTAGTTGTAATGACTGAAAGTTGAATACCGTGGTTTCATTAGTATTTATGGGTATCAATTTTCGTTGATAAATTAAAAATCAGTTTGAAGGTTATTTAAATTCGTGGCCAATGATCCAATCAATTCAAAATGTTTGCAGAAATTGTAATTCAATGAACATTTCAATGTGTGCATCAACTTAACAACGAAATCCACGAAAATTGGTAATTAACGAAAATTGCTGAAAACATTGTAACCGAAATTTGCCGGGATTATGAAAATTCTTGCAATATCTTGCAAAAGCTATTGAATTATGATGTTTTGCAATTCGAAAACCACAGTAACCGAAATCTGCCGGAATTACCAAAATTCTTGCAATACCTTGCTAAAGCTAACGAATCATGATATTACGTTGAATGTAGGAAACGATTGTAACATGAACTTATTTGAATTGATGCTCACAGTTACATATAATAAATAACGAGACGATTCCGGTAATTTCTGCATTTTTCGGGTATTCGTGACCCTTGATTCTTAGGAGAGTCTTACCAGACACTACTATGAAATTTAAGTTCTAAAAGTGAACAGTAGTTATGTATAGTCACTTTTAAAAGGAAAAAAAAAAACTCTGCATTGAACATTTTGTTAAAGTATTTATTATTCACCGACATCATATCCGATATTAAACATGCAGTGCTGATATTTCAATTCGTAGCGTAAAAATTGTAAAAATGAATTCACTTAAAATGAATGCATATTTTTTTTCTCTTGTATTCATTTTCATATGCATTGCTAATTTCTTTATTCATTTTTAATATAAAAAGTATATACATATTGAAAAATATGTGCTTGCTTGTCCCAATGATCGCACCGTAAAGCATAATAACTTATTTGACAACAATCTTTTTATGTCTTCAGGAGCCATGAAGGTTCTGTGTGTTCTTCTCATCCCAGCTGTTCTCGCTGCTGGTACGTTTACTTAGTTACTTTTGAATTTGTATTTACCCTGTTTTAAATGATAGTCATTTGTCTTTCTACAAGACGAGCAGTTCAAACATAACCTACACGCTATGTTGAAAAATCCTTGACTTTTCACATCATGGGACAATACTAAATAAAAGTTGTTCTCACCGTCAGAAATTCAAGAAAAGAGGCTTAAGTTTAAAAAATTCATTTACAAATCGTATTTTCCAAATATATATGAATTTCTGATAGGTTTAAATGTAATGCAAAACAATTGAATTTTTGGAAATGTTTCATTTTAGTTCCCAGCAAAAGAGTTCTCTTTGACAGTAAGTAAATCTTTCTTACCCAAACATAATATTAGTTATAGATATAAATACATTTTTTGCAAAGAGAAAAAAGCATACAAAGTACAAACAATGATAAGATATTTATTAGTAATCGTAACGTTTCTAATATTACTCAGTTTTCGTTGATCGCATCTTTGATTTTAAAATCCCGATTGTAAAAAAGTTAAAAGTGTTACTATGCTATATATAAATAGTTTATTTTTTGTCTGATAACATGTGTTTCACAATAGAATGTTTACTTTGTTCTCTACATTTAGCATTTCTGATATGATAAAGGTAGTAGCATATGTGAATTTACTAAAATCCTTTTTTATATCTTGAACTATGCATTTTATAGTTCTATTCTTACTTTATTTTCCATACGCTTAGCATTTCTGAACAGTCAAGAGGCTACACACTTGATTGACCAGCTTGTGGAAAGCTTGGCAACTAATGATAACGAGGCTAAATGTGAGCAGGAATGTCACGTGTTGATTACAAACCAGGACTCCGTTTTCCAGCATCTGTGCCCCTTCATGTGCCATTCGTATGTTTTTAAAGTCAGATTTTAGAATAGTATCACTATGTATAGCGGAACTCCTTCAAAGCAAATTTTTGGAAAAAACTGTGTGGAATTAGTTTGCTAAATCTGTTCTATCCATATCCCTAGGCGAAGTTTTTTTTTTTTTTTTTTTTTTTTTTTTTTTTACAAATTTTTGTGATACGTTACAAAAAATTATAAAAAAAATTCCCATGGAAACTTAACAATTTTCCGAAATCAGAACATGTTTTTCTGTGCTCCTGTTGGCCCTTAGTGCTCTTAATGCGTATGGAGGCTGTGTGATTGACAAAATAGTGATCAGATCTATTCTAAATTTTTTAGAGATACTCCTTCAATCGTTAAATTATTAATTAATAAAGAGGTGTAAAATTTAGCTTTCAAATTGGATATTTATTATATCTATACACCAAGTTTTTCTTTTTAAAATATTTTACATGAATCGGCCACGATTTATCAACCACTTTTAATCTAAAGGAAACAAGAACATTTTGGAAGCATTATTTTAGTTTTCTTTAAAATTCGCTCCAAGTGATAGAAACATTTTGTTTTGATTTCTGTGTACACCAATTTGAACATTTTCTTCATCAGAGCTATGCAGGCCCTTGGCAATCTCCATAGTCCTAACACGGATCCTACAGCCGGCAAGCGCATGTTGCTCGACTGTAAGTTTGTACAGAAGGCTATCGTAAAACATTTATTTTCTGATAAATTAGAAAAGTTCTGTATCAATGTCTTGAAAATTAAATGTATTTTATGAGCAAAAAAAGTAAATTTTTAAAATGTATTTGTAAAGTTTCATGTAATTGTGTTATTACTAAGCGGGTAATAAGCTCAAAAGTTGTACTATAAAAACATTATGATGTTTTAAGGCATGGAAATATTTTACTACCTTAATACAAAATAATGAATGATATGAACAGGAACATACGTTTGAACTGTTTCTTTAATATAAAGTTTTGTTATAATTTAATGTTAAGTTTCTTTATCACTAGCTTTCCTGAACACACAGGAAACTTCCAAAATCATTGATCAACTTGTAACTACACTGAGTTCCGATACAACAGAGGTTGCATGCGAGAAAGAATGCCACATTCTGATCACCGATTCTACTTCTGTATTCCAGCACATGTGCCCATTCCTCTGTCACTCGTGAGTGTATTGTTTTTCACTTCAATTATGAAAGAAAAACAAGTGGTTATGAATATAGTGGCGATTTCTTAAATAAGGACATTGTTTAAAAGAACGCGTTCGATTGTATTTTTTATTATATTACTTTTTATTAAAATCTTTATTAACATAATTAATATATTATTGTTGATTTGACCTTATCATTTAATTTCATAGCCTAGTGTTAATTGTACGTGTGCTAGCATGGAATTTAAAAAAATATAAAAATACAAGTTTTGAATAGGACTAATTGGACATGATCATGTTTAAATATTATTCATTTATTATCTTAAAGTATCGCTTTGAATGAAGGTTTCAGAAAAGTAATACATTTATCTAAAACATTACATATTTAAAAAAAAACTTTCCTTGTTGATAAAGTCCACTTACAAAAAACCCTTTATTACACACAGAGCCCCTCACAAATAACCTTTAATTACACACAGAGCCCTTTATTACAAATAGCCCTTTATTACAAACAGAGCCCCAACAGATAACATTTTAATTACACACAAATAACCCTTTTATTACTCACAGAGCCCCTTTACAAATAACCCTTTATACACATATATCTCCTTACAAAATACCCTTTTATTACTCACAAAAGCCCCTTATGAATAACCGTTTATTACACACAGAGCCAGTTACAAATAACACTTTATGACCCACAGAGCCACTTACAAATAACTCTTTTTTAACCACAAAGCCACTTACAAATAACTCTTTTTTAACCACAGAGCCACTTACAAATAACCCTTTAATACCCACAGAGCCCCTTACAATTAACTCTATTACACACATAACCCTTTACAAATAACCATTTATTGCACACAAAACCCCTTACGAATAACCCTTTATTACCCACAGAGCCCAGGCTATCGTCGGAAACCTCCACCATTCTTCGGCTCCCGCCTCACCAGCAAAACGTCTCGTTCTTGGAAGTAAGTTATGTTATCTTAAGACAAGGGTATAAACATTCTTTAAACTTCTTCCGTTTACAAATATTTACTTGTATTCCTTAAAGGGAAACGTGGTTTTTTTTAATTTCCATTCAAAGATCGCCAAAATGTTACTGGTACAGTAGCATTTAGTTTGTTTGTTGACGTTTGTTTTCTATTTCTAGACTTCATCAACACACAGGAGACATCAAACATCATTGACCAGCTTGTTGCCACTCTGAGTTCCGATTCATCAGAGGTTGCCTGTGAGAAAGAGTGCCACATTCTGATCACCGACTCTACCTCTGTCTTTCAGCACATGTGCCCATTCCTTTGTCACTCGTAAGAAAAAAGTTTGAAAATATTCGAGTCACAGAAACACAAGTAATCTCAATTCATCTATATTTGATTCCCGTTTCGATGTTTCAGGGCCCAGGCCATCATTGGGAATCTTCACCACACAACCGCTGCCCCTGTCCAGAAAAAGCGATTTTTGGTTGATAGTACGTATTTTTTCATCTTTTGTTTAGACTCTTTCTCAATACACTCAATATCTCTTTGATGTTGTAAAGTATGAAATTTGACTCTTTATAACACTTAGAATTTGTTTGTCGAAAAATACTTTATTATGAGAAAAGTACATATTCATTCTTAAGATGTGGGGTGGTTTACAAACTAGCCATCAGATTTGACATGTGACATTTATGACCACCCACTAGCATTTTGTAAAGAAAAATAAGAATATTTAAGTTTTAAAATTTAAATTTTTGACGAAGAAAAGCTTTGAATAGAGATATAGATATCTCTATACAAAGCTTTTCTTCTTAAAAAATTTAAATAGCCTATAAATGGAAATGGGAATGACTACAAATCCCTTTGGAATACCTCTGGTATATATTCTGTAATTATAAAAGTACATTCAGGAAGTCTGGTGTTTTGAACTGTCAAAATATCAATAGTACATTTTATTGACTTTTCATTTAATCATCATGAGCTTAATTTAAAGGATCATATTTTTCGGTTCTTTCTTACTATTGAACAACTTTGCATAGTAATAGTAATCAAAGTTTAGAATTTATTCTGGCCTATATTTTACATACATTGGTCAATCAATAATCACGTGTTTTCGAATTTCAGAATTATTGTAAATTTTCAGAGCATGTATCCGTTTTTATCAACAAATGTGTATTATTGATAAGAAACTTGGCTTTTAGAGCGTGTTTTTAAAACAATTTTCCAATCTTATACATTTTTATCAATTTTATATATTTGTATAAAATCTGAATAATAAGTAAAAATCAAAAGTATTTCAGTAATTAAAATGTAGGAAAGATATTAATTAAAATGCCTTCAAATTTTACGAAAATTGGATGTAATTCGGACTTTGGTTATATCAATTTCAGTTATTTTTTTTTAATTTAGTAGTATAAACCGAAAGATATTGTATTTCTTATCATTTCATTAATGAACAGCATCTTTATTTCTTTTCTTGATGCCTATATAACTACAGATTAATTCATCTATCTTAAAGTTGAGAAAAAAAGATATTAACTCTGACCTCATTTTGATGAGAAAAACTAGTTGGTCAAATTTTATAAAACTAATACTCTTATTTATTAATACGGTTTGTTTGACTGTGTAAAAATTTCATGATTTCTCAATCTTGAGGTACTGTTCATGTGTGTTTGATAACGAAAAAAACACCTTTCATAAAATATGCGCTATTTGAATCTACGCAAGCATTTTATAAATAAAAACATTGTACATACTACATATAGTACTTATATAACACTTTAAGGTCTAAAATTAACGTTTGGTTTTTTAGCCTTGTTGGCCAACCCAGAGGTCAACGTTTTGGTGACCAGCTTGGTTGCTGTCCTTGGATCTGATCCTACAGAGCAGACCTGTGAAAAGGAATGCGTCGTCCTGATGCATGCCGATAGCGTTATGCATCATTTGTGCCCATTTGTGTGCCATTCGTAAGTTTTTTCTGTTTTAATCAAGAGATCATAAAATCAACCGTAAAATTATTTTGAAAATTCTGTTTATTTATACTCACATAAATATGAGTTTTTAAACCTTAAAATATACCTTTTTAATAGTTATGTGAATCATTTCCATATGAACTACAGCAATAATTAAAACAACTGTTTTGATGAATTTCCCTAAAAATAATGTGATTCAGAAATTCATCTGAATATTACGTATTACAAATTTAACTGTAATAATTTGCACATGTTAATATTTTAGGGAAAAATATCATTTATGCTTTTTAACATCAGCTTCCAGCAATTGGTTTCAAAAGTTCATCTGACAAGCTCTCCATCAAACCCATCAAAGAGATTCCTCGTTGACAGTAAGTTTATTTTATATATATACGCAAAAACTATTTTTGGAAAAACACAATAATCTTAAAAATAGATACTTTTATGAAAAAGAGATAAATGCAAGTCCTTGAATATAAACAACAAACTTGTTTTCAATTTTTTAATTGTATAACCGTTGTTTTAGAAAACAGGTATGTTTCAAAAAAAGGTTAGCTTGTATCACTTATAGAGCAATAAAATGGTATTTAAACTTTCCCTTTTTTGTTAGCTCTTCTGAGTAACCCAGAAATCAGTGTTTTGGTCAGTGGGCTTGTGGCCACCCTGGGCTCTGACCCCACCGAGCAGGCTTGTGAGTCTCAGTGCGTGACCATGATCCACGCTGACAACTTCCTACACCACCTTTGTCCATTTGTCTGCCACTCGTAAGAGATATACCCAAATATTTATATTTCCAATATGATTTCTTAATTGATCCCTTAGATTAGCGAGAGCGTTTAGTTCTGTATAAACTTTTCATTATGTAACAATGATAATTACACGCGCTATACATGTAATATATACATGTACTATTATTTTAGATTCCAGGAGTTGGTTCATAATGTGCATCTCACACCATCTGTATCCAACCCCGTTCACAAAAGATTTTTGATTGACTGTGAGTTTATATTTTGTCGGTTCTATCTATCAATTCTAACGGAACATCTTTATTGGATACTTAACAATAGTTCTGTTTTTATTTAGACATTTGTCATTTTAAATGGTGTCCTCTTACAATTTTTGTTTGGAACTATACCCGTTAAAACGTTACATTCTTAAACAATTGCAAATATATCAATATATTTCGTAAAACATTTCAAACTGCTGGAAAACTATTCAAAAATGACTTCACCACTACCTATCTGATGTGTACTAACTTGATAGCAATTTATTTCATTACAACTGAAAACGTCCTTCTATCGCCTAGCTCTCCTCAACAACCCCGAGGTCAGTGTAATTGTTAACAGCCTGGTCAGCACCCTAGGGTCCGATCCCACCGAGGCCGCCTGTGAGTCCCAGTGCACCAATATTGTACATGCCGACAACGTCGTCCACTTCCTCTGCCCTCTTGTCTGCCATTCGTAAGATAAATTATTTTCTCTCCTCTAGTTGTTATAGACCCCTTCACTATAACTTCAGTGCTGCTTTCTTGCATGGCAAATATATATACTTTAGCGAAGTTTAAGTGAGCACATAATTAAACGACGTAAATTAAATAATCAAGGTTAAGTTATGTATCATTAAACCAAGTCATTTTGCCCTGCAAAAGAGCAGTGCATCAGTTACCGTGAATGGGTAAAGTGGCGGGCTTAACATATTTCTACTACATATCATGATTAAATTTACAAACAAATTGAACAAATTACAGACATTTTGCGATTGATAATTCATTGAATTGTCATTATTTTTCCATATATTCATACAAAACTGTTGAATATTGTAGTAGGCAATTAACAATTTTTTTTTATTTATAGCTTCCAGTCTTTAGTGCAGAAGGTTCATATCAGTTCTCCTATGGGAAACCCGGCTCAATAGAAATAATATATATTTTTTTTACACAACGAAAGTTTCTTCCTGAAATAAAATTAAAAAAAATATTATGTTATAATTATATAATATAAATTATAGGACCTTAAACTTTGTCCTGTTGTTGTTCTTTTTAGCATTAACAATAAATTTTATATTATAATAACAGTAACTTGTTCCAAAGGGTCGGACCACGTCGAGTTGCTAGGCGCGGATCATCAGATCAAACTTAGCGTCTCTTTTGATCTGATTATCAGCACCTGGCAACTCGACGTGATCCGGCTATTAAGATCAAGTTACTGTTATAACGATAAAATAATTATATACTTTTATCGATCTTAAAGTTTAAATTACAATACACTCTTTTTTAAATCAACTGTATGACGTTTAATTATATAACAATGCTATTTGAAATGAACTCTTTTAAAACGCGCTAAAATACAGACGTTATTCAATGCGTGCTACGTCATCAGTTTCGGAGAGGGGTGATACAGAAACAGAAAAGCACAGTGTGTTGATCCGGAAAATCGGATCACTCTGTAAAATTGAAAATATCAAGGAGACGATATTAATTGATATATAATAATAGTTTATATCATTGCATACATATGCAAAGGCTTTTGATAATCGTTTTATATTTATTAAGCTCACGCTGTCAAGTATTATCAGGAAAGACAAGGAATTAAACAGTTAAAAAGAAATAAAGAAAAGGAAGAACAATTAAGAAATAATGCAAGATTTGAGAAAAGAATGATCTTAAAATTTTAACAAACCAAGACATAAAGGAGTTCCGTTAAACGTGTTCTTGTACATCGTAGTTATATAGAATAAGTAGATATCGAAAGGTTACCTGGTTGAAGGGCACAAAAGGCACTCACGATAAGTCTAGCTGCACCTTATCATTCGTGACGTTAAGCGTCTTGATATAGAATTAACCAGCAAGTCGTGTTTAATTTCATTCCGAAATCTGAACTTTTCAGATCACTTGCCAGTATTTATTCGCATACCTTAAAAACAAATCAAATTTTAAATAGCAAGTAAACATGTCTTCAACAAAACTTGAAACAACTTCAGAATATATGCCTCACAAAATTGAAAATGCGACTATCAATATTAGTATATTTGTGGAACAATACAATATGAAATGAAATTGTACGGAAGAAAACTAATCCATAACATGTTCTTGACTTTCGTTTCATAGATTTTCCATGATAAAGTTTCAGTCTGAAATGATATATTATGATTACGAACATAAATGCAATGGTGTACGTGACTTAGGATTTGGTCTAATTTGTCTGATATTATAACATACATGTAAATGTAACCAAAAACATCATATGTGATAAAACACTTAAAAGGATTAAAAAGTGGTTTTAAGATACATAGTACTTTTAATCTTAAACGACGAATAAGGAATTCGATTATCATTCAAATTAAGAGATGATTACCGAAATAAAATGTTGATCGCTGTTAAAACTATGACAAATTTTCAGTCAAAATTTCATAGATTTAATGACAATTTGAATGCGGCACAATTTCGGAATATTACTAACTTTTACCACACTTAACTTGGTTGTCATGTTACAATTTACCCACACTCCTTGTGTCATTGTAATAGATAACAGGTTTTAAAGAGAAAATGTACTTAACTGCCTACATGTATTATGATTATATTAGATAATATATGTCAGAAATGTTTTTTGTGATATATGTCAAGTGTTAGCTACTATCTTAGCATTACACTATCCCATTGAGTTCATCGTTAACGTACATTGGAGCTATTCTTTCCGAGATAAGATATTTAATATACGCATTATTTATACAAAGTGTAAAAACGAAAGATTTCTAATAATAACATTTATAATTTACTTTTTCATATAAGCAATTGGAGATGCATAAAACATTTAAAATAGTGACAAGTCAATATAATGTAACGTAATAATTGTCCTTTCGTCATGTGAAAATATCAACGAAATCAATTTTCATGCACAATGCACCTATCATAGGAACATAATATTTATGTAAAGTTATTTTATTTTGATATAATTTGAAAATGAATAAAACAGCATAGTAAATTGCCACTTTGTATGACATTTAGTGTGGTTCCCTTAAATTGACAGTCACGCGATACGTGTTGATAATTCCCCTGAACGAAGGTCATGAACTAATTTCAATATTACAAGGGCCTATCCTTATTAGAAAAAAAAATTGAATTTATAGTGAAATTCTACTTATCTAGAAGATTCTGAAAAATGTCACTGCTTTGTTTAGAGTCAATCTTTTACTAAAGTAATATTGATTATAACATTGAGACATGTTTTCTTTTTTTTAAGAAAAGTAAACAGTATCATAACTGCCAGCAGTGTATGCGTACAAATTGAGTAACGCGCGTTAGCGCGTTATGAAAATTTGTAAGCACACATCGCTGAAGTTGACTGTACCGGCACTGTACCAGTTATCGGCTATAATTTAACGTTTTCTTTTCGTTTTTCCTAATTTTTTGTATATATTTTGATATTTAATTATGTCATCATTTAGAACCCAAATCATATTGTTTTTGTGTTTTATTGCACGCTAGAATTTGCCGAGTTTTTACGATTTACTGTACCAGTTATCGACTTCGTGTTGATAACATAGTGAAATCCCTGTACATGTTGATTTTATATTCTGCAAAGTGTAAATTGAATTATGTTTCTCGCAGGGTCAGCCTATAGGTTGAAGGGGTTATTATACATAAACAAAACTCATAAAATTATCCGTTTATCATCATACGGTAATTCACAAAATCTTACGCTTATTCAATACATAATTGTGCAATTAGGCGTTCAACTGTGCCATGAATCTCTCTGAAGTGAGTGAAGTCCTTTTGTTTATAAATATTTTATGCATTGATATTATATTTCATATCAAAGAAGGGTCATAATAACGTATCATAAAGAGGTCATATTCTATTTTTAAGTAATTATCCACTTCCCCCACAGCTGGAAGTGCAAAGATGTAAATCAGCGGTAAACAATGATCGTTAAAGCTCATGTTTAAAGCATATTCAAGAAAGTTTTCAAGCAAACTTACTTTTCTTTATTCGTAACAGACAACTGAATAAAACATCGTGGGTAGTAGCGTGCTATAACCTCGTACCCTCAATTTAGCCGATAACTGGTGTTAGCTGATGCAGTACCAGTATACTTAAAAAAATGATTTAATGCTTATACATATATTTACATTTTTTTAACCTCATGCCTTGTCTGCAAATGTGATTTATACCTTGAAATTTGTCTTATTCTAAGGGTAAGTTCATATTAATGGAAGAGCCAAAGTAACAGCCACAAGCGTGAATTTTGTTTTTCGCTTGTGAGGTTGCAGTTTACAGCGTTCAACGTTTGTAACGTCACAATCAAACTAATCATTTAAACCTTTGAGTACCCTGTGTGCATTATAGTGTTATATTTACATCTACCAAACATAATTTCCTCTATTTCTTACTGAAACTTATAGCTAATTCATAGCTCTATAGAAACAGCCAGACTGAAATCTCCGTACGCCCTATTTATCGATTGGTCGAAATCTACAGCGGCTGAAAGTAACAGGACTGAAATTGACACGCCCTGTTTATCGATTGGTCTGAACCTACAGCGACCGCAGTAAAATCCCTTCTTTTAGCTAAAGTACTTTTGTACATTAACAGTAATTTATTGAATTTTACTAACTTTTCATAATCAGTTTATTAATTAGTTAAAGAAAGATGTTAATATAAACAATAAAATGCTTTCTTTGATGATTCATGCGGGTTATGAAGGTAGTGATCATTGCAGAAAAACGCTGTAAGGAAATCCTAACAATACTTTTTAGAGCCTTGACCTTGCATGTAACTGAAATCTTTTATATACAATAAGCGAACTTTTTCATTACCTTATAATTCGTATCACCTGACTAAATATACACAGCGCAGTTTGTTAACAGCTGAACCGATCGATCAGAGCTAACAAGTAATAGTAGAGAGCGGTGTAAAGGGGAGTAATCCGGTACATTGGTACATGAAGCAAACCTTCATTATTTTAGTTTTATACTTTAAAGAAAATACAATTGATTTAAAGCTCTCAGAGGCTTTTTTCAGTAACTCATTTTTAATAACAAATTTAGCTGAAAATTTTTAACTTCAAAATTTTAAGCAGATTTGATTTGATTTACCAAGTCTAGAAAAACGATAAACATTTATTAACGATGCATATAAAAAAAATTGAAATAATAATGACGAAGGTATGAGTATATTGTATCACTGTAACTTCCATATTATTTCGTAGGCAATCACTCCATATCTTATAAACGTCACCACATACATGTAAAAGCAAAATTTACTGTAGAAGTTTTAATTGGTAATGAACCTCTTTTGAATATCTACTAATTTTGACTTTATCCATGATATTTTATAAGCAAAAGAATTATGAACGTTCCATCATTTTATATGACATTTTGCAAGACAGCGTGCAGTTATATAACCTTGTGTGACCTTGCAATCATTATGCATACATTACGTAATCGGAATAATCTCTTGCATATAAAAACTCTAGAATTATAACAATTGTCCTTACAACTTGGAGGACACCTTAAGTGAGTATTCACTTTATTGAACATTAGGACTATGAGAATAATCATCCTACGTGAAAATGCTCGTTTTTTTTTTTTAATTTGATCTTTGTTTTCTTTATATTGAATATTTTGTTTTCAATTTTCACATCACTAAATCTTGTTAAAATTGTCAAGTTGTTTTTGTAATTAAGGTTGTTAAAATATCTTAAGAGGGTCGGATGGTTGTGGCCAGTTTTTGGACTATATGAATCTTCTTGAAAAGAAGAACAGGAAAACATTCAAACTTTAAAGCCAAAATGTTTTGATTTTCTTTCACTGTACGACAGTCTAAGGTTAAAAATACCATCTGTAAAGCTTTAGGGAAGGTTCGATTGATAATGTTCTGACTATCTAGCCTATTCAAAGGTTTACAAGTGTTTAGCTTTTTATGTAGCATTGTAAAGATCACTTTTCATTAACAATATTAAGCTCTTCAATTCAGCTAGCTTACAGGTGACTGAAAGATAGTTTAAATCTGTCGACTGACAACAGAGCTCCGTTTTGTGATTTGATGACTGATATTGTATAGAAATTTTACTATAAGACCTTAAACGGAACCCAAGACATTTAAAAAGCAATATATTTTTTCTTATATTGCAGTCAAGATGAAGTGTTTAATCATATTTCTGTTACCCGTGGCCTTTGCTGCCTCAGGTATGATTTTTTTTTTTATTAAATAAAGCAAACCGTTCTGTATCATACTAAAAACAACTAAACAAAAAGCCAAATGAAATCTAAATAGAAATTACGTGCGAGTTTAAATGTTTAACTTACTACTTTCGCTTTCACTTTTCAGTGCAACAAAAGAGAATCATTGCTGACAGTAAGTGTTGCCAATGTTACATTATTACATTACAATTTTAGTTAGGAGAGAAAATGCAAATTACAAAGTTCACCGAAATATGAACTTAGTTGGTCACATCATAAATTTCTGTGAAGTCCTGTGATTTTTCAAAGTTGGCTTTTTTTTTATCATATTTCCGTCTGAGAATAGAATGTTCAGATTATAGAAATGTGTAACTATTCTCTGAAGTATATAAAAATGCAACCATAGAAATCATAAAGGAAACATTATGACGTCAAAACTATGACCTCTTCATGCGTTAAATAGTTTACAAAAATAACGATGTGTGCAATTATAAGTTCTAAAAAAATTAATATAAAAAAAAAAAAAAATCCATAGATAGTTTAAGTTTTTATACCGCTATATTCATGTGATCAAAACAGATTTCAAATACAATAAACAAATTAATGTTGCTTTTGTAATAAAACATTTAATGATTATTTTCTAATTGCTTTTTGTTCAATTTTTGCAATCTCATTTGGTGTCCAAACATGCATGTATAAATTCAGCCAAAAAATATTCTTTTTTTAGCACTTCTGAACGGCCAAGAAGCTAGAAATATCATCGATCAGCTGGTGACATTCTTATCGTCTGACACCAGCGAGGCCAAATGTGAATCTGAATGTCACACTCTTATTGCAAACCCCCAGTCTACACTCCAACACTTGTGTCCGTTTATGTGTCACCTGTAAGATGTCATTCACTTGCTGGTCAAAATAGTTAAAAGAAAAGTGATTTCTGTCAGGTTGAGGGGTTGCATGGTTTTCAACATTTTATTTTCTTCAAAAAATGCAGTAGTTACCTCTGTAATGTGATAAGCAGTACGAGTTGAATATAGTATATGCAAGTTAAACATCCGGTGTTTAAAAAACTTAGAGTATCGATTTTCTATATGTAGCGCTCAGCAGACAATTGGTGGACTTCATCACAACAAACGACTTGTTTTTGACAGTAAGTCGTCAACTGTAACAATTTTTTTTTAAAAATGGCAAACTCCAAGACCTTGGTTTCTATCTAGAGAATCACACACCAACAATGCAAACTTCATGGATTTAATGTGTACAATGCATGGTAAAATATGTGCAATTTACTTGCAACCAATGTAATACTTTTATCCTTTTAAATATAGGAACTACTACAAAAAGTTATTAATTTGAAAAATAAAATTAAAAGTTCGGTTAGAATAGGTAAATTGCGATTCTATACACAGCTTTCCTAAATGGAGAGGAGGGGAGACGCATTGTGGATCAACTTGTGGAACAGCTCGGAACTGACGCCAACTATGCAAAATGCGAACAGGAATGTCACGTGTTGATTCGGAATCAGCAGTCCGTGATGCAACATCTCTGTCCCTTCATCTGTCACTTGTGCGTAGATTTTTTAAATCTAAACCACAGGGGCTCGTCACGAAGTTTTTTCAACCTTTTATATATACCACCTCTATACTATAAAATACACAAGGGAGGAATCAAAACTCGGAAAAATCGCTACCTCCCGATTTCGGTCGCCTCGTATTAATTCTTCTCGGACGTTAAACCCTGCACTCTAGGTATCATTAGATCGGGAAAGGACCATAGTTTTTAGGAATACCTGCAAAATTTAAACATCGGCAACAATTTTAGAAGTTTTCACGCATTTTCTTCCAGTTTACTCTCCGGTGACACTTTCTTCGATCAGATGTTGCGCTCTCATTGGTCAATTCAATGTTGCTCAAGATAACTCGTACGCGGACTTGTATTTTAGAGGGATTTTCAAACGATATTCAAACTTGCTTTGATGCAAGAAATACATAGTCACGTCCTACCGAATGTCCGATGTATGGTTAAAATATTTCTACATAAATATGAAAATTAATACATATACTCACCACGTAATAAGAACTTCTTCACTCACCATTTGAATATCCCTCTAAAATACGAGTCAACGTACGATTTATCTTGATCAACAAAATTAACCAATGAGAGCGCATGAATAAATTTGGTGCGCAACATCTGATCGAAGAAAGTGTCACCGGAGAGTAAACTGGAAGAAAATGCGTGAAAACTTCTAAAATTGTTGCCGATGTTTAAATTTTGCAGGTATTCCTAAAAACTATGGTCCTTTCCCGATCTAATGATACCTAGAGTGCAGGGTTTAACGTCCGAGAAGAATTAATACGAGGCGACCGAAATCGGGAGGTAGCGATTTTTCCGAGTTTTGATTCCTCCCTTGTGTATTTTATAGTATAGAGGTGGTATATATAAAAGGTTGAAAAAACTTCGTGACGAGCCCCTGTGATCTAAACTTCTTCTCTCTGTATATATATATATATATATATATATATATATATATATATATATATATATATATATATATATATATATATATATATATATATATATATATATACGATCTTAAATGTAGAACAATAGATGCGATCAAGAGTCTTCATAGCCCAACAACTGACCCAGCAGCAACAGGAAAGAAGAGACTGTATCTAGCGAGTATGTAATACATTTGTCAGCATATTTGAATACACATATTTTCCATTTTTAAAAAAAAAACTGCCCTGTACTGCCTTTTTTCTATATAAGATTGTTTAAATGTAATTTAAAATTTAAAGTTATAGGGTCATGGTCCCGATTTTGGTCAACAATGTTTTTTTATATATCTTTAATATTTACAATGCTTCAGTCATGTTTTTGTTTACAATTAGTGTTTGAAAAGACGAATTAAGATTTAGACCTTAAATGACACTTTTTAAGCTCAAAACGAATTAGAAGTTATAAAATCTTGAAATAGATTTTACCGGTATGTTGAACCAGTGTAACCAAATGACACGACCTTTGTTCATATGTTAGTTTCAGACCTAAAATGAATGTGACAATTGCCTGAAATTGGTTTTTTTATGTTAAAAAATAATGAGCAGAGAGAAGAATAGATTTTACATGTATATTGAAACCAATGTAAACAAATACATGACACTAGCCTTGTTTGTAAAACAAAAAAAAAATATGAGATCAAACTCAACGACTGAAAGATTAAATTGTGTTGATCATGACAATTAAATTACATGTAGTTAAGCATTATAAACAATAAAGATAAAATAAATAAAATTTGAACAAAATCGTCACCATGTCCTTTTATAATTTAAACATCGTTTGTTGATATCTTGATTCATATTTTTGATGATAGCATTGTGTTCGCTATTTTGTGATTTTTATTTTTATTTTAGGACCTGGCCCCCAGAGTAACCTGGTCTTGAATAGACTTTAACCTTCCGTTAGTGACTATGGTAGCATTCATGTCTTTGACGAATAAGATTTCCTTTCATGTAAACGTTGATCAGCAATAAAAAAATATATATATTTTATTTATATATTATGCTTTTTGGCTCCTCGAAAGCGAAGGTTCAAATGATCTTTTCTGATCACCGGTTGTCCGTCGTCTAAAGTTTGAATAAAATAAAAACATATTACCCAAACAAACTCAATTGAACAGCAATAGATCAAATTGTGTGATAAAAACAATCGGTATTATCAATTGGATGATATAAATGTATTTTTGATTTTCTTTATTCCCAGGAGCTTACAGAATTTTTAGATGGCCTTTAATTCAAAATTTTGCCCTCGGTCACTGTTTGATTTTTCAGAGAAGCTATAGCGGAGAAAGACATTGTTATATAAAACTTTAGAAGTAGTGTGAACTGTATGATTTTTGCAAGGTATAGCTTGAGCAAATCTGGTAAAATGGTCAGTTGTCAAATCTACCTTTTGATTGCCCGGAACTCAAAAAATCAATACAAACTAACACCATGGGTTCTTTTGGGAGAAAATTGGAATAAGCTCAGCTGCAGGCGTAACTGGGGGTTTACTGCATATGCATCTGCTACAAGTCTCTATATGATTGCTCATTTCCCTTACCATTCTTGGCCAATAAAAACGCCGCCTGGCTAATCTTAAAGTTCAATACTTTCTGGGATGTGCTACATCATGTATTCTTTGAAATCTGTCACTTTAAAAGTGCAGGAGTGTCTTTTCTCAATAAAGAAGGTTTTAAAAAAAGATCGATTGATTATCTATTGAACCTCTTTGGATTCCCTTTTTACATTTCCTCACTTGGGGCGGAAACTGCTTTTCAGGATTTGGACAACTCGATGTTCATCATATTTCTTGACTGTTCATCTATCCAATCATTGGTGTTTAGTGTGGCAGTAGGGAAACTATCATCATCGGCCATTTGAGGTGAACCCTCCTCCGAGATCATCATACAATGGACGCTTGCAGCTTGACAAAGGCTTTTACAATAAGTAAAAAATAGGCTTTCTGGAGAGACCATCTGCATCACTATTTTAAGAACTATATTTGGTATAGTCATTTATCTGCCCCCAATTTAAACTTATTTCTAAATACTATCATATAAAAATCGAATCTTTAAAATCATAATACAGAGGAGAGGATGTCAATCACTTTTATCTTGATTTTACTCACCATTGCTCATTTGCTGTTTATCTATGACGTCAAATAAATGACCAAATTCCTGCAAATTTGCAAACAAATAAAAATGTTGTCATTTTTCCTTTATGTTTTGTTTTCGGAAGTATAGAGCGCAGGTCTGCTCAGGTACGAATTTCACCTATGTTTTTATTCAAAACATTATACACAACATACTTAAAAAATGGTACTTGAAGTTTCCCAGTCGAAAAAGCATCGGGAATCACCCATATTTTGCTACAAAACATCAATTTGACAAAATAAGACTATCTTCATGACGTCATTTCTATATTTTGACGTCACTTTGGTGAGAACCTTTTGCACACTTGCACAAATGCATAATACCGGAAACAGTCCAAAGATATTTGTAAGTTGTAATTGGCTGTGACAGCCACCTACCTTTGACCTGTGGCATCCAATTTGTGTTTCCATTAAAAGCTGTCTTACTTCTATGAGTGTCGTCACCTTTTAGTAATGAGTTCAACGGGGCTATTATCTTGGTAAAGCTCTTCAATAACCAACAATTATAACCAATGAAACCAAGAAACTGGCGTAATTTCTTTACATTCGTCTGGACTGGCCAGTCTTTTTATAGCTGATATATTTTCCTGTTCTCTTACAATATGGCTCAGATATGAAATAGACTGCTTGAAGAATTCGCATTATGATGGTTAAAAGTTGAATTCATGGTGTGCTAACTGTTTAAAAACTTTTTTCAATAGTTGACAATGTTCTTAAAATGTTTTAGAAAATATTAAAATGTCTTTAAGAAAAAAATCAAACATTCTTTAAGATGAAATTTCACTTTGCATTTTTTCCATTTAGCGTTGAACATTAGTAAGTTCAAAACACATCCTATTGCAATCGTAAAATCCTATGTCACCTACATAAAAAAGACTTTTTTGTGTTTTTCCTTCTCTGGTATTTCCACCTGCCAATGTCCAGATCTCATGTACAATTTGATAAAACACTTCGCTCTTTTCAATGTACCGGTATCGAAAATGTCATCAAAATCGGTAGCATACAGCAATCGTTTTTGAGTTTAACATTCTCATTTCGATGCAAAAGGAAAAAGATCTGTCAGATTTGAGGGACAATGCAACATTTGACGAATAGTTGCTATTATATCCTATAATAACCCCTGAGTCTAACAAATTTTTACCATGCTTCCTAGCCTCTTCTAACATATTATGAGGTATTTTCTTAACTCTCTACACCGATATCAATCCCCATTAAAGACCTACAGGCCTTGCCCCTAAAATTCTTAATCACATTTATCTAAAAATGAACAACAATTTAATATAGGTGTAAGAACAGCAAATTTTAATGGTATTTGTGAAACATTTTGTATGATATTAAATGGGCAGTGTTACAACGTATTTTGAAAAATTACGCACTTAGATTTTTTTTTCCAAAAAGCGTTAATTTCGGGACCAATTCAATGCACTTTGAAAAAACAATATTTGATTTCCAAAGTGTGTTTAAATCGTCGATATTAGCGCACTTTGAAAAAAATGTTCAGGGTTTAGACGAAATAATATATAATTTTATATACAGTACTATAAATGATTGTTTTAAATTTAGGTAGCTTTACGGGATATATTTAACAAAAATGCATTCTAAGTTAGCCTGATAAACAGTTTCTCAATAAGGATTTTGTTCTTATTAGCTTGCGTATTTTGAAATTTAGATGAAGAACAACCCAGGGGGATTGAATGATATAATGTTTAATGTAGTACGTAAAAAGCATGACGTTCTGGAAATTACACATTTTATCTGGTTCTTAAAAGTTTTATTTTGATTCTCGCGAGTACGTGAAAACGCCATTTGCAATGCATAGAATTGCATAAAGGGTCGAAATTTACAGACGCATGAAAAATTCTGACGGATCAATGTGCAACAAAACCATTGTGACGTCACTCGATTGTATTTCAAAGTATATAGAGGTTTAAGGTATCTCACTCCTCATGTTTTGATTTCATTGCGCAGATGATCATTATATTTAAAATGAATATGATTTTATTTATTTAATCATCACAGATAAATTATTATTTCATAATTACACAACATATATAAAGAAAATCCATTTGAATTCAAGAAACAAACAAGTTTTTTGGGGAACTATTTTTTCGTGCGGAAGGCTTTTTAGACGAAAATGACAGAAACAAGCAATTTTATGAATTTTCAATATACTTTTCTATTTATTATACTTTATTTATTATTCACATTTTTAACATTTGATAGGTTTGTAACATATTTTATAGGTTCTGTGTGACATGTACAAAATCAAATCTTGAGAATGTGATAGCCGTTGCATAAAATCATGCATATATATAGAACATGTCTGAATTTTTTAAAGCCAAATTTTGCGAGAATTTTACCTTTGAAGCCCTATATCTAAAATTTGACATCACTGACCCCCATGTTATATTATGTCAAAATGATACTGAATACATATTTAGGCAAACTAGATTAATCGTATAAAGTTCTTGATATTCAAAAAGTTTTTATTTCAAATCAAATTGTAACTATTATAGAAATTGTTTATTCTAAGTGCAAAAAGGTCACAAAAAAATTTATGCAGCTTTGTTCAATTTTTTTTCGTAATCCCTCTATTCAGTGTGACCATTGTGCATAATTAAAAACAATATTTGAAGAAATAAGTTTGCTTAATCAAAAATACTGACAACAAATCCTAATCAGGATGAAATTGCATTTTAGGTGCAAAAAGGTCAAATTAAATGGGCCATAACTCAGAGGGATGGATACTGATCCCCCATTATCTTTGTATTTTTTAAGTTTGTTTTGTCTACAGATTTCAATGATATACTTCTCAAGAAAATCTTGATACAACATTATTGAGGAGTGGGATACCCTAAATGCGTTAACTCCGTTAATCTTATGTAATGGTATCATGTATGTATATATGTACGTTGTGTCTGCAGTATTTTTACAATGCATATATATATAGTCCATAATTATTTTCATCTTGTTTGGTCTCGTAAGAGCGTGAAAATCATATTCACATAAAACTACTGGTCCGATAAAAACAGGGTATTACTGGTCTGAGTATCTGAGGCAAAAAAATCCGTTGAATAGATATGCAACGGGTCTGAATTTTTTATTCACAATTTTCTATTCTATTCACGCCTCACCAAGAAAGCTCGCTTCGCAATCAGTGGCTGCACACCGGCGAGCCGTGATTGCTATGACGTCACGTTAATAAGCAAAATACCATCATTTCTTAAAAAAAAAAATTATCAGTTTTCCTTCCTTTTATTAAGTAGGATATATAGAGCGCATCGTTGCTTACAAACTATTTTCACCTATATCATTGTTCATATTATTTGCATAGTATATCAAAAATGGTGTTGGAGCAAGCATGTGCTCGATGTTTACTGTTATTGATTGTTACTTACCTTATTAAATTGTTTTTTGTCAGTGGCGTCATTTATAGGAACTCACTTTTAGACGAAATTTGGTACAAATTTTGAAATGAAATGTTCAAACGTTCTTAAATCAATTAAATAGCAATGAAGACATATATGTATAAAAAGTGGCAGAGTATCTAACGTTCTTTCCAACAAAATCGAAACAAGGGCTGGTCTCTTTAATTAGGGCCAAGAGACTCGTAAAATCTATTACAAATAACTTAAAAACGATAAAGATTTTGCAATACATCAAAGAAGCAACGTTGTCGATCATAACAATATCTGTTCAAAAACTCATTGTCACAACCATTTATGACGTTATTTGGAATTTTTAGGGAGCCGAAATCCTTAAAATTTGACCCAAAATATTCTAGAGAAGGAGACATTTTGTAAGGAATTGTAGAAGAGAAAATGTCTGCATTGATGATCCTAATCGATTCCACCAATCAAACCACGAATGTCTGTCTCTATTAGGGATCTGCAGGGTTGTCCTCTAAAATATTCAATCATTTGTATCTATAAATGAACAACAGATTTAGAGGAGTGTAAAAATAAAAAAAAATAGTATTTTTGAGACCTTTTGTATGAAATTAAAAAAAGGGGACAAGGAGACTCGTAAACTGTATTACAAATAATTACTTAAAAGCGATAAATATTTAGTAATGCATTCAAGAAGCAAAGTTGTTGATCGTAACAAAATTGAAAAACTCATTTCCACACCCATTTATGACGTAATTAGGGGTTTTTTCTTTATATGAAAGGGAGGGGGGGGGGGCTGATTTTCATCGTCTCATATAAAAATTTGGATGGAACACGTGTTATTATCTTGTCTTATATTTTGGTCTGCTTGTTATTTGTAAAGTTGACAATTGTCTTTATATTGCATAAACAAAGAATTTGCAATGTTGTTTAAGGTTAATGAATTTGATGCTGTCGATTCTTAGCCGGTGTAATGAAGAATAATGACCCCCGTAGAATATTGACCGGGGGTCATTTTTCTACGTAGAATAATGACCCCCCGGTCATTATTCTACGTAGAAAAATGACCCCTTTGCCTGAAGAATAAGTGTCATTTTCATAAAAATGAGCACACTCAACATGAAAAAAGTGACCCCTGTAGAATAATGACCCCCTTGTAGATTAAAGTTTTTCAGTAATTTTTTTTTATTATTTGTGAAATAGTCTTTACACTATTTTAATTTTTACTGCTGCAATTTACAGAAAGTAACAGAAATTATAATTCATATTCAAATAAACTTAAAATGAAAGAAGGGCTCTTAGAAAATTAAAATCCTTCCGTTATAACAAGATATTGAGGTATTGCATCGGGGTATGGTTGTCATCTTAACAATTACATTTACATATATCTATGGTGTTCCGATAGGGCCACTTCGACCTAAGTTGCAAGGGCGATAGTGCGAAGGCAAAGGAGCAAAAGTGCGTAGATGCGACGACGTAGCGCGAAGATGTGATGCCTAAAAAGCGAAAGTGCGAAGGCGAAGGAGCGATACTACTTTCTCTCCTTCCCAACTTTGAACTCTGGCCTTCGCATCTTCGCACTTTCGCGTTCGCCTTCGCCTTTTTTGATTGCATTCATCAAGTTTCAGTCGATTACATAGAATTTAATATAGGCACGTACTCGCCAAGGTTTTCCGATTAATCCATGCTATTATTGGTAAGCATGCGCCATCGCGCTTACTATGAATGTTTATAAATATTTTAATGTGTACATGTAACATATATGTTTACCAGTGCTGGCTATGCCTAAACATTATCTATTCCACACAAAATTTAATGTCCGCCATAATGATAATGATTATAAGACCTCATCTTTCAAAAAATAATGATTATATGCTTATATTTACGTTTTTTAAACATGTATTTCCTTCCCGCAAATATGTTTTGTTTTTTAAAAGCTCTGTCTTATTCAACGAGTTATGCAAAATTAACGGAATGGCAACTGGGACAGCCGAAGTATGCTGACAAAAAAAGTGCACAGCGTTTTAAATTCTAATAACACAATTTTATTTTTCTTTCTGTAATTTATTGAAATTGCTCTTGGTAAACTAAGAAATAAATCAATTGAATTCATTTAATTGTCAAAATATATTTACATCAATGAAATATTTATCAGCGTAAGTATAATAATAGAAATACTGAAGGAATACTAAATGTATTCATACGCACCAGATTTGGTGATTGGGTCTTCTGTGTTGTGCGTGCATATCACTCAAATCAACCAATGCAATTTAATAGAGGGAAAGAAAGTAAATGTAAAAATCATAATATGATATTGTATGGTATGACACTATATCATATTTGATACATAATATGATATTGTATTATATAATACAATATAATTTGATACAACATTGTATCATATCAAATGATACAATATCATGGTATAAAGTAAAATATTATATAATACAATCATATTGTACACATTGTATCATATGATACAATAATATATATTAAAATATCATAAAATACAATTTCATGTGAACCTCATATCATATTATACAATATCGTATTATACGATATTTCATAATATTGTATCATAAAAATCAAAACTATACATAACAATATCACGATCTAATATCATATCATAAAATAAAATAAAAAAATACAATATTTTATCGTACCATATAACACTTTACAATATAACGTATGGTATTATATTGTATCCTAATAAACAATAGTGTTTCATATTATACAATACTTTATCATAGGGATCATGTTATATCATTTAACAACAACATCATCTTTCTATCAAGCAGGTTTGAGTGAGGTAGGAGATTTCTCTAGCAACCTTGATAATGGAGATCAGGCTCTGCATCTAAAGCAACCTCTACGTTTCATTTATAATATAGTTAAATCGACTAGGCAAGCTATCATCTATAAAATATCTGACCTGTTCCAAAAAACTAAACCTCATCAAGAATCATAAACCTTTGGCTCTGATTCAGCATTCAAGCCTGTCAGGTGCATCAGTATCATAAGACGCACCATCCATGCAAGTTTAATGAAGTTAGGATCAGCAGTGACTAAGATCTAATCATTAGAGGGCGCCTGCAACAAAAACTTTAACCAGCTCCAAAAACCTTAACCTCCTCCATGATCAGAAACCTATAGCTCAGATTCAGCACTCAAGCCTGTCTGGTGCATCAGTATCATAATGCACACCATCCATGCACGTTTGGTGAAGTACAGATCAGCAGTAACTTAGATATTGCTATAAAAGGGCACATGCATAAAAAAACGTTAACCTGCTCCAAAAACCTAAACCTCCTCCAGCATCTGAAAGTTAGGAACCAGATACAGTAGGTCCAGATGCATCATTCATGTAATTTTGGTGAAGAGAGGACAAGTAATAGCTTAGATACAGGAGCTGCAACTAAAACTTTAACCAGCTCCGGACGCCAACGCCGGGGGTATAGCATATGCTCCCATTGACTTCGTCTCGGTGAGCTAAAAAGGCGAAAGCGCGAAGTTTCGAAGGCGAGAGTGCGAAGTTGCAACGGCGAAGAAGCAATAGCAGTATCACTTTTTCGCCTTCACAACTTAGCACTTTCGTCTTCGCATCTTCGCGCTTCGCCGTCGCTCTTCTTTATTTTTCATATTGTTCATGAATTATACTTGCATTGAGGATTTCCACAATACAAACTGCTGGGTATACAAGTTCATCACCCAGAATTAATGATGAAACCAAAATTATGAAAAGTTTACTCCACTGTTAGGCATTATAACCAAGCTGAAGTTAGTAGGCACTGACAGCAGCCATTACGCCAGTAGAGGTTAACGGCCAATAAGGAAAATCGTCAACGTACTGAGAGTACTCGTATAGAAAATATATATTTTACTTTATCCTCGGCATACTTTAGTTTAGTTAATATCAAGATAATTAATGATTCAATAGTTTGTATGATCATTGATAATTTTTGATACAATAAAGATCGTGTGATTGAAATCAAACGGGATATAAACCCCTAACATGGGCCCTAACCTCTTATCAACGCTTTTAGAAACAATCTTTTCTTAATATAATCGATCAGTGTTTATTATCTATTTAGATTTACTATAGTCAGGTACTCTTCACAAATTTGCTCCAAAAGAATAAAGTCTATTCATGATCACAAAACAACATTACAACAAATGTTTAGAATATTGATGTGCATATATTACGTAGAAGAAAACAAAACTAAAGAAGAATTATTTTTTTTAAAAATCACTTTCCCCAAGAAATGTAATTTTTTTTCCATAATGATATATACATGTATCATTCTTCGATTGACAATTAATTCACCAATGAATATTGCTTATACCATTACAACAATTATTCTTTCATGATTATTGTTCGTTAATTATCACACAATATCCTCATTGTGTATGATTTTTTCTTTATTTGCGTAATTTCCCGCCGTATGTCGACGAGAGAAGTAACGTAACTGTTTAAAACAATCAATTTGTGGCAATGTCAGAGAGTTTTGCGTGTGCTTGCTACGGATATGAAAAACTATATACAGCGATTTATTTACAAGTTCGGTGTTTATAACTTCAAAATCAGTTGAACAGAGTGAAAAATTAAGTAATTTCAAAGTTATTTCTTGGATACGGGATAACCAATTTCTATTCATGTTCACGGGGGGGGGGGGGGGGGTCATTTTTTATGGGGGTCATTTTTCTTCATGTGTAACATGAAGAAAAATAACCCCTGGGTCTTTTTTCTTCAGAAAAAGCCAATTATTCTTCAGCTAGGGGGGGTCATTATTCTACGGGGGTCATTATTCTTCATTACACCGGATAAATAAAACAAAAGTGATAAAAAACCAAACTTAAGATTTTAGACAAAACGGTTGTAATAACCAACAAATAAAAACATTAAAGGAAATTCTATCAAACGTGTTCTCATAAGACACCTTGTAGGCATAGTTATCTATTATAAGTAGATATAATAAAAGTAGGTTCAAAGGCACATAGAACACTCACCTTATCATTTCTGACGTTACATTTCCTAATATAGAATGAAACAGTAACTCATTTTTAAATTCATTAAAAAATCCGAAGATTCAGTAAAGAAAAATTCTTTCTCAATTATGCCCAGATTAAGAAATATATATATTTTTAGACATACTTACCTTTAAAAATAAATCAGACCTTTGAAAGAGAGAAAACTTTTTATCAATTACACTTTAATACAATTACACAATATCTGCTTAACTGAAAAAAACCAAGACTATTAAATGATTCTTAATTAACGTGCAAAATACATTTACATCATGAAAAAGTGAAATAAACTGAAATACAAAATTAATCTTTCCTTAAATCGGCCAGGATTTCCAGTGTGAAATAATATATTGTCATTTTCATCATTAAATCATGTAAGCATATCACTTAGGAGCTTGAATATTTTGTCAAAACGTTAGAACATGTATGTACATGTTACCAAAAGTTTTGTTTTTCAATACCAAAGCAAATGGGGAACACAATAAAACATTGATTAAGAACAGATTCTTATTACTACAATTGCCTTTAATCTTTGACGGTAAGTTATAAATTTCAAAATGATTCAATTCAAAAGACGATAACCTGAATAATATGTTGATTATTGTGTTAATTATGCAAATTTTTCAAAAACTCAATTTAAATATCTCCTGACACTTTAATATCTTGAAACTTCAAAATTAACTTCAATCAATGAATAATGTTAATGCGTTCACAGTATCGCAATAATATCAATAACTCTTACTGAAAGTGTTATACTTCGTTCATTAACAGCTTTTAAACGGAAAAATGCACTCAATAGTCGACTGTTAATATGATTAGATACTAGTAATATATGTTTAAAATGATTTTGTATGATCTGTGCCAATAGTTAGCTTTTTTGGCATTTCACTATTTCATTTAGCTCATAATTAACATACATAATTACCCTTCTTTTCAAAAGTAAATAGTTAATATAAGCAATTCTTTCAACAAAGTGTTGAAATGATAGATTTATATAAGATTGTAGCAATAAAAGTTACGATATATTCTTTTCTAACTAATAACAAAATAAGATATTTAAGATCTTCAATTATGGGTAACGCAATGTTTGCACTTTTGTAGCACTCTTCGCACAATATCGCTGAACATAACTATAATTATATCACACAAGGCAGTCAACGCTCTCATGACGACTTTATTTTGCGATTTTCACGGGATAAACTAGTTCGCGGCGACAATTTTAAGCGAGCAAGGTATAAATTGTCTTTGAAAAAATGTACCAGACATATTTAAAAACTGATTTAGGGCTAGAAATATGTGCGAAGAAGAGGTTGTTGTGAACCTCGCTAAAGTTTTTTGTAAGCTATGATTTCTTGTATTCGTATGAGGACGTTTCTAATCCCTCTAAAATGTTAAATTCTAATCCGACGAACACTTTTATCAACAGACAACAATCTCGAACATAAACATGTTAACGTTTTATACACATGATAATTTAAGTTATGTTTTCTTTTTGAATTTCAAATCTCAATTTCACTCATCATCACCTTACATTTGCAAACTACATGTAAGAAATATTTTAGCTTTCAATTCGCCCTCTCTTCCATAAAGATATTCAACTTTCCTGTTTGATGCATACATGTAAGCATAAAACATCTATAAATACAGATGTAGGGTTCTTATGTGGTCATGGTTCACAAATTAATGTATAAGATTTACCTACAATCTGTAATGAAGCACACACGACAGTGCAATTTTAGGATCCAAGAACGTGTACTTATACTAGAGGAAATAAGTGTACTCTGAATCAATATCAGCTGGAACAAAATAATTATGAATATAACCAATTAATAAATCATTTCTACATTGTATATTGTGGAAGAAAACATGCCATCGGTTTGACGCTCGTAGTAGCACATTTGATAACTTTCATTACTAAGTCTCTTAGATATTCCATAGGAATTCAATGTAACAGACATCACAAGATAAAAGCGAAAATTATCTTGGGAGTTTGTCATGAATCATTTGAACTTCATTCACGATTATTTAATCGGGCAAAGAATTCTTCTTCTTTCATACGACATTTCGCAAGACAACTTGCAGTTGAACAACCCTTGTTGAAACATATTCGAATTCTTATCAAACCGTGTGACCTTGCAATCGTTATGCTTACAACACGTAATCGGCTATCTCTCGCATATAAAACTCCAAAATCGTTACCATTGCCTTTACAACTTAGAGGACGCCTAAAGTAAGATCATCCGCATTTGTGAACAATAGGACTTCTAGAATATTCATTTTTTTTTACTGCTCATTCTTTTAGTTTGATTTTCTCTTCTTTCATATTGAATTTAAATAGAAAAATTGTAAATTTTTCTGACTCTACATCACTAAGTTTTTGTGTTTAAGTTTGTAACAATAGTAAATTTCCTTGAAAAAAGAGTTTTATACAAAAGATTAAGGAAACATTTCAATCTTTAAAACCGAAATATTTTGAATTCTTCTTGACTGAAAAATTATTAGACCTTTAACAATAGCCTACATATTTATAAAAAATATTGTTGTTTTTTTTTACAGTTAAGATGAAGTGTTTAATCATATTTCTGTTACCCGTTGCCTTTGCTGCCTCAGGTAACTTTTCTTTAATTTAAGAAAAAATTACTTTGTATGATAATAATGTTATAATTTTTCATTTTTATGTTACATTAGATAAGAAAGCCAAATCATGTGGAAATGAAAATTCATGTGATTTTAAATGTTTAAGATACATGTATTATTTTTACTTTTTTAAAATATTACTTTCACTTTTCAGATTTTGAATTTGAATTTCTTTATTATTTTAGTGGAACAGAAGAGGCTCGTGTTTGACAGTAAGTTTGTCATCTTTGCATCAAAATTTTAGTGGGAAAGGTCTGTTGAATATTAATTTGGTTTGGTAACAAGATACATTATGTTAAAGCCCATTATTGATATTCACGTTTAAGAATAACTAAAAAAACTATAATATATAATCGTACTCTTTTGTTATCAATAATCACAGGATGTATGCCTATCTTGAAGTTCTCCTCAAAGACAGCTTAAAGTGGCTTAAAGGTAGCTTAAAGCCAATCTTAAAGCCAACTCTAAGCTAAAAATGCTGCTTAAAGATGGCTAAAGGAAAGCGTAAGATGATCTAAATGTGCTTTAAGGCAGTTTAAAGACTATTTTTAAGCGACCATGAAGCCACCTTTACGAACAACATATTAGTCTTTAATGTCAAAACTTCTTTCAGCTACATTCAAACCATTAAAAAAATCAATATTGTGCTTACTTTACCAACAAAATTTATTAACTATATGACAATTTAATCAATTGTGATTAATGGACAGATATATTTATCCCTTATGCAAAGTATTTATTTTACAATAGCATAGCCGTGCGTCTGAAACGAAGACACACCTGTTGTGTATATCCGAAGTATAAGCTATATTTGGGCTCGGGTCGAAAACATGAAGAGGGTTCAGCAAGCCTAGCCCTCTGTCACGTTTTCTTAACCCGCCTAAATATAGCTTAATTCATAATTTCAAGACAGTAACCATGTATTTTATATCAATTACCCTTAATATGTGATGTTATATATTTATTTATTCATTTTACTTAAATATGTTTGAATGTTTTAATAATACTATAAAGATCACCATTTCCGCCGTTGTCAAATAAAAAATAGCCATTATCTGACAAATCTGGGAAATTGGGAATACAAAAAACAACTTTGATAAGACCCCTGGAACAAACCAGGAGGTAAAAGGTTTTTTTTATTTGACCATTTGATGCCTTTTAGCAATAACTTTAATATATAGAACAGAAAAAGAAATCCCTAGGGCAGAAGTTTAAAAAAAATGTAAAAAATGTGCAAAATTGATATATTTCAGGCAAAATCCCATAGAGTCCTATGTTAAAAATTAACAAACTTTGAGATGACCCCTTAAACAAACGGTGTGGTAAATGTCTTATTTTTTTTTTATCTTAAAATAATAATTATATCACTTGAAATTCGAGTAAAAATTTTCATTAAAAAATCTAGGGCAGAACAAATTAGACCCGGCCTCGTTAAATTAGATATACACAAAGAAATGAAAGCATGTCTAGTCAAACAACGCAGCCTTTATAACAAGAGAAGTTGAGTCTACATGAACATGTACTGAAGTTAAGTAAATAATGTATATTCTATCGCAAGTTGCCATAATTCTAAGACGGAAAAAGTATTTAAAACTATTTCTAAAAGTAAAAAAAGAGATATAATGCTTCACCTGGGACCCTAGGTTTACTAGCACTAGCTCACTTCCAGTGCTCCATGGAAACTCATGTATGACAGGGTTTTATATCCTATTAGCCACTGGCTATTGAATCAATGTAATGTGTATGTATTTTTAACTTAAAAAGGCTTTGACTTCTATTCAGTTTGTAATAATCATTTATTCCTATTTGCATGAATGCATGTATTTAGAATGAATTACGTTACGCGGTCTGTAGTCAAAAAATACAATAAACCTGATTGGAAACTGTTAGGGTTACTTGTACTAAGTTCATAAATAAGTTTAATTTAATCTAATTCACAACTATAAAATGCAAGGAAGAAAACGAAATTAATTTTGTAAAAAATGCATTGAAACTATCCAGGTAGCAATTATTCGCATTTTACTGGTGTACATGATCACAGCTGATTTGAAAAAAAAAATATTGATTGTTATACATTTACAAGAAATAATCTTAAATAACGAATCAAATTACAGAAAAGCTCGTTGCAAAGCAACGGATTTATATTCTTTTAATGTCAGTTAAAGCTAGACGTTCCTGTAAGAATCAGACTTCTTAAACCAAAAACACGATTAACTAATACAAAAAGATACAAAAAATCAAATAATTCTTGGTACGACTTCAAACAATCTGATTGAGTTCAAATAAAAAAGAACGAAAGCCTACACAGTTAAAAGAACGATTTAACCAAAATATCCGAATGTGTTCAAATACGACCTACCAATTGATTGGAGACGGAAGACCCTAATGATGTATGGTTAAATGTGTAATTGTATACATGCTTTTGACATTATTAATTCTATAACAAACAATATCACCAATAACCGATGACGTGTTATCTTTATGTGCAATTGCAAATGATCTGTACATGCACTGTATATGATGTACAGCGGGCCTAATGTTTGTGTGTGTGACATATTATATTACCCGTTATAAATATGTATTTAATAACCACCCATTTATGATTACTGTAATAAATTACTTTTTTGATTTTAAACACGCTAAAGAAATCAGTATTTATATTTTGCTTTTATAATCATAAATTAAGTAAATATTGTTTAATTGATTTTTTGTTCTATTATCCAATCTCATGTGGTGTCCAAATTATATATATATATATATATATATATATATATATATATATATATATATATATATATATATATATATATATATATATATATATATATAATCTAAATATTCCTTTTTAGCACTCCTGAACGGCCAAGAAGCTAGAAATGTTATCGATCAACTGGTGGTATTCTTATCATCTGACAACAGCGAGGCCAAATGTGAATCTGAATGTCATACCGTAATTGCAAACCCCCAGTCTACAATCCAACATTTGTGTCCTTTTATGTGCCACCTGTAAGATATTTGAAAGAGAAAACAAGATTTTTATTCGAAATAGGATGTGTCATTATTTATTTCTTCAAAATTTGCAGTAACTGTGATTGGCAGTGAGATCTGAATATAGCATCTACATTTTAAATATATGATGTTTAAATATTCCCATAAAACACTCTTAAGTAACGATTTCCTTTTGTAGCGCTCAGCAAACACTTAGTGGACTTCATCACACCAAACGACTTGTTTTTGACAGTAAGTCGTTACCTGTGATAATTCTTCATCTTCTTTTTTTAAAACTGCAGAAACAATTAAATTTGTTCTTATCAAGGGGAGACCACTTCAAGTCTTTTTTTTATTAATAATAGACTATGTATTGTATGCTCTGTAGAAGCAATAGAAGACGAATTTCAGTTTTTGTTGCATTGTATATATTTCTCAAAACTCAGAACCGAAATCTATACAAATTTTGGCTTTAATAATAAATTACTTATCATGTCAGACTCAGATTGAACAAGTTTTATCTTTTCCGACTTTTCTAGACAAACTACCCAATTTTTTTATCCGGCTTTAATGTGTAAACAATTTATCTTATTAAAAAAAAACGATGCGTTAAGCTATTATTTGTGTATATTCATGTTTATAAAGTGACATATAGGTTCAATCGTCCGGTGTTTATTCCTTCAATTATTATAAATGAAAAATAATAATGTCTCTGTTATTGTTTATGAAACACATGTAAGTATAATAAATAATTTACTCACTTACTCATACTTAGCTTTCCTCAATGGGGAGGAGGGGAGACGCCTTATTGATCAACTAGTGGAACAGCTCGGAACTGACGATAACTATGTAAAATGCGAACAGGAATGTCACGTGTTGATTCGGAATCAGCAGTCCGTGATGCAGCATCTCTGTCCCTTCACGTGTCACTTGTGCGTAGATTTTTATCAAATTATTTTTTTAACATTTTGTGATAACGAAAATTAAAAAAGAAACCCGTTGGTCCATGCTTATATTTTATAAATTTCTAATGCATTTTACACACAATGATTTGTTCCGTTATCTGTTATTTTATTTATATTTGCTGCATATGAATGTTTGTCAATTTCGCCTTTTAGTGTTTGTACATATTCAGCACTTAAAAGGAGAGGAAAGAAAAGAAACACATACTATCTGATTACAAATTGCACATAAAAAGGTATACTTATGACTTTATTTTGCATTAATGAATATTTATGTATTCCAAATGCAGGGCAATCGACGCTATTAAGAATCTACATAGCTCATCATCGAACCCTGCAGGAACTGGAGCAGTAGCAAAACGTCTGGTCTTAGGAAGTATGTATATGATGTAAAAACATAAGTAAAATTAATGTTAATATAAAGTAATTTAACTCACACATGTAATCAAAATATATATACTTGTGCCATGCAAGTCAAATGTATTGTCGTCAATAAAGAATTCCCGGGTTTATTTTTCCAACTGTTATTTAACGTTAAGTTGTCATGATTGCAATTTTTTTCACTATACTGCGAAAAAAAAAAATAGGCACAAACATTCCATGTCTCTTAATTGCTCTTTTTTCTTATAGGATATATAATTCATATAATCTAAGGAAGTATGGTCGCAGATATTCTAGACTAAACTAACCCCTTTCGGATGAAGAATAATTAAAAAAATCTTAAAGGGGCATGGTCACGATTCTGATCGATTGTTTTTTGGATTTTAATGCTTACAATGCCTTAGTAAGGCATTTTTAATAGGCAACCAAACTTTTAGTGTCATTTGTTGAGTTATAAGCAGATTGCAGAGCTTAAAAATCTTTGCTATGTAAACAAAGTGTTTGATTACAATTTGAATGTTGAAGTGAAAATTCCAGTTTTAGACCTCAAATAAATGTGCTAATCATTTGGAACTGTTTATTTATGCTTAATATGAAGAAAAAGAAGATAAACAAATCAGCTTGAAAAAGAGTTTTTGCTGGTATATTGAACCTATGTAAACAAAAACAGGGTACGAGCTTTGTATCTTGCTTAAAACTCATCGACTGGCACTCACATTTCATTTTATCATTAGATATGCATTCCTAAGACATTGTAAATAATAAATGCAGAAAAAAAAAATTGACCAAAATCGTGACCATGCCCCTTTAACCTACAATCATTATAATCAAGGGCTTTTTTTTCATTTCTGCTTTATTTTATTCTGTACAGGTATAGAGATTTATGTTACAATAAATAAATTACATGATCAAAATTATATATGCCTACTGTAAACAAGGTTATTTCCGCCCCATGGGCGATTCGCCCTTTTAGACTTGCAAACAGTTTGCTCTATCAAGAATTGGCCCAGACACTGTTGTGTTAAAAGATATTTAATATGAGACATTGGAAATTGCCTATTGCTTATTCCTGACTTCGTCCGTTGACATCAAGGGCGAAAGGGGAGAATATAAAATGAGGGCGAATAATTCCATGTATACAGTATTAAAAGTTGACATGATAATGTTTAAACATTTAAGGTAGGTATTATATTAGTGAATTAACTATCCAACCGCTTTAACTGACTCCGTGATTACACACATTTCTTAACACTAAACTCGTTCTAATACAGTCAGTGCAAGCAAATCTTTTACAACTTGCACCATATCATACATAACATTGAAAACCAATACTATACAATGTAGCACTGAAGTTTCGAAGCAAATCATGAGACTTTTATTCGTAAAAGCATACCATAGCATACCATAGCAAAGCATACGATATAAATTGAACTTTTTAAGAATAACTTTTTTTGAAAAACAAAAATGTTTTCATTGCAGATGAGTGTGAGAGTTTCTTAATTTTGTTATTTTGCTTCAAATGTTTGGAACTTGTGTCTATATGAAGTGTTTTTGTTCAAAATTTATCAAATAGCATATTTCTTTCGGACTTTCATTTCATTTTCTCATTGCATAGCATACATGTACTTGTACAAATCTCATAGCATTCAATATTAAACTCTAACAGCATATTATTGCACATCATATCATAGAATAAAACTTTAAAAGTTATGCGTGAAATAATATTATAATATAGTTTATATCATTTATTTTATTACATTTAGATTTCATAAACACGGAAGAAACATCTAGGATCATTGACCAACTCGTGGCTACTCTCGGGGCTGACGAATCTGAACAGGCCTGTGAGACCCATTGTCACACCTTAATCTTAAGCTCTACATCAGTCTTCCAGCACATGTGTCCCTTCCTCTGTCACTCGTAAGTGCCGCAAAAATGTCATTGACATATAAATACTTTAGAAGTACATACTGTAGAAGCACCTTTTTTCTTTGGGTCAAAATTTTGTTCTAAAACCAAAAAAAAATTTCGTTGGCATTCAATTTTGTAATATTGTAATCTTTAAATGTATAATGTATCAATTCTGTATTTTTTACAACTTTGGTTAAAAATTAGTCATGGACTAAGTTTTGTTCGTTCATACTGCCAACGAAAATGACGAAATAAAATCCCCATACGAATACTTTTACTTCTACAGTTCATTCTAAGGGCTAAAATTGTTTTGCTTTTAAACCAAAAACAAGTTTGTTGGGATTTATTTCCGTATATTGTAATCCTTAAAGTAAATCAATTATGAGCTCTTTATATGTGAAAACTAGGGAAATAACCATTTTTTAAAGAATTATTTCATAAATTTTAGCTTTAAAAAACTACGTACATTTTCAGTCAAATTTTGCCCTATTGTAAAGCGATTTTTTTAAAAATATCACAAACAATTGAAATCTGACGTTTATATACACAAAAATACTTATGATTTAAGAATCTATAAATAGTTACGTGATTAGACTTTCACAAGGTTAGTTGTGACGTCATAATAAGTGTATTTTCCCGTTATTTTCATAAAACTGACCAAGAGACACCAGTTCCTTAGTGGGTTTTTGTATTAGTAAAATATATCAGCAGTTGTCGCCAACGATGGAACTTACATTATAACTTTATCATGTGATATAACACAATAGATATTTTGATAAGATCAAAGCAAATTTTGTATTTTTTGCAAATATTGAAAGAAACTGTCCCTTTTTCTTTGAATATTATCCTGTGCGTTGATACAGAACTCATCTTTTAAGGAAGATTGATGTAGTTAAGATATGGCCACAACCAATTATTTTTTAAAAATAAAACTGATATGACACTTAGTTAACGATTCACTTTTTTTAATTAACATTTATTTAAATGAAACGTTGTTCAAGCCGTTTAAATGATTTGCATATTTAATGCTTCCAAGAAAGTAACTCATTTATCATTAAAATGATCGACTTGATATTCCTGATAGGGATTTAGACTTTAAATTACAAAGAAACCCTGTGTTTCAATCCTAAGTGAAAGGCTATTTTTATTGCAATACAACTGAACAAACATTTGCATTTAATTAGATGGTCTTAAAGTTTGACGTGATTCACAGGTTGTATATAGTTCAGCAGTAATTAAGCTTTATTGTCTTGGAAATTAGATTATTCACCAAAATATTTTACAAGTAACTCGTATAACGCTTCTGGTATATATGCTATGATTATACTCCAAACTAGTATTTTAATCAGAATAAATGAGTAACAAGTTAAAGCATTATCCAAAAAAAGAATTTCAATGCAATTTCATTTCATAAGGAATAAACGTCAACTCAACCAGAATTTTCGAATGTTTGAATTTTTAAATGTTTGAATTATTAACTTTTGAAATTTTGAATTATGAAATTTTTGAATTATGAAACAGGGCCCAGGCTGTTATCAACAGCTTTGGCCATCACTCCACTACACCGCCACCAGCACCAGGAAATCCAGCCAAAAGAGTCCTTCTCAACAGTAGGTCTTCTTTTTTATGAAATCATATTTCTATGCAAAAATATGAATCGTTTGTTTGACAAACATTAAGTTATATTGAGTTTTTCTGTAATTTGATTTTAAATATTTAGATTTCGATTACAAAAACTATTAGTTTAAAAAATATCATCCTTGTTTTTGTTTCTTTCTGTAGCATTTATTTATCCAAATCACTTTCTTAATTTTGCCAATCTAAAATAAAGGAATAAGAAATACTCAAGGAACATCATTGTTAAATTGTTTACATTTTAATTAATATGGATAATACAATATCAGTAAATCTTTCGCAATGCTATCAGTCTGCACGGAACTGCTGGCTATAGATTAACATCATATGTCAATAACAAATCACATATTGTAAATTCATTCTATTACGTCGGAACTTATTTACCGCGATCCCCCTGTTTCGTATCAAATAGAGAAAATATAAAATCGCAAACACGGAACATTTATTTAAAAATTATTATAGTTCCCAACTCTTAGAAAATAATGGCGATATTTAAAAATCTGCGATGGGTGCTTCCTACGATTTTACTGCGGATATAATTCCACGCATTTAGTTAGGAATTTACAGTACTGATTTATTTACAGCTTTTGTTAAAATGTCAAACAGTACATCAAATTACTACACGTGTAAGTCAATACCTAGTATGCGACAATCCTGAACCTTTTAAAAGAAATTGCTTAATATTTATTGAATAATGATACCACAATACTTACGAATGATGGACATTTTCTGTACTGACTATGTATGAATGAATTAATATTTAAGTAACTACAATGCAAATTTGTATGAAGAATTATGAAATGCATTGAAATGATGGACGCCCTATGTATGACGTATTATATACAATATTATTAATACTTGATATACTGTAAAAGGTACTACATTTGGCTGTGTATTTTTAGCGCTTTAGGTGGAATGCTGCTTCCGCTAAATCAAATTTCTAAATGCCATACATAAACAGATATGCATAATGATAGTCACATTCAGGAATACGCTCATTCAAGTGCACGACAACTTGTTCAAAAACAAATTTCCGCAAAATATCGTACACGCCAAATAAAGTACGTTAACATGTGCTATAACTGTTTTATGAATATGTTTTGCATTTCTGTGTTCTTCGTGATATTGAAGCTTTCTTGAACAACCAAGAAGTTACAAACATTGTCGACCAGCTTGCAGCCATGCTTACTTCTGGTACAGCGTATGGCGCCTGTGAAAAGGAATGCCATGTTTTGATCAGAGATCAAACATCTGTTGTCCAGCATCTGTGCCCATTCATGTGTCACTCGTATGTATTCATATTGACTACAAACTGAAAATTGGAACATTTATTGACATAATATACGATTTTTAAAAAAATATATTCTATGAATTTTTTGTTGTTAAAATGCTATTTTTTCTTCACGGTTTGAAAAAGCACATAGTGGAAACTAAGGTCGAAGGTACTTTTTGGACAATAATTGACAAACTACAGATCTATGTATACGTGTGTGACAAACCTTCTATTTTTATTTTAGAGCTCAGGCACTTTTAGGAAATTTACACCATACAACAACAGTAGCTGTATAAAAATATCGAAAGTAAGTAAAGAACATGTACCTCTATGATATTGAAAATATATTAATTAAATGAAAAATAATGTGTTCATGAATACAATTTCAAGCATTTTTTACGGATAGTTAGACCTCTTTAAAATGCACACAAACCTCAGGAGCAAATTTAGTAAGCTGAATATTAATTATTGAACATGCAAAGGCGATTTTTTAAAAATTAGAATACAGGTATTTTATATTCTATGTTACATATTCTATCGATGGAAAAGAGACTTATAAAATAACTTCTTTTTGCAACACTTCTTTAAATATTTTTCCAAAAAATGTGTTGATATGCCATATTAAACGGAAGATAGGTGCTAGTCTCCAAACTTTTTTTTCCGATTTCGGACAGTTGGTTTTCCAGAAAGGTATGTCAAAATACAAAGATAGATCACAAAAAAAGTTGAATCGGTCCAATTCTACTCTATTCAATTTTCTTAATACATACAAACAGTTTGAAATGTTGCTCTTTTAAAAAATAGTTTTTAAAAAACCTACTGTAGATTGCATATCCAAAAGATATCCATACGGAAAAAATGGCTATTTCTTGCTCTGTTTTGTGTAAATTACTTTTAATGATGACAATTATTTCAATTGATTATGTATTTCAAACTTTTTTTACTTTTCAGTGCCCATTCTGTGAATGTAATTGAAAAACATCCAAATATGAGATCTATTGAATCTACAAATAAAAAAATCATATCTAGGGAAGTGTCGATGTTTGTTGTTTTCAAGGTATATAGGTATTACATATGTGTTTATTGTATCATATCATAATCTTACAGGTTTTTGTTAAATTCCTTGTTTGGAACTTGTCATGTTCTACTTCAAGTTACCAATTGTTACATTACCTCTTATAACAAAATCACTTTGAATTACGTTTGTTGCTAAACAAAGTATGTAACGTTGTATTTCTCACAGAATAAATCCAATTAAGAAATAAACAGCAATTTAAAACGTTCACTGCGATATGAAGTTGGTTGGTCATGTGATCAAATCCTGTGAAGCCCGAAGGGCTTCTCAGTAGATTTGATCACGTACCAACCAACTTCATAATCCGGTGAACTTTTAAACATTGCTCTTGATTACTTATATTTACGTTTGAAAGAGACAAATCGTTCAGAACTGTTAAAATAACCGAGATTTTATGTTTACAATAATCCAAGCGACAAGCGATGAGCGCGTGTTATGATCATTGTGACGTCACGGAAAAGTTCATACAGAATTGAACGTTTTCGCTTTTCTATAAGTTCATGTAAGGAAAAATATTTTCAAATGTAAATATAGAAACCTGGATCATATTAATTTTACCTTAAAGTCATACACTAATTTCTTCTCAAATAAACAAAGGAACATTAAAAAAAGGATAAAGATGCATGATTATTACAAAACAAAACAGTTCAATCAATTTAATTAAATTTAGAATTCTGATGCGCTCCAAAAAGATTGCTAAACAAACTGTAGCGATCCAGCTTTGGAGCAGCTCATTGATCTTATTTCAGTTAGATGAATAAATGAATAATAGCGTATAATTACGATTACGTTAAGTAAATCACTTATCATTATTGCTTCTAAGTCTTTTCTTTAAATTTTATTATTTAGTTTGCGTTGACAATCACGTTAGCAAATTAAACGACAGCCTTTATAAGAAATATAATTTAAATCAAAACGTTTTAATTTACACGCAGAAGAACTGAAAAGTATCAGAAAATAATTAATTGATCGTTTAAGCGATAAGAATTTGTACGTCATGAAATAGATATTTTTTTAAATTGTAAATTGGCTTAGCTATGTGCGATGCTAATACATGTACACACGTTCACAATTATCATGACATCTACCTTGTCTGCCTTTGAATCGTTAAAATTCGTGGATTGCTTAAATTTTATTGGTTCGTGCGGTTTCAATGTCCTGCGTTCTCTTATACCTACAAAAGCCAAACTTACTTTGTAATCTTAATCTAATAATTAGATGAAAGGTACACACGAATTCAACGAAAACTATGCCACCTCGATTAACCAGTAATTCTGTATGACAATTCCTGAAGAAGATTAAAACTTATACTTAAGATTGGTATGTTTAAATGGGCAGGTCCTTTCGAAATGGATAATAATTCCACCATTTTTTAAATGTTACAAATTCATTCTTTCCAAAATATATGTAAATATGTGCTTAAGCTAGCGGATGATCTGTAGCTAGCCAAAAATCTACGAAGAACATTTCAGGTTAACATGTCGTATATTTAAATTGTACATGTATAACTCTGGTATTGACTGAGATGAAAATTGTCATATTAAGTCCAGTAGCAATGCAGTTAAAACAGGTAGTAACCGAATCCGATAATTCTGATTTGGTTCGAATCTCGAAACAATTGAAAGTTTTTATATATATTTCTTTTGATCGCATGAAATCTACGATGAAGCAATAGGTAAATAAAATATGTGCTAAAAATATGTCCAACTTTTCATCTAGACAAGGCATCTACGTAGATACTATAGAAACTTGCGATGATTGTAATTAGAACGGAATAGTATTCATACAACTCAAAAGGATGATATCTTATACACGCTGGAACGCAGAAATCAAATTAAGTAACTTTGCATCAAAATTCAAAATACACGATCACCTTCCAAAGTGTATTTTTTGAATTTGATGGTGGTAACCGTTTTCGACAAAGATGCGCTCTTAATGAAAGCTCTTAAAATATCCACACAGTTTGTGTGCAAACATACTTCACACACTGTGCAATTACATGTATACAATACTTTATGTGTGGAAACCTGGCTACATGTAATGCTCAACTGTCTAAGGAACAATTTATGCGTAGAATTTTTTGTTTTATTGTCTATTCATGTCTTGCCTTACTGACAGTTTGGTATGCAACAATTAGAGCTATGCTCAGACTATTCAAATAACATATTCTGAATGAAAATGTTACCACCATCGGTCAAAGGACCAGTTTGCATTGTTAACATAAAAATGTAAGCTAAGCTGAACTTTATTAACTATTGCGATACCTTTGCTATAGTTTGCCTCGTTGGATACCGAGATATTAAAAAAACACAATTTAACTAGTTCTTCTTTCTCCTTTGATTCAATTCATGTAAGTGACGTACTGTTGAAGTTTTTTTTGCAGATGTAAGATAACCGCACACACAGTTTTCCACATGCACTGGTTTCTCTTGGCTAAGATCAAGGGATTATTTGACAAGCACATGTAATCATGTACAAAATGAACTTAAAAGTTATGTTAAACTGAAGATAATCTCATGTATTTACTTATAATCATTGAATCATTGAATTCTTTATCATTCATCTCATATCTGCTGGTCTAATAATATTTCATTACAAATATAGAAAGGTTGTTTTCAATTTAACAAGTTTGAAACTAATCCGAACATAATGAAAAGTGATTAATTATCACAAACGACCCGTAATGAAAGCAATATCACACTAATAACCTTATTTTATGAAGTGATAGCGGATGGTAGGTAAGCCAGTATTCTGTACATTACAAGTTTATACACTAGCAGTTATTTCACATAGTTCGCAAAATCAAAACGTGAAGATCTTTAGATATTTAGCTTTTCATTTTCTAACTTTGCAATGTCCTTGCGAAAACAATTTTCAAAAGATCACAACAAATTCAAAAGGTTTATCTATGAATATCCGATCGTTGTGGCCATATTGAGATTTATGTGATCTTCTTTAAGTGAAGAATTTCATTAAAAATATAGATACATTTTTTGGAACTTTGTACTATACATCTTATAGTTTATAGATTAGCAATTCATATATTAACATATTAGGAAGATCTGATGGCTATTTTGTTTAACATCTAGCCCTCTTAAGCAACACGCCTAGTAAAAGGTAAAAATAAATGATGCAAACAGGAACGTTAATGTGATAAAAAAATTCTAATTATTATGAGGTAAATTCTTGTAAATCTTCTCCGTCTATATGTTCCATATTTTAAAAAGTACAGAATTGCTGTGGCTGTCAACCAATCTAAATAATGTACATTTCCATTGGCTGATACCCCCTCCTCCAGTAGAACAACAATAACAATTGACAATGCTCTTACTTTAAGAGTCTTCCAAAGTACAGAGACACAGTTATGTTTTCTTTGATTTTATATAAAGATGTGATGGTAATGAAATCTAATCAAGAAACAGTATCAAATGCATTTGTAAAAAAGTGAACATTTTTAACAGATGCATTTGATGCTGTTTTATGAAGGCAGATATAATCAAACTTGTCTTACGCACGGACATGTCAGGGCTCGCTAGAGTAAATGTTTAATCAGAAATCATGCACCTGTAAAGCTATATAAAAAAGTATTTCTTATCTTTTCGTGAGAACTTTTAAATGTTGCATTTATGATTATATTATATAACATGCACACCCTCATATCTAGAAACAAAGAAACAGAACTGTTTCTTTGCGCTTTGCATTGGAGACTTTTAAGTAAGAACATTTTTCAATTGTTAACTTTTTTTTTGTAAATTCGAAAGGCTTTTTTAAATATATGAATTTGAATAGCCGTGTATTATATGTTAATATCAAAGATTTAGAATTATATTTAGCAAAATTCAGTAGGATTTAACATTTGTTTTGTTTTATTATTTTGAACATAACAAAATAAGTATATTTAAAGAACGAATTAATTAAACCTATGCTATACGACTTCTCCTACATATATTTGGGGAATATTTTCCTTTTTTTTACTGTACCATGTATGATTAATATTTGAAAGCAACACTTTAATATAATAAACATTTAATATCAATATAATTCTGTTATTCAATGATGGTGAGGGAAATGAAAAGAATCATTTCCATTAGAAATATCATATTTCCAAAAAGGATCGCCTGATAGGAATTTAATTCTTCCCGGGGGAAAAAATTTCGTATTTTCGAAACATTCATGCAATAAATATTTTATTACACCGAATATCATATGATACTACACATAACGTCGAGTTCTAATTTTTTTTTTGCATTCCTTCAATTTTCTTTATTGATTTAAATCAAAATTGTTTATTTGTACAATAACGAAGAAAGTTTTTTAGATTATAACTTGAATTTAACCACAGTTTTCGTATGCTCATATTGGCTTTTTCATACCATTAAAATTAAAAATTGCGCGGTTTCCGAAGAGTTGGAATATGATATGTATTCCCCTGGAGACACCACGTTTTGATCACCGTGTCACTTGACTTTCTAAACCAATTAGGCACATTATATATAATTATCATAATAGCTGATATTTAGATTTTATAAAGCTGTCTATGAAAAGTAGAAACTGTCCCACGTTGTGTTATGATTGAATATTATGGTAGAAATGAAATTTATTTCCTTGTATTTTTTTTCTAAAAATACAACAAAATGAGAAAATATTGTCCATCACTCATTTAAATGACGTTTATTTGCGCACATTTAAATGCAATGTCATGCAAGTTGACTATTTTTGTTATATTGTGACGTAAACAATGAAGCTATTAAATGGCGATTATATAATATAGATTAATTTGGTTTGCCGTACCACATAAGGTATTACATGTCAAAGGGAGATCGAATAAAAAATTCTAATAATTTTTTTGCACAAAGTATATTTTACAAAACCTTTTACATGTAAAATTAGTATAAATACATGCTTAAATTCGTCGAACGTAAATTTTTATAACAGTGACCATTACATTTTATTTATCATTTTTCTGTTACTCCTTGCTTTTATTGCCTCGAGTAATTAAAATAATTGTGAGATAATGATTATTTTAACAAATATAAACCATACGTGGGTTTGGACAAAAAAAAAATATATATTGTGTAAAAAGCTTCTATATTTGTTTAATATTAAAGGGACATGATCACGAATTTGGTCAAATTCTACTTTTCTGTTTCTTATATTTTATTATTAATGCATTTCTAATTATCAAATGAATTTGAGAGTCAGTCGTATAGAGTTAGAACTAAGAAACAAGGCTCACCACTCTTTGTCATGTTAACACGGCACTTGCCTGTATTTTGTTTACATATGTTCAATATACAAGCAAACATCATTTTTAAGCTGACTTGTCTATCCTATCGTTTTATTCATTTTAAGCATGATAAAATAGTTTTTAACATTTAACACATTCATTTTAGGTCTTAAACTGGAATTTTCACTTCAATATTCAAATTGTAAACAAAAGCTTTGTTTACATAGCAAGAAGTTTAAGCTCTGTAACTTGCTTATAATTTATAACAAACAACACTCAAATGGTTGCTTACGAAACATGCCGTAATGAAGCATTGTTAACACTACAATCAGAAAAATAATTTTGACCACAATCGTGACCATGCCCGACTAATCAAAAGGAGCAGTTTTTTTTCATTATATATTCTCTTGAAAAACTTTGCCATATTGTTATCCGTGCAACTGCGATTTAGTTTGATAAAAATTAAAAGCACTCTTTTTTATTAAGCATCTCTAAACGTAGAAAAAGGGAGACTCGAGAATGACCCACATGCTGTTAATGGACTGCACAAAATAGGCGACTTATTTTTTATAGTAAGTTATGTGACCTTTGATATTTGAGAGGCTTGATTACTGGGGTTTCATGTATATTCGTGGGTGTCAATTTTGGCGGATCAGATGGATAAAACAATTTCAAAGACTGAATTCATGGAATGTGAACATATAAATGCAATGTGTTAATTAAAGCTAAGCTACTATGGAAATTAAATTTCTTGAATCAACTCAACAACATCTACGAAAAATGATACATGTAATCAAAGAATATTGGTAAAACCCAAGTACATGTAATGTATGTACCAGGTGTTGATTTAAACACCACAACAGCTACCACGCATCGTGGGTTCATCCATTTAAATTAAAACTTACAATCCCAAATTGTAAAATGACAAGAGTATATTATAAAAGTATTTAACTTTGTGTGTCGGGGCCGTCCCTGTCACCGGCACTGATTAGTAATTATAATTTATATTTACAAGATTATTTACATATCTACAACGAACACAATATTTAAATGAAACACCTGTAATATCCTTGGATTCATAAAATGCGTCCTCGCTCAATAACATCAAAACTCATCCTTTTCCCCTCTCTCGCACGCGTTCCCTGGGTATGGCAATACCAATTATCTCTCACTCCTCAGACTCTCCCATAACTCAATTAACTACTCACTTTCATCTCTCAGAACTCTATCATGCATCATAAACAAATAAAGACTACAGAGATTAACTTTCAATTGATAAACTCATGCTCGCTCGCTATCATTTTCTAACAAGTTGTAATGATTCTCTTTGAAAGCAGGGCTACAAGGCCAGCGTCCGCACATGCAACCTTATCAAACATTTCATACCATCACTTTTACTCAACGGTTATTAATGATAAATAACCCTAGAGGATGACCCTGTACTATTTGCATATAGACACAAAACACACCCACTGTTTGAGGTTCAAAACATGCTATTTAATAATGCTCTTTAGCGTTTCCTATCGGAGAGGAATGGAGACTTATCATTGATAGGCTTGTTGAAAGCTCGGAACAGACGAAAACGAGGCGAAGTGCGAACAGGAATGTAAAATCATTAACATTACAATCGGAAAAAAATATTTAAAAAAAATCGCCAAACGTCAGTATCACCCATTTTACTTGTGATCTGGTTTTTAGATCATTTTTTTCAGAAAATAAAATCTATTAAAAAAAAGACCTTATTGTTTCTTATTATTAAGGTATTCCGTTTCCAACGGAAGACCTTATAGTTTTCGTACTGTTTCTTATTATTTTTTTTTTCCACAAATTTTGTGCAGACGATTTCTCGAAAACTATTCGATGGATTTCCACCATTTTTTCACAGATGATTAGACTTGATATGAACTTAATACATTTTTGATAATGTTTTGTCGTCGCATTTTGTTCATTTTTACGACCTTTTTTGTGCACACTAAAACTCTGAAATTATCAGAGACATGAATATGAAATTTTCAGGATGGGTAGACCATAGTCTTAAGTTGATCCTATTTTTTTAGTTTTACGCCAGTGGCCCCATTCTTAGAAGCTCACTTTGGCTCGAATATTGGGTACGAATTTTGTTCCCAATTTTTCGTCTGCAAGATTTCTCAGAGATGGGTCGATAGAGTTTATTGAAATTAGCAGGAGTAATAGATCAAAACTTTATCCTCAGGAATTTATTTCATTTTTTCCAAAATTCATTTCAAGTCGTCCGTTTCCTGTACCGCGTCAAAAATCTTGTGACATTGAGGTCTCAATAATAATTTAGACTTGGGCATTCAGACTTTGTAGGATTATAGATCTATAGTTGTAAATCTCTTCAAACTATTTTGTTTTGTTCGTCATAACTTCCGGTCGTCACCGGAAGCACTCTAAAAATTATTTTTTTGCATTAATTTTATTTTATATAGAATTAAAGTTTAAGTATTAATTCTTACATATGTCATCTATCCACTGTTAAATAAATAAAAAAATTCTACTTCCGGTGAGATATCTCAAATATCTCGGATAACCTTTTAAAATTTTTTTTAAACTGTTTTACCAACATGATGTCAGAAAGTCAAGCGATCAACACACCAGACTAAGACAGATAATAAACCTTTGATAGTTAAACCACTTTCATTTTGTCGACCGTCCATTCCGGTCCTCACCGGAAGGGTTCAAACAAATCAAGCTGTTTGAAAGTTTAACTATTTCTTTGACAATTTTAGTAAAATAAAGTACAGTGGTCTTATGTTCATGAAATACTAACTTTTATTTTCACTGAGAATTTCCGTTTGTCCACTTCCTTGTCAAGAGACAAAAAATAAATGACTCCACGAAACCTCAAATACGGTGACGACTTGAACAACCAAACTTTGTTTGATGATAGCCTAAAGTATGTATCTGTGTTTTCCTTATTTTGATTGATTTGTTGTCACTTCCGGTCGTCACTGGGAGCACTTAAAAATTATTTTTCCCCTAAGTTTGTATATTTTAAATGGAATGAATATATTAGTACACGATCTTATATATTTCAACTATACAATGTTAAATAAGCAATCTAATTCTACTTCCGGTGAGTTATATTAGATATCTTAAATAGCTATCATTTTTATAAATTTGATATCCGCGGGATTTTAGTCACTGTAAGTGATTGAGACATGAAACTTTAATAAATGATAGACAATTGATTGAAAATGTGTTCAACGGGTTTAATTTTGTCAACCTTATCGTATAAAACAAATTGGACGGAAGACCTATTCGTTACTCATAACGAGATCTAGTTATTAAATTTTTTCCAAATTTTGTGCACGAGACTTTTCAAAATCTATTTTACTGATCTCAACCTTTTTTTCACAGATGTTTGGGCGTGATCTAAACTTCATACATTTTTCTTAATTTTTTCGTAGTCACTTCCGGTACCCAATTGTCGGCCATTTTGTAATATTTGACGACTTATTTTGAAGTGCAGCTATAAACTCGGAAACCATAAGGGATTTGGATATGAAATTTTCCGGATAGGTAGACTATAGTTTGAAGTTGTGCAGCATGTAGTTGTTTAATGCCTGTTGCGCCATTTCTTGGAGCTCGCCTGGGCACGAAAATTGGGTACGAATTTTTCTTTCAAAATTTTCACACGTTTTCATTTATATCTTTTTATCAGTTGATATTTTGTTAAAGGATATATAACAAAAGTGGTAGAAAATCAAAAGTTCTTTCCAACAAAATCAAAAAAAAGGGGCTGGCCCCTTACATTAGGGGCCAAGGCACTCTTAAACTCTATTACAAATAACATAAAAACGATAAAGATTTTGTAATGCATTATAGAAGCAAAGTTGTTAATCGTACCAATATCTAATAGAAAAAACCATTGCCATGCCCATTTATTACGTAATTAGGGATTTGTAGGGGCCAAAGTACTTAAACTTTGACGCAATATATCTAGAGAAGTAGACATATTTTTTTTGACATCATAAAGAGAAAATGTTTGAATTTATGATTTAAATCGATTCCACTTATCAATGTCACATTAAAATTTATCATTGTATATATTTAGTTTCGTATTTTAACTTTACCACATATCCCGTGGTGAGCCCCTTAGTGTTTTAGTCATACGTATTTGTAAATACCCATATTGAACCTCAGTTCACCGGGCCTTAAACCCGCCAGTCCGTGCAGTATCTGTTTGGACGCGGCAGTCCAGAGGGAAGGACGCACTTATACTTCTCTCGTGCATACCATCCATTCACTATGTATGTTCTTAATATAAATAGCTGTGTGCTAACTCTGGAGTGAACCTGGTACTGGCTTTTTCTGAGGTGAGGTTTATTAATTGTCAATTTTATCGTCATTTCGTTCATTACTGTTCTAAAACACCCAGTCATGGTATTCCAATCGTTTTTATGCTTATTTGTTACGTTTGAATTTAAATGTCTATGTTTAGATACACGTGTTTGAATCTATTATAAGTATGGCGGACTCTTATGGTCATATTCCTTTTGTAGTAGTGAGTAGTATTATGCAACACTGCATTTAAGTAATTGAGTTAGTATTTTGTGAGTGTAAAAGCTAACATGCTTTATAGTAAGTCTTCTTTAAGACTGTGTTTCAGTATTTTGTGTGTAATAAGCGTCTATGCTAAGTGTGCCATTCAGGACCGTACAGCCTGTAAGTAAAGTATGGTGCGTATTGGTGTAAAAGCCACAGTTGCTTTTGTCATGTACTTAATGTGTTTGTGTACTATGTTGGCGCAGGTCCCTTGTTCCATCTATTGTGTAAACCACGTTCATCGATGGTGGCCGAATATTGGTGACGTCTTGTGTAGACTAAGTGGCCATGTAGAGAACATTGTCCATTGGAGGACCTCACCAGTCCATTCTTGTCAAGACCAAGTGGCAGTAGACAACAGTGGAGGACCTTACCAGTTCCCATACTAGGACAATTACTTTCTATATGTATTGATTCAAACTATATTAAATATGTGAAAACAATGTAAAAAAAATATTGTCTTAGTCTTTGTCTTACAGTAAATGTAAATTGTAATTAATTCCGCTCGAAAATCTGTGACAATCAAAACACGAATATTTGTCCCCTTTAAGGATCTAAAGGGGGGCTGGCCCCTAAAATATTCAATCATTTGTATCTAAAAATGATCAACAATTTTAGATGGGTCAAAGAACAAAAAAAAATCAAGAAAAAGGGGGCCCCCCTTTTTTTGGGGGGGGGGGGCAAGAGACGTAAAGTCTATAACAAATTACATAAAAACGATTACGATTTCGTAATGCATTATAGAAGCAAAGTGTAGATTGTAGCAATATCTATCTGGAAATATCATTGACACACCCATTTATTACGTAATTAGGGATTTGTATACATTATCTGAAAGTGTGTGTATGGAGGGGGGGGGGGGGTAATTCTGAAATTGTATCGATTATTCATGGTATGATTTAAAACAGAAATCGCAAGGAAGACCTACTCGTTACTCGTAACGAGATCGCATCGAGTTACCATTATTTTTTTAAAGTTTGATTAACACAGAAACAATTTGATATAGACCTTTTGATGTTTATTTGATTCGTTTTGAATACACAATTATAGACTTATAACAGAAATACAAAGTATATCAGACGTTGAAACCTACACATTAAGCGTTTGGAGTTTTTGAAAAAAAATAAACGTGAGAAAAGGGAAACGCTTTTATTTGTACACCTGGACATTAACTGTAATACAAGCGAAGTACAGAAGTTTACAACACCTGATAAGTATTTTTACTAGATAACTAAACAAAATAAGATAAAAGGATAGGTTGATAAAATATTTTACTTAACCAGTAAAATTAGTTATATCGTATATAGAAAATATGCCTTGTGCGATATAAACAGAAAATTCATCTACCCGTGTGATATAAAGCCTAGGGTTGTGATATAATTTATATCACACCCCTCTCCGGCAATCTTCGGATGTTATATCGCAACCCTTTTCGTTAATCATTGGCTTTTATGACGTAAAATTCGGTATGCGTCGTTCAACTCCAATCTCCGAGTATGACGTCAAATAGTTACGTCGAAGTCAACTTTGTATACAAACAGCTGGCGCAAAACTTTAAGGGAAGATTATTAGAGATGGAATATTTAGACACGAAGTGATTTGTTAACAATAATAATTCATCACATGATGTTTTTTTTTATTGTTTCTTTAATATTTTCTATAAGTATATGATATAAAATTCAAAACATGGCAATTTCTATATAGCACCCTATATTAGCCCTAAGTCGCTGTATATCAGCCCTCGAGCGGGATGGCTTTCGGGCTAATATACAGCGACTTTGGGCTGATATAGGATGCGATATAGAAATTGCCATATAATAATCTATATCTCCTCCAATGAGCAATACAACCATAATCATAAGCTGGTAAGTGGAAACACGACTTCAGAACTGCAGCATTGATTTTGTAACGATAATTGCAAACAAATTCACGTAGCTAATGCCAACCAACGCTGAGCATGATTTAGTAGAAATGTGCATGTTCAAATGAAATGATAACCAATTCCTTTTGCGTCGGAAAAGAATTGTTTTGACTGGCTATGGCATCTATAACATAACAAATAGAAATTATTGCGGTTTCTAGAACGACACAGCAAACAAGTGTGCATAATCACAAATCACAGTTGTAAGTCAAACTTATCTTTAAAACAAATGAGAGAATAAGAAAGACTGGTAATTTATAAAATGCATACTTTATTCTTTTCTCGGAAAAATATAATCAAAATAAATCCTTCAAAAAATGTATAAAGGGGAAATACAATAATTGGAAAATGGATGCATCATATTTCGAGGCAAATAAATCATTGCATTAGGACGTTGTCTACAGTTTAGTTGGTGTCACTGGAGTTTTGAGGTTATTCATACTTATCAATTCCCTTCCGGTCACGCTCCTTCTTTTTGCAACCTTCTTGAACAGGGACGCTAAAAATAACCGTGTTTTTCTTGAGTATATAAAGTATACAACAGGGTTTATTGACGCATTCACTAGCCACATTATTCTAGCGATGATTAAGATATGTGTGCACTCTCTTTCCTCCTCACATACTTTGTTGTAGATAAGAATAAAGCAAACTGGGAAAAGAAGAGCAGATAAGATATAGACAAACAATATCACTGTGAGCATGCGCGACATACGCCGGATATGTGATTTCAGACCCAAAATATTAATAGAATGATGCAATTCGTGTACTTTTTGAATATGGAAATACACTATAAAACACACAGGTAAAAATAACAGATATCCTCGAAAACTTAGAACAACGGCTTGAACATCAATATTTGGAATTTCAAACCGTAGGACGAAGTACAATGTCCCAAACACTATACTGGATGCCCAAATCGCAAAAGACCATTTGATGATATTTTATTCTGTAAAAGGCGAGCCTTGATAGGAGCTCTTACGTAAAAGTATCGAAGGCCAAGAAACAAAATCACATGGGCCGCTGACGCATGCGTAGTTGCATATGTAATCGCCATAAAAACTTCTCCATTCTCGTTTGCAAATTCTATGTTTACGTGTTCAACGACAGCTTGGACAATATACAGTATCAAACATATCAGGTCAGAAAGCGCCAAAGTCAAAAACGCGATGTAGGGTGTTTTGTGGAACGCTGGATCACACAGAATTTTGAGTATGACTATGATATTTCCGATTAATCCCAGTGATGTAATAAACAAAACCACAATGGCGTATTCCAGTGTCTCCAGTTCCAAGTAGACAGGGATGATATGCTCCGGACGTGTTACTGATGAGTTCATTATCAACCAGCTCCTCTCCTGTCAATCACTTAAAGCTGTAAAGATAACAAATGTGCAGACCATTAGTTATTATATTCACTTTATGCACTTTATGATAAATGTAAACTACACATTTGTAACATAAAACCATGCAATATGTATATGATTGATTAGAACCGATAAATCTAACAGAACAGAATAATAGGTAAAGCAAAATAAAGCATAACCAACGTCAGCATGCTGTCTATATTTCTGCAGTAATCGCTACATCTAAAACTTAATACATAAATCATCAAAGTTAACATAATAGGGTCGTTCTTTTATTCGCTTATGAATTATTAAGATGATAGAAGTAAATTGTGTGAAATTAGTTGCTTTAAAAGACTTGAAAGTTATAAGAAAGACAAAAAAGCCAAAATAATGAATATATACTTCAACGGCACATTATTAAGAACAGCTTTTCACTTTCAAAGTTCCCTACTGGCGAGAATTCAAATCAACTGTGAATAATGGATACAAACACAGTTAAGAAAGAATTTGATGCTGGCGTGATCCTTGGCAGTAATTAATGAATAAGAACACGTTTTAGAGAAATATTGCACTGCTTGTTTCAGGCACGTAACAGGTTTTTGAAAATTTCTAATACATGGAATTGTGGGTAGTAGTATACCCATAACTATAATAGCATTGTTCAGTTTCTAATTTTCAATTCAATTTTTACAAGGTTACAAAAGAGTTGAAGGGGGCTTCATAGTAATTTAATTTTATGTATTTAAAATTTAAAAGAAAAGTCTTTGCTTCGCCAAAAAAAAAAACCCACTGATAGTATGTGTCTGTGCTTATTACACATATATTGAAGCTGAAAGTTATACGCAATACGCTTATATTTAGATAAAAACAGTTAAGTTAAAAAATCAATAACCAGCAGAACCTTAATTTCATTAAGCATTTTAAGCGATTATATATCAAGCTACATAACACTATTTAAAGCATACCCATCATTTTTATCTCTTTTTTACATCGACAATCAAACAAAAGGGACGTCATAGATAGTTTAAGGCCGATGTTACGCACTTTTGCATTATTCAAATTCTATTTGCTTTATACTTAAGAGTTGTATTGAAATTGCATATTGCAATATACAGCTAAGAATCAAATAACCGACAGGATAATAGCTGGTGAGGGGTCTACAATACAGTTAATAAAACGTTTATATTCTATAGAATCGCCTTTTTGTGGATGTCAGTGCCCGTTTATCTAAAAGTTTCACATTCCGTGGGCACGACATTCATGCATAATTAATTGAAGTTCATCAATGACAAAAACAAAATTATAGATTTTGACAATTACAATCGTGTTGTTACATGTGCATAGACAAAATAACAAATTCAATGTTTCCTGTTTGTAATATTCGATTCAACTTTAGTATTCTTATTGATTATTTTTTTTCATTATTATTAGATCCAGCATAAATATGTAGAGACTAATGATAAAAGTCTGATAAGATGTTTTTCTTATCCTATATGGACATAAAAACCCGTTTTTTATTTAATTTACAATTACAATGTTTAGCTATGTCGTAAGAAATAAAAGGAAAAATATTTCTGAAAAAAAAATTAGTGTCCATTTGTGCCATTTAAAAGACTAAATGTAAAATCAAAATGGCAGATTCTGTCAATATTGTAACCTTAAACATTTAGATAAAACCCTCAAATCAAAAACTATTTTTACACCTAACTGAATGTGAGTCTTTTTGAAACAATCTTCTTTAGGAACACCATTACGTCAAATTTGCCAAACCACCGCATTTAACTGGCAAAAAGGTTAAATATACTCAACTTAACTTTATACAATGACGTCATAAATAAAATCGAGGATAGGGAGAACTTCTATGTATGCTCCGTATCTCTGGAGAGAATACATTTTGTATGGCCAATGAAAAAAGTGTTTTGAATTGTTTAATTATATTGTGACGTGTGTTGTTGTATTATAAAGCTAAATGTATCAAATGAATGAAAAAAAACCGACAATTTTAATCAATGATAACATGAAATACCTCATCACATAATTGAAAGGGATGGATTGTGGTGGCCATTTTAAAATTGTTTTAACCTTCTCTAGACAAAGAACTTTGTTTAACGAGGCATGGTCACGATTTTGGTCAGAAATTATTTTTACCGATTTTACTGTTTACAATGCTTTGGTATGGCATATTTGAATAGGAAACCTACAATTTGAGTGTCAATCGTCAATCGAGTTATAAGCGAGTTACAGAGCTTATTATTGTTTGCTTTACAAACAACGGATTCTGTTTACATTTTGAATGTTCATGTAAAAAATCCAGTTTCAGACCTAAGATGAATGTCTTAAAAGTTAGAAACTGTTAATTTATGTTTACAATGTATAAAGAGATTGTTAAATAAACTTGAAAAAGAATTGTTACCGGTTTCTGGAATCGATGTAAAGAAAAACAATGAACAAGCCTTGTTTGCATCACGAAGAATAGAATTGCAAGCCCTGTATCTTGCTTATAACCCTACAAATGACTCTCAAATTACCATTTTATCACTAGAGATGCATTCTTAAAGCATTGTAGATAATAAACACAGAAAAAAAGAAATGGACCAAAATCGTGACCATGCCCCTTTAAAGATGTAGGAAAATATTAAAATTTAAAGCTGACATATTTAAATTGTGTCTCTACTTAATAAATATTTATTGCCCTAAATAGTATATTTAAAAGTTTAAGGCAGATCGGCTGAATAATTAGTTGACCATACAACCTCTTTATTATAACATTGGCGTAAACGAAGCGCATACCATGAAACAACGTCATTGTACTTCATAATTTGATATGTCCGATTTGTGTATATGTACATAAGTCATCACCTCCGTAATCAAAACTATGATATTTATATTTTTTTGCTTTATCAAGTCATGTTATTTATATCTACAGACTTATCTCGTTTCATATGAAAACAAAATATAATAACGTATGATTGAAGCAAAAGAAATTGAGAGTATTTTCGATAAGAAACTTCATGAAAAACTGGATCTCTACTCACATTTTGAGAGTCTCAAAACTATGTTATATCCTGAATCCGCTTCACTGGATATCATTACACAAAATGAACAAGCTGGAACAGTAGCAACAGGGAATGAGACTAAAAAGCTGTGCACACAGTTTTATATTTCGATCGATTAACTACGAACATTTCCCCAGAGACTCAACAATTTAATACAAATGACAATAGTTCTGGAAAAAAAATTGCGAAACATGATTTTGTTTTAATTATGTAAAAGTCATTCAAGTGCGTGATGTTAGAGGTTGATTTGTTTCTTAATAGGGAATTTCGTGCTTTTTTATTTGATATCATGAAGACACTAATTGTACACTATTGTATGATGATACAGGTTATGCTGTTCGTTTAAATGCATTAGAATAAGATAATAGCATGAACCAAAGAAATTCATAGGATTCAAGTATTCATCGATTGCTCTTTTCTTCGATTTTGCATCCCATTAGCTCAGTGTCTGAGTATGATGTCGCAAAACTCTCATTCATTTTCGTTAAGGCGGACGGAAGACTGTGTTTAAGTTAGCAATAAATGACGTCTCTATGCACTTAAGGAGGCAAATAAATTAAGCATCAAATCTATTTTAAAGAGGCTTGGTGGTCAACAAATTAACCATCATATATTTTTGAAATCCTTAGATATGATTTGTTTAGAAATTATAATGTATTACATGTATCTATCAAAGTAAAATCCATATATTTTTCGCTATCAGTTTTGGTACTGTTCTATTTTTATATTTGGTTTTCTGAAAGAAGATCCATAGCTAATCAAAGTACTGAAGAACTGACGGGAGTTGATTTTCTCGTTGTTTATTTATTTTAAAACTAATAATATGTTATTTTGTTTGACAAGTACATGTAATTTCTAATTTGTATTTGAATTACGCATATTTTTATAATTTGAATTATTGGACTTTTTCGACAAGAATGTCAAGAAACCCCATATGAATCATGTTAAATAATATTTAAAGATAAAATTAATTCAATCAAACTATGTATCAGTAATAGACATTTTTCTCGAAAATTGTATTGATCCCAGCAATATTGAACTCTAGTCTCGTTCAACCAAACGCTCAGCTGACACCGTATATATCCGACAAGCAAGAGAGACTCTGCTTGTCGGAGATTTACGTAGACAGCCGAGCGTCGAGTTGAATGAGACTTCATTGAACTCTGGCGTAGGAATACATACGATACAAAACATATCTAAATTGTTCGTACCATTTAAAATCTGACAATTTTCAAGGTATTTATAAATAAGTTTCCTTGAAAAACAATGCTTTAGCATACATTACATCAAAATTATCAATTATTGTCAAGAACTAAGTCTTGTCAGCAGCGACGATTTGTGCTGAGGTCCAAACACTGTTTCACTTTTGGTTTGTCTGAGTAACTGCATAGGAGAGTTGATTAAAATCATCCTAATTGAAAAAACATTGTTTTCAATTACGAGGAAAATGAAATTTATACTCAGCAGTATGCACAGGTGTACATGTATTGCACTATTGAATCATCACAATTAGCTTGTGCTTGATTTTTCCAGTCAAATTTAAACAACACAAGGCAAAAATCAATCCAGTAAATATTGACGTTGAGTTGGTATTACAAACGTCATCCAGTCTCAAAATAATGTACAATTTTTATTTTTTTTATAAATAGATGTTTTAATTTTCCACTATTTAGAGTATCCTTAAGAAAAGCATATTTCGTTTTCAGAGTTTCCTTCAGAAATCTATATTTGTCTGTGTCAATTTCTTTGAGTATGAAAAAGAGGCATGACAAAATAATTTGTAATGGTACATTAATTTCCACAGTTTAGTCTGACTGTTGTAAATAATTAAAAGAATGTACAAAAATGATGGAGGCGGCTTTATTAGACAGAAAAAAATATCCAACAGCTATACAAAGCAAAAAGCTAAATGGACTTAACCATTTTACTCTTATACAGTATGATTTAAACTTCATAAAAACCAATAAGACTCTGTAATTCGTGTCCTCTTGTTAACATAAAAATGAATTCATTTGAAAATCGATGCACTTTATTAATTGCGTAACACTAAACAAGTTACAATTTATCTTCATACAATTAAACTTACAAAGATGCATTATGAATGCTTTGTGATAAAATGCTTTGTACTGGATTTGTTGAGACATAAGCCAAAAGCCATAGAGTGTGGAATAATTTATAACGCCGACAGGATATGATATGATAATGCAGTCAAAAGTCCCCATTTACGATCAAAATCATTTTGGTAATTGCTATTTCATTTCACGGTCGTCAATAAATGGTCCTTAAGTGGCGAACATTACCCCCCCCCCCCCTCACCCATCTCCAATTGTAGGCATCCTTGTTGAGCAATTGTGTTTAAAGTGCAGTCCATGGGAACTGTGTTTTACTACTCGGTCGAAAACGTGATGAATGTCGGGTTTTTTTATGCAAATGAAAAAACAAACCCATCAGTTTTTGTTGCACCTCAAATTATGCCACTTGTTTGACAATCCTCTTGTTATATTGTTCGTGTAGTTTTATTCGTTCAAATAAGTAATTGGTTCTATTCTTTTAAATTATTGATAACGATAGCTTATTTGATTGCAGTTTGCTTCTTGTGCACAAGTTATTTGAAACAAAAATATTTGATTCCATTTTATTTGAAAAAAAGTCCACAGGTGATCGAAATCAACTGACGCCTCTTCAAAAATGCATAAATGTGGTATTGTTGTTTTTTCATGTATAACGTTCACAGTAAGATTATTTGCAGTTATTGGCACAGTAAAATCCAATACACTGTCGTTCAAAAATTGAATAACTAAGTGAAAAAAAAAGTAACCCGTTAAAGACAACCGCTTGACTAGATGTCCGTTTTGAATTGATTTGATACATTCATTCATTTTTTCATAATCATATATCCATATAAGATTGTTTTTAAAGTCTTGATAAAAGATTGAAATAAGAAGAAACTACCTGCTGGGAGGGAACAACTAGTTCTGACTGTCTAATGAAACGGTTTATCTTTTCCTAAACAACTATATAGAGCATCAAATTTAAAAAAACTCTATGAGATTGTAGGTAAATTGTAAACAATTCATATTTGTGATGTAGTCAATAAATTGGTGTTTTATACAAGTCTTTCAGGCCGCTAAAGACCGTTTCATGAGAACAACATCCGGAATAGTTTTTTAACGTCCACGGTGGCGGGCATTGTGAGCAGTTCTATTTGTTGCTCGCTAACTGCAAAGTGCTGCAAACGTAAAATGCCGATAACAAATACTATAAATCTTGCTTGTAATTTACATGCACGTTCTGCTTGCATCCTTGCTGTGTTATACTTACAATGTACATTGTAAGATATATTAACAACCCTTCGCTGGATTTATTATACTACATGCACCTACCTTGCACGCCTGTTTTCAAATTCAAATTTGCCTCTCGTTCATACACAGCTACATAACATACCTATCTTTCATATATTAGAAGATAATCATGAATAAGAACTAGAGTGGTATAACGAACGCAGTGCATCATTCTGTTGTAATGATCATCAATTAGGAGGGGTGCCTGATTCGACATATTCGATATGGAAAGTTCAATATCCAACCAATCAACCATGAATATGAAAATCCGTATCCTAACGATATCAAGCTGTTCTAAATATAGCTCACCCGCACAAGCTTTTATCTATGTTTTAATGTTATATTATCTTCTATGATATGATCAATTAACTAAAACAAATTTGGTAATAAAACATTGATAACTTAACAATACCGTCTTTGCAATTGTCCTTGCCCTATTTTTAGTTTCCACTTGATATATCTAAAGAATGTTTTTATTCTTCACAATGGTGTTATGAACTGTAAGTAATATGATATCTATATTTTCGTAATATAAGGTTTTATAGGCTGGAAAAAAATCATTGACCGTTGATTAACTCAACGTAATATGATGGTATCTTTTCGCTTTCTTTTTTCTCTCTCTTTCATTCATTCATTCAATCTTTCATTCTTTTTCTTCCAATAAAAGTAGCGGCAGGAGACCTGCCCTCGACCCTCTTGATGCTACGTGCCTGATTGCCGATAGTAAATCAATAAAATCCTCTAAACAGTTAATACACGTTATCCGAGTGCTCTCCTGCGAATGTTATTGTCATTTAAATTTAGACCACGTAGATTAATTTCACCATTTCATTTTTGCAGGAAAAATCGTGCCAGTGTTTATAGTCTATTTCCTAGAATGTAGGTACTTGTAGTCAAATATAAATTAAAATCTAGACGTTTACTGATTTTAAGCTTTATCTCCATGAACTGGAGGATATATGAGTTCTAGAAAAATTGTGACAATTGAAAATATAAAGTTGTTTCTGCTCTTGCAACAATTAACATGCTTTGTAGCGTTCCCCCAAAGGATTAGTTTTCGATCAGCGCCTGACCAAGAAATAGCATCAGTAAAGAAACGGACTATACTATTTGATGCAGAATGTTCCTTGAAATTGGCTCGATATAGTAAGTTATAATTCAAAACAGACACCCATTCCTTTAAAAAAAGCATGATAATGCACATCAAAAGCATAAAATATGACTATGATATCTTTAAGCAACCCAATGTTTATATTTTTAATCACGTGTAGAGTGGTTTAACAGGAACGATAACTCTGTTCTGAATGTCATCGTTTAGTTTAAATAACTGCTAGGTGAAAAAAGATATATGTCTTAATATATTTTCATGTTTTAGCATAAATCAAAGTAGGATATGATATGAAAAACAACTAGTACTTATGTAATAGGGTTGTTAGAAAAGTTTGCGGAGAAGTTCAATTGTGAGCGGAATATTCCCATGATGCCAGCGAAACTTTTCAGATTTAATCTTGACGTAATTTTTAAGAAACATTTACAGATTTGCTTGTTTTAAATGTACCTTAAAAATATACAGCTTTATTATTTTGATAGGATATGCTTCACGGAACATGTCCGTTTTTTTAATTTCTTATATTATGTACGAATATTCTTATTAACAAAAGGTACTGTTTAAAGTAGATCCAGTGTTCCTTGACGTCACATTTTTTTGTAAAACTTTGAATTCTTTAAAAATTGTGCAAGATAGTTTTATTTATTTTATGTGAATATAATCACATGGATGTAATTAGAATGACTGGTAGGTTAAAGATATTTTCGCACTTAATTTTATACTAAATTTCCAAATTTTTACATATTTTATCTATGCAAAGGGGAAATAACTCTTTTTCTGACTTTTCTCTCAGTTGTATGTCTAAATGCTAAAGTTTTTCTTATTCCAACGATTAATTTTAAAATATTTTTGTAATTTTAGTTTTCTGATAAAGTTGACATTAAAATTAAACAAGAAAAACAAATTTCTCCTTACAAGATTTTACTTTTAACAGAAAAAAATACATTTTTCTAATGCTAAAATATGCTTTAGTTTATTTTTATCTGGCATCTCAAAAAGTGTGATGACATGTATATTTTTTCTAACAATTGATGACATTTAAGTCTATTAAGTCGAAACCAGTTCGGTTTTTCAACTTTCCTCAGAGAATTTTACGAGTATGGAGCTACCTTAAGCTCATAGAAATGAATGATATTTCATATGACATCAACATAACTTATGACGATCATTTTATGAAAGTTTCAATTAAATTGAAGCATTTCTGGCCGTTTAATCGCCGGATTTAGACGAACAACGCTCGAAAAATGAGTCAAAAACGATGAGTTCAATGGATATCTTGGAACCCCGAGCCTTTATTATCTAATATTGTATGCACGCATGCAGAAAATCTCCGATGGAGACCAAAAGGTTCTTAGATGCTGCTATTTTTATAGTAAAAAGGTTTACAATTAGAATCACAGATGTTTAAAAATGGAAGAGCATATTTGTTTTAGGTCTTGCAGCACCCCCCCCCCCCCACCCCAAAACAGCCCGGATTTTTGTTTTCCTTATCTTAAGACGAAACTGCATCGACAGGGATTTTTGGACCTAAATGATCTACTATATGCCACAAATGACATTATACAAATACTTGACAAATAATGGTATAAACGTGCATTTTTTAAATCGGTTAAATGAGTTGAAAAAAGTGTGGAACTGAAAGGTGTTTACTTTGAAAAAGAGAAACATGGTTGACGTTCAGTTTTTCGACGTCACCTGACGCCGTAAAAATATGAAATGGTGTTCCGCAACTATAATTCATGCAAAGTAAAAATTGCTGTATTTTTGGAAAAAAAAATGTCAAATTCACAGTATTTTTTGCATACTCGTTTTCAATTAGTAGTCATTTAATAAAACATATGCCATGCTACAAAGTACACAGTAATTTTGCCGTAAATCACTTTGTCCGCGCACTTTTCTAACAACCCTCGTATTTGAGAATATTATTCAAATACTTCAGCTTTAAATTCACAAGAAACGAACAAATCTCAGGGAAGCCTTGTGAATTTTCATTCAAGCACCTCTAGATTTATTACAAACTTAGTAACGATAGATTAAAAATCCATACACTTTCGTTGGGGTTGAGTGGTCGGCATTGAAAACTTTATACCGCCTGGAATATGCTATCAAATAGCAGGAATAAAAATTAATTTTTATCAAAAAAATTCAGAAGGTCCACTAAAATGATGAATAATGTCATTAAATATAATTTTGGGCATTAAGCATACACAAGGTTTACTCTTCAGAAGGTAGTTTTTAAAATTAATCATTAAATCTATAGTGTATCCCAAACTCTTGATACTTTTTTAAAACTGTATAATGTTTTTTGTTGAGAAACTGTTTTTGCAAGATTCAAAACTTTTGTGTTAGATGAAAAGTTTAAAATCAAAGATTTATAACTTTATTTAATACAATCTCAGATTGTTAAATATAGATTTAGAAATCTTTGATTTTATAGTTAACAATACAATTCAAATACAAAATATGTTCGAGAAAGTTTGATGGTATTTTAGTAGAAAGCTGCGTGGCATCCTATCGGGCTAACGGCAACTTCATGTTAAACTTCATGGAAACATGACGGATACAATATATGAAATATACACTTAAAATTTTATTGCTGAAATTTTCATTTATCTTTTTCAGTCAAGGAGATCATTATAGTCTATAAGTGGCAACAGTCACCCAGCCCTCATAGACTAAATCTAATTATTGAACTGTTTTTCTATTCTTATATAGAGCTCTTCAATTTTCAAGTTTAAGATCTTATCGAACAGCTGTTCTGGCTTAAAACTTAATATAGTAAGATGTCAAGCAGTATGCACTCGTCATATGTCAATATCTTACTAATGATCAGACGTGGAGTACCATATTGAATTACATTTTGCTCGATAAAAATACGCGACGACAATAAATAATTACAAGATGATAATTTGTGGTCAAATACTTTTTTTCTCGTCTATCTTCAGCTTTCATGTAAATGATTTATTAAAGCTTCTTTATAGCATGATCCTTAGGAACTAGGAAAGAGGATAGAGCGTTGATTCTTAGTTCATAAAATATGTAAAAAATTACAAACATAGGATTTTCTCTCAATTTGCAGCGATGGAAGGAAAAAGAAAAGTTAATTTTTTGCAAAATTAAAACAAAATTGACCGAATTATTTTTATGCTACCGTAGTTTCACCAATATTTGTTGAATACCAATTTTCGTGGATTTCGTTGATAGGTTTGTCCATGAAATTTAATGTTTATTGAAGTGCAATCTCCTCTAACATTATGTATTGATAGGATCATTGGCCACGAATTTACGTAACTTTGAAACTGTGATTTTTCCTTTATCTACGAAAATTGATACCCTTGAATATTGATGAAACTACTGTATCCGCCCTCATAGTTTGGTCCTATAAACGTGTCGTACCAAGCGTTTTCCATATAGAATTGTATAGAATAAAACGATGTTTACGAATCAAATTTAATTCTATTTGTTATACATACAAAAATACAAAATTTCCATCCACACAATAAAAACATGAATATCAGCTGTAAAACCGTTTAAAATTGGTTATCAGATAGACTATTGAGAATGGCTTTAAAAATTAATTCAATGAAAGATAACTCTTGAATTTTCGCTTTTAGCTATAAAATCAACTTTTATTATTGAATAACTGTAAAACATGGTGTTTTTAAAAACATGTATGGAATATATCTTTAAAACAACACGAAAGAAATCAATGTTTTAGGAAATACATATGAAAATTTCGTGTAAATTCATACGCAGTGATTAGACTGTTGCATTAAGAGGCATTTAATGATTACAGAATTTAATGGAAAATCACACAGTAGAATGTAAAAATTTTACAATATTACAAATCCACACATACATATTTGCATATGTTGCACAAAAGACGAGTTTGTTTATCTCTTAGAAAAGGATATCAATTCAAACACGGTTCAATTTTTGCATTGATAAAATATACAAATAAAGGTATGAATTACGTATCTGATTCATATCTATAAAACTTTAAAAGTAAATGAATAATTAATTATTCCTTATTTAATGATTAATTTTATCTTTACAACAATAGCTAATCATTCAAGAACACATATGCCATTTAAGCATTGGCTGATTATTTTTGGATTTGATCACGCCCTGACCAAAATTATCACCTCATATTACTCAAAGAATGATTTCTTATTCCTTATTTATTTGCATTGAATATTTGTGTATCGTCGCTTCAAAACCTTTAATATGCTCTTAGTCAGGGATATGAAGCATACATGGAACAGCCATATGAACATATCATTTAGTTTCCTTTCGCGACGAAAAATATAGAACCAGAATCTTTGTAAAAAAACAATCTTTATTAATGACATGTACATACATGTATCATTCAATGATTTTTTTAAGAGTACATATCCAATTGGTTATGTTAATTTGAACATTCCATTTAATTTTAAAATAATAGATATACCCAAAACGCGTGATGACGTTTAGATTTGTGCTCACGGCGCATAAAAAGGCTAAATATATCCACAGGAAATAGAACGTCCTGATGTCCAGTGAAGACATAAGGAGAAATATATTTAAATATTCCAACAAAAACTGATATGTGAAGTGTTTATCTGGTATTATCTGGATTGGTTAACATAATGTTCTCTTCCTTTTTTTGTCGAAACTAATTGTTTTATTATAATTAACGATGACTGATGGTCAATGCACTTGCTTGATTCATTTAAGTTTTGAATTCTGTCTGGTAGCAAGTTGTATTTCACAACATGGATACTGTCTGAGTGACTGCTGAAATGAAAACCGGGCCGCCTGGATGTTGCCCGAGATCTCTTGACAGATCCCAAGAATCTCCCACGAAATATCCATAGTATCTTTAGCCACAAAACTCTCTTTCGCCGTGCTGTATAAGAAGCAGTTATATTATCTAGAGCCGCTTGTGCTCTCGATGTGTCGTTATGTCTACAGATTAAAAACTCTAGCATATTTGACAGAAATGAATGGTGATATGAGGATCCAAGTTATATTGCTCCGTTTACTAGACTCCTGTTCTAGTAGCAACTCTGTAATGTAACAAATTCCATTGTCAAGCCTGAGATTGTTTGCTATTGCTTGTCTCATTTTTGTAGACCAAGGTTGCCATCCTACCGCCTCAATATACGCCCAACGTTGTCCATATCCTCTAAATCTGACATACAGTTGTGACATCTTGACTTTTGATATATCTATGATAGATAAAGCTTCCTTGTATCTGAATGTTTTGTAAGAGAACATTGCAATGTACAGCATGTCCGACAAATATCCAAATTTCATTGGTAATTTAGGCAAGTGGAGTGCCTTTTTGTCTCTGATATACGTATATTTGTTGCCATTTTTATCAATGTATTGGTTGTGTAGTATAAAAGCAGTACTTTGAAGGACTGTGGCTGTAAGCTTTTAAACAAGATGATCGTATAACTTGTCAGAGGTGAACAAATCAACTGTTCTATTGTGAGAAGGGATTTTGCACAGGACTGTAGGTTGCTGGTTATTATATCATCACTACGTTCTATTGCTAGATATAACTTATCATCAAACGTAAACTCAGAGCCCAAAGTGCAATTGTAAGAAACTATAGGTCCGGAATAGATTAGGAATATTAAGGATATAGTTTCTGATAGGTGAAATGTGTAGCAACAGAGATGAACCCTTCTCATACAATTCATAAAGTCTTCTGAATAGATTTCTCTGGTCTTCGCCATATATACGGCATAAGAACATTTTGTTTTGGGGAATAAAAAAATTAGGACAAACTCCGTTATACACCCATTTTAAAACAATTTTAAAGCAGATCCAGAAACCCGCCATTATATTATCTGGACAGCAGTGAGTAAGCATGTTTTGCTAAATGGCCCAAAAAATGGCTGTTTTCATGTGATATGAACAAAGCATTTTCTCTTCATCACTTAATCCAGCATTAATTACATCCTCGAGGAACAATTTCAGCAAGCCATAAATTAAAAATTGCGTATGATTCATAGAATACACAAGTTTGTTTTCTGCCTGAGAAAAAGATATTCTCCATTCGATATCTGCATGATTTCCTAATTTGTGTCCTATTGCAACAAAGTGACAACCATTTCGGACAATGTCGCTGGAAACATGCTGCGGAGGCCAAAAGTGACATCTATCTATCCATGAGGACGCAGCAGGAGGCCAAAAGTCACTGACAAAACAATAGGCATAGTCATACATTCTTCTTCCGACAAGTTCACTACTACATGGTCCATGTATTGTAGAATTAGGTCTTATTGGAGCACGTGTGATCTCTATGAATTTTGAACTTGAGATATGCAACCTTTCGTTTATCCGTACACAAGCAGAATAAACGTCTTCGTATGTTCTTTCTATTGGTAACCAAAGCAATGCGAATCCTGGCGGACTCTCAGAAGTGTTACATAGAATCAGATTAAGTCTGTCTGCGTTGTACACCTCAAATTGAGACGTATCCCAAATAACACGGTGCTTAGGTACGATAAACATTATGTCTATGTCTGATTTAACTAGTCGGAAACCTTCTTTATAACTACCACTTCTCATCTCTTTGCTCTGGTTTTTTCTTATCAACAGATTTTGTAGAAACTCGCTAATGTCAACCATGTCCCTTCTATAGCTAACTTCTTCTGGGGTCCCTATCTCGTGACACATGCCGTGATAAACTGACTCAGACATTAACTGGAAAACCAATTGACTGGAAAAAAATTATTTCGGAAATAATTTTGATATCGGTGAGCATGTTACAACCCGTTAAGTTAAAATACAAATGTACTTACGTATGCTGTGTGGCTTTTAAAGACATTTTTATCTGATAAGTGTATAATTTCTGAAAAATAAATAAACGTTGATATTACATGAACCACGTTATATATGCACTCAGCTGTCAGGCAGTCAAGAAAACTTCTAAAATCGATTGATTTTTATTTGGTATTTATGGATGATTATAATAAGTACTCAAAATACTTCAAAATACATAATTTTGAAATAATTAATAGTCCTTGAGTATCTCCCGTTTGTTTACTATTGTAAATCCCTACTTAAACACGAAGATGATATTAGCAAACAATCTTTGAACATCCTTCGTGAATTATTAGGTATCGCTTTCCAATACTTGACAGATGTAAACTACATGATATCACAATCGTTTGACGAGTTCTTGTGATTAAAACGGCAAAATTAATTACTCGCGTCAAATAAAGAAGCTAAACTATACACTGTTATTCTCAACTAGAGATTTTTGGTGGTAAATGAAAACACATAACTAAAAAAAGAACAAAAGAAATGGAATCGCTTTAAAAGACAGTTCGTAAAATGTGAGGCACTTATACCGTTAATAACTTTTATAATGTTCACCTTCAACGCCTTATAAGAAATTCAATTTTTTTAAATGTAAACGAACACAATTTAAACAAAAATCAAAGCGATAACACAGAAAACATATTGAGAAGATGTTAAAACACAGTTTTAAAAGAGTTGTTGATAAAAATTTAAAATTAAAAAAATTCTATATCAATCTATGATAATGTAAATCATTTTTTTATTTTTTGCGCTTTCATTTATTTCCTACCGTACAAAGCAAAAATTTAGAAAAAATGTCAATGATGTTTTTAATTTAGACAGAAAATATTATTGACCAAGCAAATATAACCCCCAAAAAATAATTTATTGAAAGACGTTTTAATTACTGACATATCATTTCTCACAAGTTCGTTCTGAAAAAAAATACTTGGAGAGCTTATCAGAGGAAAATTGTTTACCACGCATTAAGACTTACAAATATGTAAGAATATCCTTTCTCACAAATTCATCTTAAGAAACACTTGTCTCGTTACTTACCACATAACTGTTTACCATAGCAATTGTGATACCAAATTACTGCTGCATGTTTAGAAACTATATGTTTATTTTTCTAAAAGGACCGGATGTTTTGTCTTTTCCTGAATTTCTTGAGTTTGAATAAGAATTCAATTCACAGCTGTCAAGTGGGATGAGGAGATTCGATGGTCGACAAATTACCCATATTTTCCATCAAATTCTAGATGAGATGATAATGTTAGCTATTAACAGAGTTAATATCTGTGGTATTTATACTTTGACATTAAAAAAAATGAAAACTCAGACTAGGAATGATCTAAAGATAGAAATATTAAGTTATTGCATAATAAATTTTTGTTTACTTACTATTTACTTATTATTAATGTTTAAATATATAGAAATATGTCATCCTCATTTCCATTTATATTATAATTACGTATAATCAATCTAGATTCAAAAAATGTAGTTACATATTATTAGTGCAATTTGACATAATTCAAATTTTAAAGACTGAATTATTAGCACCATTGCTATCAATGTATCTTTTTTAAAGGTAAGAGCTCAAGCTTGTCCGGATGACATTAATTCATTTTCTTTGTGAAGTTGATAGGAATTTTATATTTTATCAGAACGATCGTTGAGTTTTTAACAATTTGCATGGCCTCTGTAAGTGTCGTTATCGATAAAAATACGTCATTGTTTTACATATAAATAACATATACAAATTCACCAAACCTTACGAGATTTTTTTTAGTTTTCTCATTTTGTCCTCATGGAAACATGGTGACTTTGAAAAATCTCAAAGTTTTTTTTACTATTACAAAGAAACTACAGTTTCTCAAGCAATCCTAATTATTAAAATAATATTTTGCCTATGCGTTTACACAATAAAGGCAGGTTCTGCTACACAGGTTTGTGTTCAAAATTAATAGTGACTGGGTTCTTAAAACTGAAAGCAGGCAAATTTTCTATTCAAAAAGAGAAAAACAAACTAGATATTGACATTAGACGGCAATACCTGCACCAGGTATTGACCCCTAAATAACAATATTGTTGTACCAGTTTTAGTAAAAAAAGAGGCCCCATGCAATTTCTGGTACTTTTACTATAGAAAAATTATAGTTTTCCGTGAAGGATGAGATCTCATACCATAATACACCTGTGAAGCCTTTTATGTAGAATTTGGGGTTTGCATGTGAATTTTAAATTTGAAGATGAAAATTTTATATATGGTAAAATTACCAAAAATAAACCAAAAAACCCAAAAATATACCTCGGACCCCAACCCCCATACTCCATCCCTGCAATCACAATTACTACTCTGACCTTAACCCCCACTCCAAATGGAAAAACTGAATAGTTCTTAATCCGTACATGTGACGCTACTGCCCAGGAGATGAATAAACAACAGAATATTTTTATTGAAACGAAAGTCTGTACATGAAGTTGCAACAAAGAAGAGGGTAAACCGTGCAAAATAAATGACACATTGCGCAGAGCTTTACACTGTTGGACTGCCAGGACAAAAAATAGAATTAATTAAGGTGTTATGGGACACACGTCGGTACTTATGTGATTAAAAGTATGTTATCAAATCGAAACACTTTTTAGATTTTTCAAATTTTAAAAATTGGCCAACAAAAGTACGTTTACTTAACATTTTGAAACTTAAGGTAAACATTAAAAAGGCCCAGCAAGATTTAATTTCTTACTTACAGACAAGCAGTTAACTCTCTAACCCAATTTGTCCTATGCTGTATCATAATTTTGGGGGGAAAATATTATATTTATACTTTAGTGTTTATTTCTATGCAGGTGTCCCATACCACATTTAAGCTACATGGTTATTTAGCTAATTTACTAAATAGTGCAAGGAGTTTTAAAGAATGAAATTGTGAAAATACGTGCATGCTTAACATGCAAGTAAATGGGTTTTGCTTTAAGTTACGTACACAACAGAAATCTCCAGCATTAGCGGGTACTAGTTTTATCCAGCTCTTTTTGTTAGACGGGTTTCACGTGGTCTACATGTACATATGTGTTTTGGATATGCGGAGTATAATCAATTAACATCTATAAACGTTTCCTTTGTGGTGATCAGTTAAAAGAATTCATATTGTGCTCTAATTAGATTATCATTACGATGTTGACCAGTGTAGGTAAGTATAATACATGCAGTAGCACAATATAATGAGAAACCATTGAAATAATTTCACTTTCTTCAAAAGTGGTCTCCCTTTGCCAGCATACATACTGTATCAACATCTCTTAATAAGCTTATCATTGGTAACTTTCCTAGTGCATTTGTACAGTTTCCATCATTTTAAAAGTTATTTATAGGACAGCCCTTGTCATAATACAAGTTGTGATGTGCCTGAGAGGAGTTCTGGGAACTTGGGTTTTTAGGAGTTAAAAAAGTCAATTGCCTGCTATTATTTGACTCCCTGGATGACATTTAGATTTTTAAAACTTGATTGCAAATCTATAGGACAGCCCCTATCATATCCCAAGAGATGATATAGCTACTGCATAAACTGTAAAAGACTTCTGGGAACTATACATGTTTAAAATAAAACGTCATTTTTTGTTGCCAATTGACCCCCGTGATAAAAAAAAATAAGAAAAACCTGATTCACATCAACATGACACTCCAATAATTATCTAGTAAATCATTAGGCTACTGCAAAAATTGTTGACTTTTTGAAATCAGATTTTTGAAGAAAGAAAACCGTCATTTTTTCAGGCACTTAATGACCCGAGGACAAAATTGAAATTTCCGAAACGTTATTGCGCATCTATAGGACACCCTTAAACATATTCAAAAAGATGATTTGTCTATTGTTAAAATGTAAGAGGTTTTCGATGAGGCAGGTTTTTTGTGAAAAAGTCGTCATTCTTACATATTATTTGACCCCAGGACTACCGAAGAATTTTTGATAAAAATTTACAATACAACACGACACCCCGATCAAACTCCAGAAGTTCAACTTGCTGGTTTATAAGATGTAAGTCAGAGTAGTTTAGGAAAGTACAACGTGACAGACGGACGGACCAGGGTTAAAACAATATACCAGAACTTTCTTTAGGAAGTGCTGGCATAAAAACACAACAATAATCTCATCTTGACATTATTGCATGTACATAGTTCTCGATTGGTGTGTATCTTTATTTCTATACTTCCTGAAACATGCTATTACTGTAATTATTAAAAAAGAACTAAAATGTGATGTTCTGTACAACGAGATTTCACTAAAATTGTGAATAATCATTAACTCTAAACTAGTTTTGGAAGAGTGATTAATTAAGAGTATTGTGTTTTTAAAAAAATACCCATCAAATCAATTAGTGCCCATTAATTTAGTTAAATAAAATCTTTTATTTATTTTTATGAACGGCTCTTCAGTTCTTGGAAGGTTGAGCTGTGTCTAACCATCTAAGTAAACAAAGGAAGATGTCACTCACCATGCACTATTTATATGTCAATATCTTCCTTATTATCAGACGCGAAATGTGCTAACAAATTTATTTACTATTTCTATTAAGCATGGCTGAACTATGTGTTCTTATCATTGACGGTCTATGCTGTTTTAATGATAGAGGTTAACATTTTACAAAGAACAAGATGATCTAGTGTTGAGAATGTTCAGATTAGTAGAACAGTAGTCCATAAGGGTCATCACAGAGGTCATCTCAGCAATATTTAGAGAAAATTGTTGTCACATAGGTATTTATTTGTTGCAGACATTCTGTGCAAAATCGGGTTTAAAACCATTGTAACTTAGTTTCTTGAGTATATCAATAAGGCAATTTTCATTCATTTCTTGAAAAGTTTTTTTCTTCCCTTTTTTAGATGTGGTCAACTCTTTCTTTTTTGAGATGAGTGCATTCTACATTTCCTTACACCCCTTATTTGAGTTCATAAAGAATATTACTGTTGTGGGGTATTTTGAATCATAATTCTTTAAATAACAAATCTGCCATATATATATTGAACAAAATTTGATTTTGCGTTGAAAAAAAAGTTGAAAAATCATAAAAAGAAAGGTAACTACCATCTGATTTACGTACGTCACTAATCTGTCTTTTCCCATTATCAAAATATTTTTTAAGAAAGAGTGTTTCTTTGTCATTTGTAATATATGGCTGATATCATAAGTGGTTATTTGATATGATATTACATAATTTTCCTTATAAATTTGTATCCAACGTTGAAGTACATCCTTCCAAAATTTATTTCTTTTTCTGTGTTTAAGAATATATTCAAACCTTATTCCAAAGATCGTATGGTAAGATTTAAATCTGATTCAAATAATTTCTTCCATTTTTGAGTCAGTGTATAATATTAGTTCTTTTGTCCAACTAGACTTGAGAGCAATTATAAAATCTGAAATCTTATCATATTTAGACCGCCATCGTTGTTATATTGTATAGCTGCAGTTATTTTAATTGTGTTCAGTTAACCATCCAACAGAAGTTCATACAATTATTTTTTAAATTACATATAAAGTTTTCAGCGGAAGACCTTATACTGATTCTGTTGGAAATTCTTCATTATTATTTTTCTGTTTCTTTTTCTTCTAGAGATGTCTTTAAACTTTCATATCTCGCTTGTTTGTCATAGATTTTATTCAAATTTTCAGGATCTATCAAAACTACATCAACATTTATTTTTCAAAAAATGTTAAATTTTGCTTATATCTTCATCCATAATTTTTTAGTTGTAATTTTTTTTCTTAATACATAATAGTTGTGCAGAATATGAAGAGCTTGTATTTGATACCATAAAAAAGGGGCTAGCCCCTAAAATTAGGGGTCTAGATCACTTAAAAATCTCTGCTATTTAACTCTAAAACGGAAAATGTTTCGATATAGGCGTCGCTGCACTAAATAATGTTTGTGATTTTATAAATCTAATAAAACTGTTTTAATGTTCGGGTATTGCATAATATGAGGGTAAAAGGTAATATGTGTTGACCAGTACTCGCGGAAATTTGGCCAAGTTAACGAAAGTCTGTGCGTACAAGTGACATAGATTAATACATTGAAAATCACGGATAAAAACATATGCACTTAAAATTTTTGTTGGTGAAATTTTCATTTGTCTTTATCAGTCAAGGAGATTGTTACAGTCCAAAAGTGGCCACAATCACCATGTTCTCTTAAATTTAATCTAATTGAACTGTTTTTCTATTCTTATATAGAGCTCTTCAATTTTAAAGTTTGAGATTTCAATAAACAGGTGTCTAGCTTAAGAATATATAAAGAAAGATGTCAAGCATTATGCACTAATTGTCTGTTAATATCTTACTTATGATCGGACGTGGAGTATGCTATTAAATTACATTTTGTTCGAGAAAAATAAGCAACGACAATTAAATAAAAACAAGATGATTGGTAATCAAATCATTTTTTCTCGACGATCTTCACCTTCCATGTAAATGATGTATTAGTATTAACGCCTGTTTATATCTTGATCCTTAGGAACCAGGAAAGAGGATAGAGTATTGATTCTGAGTTCATTAGAAAATATAAAAAGGAATATATGGTTCAATAAAGGAGTCTCAAACATACGATTTTTTTTTTATTTTTGTAGATGTCAACTTTTGAGTAAACTATTTGCAAAATATAAAGTACATCGACCGAATAGTTTATCTGTTATCTGCACTTAAATTTTGGTCGATTTTCCGAATCATTACCGACATTTTATATATGATTATATAGAAAAAGGTGGGCTGGATCATTTTTAATTTCATATGTAAAACATTACAAACATAAGATTTCTTTTTAATTCCCAGAGATGGAAGGTGAACATATAAGTTAAAATTGTCCAAAATCAAAACGAAATTGACCGGATAATTTGTATGCTATCCACTCTCATAGTTTGGTCTTACAAACGTGTCGTGCCAGCCTTTTTCCATATAGAATGGTATAGAATATAATAACAATGCTTAAGAATCATATTTAATTTTATTTGTAATACATACAAAAATTACTTAATTTCCACACACGCAGAACATGAAAGGATCATGCAAAAGTGTTTTTTATTTTGCAATTTATATTTTTAATTTAAATTATTTACGCTGCATTAAAAAATGAAAGACGTTTATTTTAGTCAATTGTTGCGTAAAAGTCTCAACTGCTGTCATCCTGAGACGTTGACTTCGACGTAGATAACGTCGATTTATTTATTTTTTTTTACATTTTTGACTTCTTCTCCAGAACCACTGGGCCAATTCTACCAAATTTACAAAAAGCACCCAAAGGTAAAGGGGATTCAAGTTTGTCAAAATGAAGGGCCTCATCCTCTTTCAAGAAGAGATAATTAATTATCATTAAACAATTATTGGTATTTTTCAGAAATTTTCTTCTCAAAAAAAAATTTTGCATAACAAAAATGTATTGAAACATTCTTAGGTAGTGAAGATTCAAGTTTGTTCAAAATCTGATCCCTGGGGGTAGGGTAGGGTCACTATGGGGGGGGGGTGCATTTTTGCATAGGAATATATAGAGAAAAATCTTCTCAAAACTGATAAGCCAGGAAAGTTGTTACCCATGAGGAAGCATCCTGAGGTAGTGAAGATTCAAGTTTATTCAAATCATAATCCTCAGGGGTAGGATGGGGCCACAATGGGGTCGAATTTTTACATAGGAATATATAGATAAAAAACTCTTCTCAGAATCAAATCAGCTAGAAAAACTGAAACCTGTGTGAAAGCAAACTCTGTTAGGGCAGATTCAACTTTAATAAAATTTTGATCCCCAGGGCTAGGGTGGAGATACAGTCGGTGGTCGAATTTTCACATCGGAAAACATTGAAAGAAAATCTTTTAAAATCTCAGAAACAGATCAGGCAGAAGAGCTATATTTTGTGTAGAAGCGTCATTTTCCCGTGAAATGTAATGTTCAATATGTGATATGACTGTAAAATCATCCTTTTACAGTAAAGCTCAATGATAAACATAATAATATGCAGGGGAAATTTTATTATACAGAATCTATCATATAACATTGTTCAGATATTTTGTTTATCACTACATAAAGCTGTTTTATTGTGCCTGTTGTTGCTCAGGTGAACAATGTGGCCCATTGGCCTCTTGTTTATTAGTCCAAGAGTCTGTGTTCGTAAAAAAACAGTTTATTTTAAGCGATTGTAAATCTGATGAGTGATGAATAGTTTGAATTCACAATATTAATTCAATTAATATTCTGCATAGTCATTTCACAGACCCTCAACACCACTGTGACAACTAATAGTAGCAACACAATTAATGTCGATTTAAAACAAAACATTTACAAGAAAATGTCATAAGGGGTATTGTCACTAGAATTGACTGCTCTCAAAGAACATTATACATACATTCTTAAGACTTAGTGACTAGCCTTTAGATAATTTATAGTACTACAACTAAATGCTCTTTCATTGATATACTAATGCGGTATACAGGTAGAGAGCAATATCATTACTACACTTTTTGTTGAAAAAATAACAGGTGACTTTGATTTTATAAATGTATATTTATAACTTTTTATTTGTCATGTCTTTGATTTTATGTTAGGTAAATGGGTGTGTATAACATGTTTGACGAATTAAAAGAAAAAAAATAATTTTAGGTATATTCACAATTTGGTTACTAAACTTTCATCATAACTGTAAGTGACTTTTTTAATTTCATATTCCAAGTGTGTATGCAACCTTTATCATAGCATGTAAACACTACAATGCATTGCGGTTGTTAATCATCCAAGGCTTTTAAATTTTTAAAATGTTTCCATTCTACTCTTTTGATTAGATGATCTTCAATTAAATTTTGATTCATGATTAACACAACACAAAGACCTATTTAATACAGCTATAAAAATAAGGTTTTTCTTAAATGCAGCAATTAATTACGCAAAAGCATCCATTCATTTTAGCAAGAAGATCGTAAAAATATTGACACAAATTAATATAATTCGACTTTTTCAAGTGTTGTTAATGACAAATATACATAATATTAAATACTGACACAGTTGTGTTATAAAAATACACAGATATTCACGAGAAATGTTCTTATGTTTGTCTTTTTGTCCTTATACGGTTAACAGGATAACAGTGGCAAATCAATAACTTTTTCCAAAAAAATACACATTATTTAACAGTCTGAATTATTGAATTAATAGTTTACCTATGCGTTTATTCATATACACTACTGAATTCAAAATCCACTGATATTCCCAAAAATTGACTGACATTGTCTGACATCTACTGTATAACCACTGTACCCTACTGTAAATCCTCTGTACACCCACTGTACAGAGCTACTGTACCACACTGTATCCCACTGTACCCCACTGTACATAGTCTCTGTACTCCACTGGACAGCACAGTACCTACCCACTGACCAGCACTGTACCTCACTGTACACCACTGTACGGGGCACTGACCAGCACTGTACCCCACTGTAAACCACTGTACAGGGTACTGACAAATACTGTACACCACTGTAACCCACTGTACCTAGTATGTTTTTATAAGTTATTATGTTTAAACAATGAATTGAATATTTACTTTATTTGAGACCAAAATCTGGATTTGTTTTGATTCTTTCCTATTGCTTACAAGAGAGAAAATGGACTTCTATTACTTTAAGTTCATATATAATTACATGCGCGGTCAGAATTCTTTCCAGGGAAAGGGCAGGGATACTTGTTTTCTGGGGGAGCTTAGACATATTTTGGATAGTTGTACTATGTAAGTTTAAAAAAAAATTAAATTATCCTCTGACCCCCCCCCCCAATCCTCCAATCCACGCATGTATTTATCTAAAAACTCGGAATCCAATTATCATACAAAATATAGCAACTCATTCAATAAAAATGGAAAAATATTTTTATATATATCAAAATCAATGTTTTAGTAACTAAATATCTAGTTGATTTTTTTTTACAATGAATTTCATTTAATCAATATTATCAAATAAATATTAATATATATGTTACATTAAAGTTTTAAAATTAAGAGAATTTAAAACTATGAATTACAATTTATAGATAGTTTTAAATTATCTGAATTTTAAAACTTTAATGTAACATATTTGTGGAGGAGGGACAACTTTTTTAACGATAAAAAAAAATCCACCATATTGCTCAATATACTGACTTTTTTTTCAAAAGAGAGAAGATAACTGGTCTGGACTTTAAAATGTCTTTGAAGTTTTACTTCACAGGAAGATCACGCTTTCAGTAGATCAAAAGGTGTGAATGTCGCAATATTCAACCTTGTAAATTGTCAGTCTGACACCTCCTTCAAGATATTATGTAATTCCCTTATAAGGGTATTTGTGGTCTTAAGATTATTAAATCCATTTGAAATATATTTTTTTAAAAAACATAACATGTATGAATAAACGAAATACTCTTAATATTAATCATTTTAGATGCGTTTTTTTTATTATTTAAATCAAGTCGGATATTAAACATGTTAAACATTTATAAATCCTCACCCCCCCCCCCCCCCCACCAGTCGCTGATATCAAAATAAGTATTGTGTTAAATTAAAAATGAAATATGGTGATAACGAACAGTGTTCAAATAATATTTCACCCTTTCACGGTACTTTAAATCATATACTTTTGAATTTGAACACTGTTCATTATTAACACATGTAATACATCTACATGTATCTTCTCTTGCACAGCTAAGAATGTTGCCATGATGTACATGTAGTAACAGTTTTAATAAGAAAAAATATACCCCCTCCTTCCCTCCTCTCTCTCTCTCTCTCTCTCTCTCTCTCTCTCTCTCTCTCTCTCTCTCTCTCGTTGTAACTATTCTCCAAAGTCAGGAAGGCATACATAAGCCCCCCCCCCCCCCCCCCCCCCCCCGCGCAATATTTCTGCTGCATCACAATTTAATTTTAGCATCTCTTCAATTATAAGCGACACCTTAATTAATAGGCAAACATGTTTATTTTCTCCTTCCGTAATAAGTGAATTGTGTAAGGGTCGGATAAATGAGAAAAATAGTTTTATTATTCGGTAATTGAAAATACGCAATTTATTTTTGAATCATGTTGAATGTATATGACCTAATAAATTTCACGACGAAGAATGAGCATGCAGCCCAAAACATGCATACAAAATTTTCTTTTTTAAAACAAGCTTATGAGCTATTAAAGCTGTATTTACTGATTATACACTCAATTGGAAACGTCACTCCATGGAAAACAAACTCCATTAGTTGTCGTCGTATAATGGCTGCCTTTACATTCAAGTGAATATTTTTCCTGATCGTATGGTTTTCTTATTCAATTATATCTGTTAAAATTAACGTCTTAAACAATGTCAAGTGCTAAACACAATGAACTGAGTTAAATCTTTAAAGCAGAATTAGTTTACTGATTTTTTTTTAATTGTGCTTTATACACGTGCTCGGACGACATTTCCGTATAAAATCGCTTCGTATGGTCACAAAAAGATATTCAAACTATGACAAATTCTGACTAATTATTTATATCTTGTGTAATATTTGCTTCCTCTGTATAGTGATTAGCAGCGTTCACGATCGCAGGTAGACTTCCAGCCCCGGAGGCTTTCACACATCTAGAAATTAAGCCCCGCCCTCACCTGAGATTTACCACCCGGTAAAAAAGTACGGCCTATAAAACGATCTTTCGTTTTTTCTTCCGTTTTTTTCTTCATTTACTGAAACCAGTATATTGTATCATAGCAAACATTTCAAATCTTCTATAAAATCTCTCTCTCTCTCTCTCTCTCTCTCTCTCTCTCTCTCTCTCTCTCTCTCTCTCTCTCTCTGCTAACGTATGGATATTTTAATATTTAAATAAAGTACTACCGGTAACATGTAGTAATGTTGGCAGCGGCTAAATCTACATATTGGCATTAAAAAAATTAAAGTATGTATTCATCTGTAGTTTCGGGATAATGTCCATGGATTCAAATAATTTGTAGTTCGTTATTCAATGATTGTCTTAAAAATTCTTAATGATTGAAAGTCAACGCTAAAAGTAATATTTTATATCGACAGTGTACTGTCTCCTTCTTTGTGTATGTCTACAGAAAAAAAATCTTTTGTCTGTCTGGGAACAACGAAAAACCCGGAACTAACAGAAAGACTCAGACTATACACACGGCCGGGTGACTGTGTCAAGGTGTGAAAACTGACCACCTGTGTATATGTGTTGGGGCCTAGGAATAAATCGATGTAAACGTCGGGGAAATACACTGTCAAAACAAAAAATCTGAATTTTCACTTTTGATTAAAAAAAAAATAATTATGGTTGCCGGGTGCATTCGGATCATAATCATTTAAAATCTGTCTTAAAAGATTATTGTAATTTACTTATATGTAGGACTAGTTTCATGTAATGTTTGCACAAAAGTGGGATTTATTATATCTATTTAATTGTGATTACACATCGAGGTCAAAATAAAAAAAAAATGCATTAATTTTTATAACCGATTGCTTAACATGAATCGTTTCGACATAACACAGTACTGCAAGGGTATCAAGTGGATTCGTGAATAAAAAGGGGGGGGAGGGGGTGATATTATCCATACAATTACATTTCATTTTTCGACTTAAAGTTTACAGATATTTTTCTAAAACCACGGAGTTGGTTGGCAAAAATAAACGTAAGACATAAAGAAAAATAATCGATATGTAAAAGAAGCAGATTAATAGACAATCAATTTCTTATTATTCTAATCGATTTCTGATAAATGGATCTCTCTCTCTCTCTCTCTCTCATGAATTTTCTAGTGCTAAAACTTGAGGCCCCGAGTCAGAAAGGTATAAGCACGTTAAAATCCCCTTACGGCATCACAACCGCCACTTCCAACATAGATTTTATTGTGAACTTTAGTACGCTTGCAAATGACACCAATACAATATTGTCAGAAAGTGATATACTTCTCTCTCTCTCTCTCTCTCTCTCTCTCTCTCTCTCTCTCTCTCTCTCTCTCTCTCTCTCTCTCTCTCTCTCTCTCTCTCTCTCTCATTATACAAAAAAGTGTGTAGCGTAGGGCATTTTATATATCTTATTTCTTAAACATTTAAAAGTAAATCATATATTAAGAAAACTGTACAGCTATGCATATTACAACCTTCCTTGATTTAAATCCTTCCTTTTATTTCTTGCTGAAATTAATGATACAGTTAATTACCGCTTAATATGTCACTGATTATGTTTAAAATTTATATTGTATTCTGCAGTAGGTGTTATTTTGTAAAATTAAAACCCTTGACATGTGTACAAAAAAACAAGCATGGATATATTTTGTGGATTCTGTGTTTTTTAGTGGCTAAAACACAGCTTATGAGACACAGAGAATTAACAACCCGATCATTTAAACGAGGGCTGTCATATATCATCAATAAGATATGATTATGTAACCTTGCTGGTAGGGGGGGGGGGTATTTTCGAATGGCTGGCAGAATGATCATAATGACATGTACTTTTTAATAATCAAATTCAACATGTAAAATTCAATACTTTCACCATATAGCTAGGGAAATTTTCATAATTTTATGATCGTAACATTCAATAACAATAGACATTCATTAATAAAGAAAACATATTAAATAAATTTAACGACCTGTTGCATTCTTCTGTCAAGTTATCTGTATACATAATGATATGCTATACTGTATGCAGCATAATAAAAATAAATATCGAAGAAAAAAAATATTCTGAAGATTTAAAAATCTGATTTTTTCTCTCAAATTAATAGTACAGTGCCGTACAGTGGGGTACAGTGATGGTCAGTGCCCGGTACAGTGGCGTACAGTGGGGTATAGTGCTGGTCAGTGCCCTGTACAGTGGCATACAGTGGGGTACAGTGGAAGTCAGTAGGACTGTACAGTGGTGTACAGTGGAATACAGTGCTGTTCAGTAGAAATGTACAGTGGGGTACAGTGGGGTACAGTGGAAGTCAGTGAAATGTACAGTGAGGTACAGTCAATGTACAGTGGATGTCAGACAATATCAGTCAATATTTGGGAATATCAGTGGATTTTGAATTCAGTAGTGATAATTACACAACAACGACGGGTGCTGTAGACATGTTTATCTTCAAATTTAATACGATTTAACTAATCAGAGTTAAATCTATTTATTAAAGGGAGAACATGTTTAGATTTTATCATATTTACATTTTATTTTATTATCAACTCATAAATCTCGGCACATATTTCACAACTATTATTCCCACAATAATCTGCGGCTCCTGGTATTGGGCTATTAGCCAAACACGTGACGTCATTCTGTACTTGCATCAGTCATCCTTCAAAAATTTCTTGTTTGTTAGGGATGCCCTATAAGGCAAGCAATGATGCCTGGCTCCCACATTTTTTAAGCAGCCATGGCCAATCATCGCCAAATAAAACTTAAAATAACATACTGTGTAGTTGTTTTTCATTTGGCGATTCCCAAAACTTATTTTGTTTTCTGTATTTCATCTTTGATAATAATGGCTAGCCCTGACCGCTAATATGAGTATAATTCCAGTTTTTAAAAAAAAACACTAAGAAAATCATCTAAACAATGAATACAATCACATTATACGACTGATCAGTATACATTCTATATTAACTGAAACATGTTCTTAAATAATGGATAAATTTAACTCTTTGTTATATTTTTTGGTTTCAAACACACAAAAATTCTACTCATAAAGATTAAGATTAAAAATTGAAAATTACCCATAAGATCTATCTTAACTTTCTTAAGCTATATACTATTTTTGGTTGAGTAAAATGTTATTTTTGCAAGATTCAAATTTCTAATAGTTTCCTTAATCTTTGCATTGACCTCTTGTAGTCAAGGAAATCATTATAGTCTAAAAGTGGCAACAATCTTATAGTCCACTTAAATTCACTCTAATTCAATCTGGGTTTTTTATTCTATTTTCATATAGAGCCCTTACATTTTCAAGTTTGAGCTGTCTTTCTGTCCCTCAGAAAACAGCTGTGCTAACTTTAGAATACATAAATGAAGATGTCAAGCAATATGCACTTTTGATATGCCAATATCTTCCTTATAATCAGGCATGTGTTGTGCCATCAATTTACTTTTCTCTCTAAAAAGAAAAATGAAATTATGACAAAAAACCTTGGTGGTCAAATATTTTTTTCGTCTATCTTGTCCTTTATATGATGATTGATTAATTCTTGTTTATAGCATGAACAATTTTGATAATGACAAATTTTAAATTTTCGTTTGATTTCTAGCTTCCTGGTCCTATGATTTAATAGCTTGACTCATATCGCTTGACTTTTTATTTGAGCATGACAATGTGTTTAAGTCTAAATCGGACCATGCTGCTTTAAATATATACATTGTAGAATGACATATTACGAAAGAAAAGACGAGCTAGTATGGAGAACTTCGAGATTAAGTAATGAAGTACTATTCAGGGCCATATAGAGGTGATCTCAATATAATTGATGGGAGAGGATGCGTCATCTCTGAATATTTATAACATCAAATAGTTCGGAATTCTGTATACAATATATATTTATTTATTTGTAATTATCTCGATAAAACCAGATTTAGAATTTATTTTTACCTAAAGGCTAGGAACAGGAATTGTTCAGTCAAGATGTAAAATATGATGACAAATGAAATTGTGGTACATTGTATATACAATGATTTATTCTCATTTGTTTCACGGAAAGATAAATACAGCATACAGAGAGAGAGAGAGAGAGAGAGAGAGAGAGAGAGAGAGAGAGAGAGAGAGAGAGAGAGAGAGAGATGCTTTGTTTCAATCGTCCCAGTAGTTCCCTGTTTTCATGACAATTTATATCACTTCACACTCTTACGAGAATCAGGAAGACAAAAAAAAATAACAATGTATACGAGATACAGTCGACACAACTATAGGCCTATGACAAAATAATCTTATCTCTAAAGTTCACATCAGTACGCTCTAAATTAAAAAAAATAATCGAGTGACGTCACAAAGGCTTATACATTAATCCGAAAGATTTTTTCATCGTCAGTAAATTTTGACCCACAATTCAAAGTACCAATGGTTTCCAACCTCACATTCTTGCGAGAATTAAATTTAAAACTTTTGAGAAATAGATAAAATGTGTAATTTCAAGAACATCATGCTTTTTAAGTAAATAAGAAATATGTTTCGGGTAGTTTTTTTTTCAAGGTAGTTTTTAAAGAGACAGACGACACTTTACTCTAACTAGTTATTGTAAAACTGCTGAAATATAACACCATAATTTTCTCAAAATCTTGCAAAGCTAACAAATGGGAACATTTCATCAGAGATAGGAAACAGTTGTAACTTGCTCTCATTTGAATGAATGCTCACTTTTATTTTATTTACTATACCAACGGTAATTTCCAGGAACGTTTTTTCAAAGGGGACGTGGCAGCCTCATTAAAAAATCTTTACACGCAAAAAAAAAAATTCTCAAAATCAGAAAAATTCTAATCCGGGATGAGAAATGGTGAGTGCGTAGTATGTCTTATGGTCTTTTGCTGCTCAATGGTATCATTTTTTCACCTCAATTTATTTCCTCATATGACCAGCAAATGTTTTTATATGTAAATAGAAAAAAATATTTTTTTTTAAATCGGGGGTGTGAGCAACTCTATGATTTATGATAAGTCAATTTGTTATATGAAAGTTTAGGAAAAATGTCTACTGCAAGAAAGGAGGGAATAAACTGCATTGAACAATATGTTAAAATCTTTATTATTCGACGACATTGCATCTGAGACAAATTCTGCTGAAATATTTAATAAAAAAAGTATAAATTATGAATAATGAAAATTTACTGAAAAAATAGGTATGTTTCATTCAAATTCATATACGTTACGTTGCTACTTTTAGTTTTATTGATTTGTCATAATTCATTATTTGATCACATGCTGCGCTCGCCCCAACAGTCGCACCGTAAAACATTTTACCTGTCAAAGATTAATGAAATAAATGAAAAATAAAGTTTTGGAATTTTATTTTGTGACAGATTCATATCTATAATCCCTTGAAAGAAAATAAATGATTATTTATTCCTTATTAAGTAATAAATAGCATCTTTACATCAATAGCAACTCATTAGAGAACAACGATGACATTCCAGCTTTGAGAACATATTGTTTTTTTCCCTTGTTGTCACAACTAATTGTTCATATTATTAATTAACGGCATTGATGGTCAATGCTTTTCTTGGTCATTTAAGTTTTGAATTCTCTCTCTCGTAGCAAGTTGTATTTCAGAAAATTGATATTGTTGAAGTGACTGCTGAAATGAAAACCGGGCAGCCTGGATGTTGCCATTGATCTCTTGACAGATCCCAAGAATCTCCCACGAAATATCCATAGTATCTTTAGCCACAAAATCCTCTTCGCCGTGCTGTATAAGAGCAGTTATGTTATCTAGAGCCGCTTGTGCTCTCGATGTGTCGTTATGCCTACAGATTAAAAACTCTAGCATATTTGACAGAATGAATGGTGATATGTAGATCGAAGTTCTGTTGCTCCGTTTACCAGACTCCTGTTCCAGCAGCAATTCAGTAATATAACAAATCTGATTTTCAAGCCGAAGATTGTTTGCTATTGCTTGTCTCATTTTTGTAGACCAAGGTTGTCCTCCTACAGCCTCAATATACGCACAACGTTGTCCGTGTCGTCTATAAAAGACATATGGTTGTGACATCTTGACTTTTGATATATCTATGATAGATAAAGCTTCCTGGTATCTGAATGTTTTGTAATAGAACATTGCAATGTACAGCATGTCCGACACATATCCAAATTTCATTGATAATCCAAGCAAGTTGAGTGCGTTTCTGTCTTTGATATATGTATTTTTGTTGTCATTTTTATCAATGTATTTGTCATGTAGTACAAACGCAGTACTTTGAAGGACTGTGGCTGTAAGCTTTTGTAACAGGATGGTCGTATAACTTGTCAGAGGTGAACAGATCAACTGTTCTATTTTAAGGAGGACTTTTGCACAGTCCTGTAGATTGGTGGTCATTAAAGAATCACAATCTTCTATTTCTGCCAAAAACTTAAAATCAAAACAAAGCTCACTGCCCATAGTGTATTCGTAAGAAGCTATACATCCAAGATAGTCTCTGATAGGTGAAATGTGTAACAACAGGGATATACCCTCCTCATACAATTTATTGAGTTTTTTAAATAGATTTTTCTGATCTTCGCCATATATACGGCTTAAAAACATATTGTTCTGGGGAATAAAAAAATTAGGACAAACCCCTTCATACACCCATTTAAGAACAAGTTTAAAGCAGATCCAGAAATCTGCCATTATATTTCCTGGACACCACTGAGGTAGCATGTTTTGTTGTATGGCCCAAAAAATGGCTGTTTTCATGTGATATGAACACAGCATTTTCTCTTCATCACTTAATCAAGCATTAATTACATCATTCAGGAACAACTTCAGCAAGCCATAAATTAAAAATTGCGTATGATTCATAGAGTACACAAGTTTGTTTTCTGCCTGGGAGAAAGATATTCTCCATTCGATGTCCTCGTGGTTTCCTAGTTTGTGTCCTATCGCAACAAAGTGACAACCATTTCGGAAAATGTCGCTAGAAATATGCTGCGGAGGCCATGCATGACATCTTTCTATCCATGATGATGCAGTGGGAGGCCAAAAATCACTGACAAAACAATGGGCATAGTCATACATTGTTCTTCCGACAAGTCCACTACCACATGGTCCATGTATTGTAGAATTAGGTCTTATTAGAGAACATGTGATCTCTCTGAATTTAGAGCTTGATATATACAAATCTCCTTTTTTCCATACACAAGCATTTATAACGTTTTCGAATGTGTTTTCTAATTGTAAGCACCTAAGTAAAGTAAATCCTGGTGGACTCTCGGAAGAGTTACAGAGAATCAGTTTATGTTTGTTGGTGTTGTACAACCCAAATTGTGACATATCCCAGATTACACGGTGCCTAGGTACTATATACATTTCGTCTATGTCTGATTCATGGAATCGGAATCCTTCTCTGTGGCTACCACTTTGCATCTTTTTGCAACAATCACTCGTACGCCGTTGATTTTCCAGGAACTCGCCAATGTCCACCATATCCCTTTTATAGCTAACTTCTTCTGGGGTCCCTATCATGCGACACATCACTTGATAAACTGACGGAGACATTAACTGGAAAGCCAACTGACTGGAAAAATATTTTGAAAATAAGTTTAATATCGGTTTGCGAGTTGTAACTTGTAAAGTTAAAATACAAATTGACTTACGTGTGTGGTGTTGTGATTGAGCACATTTTTATGCAATAGGTGTGTGATTTCTGAAAATGTAAATAAATTATAATATTACCACGCTGTACATGCACGAAGCTGTAAAGAAGTCAGGAAAGCTTTTGAAAATTATTGATTTTTTAATTTGTATTTATAAATAATCATAATAAGTACTCCTTAGCAAAATGTATAATTTTTTAAAAATAATCAACAGCCCTTGTGTTTCTCTCATTTGTTTACTATCGTAAATTCCTACTCAAACAAGAATATAATATTTGCATAAAATCATCCTTCACAAATTCTAAAATATCGGTTTCATATTCTTGACAGTTTTAAACTACATGAAATCAGAATCCTTTCTCACAAATTCTTCTTAAAAAATTGTCTTGTTACTTACCACATAACTGTTAACCATACAAGGCGCTATCTAATAATTGCGTCCTCTCTCTTGGAAACTAGTTTGTTAATTTGCTTCAAAGTCCGGATGTTTTGTCTTTTCCTGAAATTCTTGAGTTTGATAAGATTTCACAGCTGTGAAGCGGGTAAGGAGGTTAAGTGGTCAACAATAAGATTTTTCAATTTATTTTTAGATATATTTTTAGCTTTAAATTGTCATACAGTAAAGAAAAACTTTAAACTATTTAGCTTAAAATAGAACTTCTTTTTTCACATGGATAATGAATAAAAACAGTCTAAATTAGCCATCATATCATTAAACCCTCTTTACAACAAAATATGGTTTTTCCAATTTTGCAGAAAGTTTTTCAAGTAGAAAAAAACCCAGAGTTTAAATGTGTGGTGATCATACATTGACATTTTTTTTCTCAAATGAAAATTCAGTCTAGGAATAATCTCGATATATAATCATTCAACCGCTGCATTGTATAATGCAATTTACTAACTATTTCAAACTATTGGTGTTAATATGTCATGTATATGGCAACTTCCACTTATATTGTAATTGGAAATTATCAGTTTTATTTTAATGTATGTTGTTACATAATATCAGTGTTTATCTATTTGTTGAACTTGTACATCGAGAGTTGACATAACATTGAAAACAATGTCAAAATTGATTTCTACTATTATTTTGGCGAATTTATATTTTGCATTGAATTATCTTCTTCTTTTTTTAAATTGATGTGGAATTTTCCATTTTAGCAATTTGCATGGACTTTTCAAGGATCGTTAACAACATATATCATCTAACCAATCAAAAAATGTACAGTAGATGTTTTCTGATTGGTGTGTATTTTGAAGTATATATAATTCCTGAAAAATTTTATTAAATCGAAATATGATGTTTTTTACAACGAGGTTCCACTTAAATTGTGAATAACATTTAACTCTAAACTATTATTTGGACTCATGCAAATTTTATTTTCGAGATGACTGGGTTTTTGCAAAAACATCCAATCAACTCAATCAGACCTTTTCAATTTAGTTAAATGAAATCTTTTATGTATTTCTATACAGAGTTCTTCAGATTTTAGAAGGCTGGGCTGTACCTAACTATTTATGTATTTAAAGGAAAATGTCAAGCACTATGCACTATTCATATATCAATATCTTCCTCTTGATCAAAAGTGAAGTGGGTTTTTTTTTTTATTTTAAAGCGTTAAGTGGTTCCACAAAAAAAAAAAAAAATTATAGAATTATTTCTTTTAGGGTGTTTAATCTTTATGTTTGTTCTATTGTTTAGCAAGATTAAAATGCAACATTTGCTTGAATTTGCGTTATTGTTTTCTTTGTTGTTGTTTTGTTTTTTTGTTTTTTTTTACAGAAAAAAAAGAATATTTTTATTTCTAATAGAAGTTTCCTACATGTATTTATTGAGCACTTAATGCTAATTTAAAACTCGATTTTCACCGCTGCAACCCGAGTTCGATCTCCGTGATCGACAGTGGTTGTATGTGATAGGGTATGGCAGTCGCCCGCTTGGACACGTGGGTTCTCTCCAGGTACTCCGGCTTTTTCCCACACCAATGACCCCCTCACGCTAACATCTGTGCCAACGGGGATATTTATAGGTGCAAAAATAATATAGATTTGGTTTAGCGACCGGACTCGAATCTGGACTCACCGAAACAGAATCGTCCTACGTTTTGCACGAGGCTTTAATAATATAGCCTTCCAGTAACCCAGACTTTAAAAAAATTAGGGATTATGCATTTCGAACTAGACATACACCATTTATTAACTACATTTTATGTTAAAAGACTGCATTTGCTATTAAGTGCGCTTGTTTTTAAATAAACGACGGCAAGATTTTTACTTTTATAATTGTATTTCCTTTTTTTTTTGTTACAAGATAATAAATCATCACATACATGCATTCACATAATAAACATTGTAAAAAAAAAACACGGTTTGGTACTTGATTAAAACTTCTAAGCACCCCCCCCCCCCCAAAAAAAAAAAGAAAAAATAAGCAAATAATTTTTTTGGATTTTATCACGTAACCAACCTGTATCTATATTTTGTTTTTAAATAAATGAGTGTTTAATTATCCTTTTTTAGCTATAAATCTTCACAAAAATAGTAAACATTGCCACTACAACAAAAACATGTAAAGAGCTTATATATAAAATCTTTATTCCTTTAAAAGTGAATTAGAGATAAATTATTCCTTATTTAGTATTGAATCTCATTTTTACAGCAATGACAAATCATTGGATAACGCAAAACACATTCTAGCATAAACTGGCATGTGAAGTGTTTATTATTTAGATTGGTTAACACATTGTTCTTTTTTTTTTTTTTTGGTTACATAATCAAATAACGTAACTGACAGTCAATCTACTGCTAGGTCGTCTATGTCTTGAATTCTCAGCCTGGTTGCATGCTGTATTTTACATAATGAATTCTCTCTGAGAGATTGCCGAAAAGAAAACAGAGCTGCCTGAATGTCACCCTGGATCTGTTGACAGATCCCCAGGATATTCCAAGAAATATCACTTTGATCATGTTGGACAAGGGCTTTAAGATAACTTAGAGCCAATTGTGCTCTCAATGTGTCATTATGTCTACAAGTTAAAAACTCTAGCATATTTGACACAATCCTGTTCTAGTAGCAATTCCGTGATATAACAAATGCTATCGTTCAGGCAAATATTGTTTGCTATTGCCTGTCTCATTTTTGTAGACCAGGACTGTCCCCCTAATAGCTTCAATATACGCCGAACTTTGTGTATTTCCTTTGAACATGACGTATGGTTTTGACATCTTCACTTTTGATATCTCTAGTATATAAAGCTTCCTTGTATCTGAAGGTTTTGTAATAAAACACTGCAACTGTACAGCATATCCGACACATATCCAAACCTTGCTGATAATTTAAGCAAGTGGAGAGCTTTTTTGTCTCTGGCTATATGTGTTTTTGTTTGTATTTGGTTTAAGTGTATTTGTCGTGTAGTATAAAAGCTGTACTTCGTAGGATTGATGCTGTAAGCCTCTGTAGCAATACAGTCTGATTACTTGTCAGAGATGAACAAATCAAGTGTTCTATTATTAGGAGGGCTTTTGCACAGTCCCTGTAAGTTGCTTGTTTATAAAGGAGCACTACTTTCCATTTCTCTATTAAATCTAGTATCAAACTCTAATCTCTGAGCTCAAAGTACAACCTTCATAATCTATACGCCCTCGATAAATTAGGTCCTTGAAGTATAAACTGTCTGGTAGTCGAAATGTGTAGTACCAATGATAAACCTTTCTCATACAATACATAGAGTCTTCTGAATAAATTATCTTGCGCTTCGCCATAATACGACTTCAGAATAAGTTATTTTGTGGAATAAAAAAATTAGGGCAAACGCCCAAAAACACCATTTCAGAACAAGTTTAAAGCAGACCCAAAAACCGGCCAGGATATTTCTGGACTCCACTGAGGATAGCATGTTTTGTTGAATGGCCCAAAAAATTGCTGTCTTCATGTGATACGAACATACAGCAGTTTTTCCTCATCACTTAATCCAGCATTTATCACTTCATTCAGGAACACTTTAAGCAGACCATAAGTTAAAAATTGCGTATGGTTCATTGAGTAGACAAGTTTGTTTTCTGCCTGGGAGAAAGATATTCGCCATTCGTTGTCTGGATGGTTTCCCAGTTTGTGTCCTATCGGAACAAAGTGACACCCACTTCGGACAATGTCGTCAGTAACATGATGTGGGGGCCATGAGGGACATCTGTCTATCCATGAGGAAGCAGCGGCGGGCCAAAAGTCACTGACAAAACAATGGGCAAAGTCGTACATCGTTCCTCCGTCACATGCGCTTCTACACGGTCCATGCATTGTGGAATTAGGTATTACAACGGAACGTTTGAGTTCTCTAAATTTAGTGCTTGATATAAACAGCACTCCATTTATGGGTACACATGCTGATGCAACATGTTCGTGAGCGTTTCCATTTGTTAAATGAAGTAATGTGAACCCTGGTGGACTCTCAGAAGTGTTACACAGGATCAGAATTTGTCTGTTTTTGTTATACAACCCGGACTGGGACATATTCCAGATTACACGGTGCCTAGATACTATAAACATAACATCTATGTCTGACTCGGGTAGTCGGAATCCTTCTCTGTGGCTACCACTTCTCATAATTTTGCAATGATTACTTGTTTGCAATTGATTATTCAGGAACACTCTAATATCCAACATGTCTCTTCTATAGCTTACTTCTCGATGTGTCCCTATCTTGTGACACATCACATGATACGCTAACTCAGAAATAAACTTGACAGCCATTTTACGGAAACGAATGTCTGTGACGGTTTATCTTTTTGTGTATTAGTTACATCTTATTGGGTTTAAACAAAAATGAACATTTCCTACATTTCCTGTGGTTTTGACCGTTGGAACATTTCCACGTCATATAAAAATACTAGGAAACTGAAGTGAAAGCCTCTGAAAATAAAAATAAGTGTCGTTATTAGATTCATCAAGTTGTCCAAAAAAGTTTTTGACAAAATGATTGATGATTTATTTCAATACATGTATCATCATATGATTTTATTAAATAATGTTTATACTCACTGTATTCCTCTTGAAAGCAATCTTGAATTCTAATAAACAGCGCTAGCAAAGTTGTTTATAATGCAAGACGCCAGTCGTGAACAGCTGCATTTGTCAATACGTTTTCTTAAGTTCTGTATCCTAAATGGGGCTTTTTCCTGAAATACTTGAGTTTGATACAATTGAACAAATGTCAAGTGGTTACCAACATTAAAGCGGTATCCCATCTTTTAGTAATTTTCGTGTTAAGAGAGAGAGAGAGAGAGAGAGAGAGAGAGAGAGAGAGATTGTAAATTTGTGTGATAAATTGTTTTAACGAAATGACATCGATACAGGTTGAATTACATGTATCCACTGCATGTAACATTGCATTTAAGTTACGCTCAATCTATAGATAATATTCTTTGATAGTTTCTTTGAAACTAGATACCGTAAAAGTAGGTATGTATGCGTGGGGGAAATTTACATTAGTTACGCGGTACGCTGAAAACCGCGAAAAAAAACCCCGCGCGTATGATGAAATATTAAACAATATAGAGTGGTAAATTTTGTACCCGTGAATTAATACCCAATCCTATTTTTTTTACAATAGAAAGCGCATACTGGCACTGTACCAGTTCTCGGCTAAAATGTAAAGTTTACTTTTCGTATTTCCTTTTTCTTGATATTGTTTGATAAAACTTGACATACTTTAAATGGTGATCTCCTTTATTTTATCAATCTGTTAGACAATATAACTATTTATAACCCAAAATATCTTGTTTTGTGCTTTTTAGCACGCCTCGAATTTGCCGTTTTTTAAGATTTACTGTACCAGTTATCGGTTTCGTGATTATAACGTAGTAAAATCCTTGTACATGTTGATTTTATACTCTGCTTAATGTAATTTGATGTATGCCCCTTGTGGGGTCAGACTAAAGTCATCGGGGTTATGATACATTATAAACAAATTCATAAAATTATTTGTTTAATATTATACGATAATACACAAAATTGTAGACTATTCAATACATAATTGTGCAATCAGGCGTTCAACTGCTCTATGAAGCTCTCGGAAATTAAAGAATTCCTTTTGTTTATATATGTTACATGTATTGATATTATTTGTCAAATCAAAGAAGGGATATACATGTAATAACGTATCAAAAAGGGGTATTTTTCTATTTTTAAATTATTACGTCACTACCGCTTCTGCTGAAAGAGCAAAGATGTAAATCAGTGGTAAACAGTGATTATGCATAAAACTTATTCAAAAAAAGTTTTCAAGCAAACGAACTTTTCTTTATTCGAAAGAGACGACTGGATTAAAAATTCTTTGATTGTCGTGTGCTATAAACCCGAACTCTCAGTTTAGCCGATAACTGGTCTTACCTGATAACTGGAACAGTTCCAGTACTTAACCAATAGCGTAAATAACCACTTTTACAGTATTTTAAAAATTAGTTTTTTTTTTAAATATTTTAAAATGTTGTCATAACAAAGCTGACTCTCTTGAATAGATATATATCTTAACTTGAATAGGTTAAAATAAAAACGAATAAAGAACATGTGCTATTAAGATATAGAGAATGTGCCCTTTTTCAGTGCCGTTTTTATGTAGAAAATATCAACAACTTGCATTTTCCCCGTTATATCTAAACACTGATGGATACTTCTGATTTATATGCACTCATAAATTTACCAAACCTAGCATACAGTTTCAACAGTTGATGATTTTAAAGTGATAATCTAAATCCGGACAAATTGTACCGAACCTTCTTGAATTGTGTCTATTTCAATCAGAGGGAGGGGACATTTGAATTGGTGGATCGATTGGCGCGTTTGCTGAATTGTACGTTATGCATTATTTTACGTCTGAAAGCTAAAAAGAAATAAAGCTTTGAAGTTACATATGACCATAGTGATCAAACAAACAGTTTATGGAAAGCGATTTAAAAAGTGCAAGTGTTTTTCAGTGAGCACATTTCACAAAACTACCTTGATCGAACCCACGTGACTGTTTGAAACAATTTTTAACATACCTGGGTTCAAACAAAGGCACGCAGGTAATATCTGTCACTTGCTAAATAAAAACCTTGAAATTTTGAAAATTTTCATGTTTAAGGTACTAGCCAAATACTGTACAAACTTCTGATTTTCACAGGAGTTTTCTAAATGTACAATGCGTATTTTATCTTGTCCACAAATTTTACTCGATTAGGCTGACTAAAAAAAGGCTTTGAATTGAATGTCTGTTTTCGATTAAAACTTTTCGACTAAATAAAAGCACGAATTTCGGCTGACCCCTACTATGTTTAACTTGTAAAACTTCGTGCTATTTATATACACTAAATTCAGCGCTAAAACTTGTTGATACTTATGGTTTAAATATCAATAGATGATGTGAGATAAAAAATTATGCTTAATTTGAATCTTTAATTTTTATTTCACTTTTGACCGGGGCCCACAAGTGCACTTGTCATTTGTTTATTATACCGCATTGAAAATGTGTGTGAATGTTTGAATTTAAGGGGGATGTGCAGCAATCTTATGCATATGAAAATCACGATATAAACATATCGGGAACCGTCTTGCTCCTATCAAAACTGTCAAAACTTTTATCAAAAGACACAAAAGCAACAAATATGAGGTTCAAAATGCTGTTTTATCTGCAAATTACCCATACCAGAACAGAAGAAATCTTTTATCACTTAAAACAGATGTATATCTGTGCAGCTGAATACTTATTCTTAAGATTAAAAATTGTGAAAAAATATATAGATAACTTATTGGTGTGCTCTCTACAATCATTTGTTGAGAAAATTGTATAAACTTGCACATTTATATTGAAATTTTGCTTAAAAACTGGATATCCTGTGTTTATCAGTTGGCTTGGGATCTATTTTTAGAACAAGAACCATCCAGTCATATATCAACATTAACAGAAGTGTGGTTTCAAAGCTCCAAGCGATTCTGGAATTATTGAAAAAAAAATCACAGTTCAGCAAGATTAAAATTTCAAATTCATTGAAACACAATAAAATTTAGAAATCAACTTAAAGTGTTGGACAACTTTTACTACTGTTAATCAAATTATTTTGGCGACGATTTTTTTATAGTGATTTACCGAAGATAATGTAATTTGCAGTGAATAATTTTCGCTACTGAGTTTTATATACAGAGCTCGATTAACGTCGACCTATTGTACGAAAGTCTTAAAATAAAAAAAAAACCCGTTTTTAACGGACATTCATACACTCATGTACTAACAGTTTAATTTTACAGAAACAGAGCATCATATAGTGTTGTTTGTTCAAAAATGATCAATGGTCGAGGACTAAAATTTGAACGTGCGCGATGTGGACTAAAAGTGCTCTTTTATCTATTATTCAGTTTATATATATACCAAAAAGCAAAATGATCTGTGTTAGGCATAATGCTTGTTGTTAATTAAGTGGATAGTGCCGGGTAAACGAAATGTAACAGTACAATCACAAAGACTGTTTATGAGCAATGAAGAGAGAAAATATTTTATGTAAGTTATAAGCCATAAACTGTCAATAAAGAGACAACACGTTCCATGTTATAAGCCCCAAATTGCCAATGAAGAGGAAAATATTTAATGTATGTGACGCGCCTCAGGCTGTACAATGTCCGACAAAATGGACAGTTTTCGGCTTATAACCATTACATAAACAACAGTGAACTGTAGTTACCATAATAAATAAAGGGAACACCACACGTAACACCCGTATCTCTTGGTTTGTTTCAAACAAAATTTCAATTTAATGCATTAATTTAATAACAAATTGTTATAATGTATAAGATCACACCTTCAAAGCTTTCGAAGCAGACGGACTCTTTGATTTTCTCCGATACATTTTTTTTCTAAACATAGCAAGATTTGGTAGTTTAGACAATTATTTTTTTTCCTAAATTCATTTCATGAATTATTTAAATTCAAATTTAATCTGATTATTGGATTTAAATATGTCGCGTGACACATATCGAAAACTGGGGAGCGGGTTCAATCATTATTTTAATTTAATTTATATTTTTTTTTAATTTACTTGAACAATTGCATTTTACCAAAAAGAACCAATTGGCTTTTATTTGATTTTTTTTTCTTCCTTAGTGCGATATTTTTTTTTTTTATTTTTTTTATTTTTAACTTTCGGTAATTAAACATGCATCTTGTTTTATTTCCTTTTTTATGTCCTTTAATGTTTCATATTCATCCCATGCTGACTGACGTTTTTCATACTAATTGTTAGACCATAAGTAATTACCTTATTGTGTACGGACTTTTCCCGTTTTTTCCGATAGCGACAAAAAGCACACGGTGGGTGTGACCGGTCAGCAGATGATGCTCACTTCTCCATGGCGCTTGATCCTACTTCTGTTTTTTTATAAGGTCCGTGTTTCCTCTGCTACTGTTTTGAAATTTCCCTTTGGACTTTTTCTTTTGAGCACGCGACAATTGACATGATCGGTTCCACTTTATTGATTGATAGTCGTATTAAGTGGAGTCCGGAAATTAGATCTACATATTAATTTTCGAAGAAAGTCTTTTATTACAAACTAATATGTTTTTTACATAGATGAGGAAATGATATACAGTTGTTTTTGTTTTTCTTTATTTTCATTTTTATTAATATGACGTTAAGGATGGAATCGACTTATGCCGTAAACAAAATGTTTTTTGGGATTAAAAATTCTTAAATTGTTGTAAGCATATCTATATTTATATATCTATAAACCATTAGTTAATTTCCATGTTTTTTTTTTATTTTTTTGTCATTTTTAAATGCTAGTGGTTATTCGGTAAGATTCGAGTACTTAAACTATTTGAAATAGATTTGTGGCAAAAAAAGTCTAACCCCACGTGGTGGGAATCTGGTACATAATTGGAAAAATAACTGTGATAGTTCATGTCAATAAGTCTAGACTTAGTATTTCATTTTATATGTATCACCTTAAGGTTATTAAGTATAAAACAATAATTAAATATACACGTTGCAACTGATAAACCATGACATTATTAAGATATTTTACCAAGCAAAATTTGAAAAAAAAAAGATCACATTAAAATTTTCAAACTTAGTAGCTCGCACCAAAACTACAGCTGAATTTATCCGGATTCTTTAAATAAACCATTTAATTTGATAATTGCTGCGAGTATGTTTTTGCTTGGACTTGATGGACTTGATGCTCTAATATTATCACTACAGATGGTCATTTGATGCAAAGGTGCAATACTTTTGGATTCGTTAGAGCCATCGAGCTTTTTTATTTTCAATTAGGTTCTTGATTAAATATTTAGACAATACATGCGATGATACATATTGTAAACTACATTAAAAAAAAATACTGAAAGCTGTTTGTTCTAAGGGATATTGTTTCTTGTCATAATATCTCTACATCAAATATGTTAGTGACCTGCAACATTTATTATTTACAAATCTCTTCCTACCGTTTTTAGATCTGATTGAACCGTAAGTTAATTCTATTCTATCGTGCATCAATCCTATCCTATCGCGCATTAATCATATCAGGTTTTGCATTCAATCTATTTCCCGTTTATTCTTTCGTATTAATCGTATTTGTTTTTTTTTTTGGTCCAGATCTAACAGGGATTTTATCAAAACGATTATACGTTTAAGAAGGTTAAGTTACCTTAACATTAACCCTTAATTATTTCCGTGCCAGAAGGCACATAAGGCATGGACAACTGCCTTCCACATGTTGCGGTCTGAAGCCTCTATTGGCGTGCTGTGTTGCAAGAGTTCCATACCGCCCTTTTTCTTTACATGGTTAAGTTTCATGTGTTTAATTTAATAGGACCAAATATAAGAAAAAAACTAATTATCTCTCTTAGTTATGGAAATGAAATATTTATTTGTACATAGAAAGACCAATGTAAAACATTTACATGTACATGCATGTCCGACAAATTTAGTAGAACTCGGAAAATGTCTTGCGTCGTAACTTGTATGCATCTGATTTGATTAGATTATTTTTAAAAGATATTTTTTCATAAAAAAATTTTATACTCAGGATGATTTAATATTCGTTTATAACAAGCGTTGTATTTGTGTCCACTTTTTTTTAGTGTGGTTTGTCGTGGCGCCTGACCGGCTGGATTTTTTTAAAAGTCTTTGAGCATCGGCTTGATCAAAGGCAATAAAGCCCGAAAGGCTTTATAACTGATTTAAACACGCACGCTTATATTTCATCACCTTAATATATTCAAATAATATTCCTTCTTACTTATATTCATATAATTTTCAGCAACTGTACGATTTTAATTTTAATTTAAAAATATTTCAAAAGTCATTTATGAAAAAGATTAGTCGATGTGTAATGTCATCACAGGCAAAGACACAGTTATGTGTGAACATTCGATAATGAAAACAGTGTTTTCTAGTACAGTAAATTAAGCATTTTAACTCTTATGATTATGAATGACACAGCTTTGTTTTATAATACTAAATTCGTAAACAAACACTACATTGTGTTTACATCTTGTTTCGCATGTTTTGTTTATCAAATTCTGCGATTATCATGTTAATCGTGGAGATCGTTTAACCTAACAATTAGTTTATTATTAACATTGTTTATCCCTTCCTGTCCTGTATGTATGCTATCGTATTGTGCTTGTATCCTGTTCGTTCGTAAAGGAAGTTGTTTGCTCAACACTTCAACCGTCTATTTTGCCCTATTTATTCATTTTTTTAAAATGGTTTGTTAAGCCACTAATAAATGTTTTGTTTTTTTAAATCCTATATCTTTTAACATAAAAGTTTGTATTTGTCCTACCTCTTTATGGAAAGATCTTTCTCTGAATGAGATTTTTATTGTCTGAAAATGGTCACAACCGTCAAACCCTTAAACGTCAATACAAACATTGAGTACTGAAGCCATGTAAAACACCGCCTCTTCCCACGCCCCCAATTACTATCCTATCCAACCCAAGTGGAATTCGGATGTCACAATCTGAATTTACAAGGATCAGCTACAAGTTATTTATTTGTTAAACTTATTAGAAATTCAAACGGGTATATTTCATCTCCATATTCTTACACACTTTATTCTTTTAAAAAAAATCCAATAACATTTATCATAAAGGAGGCTAGCTAGGTGGTCAACAAAATTAACTTTCAGATTTATCTCAAATTTCTAAAACCATTTGTTTATTTGTATATAAGCTCTGAATTACACGTATAATAAAGAAAAATTACATAAATTTTCATTTTGAAATTTGAATGTGTTCCTTTATTTTTTTATTCAGAGCAAATCTTCCCAAATAGATTAATATATTGTCTAAAAATGACCGCAGCCATAGAGTCCTCTTTATCGTGAGCTTTCATTTTGTTTTATCACAATATCACAATAGGATAAATAGTTATACAGTGGAGCCTCACTTATCCGGACGCTTCTGTTCCGATGTCCAATCGTCCGGATAGGTGAAGCGTCCGGATATCTGAGTATGTCTATTGTTGTCATGAATGATAATGTATTTGACGTATTCAATGCCTCCCAGTATTGATACTGTTTTTTTTCCTTTCATACCAAATAGTAATACATAATAGAGTTGTTTGTTGATGTGAACATTTTTAAATATAAAGAACCCCGCTTTTTCTTTTCATTTTGTCATGAAATATTAATCGGACTATAATGTAAACCAAATCTAGGTTTGTGTCCAAATGTGATATGTGCCCTTGCATGTACTATGTTAACATGTACGTAATGTTTTTAACTATCTATTTCTAGAAAAAGGCCTCACTGTACATATGTTGTTACTGATCTACATTCAGGACCAGCTAAGGCTTTCACAGAATGCCAATAAGAGTTGTGTTACATTAAAGTTTTAAAATTCAGAGAATTTAAAACTATCTATTATAATTGGTTATAATTTCTGAATGTTAATTCAGCACAAGTTAATGTTTCTATTTTTAGCATTTTAGAGTTACATTTTTTTTTTTATTTCAAAGTCATTTAAATTTCACTTATTTTAAATGTTTTGTTTTTTCTCACTGTTTAAAGTTATACTTTATTTCTTAATCCAGGAAATTAATTGATAGCGTTTTACTTTTTAATTGTATAACCATGGAATCTAAACGATTTGACACTTTTCTGGAAATTATTTAGTTACGACAGATTGTCGGACAATAAGTTAATTTGTTAAATAAACTGACAATTTCCTCGTTCAGGCAAACCTTTGAAGATAAATTCTTTGTGTTATCAGAGCGACACTTTAGCGACTCGCGAAGATTATTCTATTTTCATAACGTCAGAAAACTTATTTACTCATTTCGGCTTTACTTAATTTTCTCTATGTTAACATACGTACATCGAAATTAATCTAATTGACTTTATCACCTTTTTGGCCTTTAGTAATCAGTGTCAGCTCGTAAAAGAAACTCTGTGAAATTAGCCCGCTAGCATTTAAGTCAAGTATCCTGATTGGTCAATGAAAGCAATTCCAAATAAAGCCGGATGGTGAGTGAATTTTATTAATTCACTTTCCATCCGACGCTTTAAGAATAAAGAACTTGTTTTAATTTTACGGAATTGTTTCTCTTTTCCATTAGGTAAGCTTGAATGAAATGTTATCTACAGTAAAACACACCTATAATGTGCCAAGGACGGGCGAATTCGCTTCGTTATCAACATAATTCGTTATATCTTTCAAATTTACATCATGTTAATAAGGCCACGGGGAATAAAAATCACTTCGCTATAAGCGTTAATTCATGACAGGTGTGTTCGTTATAACCGTGTTTTTTCTGTTTTTTACAGTAATTTAGGTTTTCATTACATTATTGTATTATATTTTTCTATTGCTAAATTTTAGGTTTTTTTTTTTTAAATACTTAAGAACATTGATTAACTATGTACAGCAAAACTCGGTTATAACGAAATCACTGGGACCTAAGAAATTACTTCGTTATATCCGTAATTTGTTATAACCGTATAAGAAATTCATTAAATTTACGTAGCTGGGGATCCAAGATGACTTCGCTACATCCGTGAATTCGCAATATCCGTGTTCGTACTAAACGAGTTTTACTGTACATTTCATATTATTCTGCGGAACTATGAATGGGTCCTTCCAGAACTTTAGTTTTCATTTTCTATAAAAGATATTTTGCGTCATTGTTTATTATGCCATGAGACATAATTTTGCTTCATTTTGTTTAAATATGTGATTTTTATTATTGAACTTCTATGCTGTTAAATGCTGTTTTTATAAAGTTTGAATTCGCCGCGTAATTCTTGTAAACCTGTAGTGAACTCTTTAGTGCGAGAAGGTGAATTTAAGAGTCAGTAGAAATTCGTCAGCCAAGTAATATTTGTAAGTTATTTCCTCTTTAGTTATTTAATGACAACAGTTTATATTTTGTGTTCTTGTATTTCATAAGCGTTATGCATTTTCATACTTATGCGAAATTATCGATCCTTAGATTATAAGCATAAAAACGATCTCGCTTACCCGCATTGCTGTGTTCTACTACAGGGTGTTTCGAAATATACTTTTGTATTAATTCACTTTCCATCCGACGCTTTAAGAATAAAAAACTTGTTTTAATTTTACGGAAATGTTTCTCGAGCTCTTTTCCATTAGCAACCAGTAGAAAGCCGAGTGGCATCCTACCAAGCTATTCCCCAACTTAATCATATTCACAAACAGAAAATCTATGCGTGAAAGTTGCATCTATAAAGCATTCTGTGAAATTTAGAAATCTCAAACGGTAATTATATATTGATAATATGCAATTCCATAACCAAGGTTTCCCATTTATATGACCTTACCTATCATCTCGTTATCCTCGCAATGATCCTTTATAGTTTTTTTCACTATATTCTTATGGGTACCCGAAAACAAAAGATTGTAAGGTCGCCAGTAAAGTTGTAAAAACCTTGCAATGCTCGACAACTGGATATGTGTAAAATGTTTTACATTTAAACCAAGTGTCTGCCAACCTAGCCAGAATTCGGTGGGGGGGGGGGGGGGGTCCTCTTAGTCAAAAAATGTGGTTTTCACACGTAAGTTATCACCTGGATATAGTATGTTATACATTTTTTTTACTGGTACTTTTAACATGAGATGTGTCATTTCAGTTTAGTACATACAATAAATAAATGTAGTAAGTGAAATTTGATAAGTCATTTTTAATATTACATTGAAATTGCATATTAAGCAGTGAATATTGTATTTGTTTCTCTGGTGTCTGGGATTTGTGTTTAAAATTAAGTGATATTGACTATTTTATTCCTTTTTTAGATTCTACTTTTTGATTATTGAAAAAAAAATGTTGTTTGACTTTATCATATTTAAAACGAAGTAGTATGTGGATGTTTGAAGACGATTTGTCAAATATCTGCCTATTGAAGGCAATCGTAGAATTGTAAACTTGTTGACAGGTCATTAAAAGAAACATATAAGCCATTGATTTAGTTTCATTTATTTAAAATTTAATTGAAAACACAATACATGCCACAACAATGCAAAATGGTAGACGATATGGGATTTTTTAAAAAAAAAAAAAAATTCTTGACAAAGACAAATCAAGATTTCCAAAATAAAAATAGTAACATTTAAAACTCTACTGCTTTAATATACCATTTGAAAAAAAAACAAAAACAAAAACAAAAAACCATGCCATTTTATATATATGTCTTGTTCTTGGTTTTTTTTTACATGAATATGTAAATTTCAATCAGTAGAACAACTAGTGTTAGATTCGACTTCGATTATTACAGCAATTTTTGATAACAAAACGTTTGTTTCTACCACGGCAAACTAAGATGCCTTGTTATCTTGTGTTTTCAACAAAATTTCATTTTAATGTTGAAGTTTTATCAGCAAGTTGTTGTATTCGATTACACTTTCAAAGCTTCCGAAGCGGACGGATGAACCAATATACCAGGTTTTGAATTTGCCTTGCATTTCTAAAATGTCCCAGAGATATCCTCTATCTGCCGCTGGGGGCGGAAACCTTGGGAAATAGTATCCCCATTTTATTTGTTCGAGAACTCGTGGATTAGTTTTATCGAATCTTTTAAGAAATGCTCCAAGTTTTGATTGAATCATTGAATCTATGTCCTTTGCCCAGGGGTTTTCAAGACCGTACTGATAATACATTGTTGTTTCTTGGAGCTTACCATCGGGACCATTTTCTCGAATTCCAAAACGATAATCATCGCCAGTGATGTTATTTTTAAGGTGGTAAAACGTAATTGATAAATACATAGAATATGAAAGCTTGTCTAGGTCGTGATTGAAATACACCTGAGGATCACGAGGACGTCTACCTATGTCAGATTCCACCAAGGAAGTGACGAAATTAGCATTCACCAGATTCTTGAAAACATTCAACTCCTTTAGATGAAAGTCAACGATATCAAACAACGAATTCATTGCTGAAGAAAGTATAAGAAAGTCAAAACGATCAGTAAAAACAGCTGAACTTCCCTTTGACTTATAACTTACAAATACACCCAATGGGCCATTTCTTCTCTGAATTCTAACGACGTCCACTCCAAGATGAATATCTAAATTTCTTTGCTTTGCAATTTCATTTACAAGCACCTGAAATCCACCCTCCAGAATCCAGAATCCATTTGTCGGCGTAAACGTCCCTCTAATGACGACTGGGGGAACCAACATTAGTCCGTATATAGCTGCAGTTTCATTGATATAGGCGTAGCCATTGGTCGTCAGATAAATTTGGAAATATGGAGCCAAAAGCAGTAAATCATTTCTCTGTAAAAACTCCAAAACTGTCCCTCGAATTTCGTACATAACGCCAGGTGTCGGGCGAGGCATAAGTTCGCTGGAGTAATTTCCGTACAAACAGCGATGGATTTTTTCATATCTGTTTAACTAAGCAACAATTCTACGGAGAGCGACCTGGGGGTTGGTTTCTCCGGTATTTTGGATCAGAAATTCTCGCCACGATGTTTCCTCTTTTAAAAAGATAAGATACTATGATAAATATGTTTTTAAAAATCGAAAACAAATTAATATGGACGCACCCACGTGTGGTAAATGTATGTCGGCTAATTGACTAAGGATGTACATGAATAAGGCACAAAAAGGCAAGTCAACCGTTATCAAGAAGAAGCACAAATGAATATCGTAAACTATCATATTATAAAGAGGTAACTTTTATTGCTAACTTTGGCTGTCAATTTCACACCCCTAATTTCAGATCATGAAAAAATACTTGAATATGTACCTTGTATCTTGTAATGCTACAATATCATTGTTTTAAAAAAATTCTGAAACATCCATACCATTGTCGTTCTGCATGACAGAAGAAGTACTTTTGGATTTGATTCTAAAATCTGGAGTGTATTGCTCGATTAGTTTCGCTGTTTGATCATAAATGTCCGTAAAAAACACGGTTCCAAACTCGTTCTAGACTCCTCTGTAGAATCGAGAGTAAGACTTCCGCCGATCTCTGGTCGCTGTTCTAATATAACAACATTTTGTGTAGCCACGATCCTGCAACAATGTAGAAAAAAGTAAAAAAAAATGGGTTTTTTCTATCACATATGTAAATTAAAGACACAGTAAGGAAGCTGACGTCAAAATATGTATCCAAACATGTTTAACAAGGAAATAATAATACTATCTAGACTCTTGTTGCTATAGCAACAAAAAGGTCTTCCGTTTCTCATGTATTAATCTGTACAAAAAATCAATTTTCTTGTAAATAGAAAATGAATATGATAAATACTGTAAAGGAATTCCCAAGAAATAAACAAAACAAAAAGTCATTTTTTGAGTACTTTTCTGTGACGACCGGAACTTATGCTTGATCATACAGAACATAGTAAACATAACTTCATACATTGTTTTGTCTTTGTTATAATATCTTGTTGAGAAAAGTTTTTTGTCTCGGAATCGAAAACGAACAAACGGAAGTGATTTAAGAAAATGAAAGTATATAATTAGTGCATTTATCTACGGTACGTTACTGTTCATCACATTGGGTAAAATGTTTAAAGAAATCTAAAGTTTAAAAAAAAACTATATTGTTTTAACGTTAGAATGAGAACCGGAAGTGACGAACAACCGAATGAAACACATGTTCAATCAAATCACCATTATCCATATAATTTTTGTGTATTGATTTCTCACAGTTTCTGAGATCTTGTGAGTACCTTGTTTTTTAATAAAAGGCTACCTGAGATATTTGAGGTTTCTCACCGAAAGAAGAACTTTTTTAAACAATGTGTAGATGACATTTGGTATTTTTAAAATACTTCCATACTAAGTAATAAAAATATTTTCATTAAAATCAAAATTGGTTGTGACGACCGGAAGTTACGCCGGATAAAACACAATAGTGTTAACACATGTACATACATAGGTCAATCATCCAACAAAGTTAAGTTGTTCAAGTGGTTACCGTTTTTGAGATCTCTTCGAAATAAGGTTTTTTGTCTTGGGACAAGAAACGGAGAAACGGAAGTGTTCAATGTAAATTGTTTTAAATATTTCTTGTATACGTGTCTTTTCTACATTATTGTTGTTTGAGCTCTTCATGTGTGGACCGGAAGTGCCGGAAGACAAAATGAAGTCAGTTAAACACATCTTCAATCAAAGGTCAATCATCCATGAAAGTTTTGTGCTTTGATCACATATGGTTTCTGAGGTCTCGTGTGTACAAAATGTGTTTTCAAAAAGCTACCTGAGATAATTGAGATATTTCACCGGAAGTAGAACTTTGTTGTTGATATAACATTGCATAGATAACCTATGTATAGATTTATATTTATATATTTATTCTATGGAAAAGGAATTGAATTCGTAAAAAAAGAATTATTTTTGAAGTGCTTCCGATGACGACCGTAAGTTACGACAAACAAAACGAAATAATTTAAACACATCTACATACACAGATTTATCATCCCACAAAGTTTGGATGTTCAAGTGTTTGCCGATTCTGAGATCTCGAGGGAACAAGGTTTTTTTACGCTAGACAGGAAACGGACGACCGGAAATGAATTTCTAAAAGATGAGAAAAACACCTCGAGATATTATCATTCTCTATCAGTCCTAAATATTTCGGGAAAATCTATCAAGCCATTTCTGAGAAATTCTGCCAACAAAAAAAGGGGGGTATAAAGAAAGAAAGAAACGGAAAGAATTAACACTACAATCACTATAAGGTCTACAGGGTCTTCCGTTTCAAACGGAAGACCTTTATAAAGTCTGGTTTATGCCAGTACTGACTCTTTCTTTTTCTTGGATAGTCTGCAGTTGAAACGCTACCGCTATAGAAATGACGCTTGGTAATCAACGACAACAAACCAGGCTTATTGAACTCTGGCGTAAAAATACATACGAATACAAAAAATAACTAAATTGCTCGCATACTAAACATTTTCAATGTATTCATACTAAATTTCATTGAAACCAATGCAATACCCTTTTGCTAGAAGAATTGCATAGGACAACTGATAAATTCAACCTCAAAAAATTGCATATTGTAGCTGGTCGAATTTCTGGTATGAATAAACAATGAAAATAACATGCACACAAAATTAATAAAATGAAAATCATTTCACGCCTGGAATGTCATAAATGATCAGCTGTAAAACAATTTTTCCACAAAAATTCAGTTGATTCAGATATTGACTATATTTGAATTTACACACTTCGTATGCAAACGTCACATATAACCAGCCATTGTTTCTCATACCTGAAATACCATCTTGTGATTAGTCAAAATATGGCTCTAAGTTTATGTTACTTTAAACTATAAATATATAAAACAAATTGCATTTGACACAGTTGGATAAATACAGTTAGTTCACAGTTTGTAATTTGTCATTTGATGGACACGTGTCATTTCTTTACTGCATGCATTTAGAATAAGTTTTGAATGCACATCACCATTAAAAATAAAAAAAAATAAATAACACAAAACAAGAAACAGCGATAAATGCACCACTATATTTGTTGTCATGTCCTTGTACACCTTTACACTGCCAAGGTCTTTTATACGTGCTTGTTTGATTGGACGCGTATGTGAATTGATATTTTTTTTATGGAACACTTGCCATATTTTTAATGAGTACAATACATTACATTTATGCAGTTATTGTATACGGAAAAGCACCTAGTAATTAACAATGTTGAAACTGATAAATATATTATAAAATTAACGTATCAAACTGTAAATGCAAAAATGAGTAAAAGAAGCACGGATCGCCGAGACAGAAGTGAATAATAAATGAAATACAAGCAACTGTTGAATTATTCAAATAGGAATATTTTTCTTAGTCCTCGAATAAACAAGATTTTTTAGTAATCAAGACGTTTTTATTTGATGTTTGTTTAGCTATGTACATGTAGGAGGAACAAAGCATCACGCGATGCATGAAATGATCTGTTTCACTTTAATTGATTAACCTAGAACAAAGTCCTTCGTAACAAATTGAGGTCTATCGTAAATAGGGTTAGGAAATGATAGACTGTTTTTTTTATGTTCTCTTCTTTCTCCAAGATGACACATTGGATCCTTTATTTATAGATGCTTACGATGTTTTGACCCAGTTATGCATCTAATTTCTAACACATTCGGCAACAGGTTACGTTCATAAAATGTTGAGATTCAAATTCAGACAATGATCTATTATTGCCATGTACTTTGTCCATGATAATTACAAATATAACGTTAAGAATGGAACCGACTTATGCCAAAAACAACGTCTTCGCCCAGCTGGGAGTGATTTGTTGTTATTGTTGTTGTTGTACGAATAACTGTAACCGTTTATGTAAATATGACTAAGACTTGGCATTTCTTTTTATTAGGAAAAAGAGTTATTTAGCATAAAGCAATAATTTGTACGCAATGATAAATTTTAATTTGAAAATTCAAATTTGAAATACAGATTTGTTACGTCTACTTATGTCAATCACAAAGTTACGAAACATTATTCATCTTTGTACTCCGATATTGTTTCTCAAAATCAATTAATTACCTTTGAAAAAATCGTACGTCGTCAGATTATATTTCTAGACAAAAAAGAGTTTTTATATATATTCATTAGAACGACACAGCATAAGCATTTTATAAGTATAAGCTATATTCGAATATTCATGATTATAACGCATTCAGTTCTTGTTTGAATAATGAAATTAAATGGTTTTTTTTGTTTCACCATATTTTTCGGTTGTTGTTTTATCAAATATATAGATAGGACATATTGTAAAGTTCGGGAAAATGTTTTTGGTACAGTTTCTGAGATGTCCGCTAACAGCTGTGCACTGGTATTTTATTTCACGGATTTGTTGTCTGTGTACGGTCATTCGATGTTTGGGGGTATCCCTGTTTGATCAATTTAATGTATCCCACATCACTAACATGTTATAACGTAGATGGGTATAGTCCACTAATGCATTTTCCATAGGCGGTAATGTTAACGTTATGGTTCATAGCTCCGGCCCTAATTTTCGTTCAGCAACGAGGGACCTCTTGAATGAAAGCTCATCAAATTGTCTCTTTCCTGTTAAAATTTCGTGGTTTGAAGTCAGATTCGTTTTCCGGCAAAATGCGTCTGTATTGAAAAACTCTGAAAATGAAAGTAAAAGTAGGGAATTTCTCAGTTTTGGAAAGGGTGTACATCAAACAATTTCAATTCTTTTCTTCAAATGATAATTCAATTTTGACACTTGTTTTAAAAATTGCAAATCCTCTTTTCTGACATCTGTCAAGCATTCTGATTTAAAATGTCCCAATAAATGTATATACACTCTGCAAGTATAGGGACTATTTTGCTTAAAGGCACTTCTTTGTTGTCCTACCGATTCTAAAAATAGTTAGAGGGATATACCCAATATAAAACAGTCATTGTGGTTATTTACAATTCTTAGCTTATATATTCACTCTAGACACTATAAAGAACCATGATTCCAAATTTGGAAAAATTCAATACATAACTATGGATTTTGCAGCATTGATACACATGCATGAAATTTGAAGAAACAGTCCAGTCATAATTTACCTAAACAACATATAGCTCATTGGCACTCGATGCTCTTCAAATCGCATAAATAGAGGAAACTTTAATCTCAAGGATTAAAATACATGTAAAACATAAACATTCAATATTTTACCAAATTTATTTTGTTCATATTCTTATGAAAAAGCTCAATTATGTCTGATTTTATAAAATTGTTGTCGTAAAAATCATGAGTTTTTCTTTAGTTACAAAAAAGAATTGTTTTCAAACACCACGAAAAAGGTAAAATAGAAAAGTATAGGAATTTCCCTATCCATCAAGGTATTACATGTAGGTATTGGTTTATAAATAATAAAGTTATATGACTCTATAATGTGAGGCCCTTAATTCAGTTTTTGCTCCATTTTGATGCTAGCTTGAGATTACCTCACCTATGACGTCATAATGACGTTATAGTGATGAGTTGTTTTTACTCATATAACTGTAATATTTGCTGAACTTTTATTTAAGCCTAATTTCGGAACAAATGCACCATGACTTAACTCATTAAATATATGTCATAGGGAAAAGAAACTTGCTAATAAGGATTTTTTTCTTTTGCTCTTGTATATTGTTACCATGGTAACAAATTTAACAAAAATTATCAAAAGACATATCCTGTGGAAGAGAGTCTACATTTAACTAAAGTTCAAAATCCAGAAGAACAAGAAATACCCACAAAGTCTGTGAAATATGTATAATCAATGTAAAGTTTCCCAGTATCTATAATATTCTAAATTATCTGCATGTAAAATACTGGCCATGCAGGGTATATAGTTTTTATAGGTTCCTTCTTTTAAACTTGGACGAGTGAAGTTAAAATAAATTTTACTTACATCAAGTGTGGCTCATTGTTGTTTTTATTCTTTGAAGAAGACTTCCATTTCAATTTACATGTTATCTAAAATGAAATGTTTTGAATTAAATTCTACATTATCCAACAGTATTCCCAACATTTGCAATTCCATATCAAAAGCAGCATATGTTGAGAGCTGAGAGAGAGAGAGAGAGAGAGAGAGAGAGAGAGAGAGAGAGAGAGAGAGAGAGAGAGAGAGAACGAGAGAGAGAGAAAGAGAGAGACAGAGAGAGACAGAGACAGAGAATTAGAGAGAGGGGGAAAGATACAGAAAGAGAGAACAGATAGGCAACAATAACTACATCTTCATGCACAACACATCTATACAGCCTAAAGACCAACCCCCCCCAATAACATTCAATATCAACCCCCACCCCAACATATTGATCTATTTTTTCAATAGTATGAATAAATAAATACTAGTAAATATCTACTTAAAATGATTACTGATAATTTCATTCAATTTTGATTATGATAAACAAAGATAGATTTTGTGGATTAAGTACTAACCAACATGGTAGGCTTCTAAATGTTAAAAAGTGCATACCTACATCTTCGGTACATAGTCATGTCACATGCATGACAAATTAATTTACTCCAATTTAATGCAAATCTATCATCATAAATATAGAATTGGAACCTACCGGACACTAATACAATTCCCTTACAATGCAAACTAATCTTAGATAGCTGGACACTGCTAGAATGAAGTATTTTTCCTCACCGGAAACTTTCTGCTTTTCTACTTTCACTTTTGCTCGCTTGAAATGATTGCACTAAAAACCCGAAGTGATATTTGGTCTCAAAATTTATAAAAATGTCTTCTAAACTCATATATAATTAGAAACACACCTACATTTTCATTTTTTAATGTAAAAACTCAAAATAACTTACATTCAAGTTAAAATCACAAATTCTTTAATTTAAATTGGTTTTTTGAAAATCCCGGGGGGGGGGGGGGTGTTGTGATGGATATTTTCTTGGTAAATATGCTATTAAAATGATTTAACTTGTTGGAAATTTAGTTTATTCACATAAATGAGAAAATGTACAAAAGAAAAATGAACGTTTATCATAATAATTGCAAATAAACAAGAAATATGCCTTACCAGCATGGAGCTCAATGTGGGTATAGTCCACTAATGCATTGTCCATAGGCGGTAATGTTAACGTTATGGTTCATAGCTCCGGCCCTAATTTTCGTTCAGCAACGAGGGACCTCTTGAATGAAAGCTCATCAAATTGTCTCTTTCCTGTTAAAATTTCGTGGTTTGAAGTCAGATTCGTTTTCCGGCAAAATGCGTCTGTATTGAAAAACTCTGAAAATGAAAGTAAAAGTAGGGAATTTCTCAGTTTTGGAAAGGGTGTACATCAAACAATTTCAATTCTTTTCTTCAAATGATAATTCAATTTTGACACTTGTTTTAAAAATTGCAAATCCTCTTTTCTGACATCTGTCAAGCATTCTGATTTAAAATGTCCCAATAAATGTATATACACTCTGCAAGTATAGGGACTATTTTGCTTAAAGGCACTTCTTTGTTGTCCTACCAATTCTAAAAATAGTTAGAGGGATATACCCAGATTAAATTGTAACTTTTACATGTAAAAGAGGAATGTATGATGAAATTTCTGCCGTTTTTGAATTTGAATTGTGGGCCTTATTGTAGGTAAAGGCCTGTTGCTCATCTCAAATGTTGACATTTACGAACAGCTGGTGTTTCTTTGATTCTTTCAAATTTGGCACGGGTTAAAATATTTTTTCAGAGACGGACTTTGTCGCTTACTTTTGATAATCTAAAATGTGATGAAGAGTTCGTTCATTTTTTTTTAAAGTAAAAGATTGTTACTGTGCTAAAAAGTACAAAATGCTGTGAACACATTCGACGGTTCTACTTTGGAATCAAATTTTCCCTTTTTAATGTCTTTATCCAATCATTTCTGTTTGTCCTTTGGAAATTGGAGCAAACCTTATTCTATTCCCTTTTGCTTTACTTCCCTTTTTGTTTGAATAGCTAAATATTACACAATAAATTTGACCATAACGCCGTCTAATGCACCCCTGTGAATGTTATAGTCATTTTTTTTTTAATTTAGACCACGTGCTTTTATTTGACCTTTCAGTTTGCAGTAAAAATGTGCCTCAAAACTACTGTGGCTTCAATACCAACTATTTCATTGGATCTTGCCACTTAAGAGTTATTTACATAAAGCAGGGATAGTAAATTCTTCTTTGTGTTACTTTTGTCAACAGACCTCTGAGACAATAGAAACTATTTTTGTCGACTGTTTTTAGTGAGAGAAATATGGATTGCATTGGAGAAATGAATGATATATATCTTTGGTTAACAAACAAATTTTGATAAATATTCAACCCGTTTTGGAAAATGTGATAAAAGAGATATTCATAGGTTAGAACATTTTATAATTCTTTTCACAAAACAATACTGCAAAGTAAAATGAAAACATCAAGGCTTAATTTAAATATCATTAAGAAATTTATAACCAAAAGACTGTTTATAGAAAAACATTTGCTTCTGAAAAACTGTATTTTTTTTGTTCTGTATCTTTGAATTTTTCCTTTTCTTTTTGAAAAGAAAACCATCTTAACATATATTACATACCACTACTTGTTCAACTTATATTGTAACTCTTCTGAGGAGTTATATGTATACATTTATGTGCATATACTTTATATCTAATTATTGCATGTATTTATCAAACAAATACTATGTATACATTGCAACTTTATATCTATTTTTAATGCGCAATACGTATATCCTGTTATGTGAATATGTGAAAGTTAAATAAAAAAAAAATCGTGCCTTGTGTTTATAGCCTTTTGTATAAAATCTAGTTACTTGTAGTCAAATATTAAATCTAGACGTTTATTGATTTTAAACTTTATCTCCATTAATTGTTGGATAAAAAGATGATGAAGCTCGTTATTTATAATGGCTTATTTGCATTGATAACCTCCGATTACGTGCCACCTGGATTTCCGGATTATTCCGGATTGTGAAAAGAAAGTACCACTAAGATAACTGCGCATATATTCGTGGACCTTCTTATTTGCTATTATTTGACAATCATTTAAAATGCCAATTACACTTTTAAAGACAAAACACAATTTTATCTTGAAAATGCTGGTTTATACTAAAGTCTTGGAAACTGCAATTACATGAGGTGCATTGAGTAGGAATATATGTGAGTAATCATTTATAAATCTTAGTTTATATAAAAATATCAACAATTATAAAGATTCGTACCAAACAAATTCATAGAGTAAAATTTCAGAAAAAATGTTCACCTGGTTTTCTCTTTAAAATATTTCCTTTACATGTTTATACCCGGTAGTTTTATTTTATTTTATTTACTCTATACTTCACTTATCCAAAGTCGACAAAGGAAAGTTATTTGTAAAACTTTAAGTATTTTATTGGTACCTAATATATGACTTGCAGACATGCAATCGATCTTATTTATAGGTTTAAGTATGTTGTATTGTGGCTGCTATGAAGTTTAAATGTCCAAAAATATTTACAGTTGCCATAGAACAACTTAATAAAACAACTTAATAAAACAGGTATAAATACTGGAAAGACAGCAGCTTTAAAAAATTATATTGTTACTGTATAAAATGCATCCTACATTTTGCTCTCCCTTTCCATTTAGCCAAATATGTTTTTAAAAGCTTTTAAAAAATACAACGCTCTTCGATAAAAAGATTGTAGCTAGCTTTTGTTAAATGCATTAACATTTAAGTCACGCTTTTTTGTTGAATGGTTGAATAAACAACCATAAAAATGTATGATACTCATTTTGAAAGAAAGGATCTAGTCAAATTAACACAGGGCGCACACTCAGCTTGATGCTAAAGTTTAAACCATTGGGGTAACGTTTTAAAAACTTTCAGTTATTTTACAGTTGACTGAATAGAAGAGGTTGATCGTGTAAACGCGTAAATAATCACATTAAATCCTTTTATTTTCATTATGTTTTATTTGCAAAAACTTAATAACTTAGGTTGAACCGAAACTAATTTATCTACGTATATACCCGAATTCTTCCTCACATATTAAATTAAGTTCTTAAAGCAATATATGTCGTTTTTAAAACTTTTTTTTGGGTATTATGGAAACCCTGATCAAAACTTTGAGTGAATATCTACATCAGTTAGAAACTATCTGATTATCTACATAATTTAGAAAATTTATGCAACTTATACAATTTAAATCAAGTATATTTAAAAGTACTTAAAGTACACGTATAGGCAAATTGATAATAGTTAATGTTTTAAAGGCATGCTTATAAAAAAACAAAATATTCAATTATTACCAATGAATAACCTTGTGTACTTGTACTAATTGTCTTTTAAACAGATCATCACACTAACAAAGTTTGTGACTGGTTTTAAACATAATATAAGTAGACTTTTAAACGGAACATATAGCTGTAAGGATCCACCACTCCTTAACTTTGTGGCAATATATGATAAAATCACATTGGTATCATATACACTAGACAAAATTGCTAACGCATCATTTAAAATGTAATAATATTTACATTCTGAAATGTTTTAGAGATGAATTTAATGTTTAAATAGTTGACCTTAATTATAAGTAAGACATTTAAATGCCCAAACAGATAAATGGATACAATGTTAACCGAAGCGTAACTATTCTTTAGAAATGCTCAAATCCTGCTCACACTTTTTTGGAAAAATAAATCTTCAATTTCTTATTTGTGGTCTTATTACTGATGCATGTATTACTAAAAACTCACAAAAAACCCGACGGGGTATGGCCCGTTTGACCACAGGAGAGCGTGGCAGGGCAGTAGGTATGGTCTCTGCAGGGTGCTCCTTTAGAGAGGTGATAATTATTTTTAATAATTTAAAGATTAACTGTGATGTTGGCTAAAACATGATGAAGCATGCTTATCTAATAAAAAAGGTTTTTCTGGGGTAGCCACAGTATGTAATAGGCACCAATCGTCAACTGCAAGGTTGTACCGGAAATTTGAACAATCCAGAAGTGTGAGGGACCGGGCAAGAATTTCAAAGCGCCGTGTAACTATTAAGCGACAAAAAAAAGACACATAGCATTTATCCGAGCAAATGGAGGTAACACCCGATATTAATAAATGACACACATAATGCGGGGTACCAATGTTTCATAAACAGTACTCAAAGCATCTGGCCAATAACTTTGCAACAGATGATGTTTCATTAAGGTCTTCCGTTTCAAACGGAAGACCTTTCTATTATTGTGCGGGTTAAGAATTTTTCTTTTTTTTTCTTCCTAGACGCGAACTTTGAGGCTTCATACCGTGCTCATTTCTGAACGGTTTTTGCTCAAATTTTCAGGGCTAATGGACTTTACAAAACACTATCTTCATCAATTCATAAAAGTTAGAATTCCTTTTCCGTTAACGAGTTATTCCCCTTTTAAATTTTTTTAGGGCCTTTGGTTTCCAGACAAAGGCTCCGAGACTATGATAGCAGGGAATGGAAATCTAACGAATATGAATAGCAGAGACATTATAGTGGTGCACATTGGTTTTTGTTTTTAGATTACGTTTTTTATTTAGGAAAAGGTAGGGGGTCAAAAAACAGGATTCAAAAATGTGCAAAAATTTAGACATATTTTCCTTTATATCTTTTTAACGAAAAATATTTTGTTAAGACATGTAGAATAAAAGTTGTGCAGAATATCGGGGCTTTCATTTGACACCAATAAAAAAGGGCTGGCCCCTTAAATTAAGGGCCAATAGCCCCTAAAAGTTTTTGCTTAATAACTCAAAAACGGTTAGGATTTTGATATGGCTGTCGCTAAAAAAGTTGTTTGTTGGGATCTCTTAAAGGTCGTTACAATATTATTTTGTAAGTGATCTGTGTAGTATGAGTGTACAAAGCTTTACATGTTAACATGTACCTGTTTTCATTTGACAAGTTAACGAAGGTCTTTGTGCGTACAACGGGCATAAAAACCGCAGAACGTAGGCCTATAGTGTATGCTGGTTTATACAGGAGGCATTCATTCATAAGAATTTTTTTTTATTTATAAATTAATGCCTTTTTAGGAGTTTATGTCATTGATGTTAAGTTCATATATTGCACAATCCTTAAAAAACGAGAATTGTAGAAACATTCTTTTTCTTTTCTAGTAAAACACAAAATATAGAATTAAAAAAATCTATGATTTACATTTTAGTTATAACTCCATGCATTTAAAATATACCTTGAATCAGAGCTGTGTGTGTGTACCATTACCTAAGCTCGCCCGCGGCCGAGAAAATCGGTCACCACGGTCGCGACTGGACTACCTAGCGGTCAGCGGTTATCTAATACACGAGCGTTGCGACTCTCATATATGAGTTTTATTAGCAACGAACTCAAGAATTGTTTTAGTTTTGATTACACAAAATCTTTTATGGATTAAACGATTGGGTGTCAAGTAAGTAATAGTTCATTCAATTAATAAAAGCAATGTCATTCTCTAAAGCAATAATAAACATAGATCAATTGTGGGTTTTAAGTTTAAAATAAATAACTTCTATTTGATGGAGTAAGGTCATTATACTGCAAACTTTTCAAATCTTCCTTAGTTCTGAGCTGTGCGTTTCTGTGCGTTGTACCTTTACGTAATATATCCTTCGCCCACGGCCGAGAAGATCAGCCACGGCTGCATTACCTAGCGGTAAGCGGTTATTTAATACACAAGATTCGCACACCGCGACTTACACTTACATGCGTATGATCGTGTTTGAGTTAATATAGCCGTATATACAAGAACTGTTTTAATTTAATGTTATAAAAGTGTGTCCTACTTGTATATATTTAATTAAATATTTGAGTGTACATGAATATTAATAAACGATATTACCCCAAATCGGATTAAATCAACAACCCCCCCCCCCCAAATCTTAAACCTGTAAAATAGAGCAGAGCTCGTTGCAAAGCCACGAGTAGGTCTTCCGTTGTTGCTGCGAGTTGAAAATGTATGTGATATTGTGTCAATAAATTATAATGACTAGTCTTTCAGTTCTGCTTTTGTTATAAAAATGTGTTGTGATTGAAAGCCTGTATATAAAACGTGTTTTGAAAAAGAAAGAAAGAAAATGTTCTAGGAAAACTATCTGTCGAACACAGTTTATGTAATCGTTTCAAAAATTCTTTAAAAATTGAAATGTTTAATGGCGAGTTCAATTTTCAGAGGGAAGCAAGCATTTTTACATGTACTCATGATTCATGTCAGGAATTGTGTTTTTTGGGAGTTGATTGTTACTCTAGCAAACCGAAACTGAAACTGTGTTTGCACCTAAGCACAAATCATCGCCGCTGACAAGACTTAGTTCTTGAAAATAATCGATAAATTCGATGTTATGTACGCTGAAGCATTTTTTTTAAAGGAAACTTATTTATATAAATACCTTGGAAATAGTCAGATTTTAAATGGTACGAACAATTAGAAGTTTTTTGAAGTCGTGTGTATTCCTACGCAAGAGTTCAATATATAGTCTTGTTCAACCATCGGCTGTCTCCTTACATCCCCGGCAAGCAGAGAGTCAGTCTATATTTAGAGGTCGCATCATTAAGCTATCACGTGACCTGGTATCTCTGACTTGTCGGAGATTAACGGAGACAGCCGAGCATCTGGTTGAACTAGACTAGAGTTCATTATTCGTTGGATCCATACAATTTTTGAAATATTTGGAATACCAAAACATAGTTTGATGAAATCAATTCTATTCTAAAATATTACACAACATGATTCATGTTCATTCACATTTAGAGGTTTTCTCGAAATTCTTGTTGGAAAAGTCAGAGAATTCATATTATAAAAATGTGCATAATTCAAATGCAGATTATAAACTACTTGCCAAGCAAACTAGCATATCGTTGATTTTAAAATAAATAATATTCGATAAAATCAACTCTCGTCAGTACATCAGTACTTTGATTTAAAAACCGAATCCGCCTTCAAAACACGTAACCTTTTCTCTAAGATAACTTCTTTATTTAAAACTATTTCTAAATTTTTGAAAACTATGTGCAAGTTTGGAATTGTTGCGTGATGACAAAATTTACAGACCCTGAAACGTACTACTACACCAAACAAACGTGCGACTTACGTGCGAGAAACGTTATACCGTTTAGCGTTTCGTGTGATTGTGAAGCGTTTCGTGTAAACCGTTTAGCGTTTCGTGTGATTGTGAAGCGTTTCGTGTAAACCGTTTAGCGTTTCGGGCTAAGCGTGTAAATCGTTTCGGGCAAATCGTGCGAGAACCGCGTGAAACATTCATCAGATTTCATTCGGAACTCTCTGACAATTTAATTGTTTCAAAATGCCGCCCGTGTTTTACATTACTTTAAACTGTTTGTGATTGGCAAAATTCTTTTGTACATGTATAGGTATTTTCATGAAAAAAATCTACAAGAAATGATAATTTTTTACAAACAAAAGAAAGGTATAATTATGTATTAAAAATGACTTGTTACAGAGTACATTTATATATTACGTTTTTATACGATGTTTTAGTACTGATACAATATTAAAATTCGCTATACATAAAAATATTAAATACAGTTAGCAAAACATGATTTTTATTGGAACAAACCTTAACCACTTTTACAACGAAGTACATTGCAGCGTTTAATAGGCATTTACTCCAGAAAAGCGGGGAGTGAGGGAGGGGGGGGGGGAGGGCAGCAATGCGTTCGCTTCTACAAAGAAACGAACGACCATGTAGAAAAACTCCAGAAGTGATTAATATGTGACCGATAAAATCTAATCTAAATTTGTTTAAAATTCATGTGAAAATTTAAAAAAAAAAAAAATCAACATATGCCTCAATCCAGGACATTTTTTTTTTATCGTGCTAGCACCTACCGCAAACATGTTACATGGAACTTTGATTATAATTTGATCTTTAAACTACCTTGTACGCTATCTATAAATCAATGCTTAATCAACTGTACAAGTTTAATGAATTTATCTTTTCATCTTAAACGAATATACTAGTTAAAAACATAATAAAATATAGTTGTGTCCGTGCAAAATATGAAACATGAACGCGTGATAAGGTACATGTAGAAGAACACAAACCGACCGCGGATTACTTGTCCACTCGCGCCGTTTCTCCTCATGTGCGAGGGATGATCATCATTTAAAGGTTTACTATTTGTGTGTGTGTGGGGTGGGGGGGGGGTGATTTAAAATATTATTTATGCAGTTCTTAAAATATTTTACATAAACAAACTAACCATTAAGTTATGTCTTACGATGTTTACGATTTGGAGTAATATCGCTTATTAATATTCATTTACACTCAAATGTTCAATAATTATTGAATAAATACAAGATGGACAAACGTTTATAGCATTAAATTAAAACAGTTCCTGTTTTTACGGCTGTATTAACTCAAACACGTTCATATGCATGTAAGTGTGCGTCGCGGTGTGAGAATCTTGTGTATTAAATAACCGCTTAATTACCGCTAAGTAGTGCATCCGTGCCTGATCTCATCGGCCGTAGGCGAAGGATATATTACGTAAAGGTACATGTACAACGCACAGACAGGCACAGCTCAAAACCCAGGAAGATTTGAAAAGTTTGCAGTATAATGACCATACTCTATCAAATAGAAGTTATTTATTTTAAACTTAAAACTGACCTGTGTCTATTATTGCTTTAGATTGAGAATGACATTGCTTTTAATAATTAACTGAACGATTTCTTAATTGACACCCAATCGTTTAATCCATAAAAAAATTATGTGTAATCAAAACGAAACCAATTCTTGAGTTCGCGGCTAAATAAACTCATACATGTATATGAAAGACACAGCTCTCGTGTATTAGATAACCGCTGACCGCTAGGTAGTCCAGCCGCGAGCATGGTGACCGATTTTCTCGGCCGCGGGCGAGGGAGAGCTTACGTAATGGTACACACACAGCTCTGATTCAAGGTAGATTTTAAATGCATGGAGTTAATAAATAAAATGTGATGCATCTACCGCTTCAGGTTTCAATACACATCCCAATATTGAAAGTCTACGGGGATTTTACATTGCATCAGCCATTAATAAGCCCGGATGATAATGTTAAAAAATTGCGCGAGGTATCCCGAGTACTTCCGAATGGAGAAAAGATGTAAACATTTCCCATTATAATTCTCCGTAAGAAAATTGTTTTCGTTCCTGTGAAATTTTATGACTGAAAATTGTTCAATGAAGATATCTTTGATATATTCTCATTCATCAATTTCAGTTGTGTTTCTTTCACAGGTATGTGTATTTTTATAAAAAATCATCAAAAAATGATGAAAGCAATAACTTGGGACATACTATAGACCGTGATTTGTCACTTTATACGATAACTATTGTTGATAGATAGTTCACTCATCTGGGTCATCTATAATTTACTCCATTAACCATTTAACTCTCTCTCTCTCTCTCCCTCTCTCTCTCTCTCTCTCAAATTAAGTCACGACCGGTAATGTCTCAACTCCGCCTTCTACAATCTGATTGGACAAAGGTCAGTCAAAACATTACGTAACAACTTTTCTGGAGTAAATGCCTATTAAACGCTGCAATGTACTTCGTTGTAAAAGTGGTTTAGGTTTGTTCCAACAAAAATCATGTTTTGCTAACTGTATTTAATATGTTTATGTATAGCGAATTTTAATATTGTATCAGTACTGAAACATCGTATAAAAACGTTATATATAAATGTACTCTGTAACAAGTTATATTTTAATACATATACCTTTCTTTTGTTTGTAAAAAATTATCATTTCTTGCAGATTTTTTTTCATGAAATTACCTATACATGTACAAAAGAGTTTTGCCAATCACAAACAGTTTAAAGTAATGTAAAACACAGGCGCCATTTTGAAACAATTAAATTGTCAGAGAGTTCCGAATGAAATCTGATGAATGTTTCACGCGGTTCTCGCACGCTTTGCCCGAAACGATTTACACGCTTTGCCCGAAACGCTAAACGGTTTACACGAAACGCTTCACAATCACACGAAACGCTAAACGGTTTACACGAAACGCTTCACAATCACACGAAACGCTAAACGGTTTACACGAAACGTTTCTCGCACGTAAGTCGCACGTTTTTTGGTGTAGTAGTACGTTTCGGGGTCTGTAAATTTTGTCATCACGCAACAATTCTAAACTTGCACATAGTTTTCAAAAATTTAGAAATATTTTTAAATAAAAAAGTTATCTTAGAGAAAAGGTTACGTGTTTTGAAGGCGGATTCGGTTTTTAAATCAAAGTACTGATGTACTGACGGGAGTTGATTTTATCGAATATTATTTATTTTAAAATCAATATGCTAGTTTGCTTGGCAAGTAGTTTATAATCTGCATTTGAATTATGCACAGTTTTATAATATGAATTCTCTTGACTTTTTCAACAAGAATTTCGAGAAAACCTCTAATGAATCATGTTGTGTAATATTTTAAAATAGAATAGATTTCATCAAACTATGTTTTGGTATTCCAAATATTTCAAGAATTGTATGGATCCAACCAATAATGAACTCTAGTCTCGTTCAACCAGATGCTCGGCTGTCTCCGTTAATCTTCGACAAGTAAGAGATACCAGGTCACGTGATAGCTTTATGATGCGACCTCTAAATATAGACTGACTCTCTGCTTGCCGGAGATGTAAGGAGACAGCCGATGGTTGAACGAGACTTTATATTGAACTCTGGCGTAGGAATACACACGACTACAAAAAACTTCTAATTGTTCGTACCATTTAAAATCTGACTATTTCCAAGGTATTTATATAAATAAGATTCCTTTTAAAAAAATGCTTCAGCGTACATACAGTGGTAGCAACGTTATTGTTGACAAACGACACGCACGATTCTGATACACAAACGATCACGCACGATACACGAACGATCACGCAAGATACACGGACGATCACTAACTTACTGAATCTTCACGATACACAAACAAAAACGATAAAACACGCAACCGAACGATTCTACACCATTAAACACGCAAAATCAAAATTAATTTTTAAGATTAGAATTAAGGAAACGTATTACTTTAATTTGTATTGCTTTATGTTTGTGTGTTATTGAAAAGCGGCATGTACTTTAGTCATTCATTGTTTTGTATTTTACGAGTAAACACTTTTACATATCCATACACAAATATAAAAAATTCACACACAAATAATTTTTTTTGTCTCCATAACGAATATTAACTTCTATCATAAGTTAAAGAAAATTACGTGTAATAGAAATGAAGATAATGCATAAACTACACGAACTATTTTACATACGAATTGTAATTTTATTCTCTTACGTACGATTTAATTATGCGGGATACAGGTAAATTTGTTACCTTGTTCCATATAATTTCGATTTTTCACATCCAATATTTTCATAATTTACAGTACATAATTGATTCATTTCTATTTATTCTAAGTTTTAAAGCGTTTGAATAAATTTTATTTCAAACAAATGTGTATACAATCTACTAGATAATAATGCGTATCGTATTCTCATCTGAAAGAAAAACATTGGGAATAATCGTTTAGTTTAAAACGGGGAATGGGTAAGCTTGGCCGCTTTCATTCAACGTGTCGCTTTTGCTAATATGAATGAAATTAATTGTCAAGACACAATCGATGCTTGATATAGGCTGATTATAAAATTAAGCAAAACTAACTCGACCGAACAAAGGATTAAATGAGCTATGGAAATAAAAAATGTATTTAACGACGAAAGAGAGAATGAATGTTAACAACTGTCAATGTTCTTATTTTAAAAAGTTTTAAATTCACATTGTTCTACAAAAACTACTTGTGTTTGTATTAAGAAAAAAACCCTGGCATTCCGTAAAAAAAGTTACAAAACGAAAAAACCGCACGATCACGCACGAACACGCACGGTAAAAAACGCAAACCAATTTTCCTGATACACGCACGATCCCGCAGGTTACACGAACGATCACCCACGTTACACGAACTATTTAACACGATTGGCTGGTCAACAATAACGTTGTTACCCCTGTAACATCGACTTTATCTATTATTTTCAAGAACTAAGTCTTGTCAGCGGCGATGATTTGTGCTTAGGTGCAAACACAGTTTCAGTTTCGGTTTGCTAGAGTAACAATCAACTCCCAAAAAACACAATTCCTGACATGAATCATGAGTACATGTAACAATGCTTGCTACCCTCTGAAAATTGAACTCGCCATTAAACATCTCATTTTTTAAAGAATTTTTGAAACGATTACATAAACTGTGTTCGACAGATAGTTTTCCTAAAACATTTTCTTTTTTTCTTTTTCAAAACACGTTTTATATACAGGCTTTCAATCACAACACATTTTTATTACAAAAGCAGAACTGAAAGTCTAGTCATTATAATTTATTGACACAATATCACATACATTTTCAACTCGCAGCAACAACGGAAGACCTACTCGTGGCTTTGCCACGAGCTCTGCTCTAGTTTCCTGTATTATAATAAACTATTAAAATAATATACTTATTCATCTTTGTTAAGTTCAGATCAAAAACAATCAATGAAATAGTAAGTGGTGCGTTAGCAATTTTGCCTAGTGTAAATCAGAAAATACAATTGAAACTCACAAAAAAACCCCACTGTTTATATATCAGATGTACAATGTATTTGAGAGTCCCGCCTAATTTTGATGGAATACTTACTAGATATAATATTCGGATAATTAACAAACATTCACCAAAACTAATACATACAACATATGTATGGTTTAGATTTGTATTATTTAAAATTTTATTGGTTTTACAATTTTAATATTTACATATTTGGACATGGATATACATGCTTAACTCTGTTCTGTACGTGTAGAACGTATGCACACTTTCTTCAGACCTTTCCTTGACTTGCCAACATTATGATAACTTGACATTGGTATTTAGAAATTAACAAATACAATTAAAATAGGCAAAAAATACACTTTGTGGTAATTTAACACCTTTTAAAATGCAACACATTTCATTTTGTATTAAGTGAATGGATTCTTGAAAAAATGTTTTCAGCTTAATAAAGACTATCACTAATTGGCATAATTTATATCAATGGCATTGGATTTTTTATTCATTCATCAATGCAAAGAAAGGCTGACTTGTTGAAGAATAAATTTTCTCCAGATGCCCCATTGCCTCAATGTACTTGTAATTGGGTAACATTTTAAAAGCATTAGATTGCGCACTAAGGATAAAACATGCACCTGCCAAAATGTCGAAGTAACGCTAAACAAATAACTTCAACCAATCAATGTTTTGCTCAGATATTATAAATAGATGGTGAATCTTAAAAAAACAGGCACATCTGAATGCACCACTTGCCACAAACAACAGGTATGTCTATATCAACTGTATATTTCTAATTTTATTTTGTACAGTCACTAACAAGGATGTAAAAAGACTAAATGATTAAAATCAAATTACTGCGAGTCTTCAAATCAGTCATTTGTGTATGTTTGTATATGTAGTGTTTTAAAAAGTCTAGGACAGTCTGAATTTATATTTGTTATACACAGAATTGTATGTTGTACGCGTAATTATCTTAAGTTTTCAATTTCATTTATATAAGAATGCAGGTTTTTTTGTTTTTTAAAAGGTTCTTTTTTCTTAAGAAATGCACGTTTTCAAAATACTTGTAAATAAAATTGTATAGTTTTAAATGTACAGAAGTACAAAGATTTTCATGAAGATACTACTGTGTTTCAACTGACGAAACCTAGCGATAATTTTGAACAATAGCTCAGTGTCGAGCAAATTTTTTTCAGGAATTTGAATTCTCTTTCAAGTTGTGTGTTGCATGAAATATTGGACAAAACTGGTTGTTGTAAATCTTTTTGTTCTTGAACATATCATTAAAACTGTCAATTTTCAATAGTCCACAGAAACAATAAAAAAACCCAAAAAACAAAAACAAAAATAACAGAATGTTGAAATTTAAATCTTAGATATAGAGGAATAAATTACAAGAAAAAAAAAAAAAAAAAAAAAAAAAAAAACATTAAAAAAAAAAAAAAAAAAATCGACAAACAGCTTTTATTTTCAGCAATGTCCCTAATTGTTATTGAACAATTTTTTTTCTCTAGGTTTGACTTTTTGGCATAGGCTACTATTGCTTGTTATGCTATTTAAGGAAGGATGGATTTTGATAGAATGTGATTGTTCAAGAAGCGGTGGACTGATGTCAGTAGACACAATTCAGATCTATCAAGAGCCACATATTTACTTTAGATATTGTAATAACAATACATTTTTATTAGAGTGTCGTTGTCTACGCGGGTAGGTTAAGGCAACTCCAAGTTTAATGACCGTCAAAATTATGATCAATTTAAAAACTGTTCCTTTTTTATGAAAACAGTGCTGAATATTAATACCAAGTGAATGTGTTCACCAAGATTTAATTTTCTACTTCGGAATTGACTCGATCTTTGAAGCTGCCGTACCATGGTATCACGTGACATTCAAAAATAGATCCCTTTTTCCTTAAGAAAAAATAAAAAAGTGTAACACTACCCCGAAGTTCATTTGCATAATTCGATCGGCAATTTGTTCATGTTTATTAGTAATAGTGCTAGAATCCTATTGTTAATCGTATAAAATAAATATTGTAAATATTTATCGGAAACCCTCTCAACTTCTATAATTTCATTGAAAATACTACGTTTTTTTCGTTTAATACAACAAGCACAGGATACTAGCAGCACTTTTCAAGTAGTTTAGGTCATATACCACAGATAATTACCACAGTCATCTTTCATAATATCCGGGCCAGTGTTACACTTTTGCCCTTTTTTGTACACACTGATAGAGGAAAGGCTTGTCAAGCCATATAAATGTCGATCTGCTTACCTTATAAAACTCGCTGAATAAACAAAATATCCATGCCTGTATTATCCTGATTATATCATAACTCACACTCATCTAAATCTTAGGTATCTGTATTGAATAAGTCTTATTTCGGCATTGTTTATACTGCATTTCGATGACTGATGACATGATCTTCTCTATTTAACATGCTTGTGACGTCATCAATGATAATTAAACGTAATACAGAGAAATCGAAGATAAATTCAGTTAGAAGAGTTTCTTTTGATATTTTATGCCTGAAGTTTTTATAATTTAAACCAGAGATAAAGTTAAAATCGACAAGTTTTTGAGTAAAATGTGACATCATGCTGCTTATTGTGACGTCATATTGATCAGAGGAATTTGATCGCTGAGAGTTGCCTTATCATACCCGCGTAACGTAGTATAAATCTTTAATAAACATAACTTTTATTATAAACCTTGCTAAATTCTAGTTGTTAAAGTTTCCAGATTATATGAACCTTCAAGATAATCATTAATTCAATAAAGTCTAAAATTAAAGCTATTGAATTGCTATGACCCTTTAGCAATTTTAAACTTAAGCAAACGTTTGTTTTTCTACATTTAGATGTGGCTTCATTAAAACCGTAAAGTGAAAAGCGTAAGTGTGCTTTTTAAGGTCTTCCGTTTTCAACGTAAGACCTTGTACTGATTCTGCTGATAGTTTTCTTTTCTTTTTAGATGTCTTTTGAAACTCAAATGTCTCGCTTGTTTGTTGTCCTATTAAGTTTAAATTTTCAGGATATATTGCAAATTTTATTTTTTCAACATCAAGTGAAAGTTATTGAAATCAACACTTCCGGTACTTGGTAATTTAAAAGACAAATATAATAATATTGGCGGCATTGATGTAACCAATGATGCTGTTAGATGTTTAGGTATTTACATTGGACATAATAAAAATCAATGCTTTGAACTTAATCGGTTACACTCTTTTCAAAATATGGAAAAACTGTTCGAGTCCTGGAAAAAAAGAAAATTAACTATATTTGGAAAATCATGCATTGTTAATTCACTAGCTATATCTAAAATAATTTATGTGGGTTCTATTTTACCTATGCCTGGCACTGAATATATTAAACAACTGAAAACGCAGTGCCGATAAGGCTACACATCGCTCTGATATGCTAATGAAGGGATAATGAGATGTGACGTCATAATACATGCCCCGCATCTGTATTTCCATATATGGAAAATACACCGAAAACAGTAGTTTTGGCAAAATAAACGGTTGATTTAATACTTCATTGGAAAACCTATAACAACGAATTACACATATGTGTATATATAAATTTACAGCAACGAGAATATACGAAGAATTTCTATAACACATCTGTCGTATTGGTGTGAATCTGCGTCCCGAAAGCGCTCGTCAGACGCTGTAATTGATGTAAACACGTGTAGCTGGTGTTCCCGATGGTAACGATCTTTTGATGATTTATCAGGTATGTAGAATAGATATACAGTGTATTTGTATTAGACCAGATAAATAAGTAACTATTTTACTGTGTTTTGATACAGTAGATAAATTTCTGATCAACTTATTGTGTTGTTTCGTTCAAAACATGAGAAGAGACTGCATTGTTTACATTTATACTGTACAATGTACATGTAGTCGCTCCGTTAAATTGTTACTCATTTTCTTCAGAAAGTTCAATCGACACGATCGAATCAGTTCATAGCATTTGTACAGACAATACTGTAGCTTTACACTACACTCAGTCTGACTACATGCAGTTGTTTGTATGTAAACAAAGTGAGACTGTGAAAACAGCTGATCTGGTTTCCTGAAAATGCAAATATTAGACCTCTAATGCTCAAATTGCTGTTGACATGTAGTCCTATGTATGTGTGTATATGTGTTTAATTTTAAAATGATTAAATTTTAAACTTATGTTATTTTAAACCTACATCCATCATTAAAAATTGCTCATCAACATTGAACATATCAACATTACATGGTATGATTTCACTGTAACTGCACTAGCTTGATAGAAATCTTGTATACCTAAATCATTAATATGAGAGAGAGAGAGAGAGAGAGAGAGAGAGAGAGAGAGAGAGAGAGAGAGAGAGAGAGAGAAGTGTACTGTTAAGGTTTTGTCGAGTAAAATAAAGGGGCCACAGTAATCTTACACATAACAGGGGTGAAGGTGTCGATCATCAAAAAACTGTTTTAAAGCTGTATTTGAACAAGTGCAAATCTTAACAGAGTGAAATGTTTATCAAGATAAATAAATTTCATTGTTTGTCAAATTGCTTCCATTTTAATCTTTCAGTCATTTTGATTACATGTTAAACTCACAGAAAAATCATTTTCATTTCAGCTGGTATCTGCTATGTTTTGGGATTTGCATAAATGCTGTTCCTATTGGTGACAAGTTACACACACACTCTTATCCTTGGAATATAAAATATGAAAATGATGAAAATAAAAGCATGGACTTAAAGAACAGGAAGACTGTGCTTTTGGAGAAAGAAGAGGAGTCAAACTAAGGAGTCATACAATAAACACATTGACATCATATCATGCATAAAAGAAATTGAAATTGTTGAGTGTGCATGCATAATGGGTACATCAATTATAAAATATCATTATTTTATATCATTATTATTCTTTCAGAAAGTAATTTATGTTTTTAGTATCAATGAATAAAACAAATAAGCCAAGTATAATTGTTTTTATATTCATAATTTTTTTAAGAAATGGAGGAGAGGAGACATTTACCTAAGTCAGCTATATTAAATTGCTATATGCTGTTTGCATGCATAAAGGATGTAAAGGGGTGGGGGAGAGAGTCTTCATCCTCTCGCATAAGATTAAGTTCAGAATTATTTAAATTTCATATATTCATGTGAACCAAAAATGGCTTTTGATTGCCTACTTGCAGGATTTACACACCCTCTTTTATTCTCGGTAATGAAAAATATGCAATTGGAATGTTATAAATTTTGTGACTGAATAAATATATATGCACCCCCCCCCAAAAAAAAAAACCCCAGAAAAAACAGAAAAAAGAAAATGAGTATAACCTTAAAATTATTCCTCATGTGTATATAGCCCATCTCCCCTGGATAATTCTACCTTAATTCACACTTCACATAGTAATATGGCTTGGTCTCTGGCCACCTGCAAATAAATTCCTTGAACCACCCCTCCCCCTGGAAAATGTTTCAAGACAACAGTGTTGTATATAAACATTGAGTCATGAGGCACAGGCATGCACCCGACATGAAATATTCTTATAATCAAAACATACCCCTGACCATATTGTACAGTGAGGTAGGGTTTCTTTTATATTATGAGAAAAATTTAAATCATGTTGTATGTCTGTCTTATTATAGAGGGGCTTCTCCCAACCCAGCCTACCCTTCAGATAATATTTGCACAATCTCATATATTTTTCTTTCCTTCCCTCAAAAATTAAGAAACTTCTAACTCCGCGCATGCAGTAACCTAAAATATGATGCACAACTGTTTTTGTTTACGTCTATGATTACAACAGAGGAAATGCGGGTGATTCATAGTAACCATACTGTCCCTTTTTATAAAGATAAAACAGAAACACTATGTTTAAATAATCATTTGCATAATGTTCTGATGAAATCTATCTCAAAATAAATTCGGATTCGACGATACAATGACACCGCGCCTATTTCAGAAGAGTTACCGCTTATAGAGTTATCTCCCCTTTTGGGATCATTTGTGCGTTTGAAATGTGTATTGATTTGAGAGACCTGACTGACTGTCAAATTAAATGCAAAAAGACAAGGGCAAGGTGGCTATAGATATTATTGAACTTGGTATGATTTTCTTCCTTTTTTTTTCGTGTTCTTAATGAAAAATGATGCTCATTTGTTGAGAAATGAAGGTTTAATTTGTTATTTTAATCGAAATGTACAAGAACGCTATTTTTGCAAGAAGAAGCCAGTTTTCCTAGGAATTTGCATAATAAACGAATTTTACAACTGAATGAGCATTGATTTCTATGATGTTTAAGTAGGCGTATTACTTACTCCAAACTTTGTTTGCTTTGCCCTTGTCTTTTTTGTCTCAAATTAGCATTGACGTTTCTTGTCTTAAAGATGCCCACGTGACACTGAAAAGTCACGTGACAGTCAAATTAAGACATGGTCAAGTTAAAGTGACCCATATCTTTGCAAAATCAGTCAAAAATAGTTTTAAAAAATAAATCATGCAGAAAAAAATAAAGCTTAAACATACAACCTCCTTTTACTGCTGTTTGAAAGCAAATTGTTGCCTTAACTGTCCTGCGAAAAAGCATATTTAATTTCATTTGGAATAAAAGAGGTATAGGAATTGTAGATATTGAATCGCAGTTTAAGGCCTTGAAAGTTGCATGGTGTAGAATATTGATTGACAAAACATGCATAATTAAAAAAATAGTTGATAGTTATCTAAGAATTTTAATTATAGATATCAATTATGTATTAAACGTATCAGAGACTAATAACTCAAATATTGAAATAATTTTTAAACTCCTATTTTTTTTTATAGAGAACTATTTTGTAGTTTCAATAGTTGTAAAAAAAATCCATTGACATTAATAAATTATCTGATAAAAATTTTGCTAAACAACCAATTTGGAACAATATTTTATTTCAATTTGATAAAAAAACAATCTGTCATAAAAGTTGGAATCAAAGCGGAATACTGTATGTAAAGGATCTTTTTAATGTTGATGGCCAATTCAAACGCTTCAAGAATTGTAAACTACTCTAAAACAAAAAGCTAACTTGATTTGTGAATATAGAATAGTTAGAAATGCAATACATAAAAAATCACTGAAATTTGATATGAAATGTTGTCAATATATACAAAAAGTATCCAATTGTGATTTTCTTTATATTAATGGTTTACATTGTATTGAAGACAAAAAATGTAAATTTTTTTAACGAAAATTTGTTGTTCAAAAAATTTAAGCCTCCCTGTCACCAGGCAATGTTTAAAAGACTGTTTTCAGTGGGAACAGCATATTGGAATGACATATACAAAAACAAAGCAAAAGATATATATGACAAACGAATATGTGAATTTAACTACAAAATGCTGAACAACAGAGTGTGCTGTAACAGCTTTCTTTTTAAAAGCAAATATAAGTCTTCTGCTTCTTGTAATATGTGTAGCAAAATTGAAGATGTATAACATTTGATTTTTGAGTGTGAACATGTTAGGATGATATAGTCAACTTTAAGCTTAGTTGTAGGATTTAATATACAGTGAAAACATATTATTTTGGGTTTTTATTTTGAGAGAAATACAAAAATAAGCTATTTTGATACTATTGTGTCATTCATAGCAAACAACATATTTAAATATAAAATAGATCTCAAAAGAAAACAGAGACATATAATGAATTAGTTTTATATTTGAAAAACAATATCACAAACAATATCGATGTACTTGTAAATATGTCAAAAATACAAATGTTTAGAATTAATATTGTGAAATTTGCAGATATGCTGTTATTATTATAATACATGCAATATTTCTCTTTTACTAATTATCTTTGCCCGAGATCGTTGGATTTTGTTAATGAGCTGATTTGTAATGTGAAATAAAAAAAAAAATAAAAAAAAATAAAAAAACAAAAAAAAGACACTTCCGATATCAAGTTATTCCCCTTTTGCAAAAACTTGTAGGCATTCCTGTGCATGCTAAGGCTCAGAAAATAGATACTTTTAACGTTGTCCTCCGAGTTTTGTTTTCACAATTTTCCTAATTTAAAGGTTAAAGAAATAATTTAAATTTTATGTTTCAAAACATGTTGATTTTTCGTAGTAGTTTTGTCTCGTAGATCTTCAGTTTAATTTTTTTTTCCTGAACGTATAGATAACAAAAAAAAAATGTGCAAAATATCAGGAGCTTTCACTTGACACCATTGAAAAAGGCTGACCCCTAAAATTAGGGGTCTAAAAGCTTTAAAAGTATTTGCTTTATAACTAGAAAATGGTTACTATTTTGATATAGATGTCGAAAGATAAGTTGTTTATTATGGTGTTATCAATGTTGTCACAATTTTGTATTGATATTGCGTTAGATGAGTGTAGGAAGATTGTCTTGTTAACAGGTACCTGTTTTCCTTTGGCAAGTAAGCGAATAGTCTTTGTGAGTATAACTGACATGAATTAACAGCTGAAAGTTTATCAGCCTAAACTGGATGCTTTAATTCATTAGAGAAAAAATCTTTAAAGTAGACATGTTTTTATTACAGCTTTTTTGGAGTCCCCTCTGCTTAGGCGTTTTAGTGGACAACCGAAAAACTTTAAACGTTCTTTTTCTTTTCTCGTGAGATACATAAACTGGATTTAAAAGAATAACTTCTATGAAATAGATTTTAGTCATTTCACTGCAAGCATTTCAAATCGGCCTTTAGACATACTTAGTTGTGAATGTCATAATATAACTCATCTCTCGCCCACGCCCGAGAAAACTGGTAGTCATGGTCGCGGCTGGACTACCGTAATGTAATACACAAGAATCGCGTCTCTAATATGTGATTATATTCAACTGCAAACACAAGAATTGATTAGATTAAGGTTTATTATTCTTTAGTTAAATCAAACGGTAGAGTTTGAATAAAGAAATCGTTTTGTTAATTAATAAAAGCGATGTCGTTCTCAAACTAAAGCAATGTTAGATAGACACCTGTGGGTTTTAAGTGAAATATTCTCTTAATTATAGTTCAGTCATTATAATGCAAACTTTTCAAATCTTCCTGGGTTCTGAGCTCTGTTTGAGTGTTGTATCTTTACTTAAACTATCACTCGCCCACGGCTGAGGAAATCGGTCGCAGCTGCACTACCTAAAGGTCAGCGGTTATCTAATAACAAGATTTGCGTCCTATATGTACTTGTTTGAGTTAATGTACAAGACCTGTTTTGATTTTCTGTTTTAAAAGTTTGTCCATCTTAAAGTTATCTAATTTAACATTGAATTAAGAAATCGTTTTTTAATTAATATAAGCGATATTGTTCCAGATCAGAAACATCGTCAGACATAAATCAATGGTGGCTTTATAAGTCTAAAATGTTTTCAAAGCTATAAAAATAATGTTTCAGGTCAACAACAAAAACCACAAAGATCAAACCTTAAAATGGCGATCATCTCTCGCACATGTAGCTCAGCGAATCCCGCGCGAGTGGATGACTGATCCGGCTTAGCTTCTTGTTCTTCTACATGTACTTTATTAAACGATCATATTAATTATATTTTGTACGATCAAAACTAGAGAGAGAGAGAGGGGGGAAGGAGAGAGAAATATCAAAATTGGATGCATTATTTAGCAGGGTGTACAAAGTAAAGGAGCATTTAGAAAATGAAACATTATCAAAGCGCTAAAGGCAGAATGAAAATAAAATCAAATTAAAATCAAGTTACCATGTTACACGTATGCGGCAGAGGCTGGCACGATAAAAGAATGGTCCAGAATTGATGGATTCGGTGATTATTTAAAGAATGTTCACATGAGTTTTAAACAAGTTTTGTTTAGATATTGTTGTAGTTTTTCTGCATGGTCGTTTGTTTCTTTGTTAAAACGAACTCATTGCTGAGTTGCCCGCCCACCCCAACCCCCTGCCTAGTAAAGGGGTTTTATTTATTTTTTCAAAATGTGTCAAAAATCAATTTTTAGGATTCGAAATTTGTGTAAAATTTTCTCCTCAATGTCTTTCACTCTCCCATCCGTTTGTTTATTCGGTGTCAGTCTGTGTTTATTTAATCCGCCCCACGTGCAACCGAAAATCGCGTGTCGCATCAGTGCACACAGCTAGGAACCTATATTGTTCCAAGGCTGCAGATCATCAATTGTTATATAGATCTTCTTATTGTATGACACTTAGAATTGTGCTTTCACTGCAGTGGTCAATTGTTAAACAATAAGTGTCTTATTCGATGTCAATCATCTTCACATTAAATGTTCGAGATCGTAACCTGAGAATGTGGCTTATAAAAATCAGCAATTATTTAAGCTTTAATATTTATTAAATATCATCATATCATCATTATAATTAATGATAGCTAAATAAGGTGGTATCTAAATTTCCTGATAATCATATTTCATGTCATAGTTAACTTCCTTTAAAAAAAACAGATTTTATTGCCCTTCAATTGAAAAAAAAATCAACCGGGGGGGGGGGGGGGGGGAACATATATCCTCCATGTACATGTATATTTTAAAAAGTACAAAGTATCTTTGACTAAAACATGTACATGTATACCATATGTGTATGTGATATGATAGAAATAATTCTAAAAAAATAGGCCTTGTTTTTGTGCCGCACAAAACCGACGAAAAGATATTTTATACTCTACGAAAAATAAGTGGAGGGGGGAGGGGGTTGATAGGAATCACCTTGTCTGTCCGTCTGTCGGGGCAAAATTCGTCTCCGGTCCATTTCTTTATGAATGAGGAACATTGGAAGTTCTTACTTCAAATAAAGATTGATTATGACCTGAGGATGCGTTATGACTTTAACCATGTTCAATTAGACAGTGTCAAGGTCACTGGTAGGAAAAGTGCAAATTTCGTGTCCGGCCTACATAGAAATTCCTTACCTCAGACAAAGATTGCCTATGACCTGAAGGTGTGTATTGAGTTTCGCGGGGATGTTAAGGAAGCATATGTGAGTTACATGTTATTCCGTGAAAGCACAAATATTAGTTATTATGTACATGAAGTGTTCGTGGACTCGTTCCCCGCACGGGCTATCTAATAGCCCGTAACGTCACCACGCGAGAATCTGCGCGAACGAGGATTCTACCGTCTGCAACCAGCGAGTAAAGACGTAGGACGTGCTACACGAGGCGACAGGCAAGACCAGCGGCAACACACGGATATCATCAGTGATAGTGACTGAGAAATACTATATACATATTCAAATATCTAAGCAACGAAACGTAGACCAAAAACAAATAAAAAAATACTGAAGACAATTTTTTTCAGAAAATACTGTACATTCCTAATTAAACGCGAGGAATTTATATCCGCGTAAAATCGCGAGAAGCATCCCTCGCGGATTTTAAATTCTCGCCATTATTTTCTGAGAGTTGGGACCTATAAGAAATATGGATAAATGTCCTGCGTTTGCGATTTTTTATTCTCGCAATTTGACAGAAAACAGTAGGATCGCGGAAATAAGTACTCGGGTAATATAAGGAATTTACAGTAGTTTGTATTACGTATATTTCCACATTGATGACGTCATGACTGAAAGTTAAATGTCGTGTGAATTTGATTGGAAAGCATTGTAAACATATTAAAACTATAACTAATCTAAGAGCTCTAAGAAGGTATTGCGGTGTGGTAAATTGAGTATTGAACATAAGAATACTGGGAGAGATGTTAGTTTTATCAATCAATCGCTAAAAGGTATGTATGTAAATTTGCTTTTATATCTCGGTCAGGCTTTCCTCTGTCGTTGTTTACGATATAAAAATCCAACTAGAACAACACTACCCCGTATATATTGAACTTGAAATTTAATACGCATGGTTAGTTTGATCAATGCTTAAATTGAAAAGTGCTGCTAGAACCCCATGTTGTGTGTTATTTTGATGCAACATGCCGTTTTCTGTACAAACTCTATAAAAGTTGAGAAGGTTTTACGAGAGCCAGATTAAAAACTATTTAATTAAGAAGAACATAGAATTCTAGCAGCAATTTTGATCAAATTGATATGTTTTGTCTTTACTTGGTATGTTTATTGTATTTTGGAAACTGCGGGGTAGTGTTCTTCTATATCATTTTATGTTAAGGAATATACGTAAGCTATTTATAGTTGTCGCGTGATAATGCACCAATGTGGCAGTAATGTACTACCCGATTTTATTGCACTGCCATCTATTTTACAGGATAACACTAAGTTTTTGATCTTATTCAAACTAGTTATTTATTTTCACGGTTTTGAATATAACAGTCAAAATAAGACTTCCTTAACACCCCCGCGTTGTCAGTTAAGAAGAAACATTGGGAGTTTCTATTTCATATTAAGATTGCTTATACCGATGATGTGTCATTAACTTGACCAAAGGTCAGTTGTGCAAGTTCAAAGTCATATTAAATACGTTTCTTTCTGTATGTGTCATATCTTGTATCAATGGAAATGATTGAAGCTAGCTAAAATTTGAGATAAAAATTGCTTGTGACCGGAAATATGTCCTGACCTGAGATTTGGTCATTTGTGCAAATTCAGAGTCTGACTCACTATTTAAGAATAGGAAGAATTCATTATTCTCTAATAGAGAAATACTTGAGTTAAGAAGCAAATCTAAAGCAAAATCCTATTAAACAACAACAGTTAAAACTGCCTCAAAACTCTCCCTCCCTTACCATTACCACGGATTTGAGTATTTTTTTGAAATGTTATTTGCTAGTTAGGGTTTCTGATAAGTTTGTTCCCCATATAAAAAACGATGGTGGGTGCTTTTATAGCCAAACATTATACGAAGAGTTTTCTTTTCCACTTAGCATATCTCGTATAGCACACCTTCAGGTTGGAGAAAGCGTCATCGTCTATTAACAATTTGTTTTCGTTTTCTTTGTTTAATTTTAACAATGCCCATTACATAAATTATTCCATGTGTAAGTGGAAAAGCTAAGGGTATATACATAACACTGTTTTCCATGCATCAGGGCATTAGATTTTGTGTTGATTACACTTTTATATAGAGCTAGGCCTAGTTTTTTTCGCGTCATCATTTGTACAGATGGGATTTTTATCATTTTGTGTTTCTGTTCGATATTATACAAATATTGACTGGGGTTGAGGGCAACATTGATTATATTAGCCCCCGAGGGACAAAATATTGCCCGACGCGAAGCGGTGGGCAATATTTTCGTCCCAAGGGGGCTAATATAATCAATGTTGCCCTCAACCCCAGTCAACATTTGTTTTGTTATAGGAAGAAACAAACCAAAATTTAAGAAATTAATTGAAAACAGATCGCCGTAATTTTCTCAGCTCAACAATGAATTCACGAATTCAATTTTGTGCAAAGTTCATTTTCAAAAAATCCTCAGCATCAAACGTTTACTGGTGATATACCGCCGACCGTAAGAATTAAAATACATATGTTCTACCTGATTTTACTTCACAGTAATTCGCAAATCCTTATATCCGTTATGATAGCAAACTGTCGTATTGCGCGTCCGTTGTTTACTTGCCTTGACTGACTGTCTATTATGACGTCACCTTGTTTTTGAGTCGCAAAGAGTTATTTACGTCATCGTTTACGAATCAACAAATCAGAGGCGATTATTTGAAATAGAGGGAACGTTCTCTAGATATTATTCCTAGCCGGTCAATATAAAAAAATATTGACCGGTCAATATTTTTCGGACGAGCTAATATTACAGTTATTGACTATTTGTCTATATAGAGTTATATAGTGAGAATATACCACTGAATATAACAAAATGATATATACCATTTTTGAATAAGTTTTCTCGTTATGTCACAAATGAGATAATTTTATTACTATGCCCTGAAAATTGCTGAATCACACCGGAAACAGTTATATTGCCCTCCCGGAAACAGTTATATTTCACAGGAAATAGTTATATTGCCCTCCCGAAACTGTAATATCACCATCGCGTGCAAGAATTCTGCATATTAATTACGTCGGGTTCGAAATTCAACGAGCCAGTTGCTAAGCAAACGTAAACAGATCCGCGAAATTTAAACATGCTAGGCCAACGTCTGCGGTATGTTCATCTAAATTCAGATGAACTCGATAGTTTAATTGATGAAAAAAATTCGGCAAATACGACAAAAGTGATAAACTCAAGCGTTAGTGTTTTAAAAATGTTCCTCTGCCTTGAGAATTAAATAATATGTTGATAACCCGAGTTTGATTTGTTTAAAATGTTATATAACATATACTACATGTCTTCTCGGGCGACAATACCAGAATATTTGTCCCTCGGTGACAGGAAAGCCCTGGAGTGTTATGTCGCCCTCTGCCTTCGGCATCGGGCGACATAACACTCCAGGGCTTTCCTGTCACCTCGGGGCAAATATTCTGGTATGTCGCCCTCGAAGCCATGTAATATATGTATAATATATGTACATATGTGTTTTTTAAAGTTACCCTAAACGTGAAGTTAGTAAAACGGAGAACTTGCCTGGTATAAAAATAATTCTTTGAGATTGAGTCACTATATCGATTTTCTAAGCTTACTATTATTATATTATAATTCAGTATCAATAAAAACTATTTCATTTATCCTTACACTCGTCAAGGTCTCATATGTATTGATAACATCTTCACTTGACCTCCACATATGCATAAAATTTAAATGTACTACTACTTATCAAAGACAAGCCTTTATCCGTTTTATGAGATGTGAATAGAAAAAAGGCATGAATTAATTTGTCCGTCTCCATTTGAAGAGTTTCAATCGATTTTCTAAAGCTCTGATTGGTCGTGTGAAGATGACCTCCTATCATTGCATGGCAGCCTCTGAGGATGGTTTTAATCAGACTGACAATCAGACCCGAAGCTGCAACGGAAGACCTACTCTTTGCTTTGCAGCCAGCTTGGCTACGAGTTCTCTCTATTGTACTTTCTGCTATACAAGACTTCGATGTTTGAAACAGGGGGGATGAAAATTTGAAATTTATAAAATAGTCGGCGTGTAAAATGTTAAATCTGATTTATCAAATATGTTAAATTTTTATTTGAAAAATGCTGAGTACTTATGGTTTATAAGTTAATGAAAATTGTTTTGGGGAGCTTTTTTGTTATACTAAATCACGCATGTAACATTTTTTCAAAGGATTTTTATGTTTCAAATTTTTGGTAAAAAACCAAATACGCAGACTGGAAAAGAAAATGCAATTTTAAAAAATGGAATTTAGGTAGATCAAAGCTTAAAACAGTCCCTTAACTATAGCTTTTCTTCCAATTTACAATTTCTTTTCGGTTTATACAGTACTGCTATCCTGAAAAGAGACAAAAATCCTATCCTTTCCTATCCTATTCTATCCTACATCCTGTAATCTTTATCACATCCTGCAAATGATATTTATCCCATCCTATTCTATCCCTCACTATCCATATTAGGAAATAAAGATAAGACATAAATATTGGTTTAAAATAATACTTTTTTTAATCTAATGCAATACTTAAAACATCTAATTACCGTCTTTCTTGGTAAAAAAAAAAATTAAAAAAATTTAGTCTCCGAGTTGTGCACTTCCTCTCCTTCGTGATTGGTAGAAAATACATTCTGTGAAAATTTACATCTATTTCATTGGTTGAAATGCAGTTCGGCGCAAGGGAGATAATTTTCTGATGATCGTTTTTAAGTGGTACTTAACAATTTTCGTAGATACAGATCAAAACATATGAACATTTTGAATGAATATAATGAAAATAATTCGTGCCCGAATTTCGTACCTCGGTGAGCTCCAAGGAATGGAGCCAAGGGCAAAAAACTTAATAGGGTCCAACTTCAATCTATACTCTACATATCCTGAAAATTGTATAGCCATATCTCTAATAGTTTCTGAGATCACCTCTGCACAAAATAAGTCGTAAAAATTACAAAATCGGCCGTAAATCAGGGACGGAAGTGACGACGTCAAAAATTCTGAAACATATAAAATTCAAGTCACGTTTCATCATCTGTTGAAATCGTTTGAATAATTTACGAGAAATCACGTGCAAAAAATTTGGTAAAAAAAAAAATGATAATATTAACTAGATACGACCTCGTTACGAGTTTCGAGTAGGACTTCCGTCTGATCTTTTTTAAATGTTAAATGATACTATCAAATATCGAGAGAGTTTCAGACCCCCCCCCCCTCCCCAACTTTTGGGTAATGAAAAAAACATCTCTAAATACGTCAGAAATGGGCTAAACGATGTTGTTTACAAACAGATATTTTAGCAATCAACAACTTTATTTTTATAATGTATAACAAAATCTTTATCGTTTTCAAGTTATTTGTAGTAGACTTTATGAATCTCTTGGCCCCTAATTAAAGGGGCCAGCCCCCTTTTGTTGATTTTAGAGGAAAAATCTTTGGCTATTCTTCCATTGTTTTAAATGCCTTAACAAAATATCAACTGATAAAAAAAATACAGATCAAAACGTATGATTTTGATACAAAATTTGTACCCAATTTTCGTGCCTAGGCAGACTCCAAGAAATGGCGCCACTGGTGCAAAACAACTTAATAGTGCACAACTTTAAACTATAGTCTTCGTATCCTAATATGTTCAAATTCATATCTCAGACAGTTTCTGAGATCAGCTTTGGACAAAAAAAGGCCGCAACAATTACAAAATCGGCCGTAAATCTGTAACATAGCACAAAGGAAGCAGAGCACTAGTTCAACTAATTTTAATAAGGTTACAAAATAAAAAGATGAAATGAATACAAATCAGAAGAGAATATAGATTACAAAGTCCAATAACATTGTGAAAGTATATCGTTTCGAGAAACAGACACATCAGATAACCCAGTCTCTGACAGGACAAGTTGTTTTACAGTCGGTGATCGTATAGCATTAAGGTTTCAAGATGGCTGGAGAGTATGCTCTTCCTCAATGGTGGTGCGTTGAGAACTTACTCTTCTGGCCAAGTACGGGCATTATATGCGTCCAAGGAAACAATGAGGCGGTGTCTCTTCGTATCGTAGTTGACAGGTGTATGTACTAAGATAAAAGGACATACACCCATTACTTTGATGTATATGTTATGAGATCATGTCAAACTTAAAAGAGGTATTCAGCACCAAATGTCTATTTATGATCACCACACCATGGTCAAGACGTTCTTGGTTGTCATTAGGTGTTTGTACACCCATCCATAAAACCTAAATGATGTATGCTGTACCACATTTATGTCCATTTATGACCACAACGGCATGGTCAAAATATCCATGGTTGTTATCGGGTGTTTATACTCTCATCTATAAATCCCGCGTAGAAAGGAAAGTGTGCTTCTCTGTACAGGTGTTAATTACTGTCAACGTAGACTAGTACAAAAAAAATAAATGCAAAATAAAGAAAGATTATAATAATAACATATATTATATAATATAATGTGTTACAAATCGGGACCGCAGTGGTGACAACAACAAGTTCAAAAACATATAAAATTCTAATAATGTTTCAAAATTGTTGAGATCAGTCGAATAGTGTGCGAGAAATCGCGTGCACAAAATCTAGAAAAAAAGATAACTAGATCTCGTTATGAGTAACGAGTAGGTGTTTTACATGAAATATGGATACTCTTTACCAAATCTGAAATGTTGAGACTTGGTTTTTTACCTCTCGGAATCGGAAACGGACGCACGGAAGTAACTAATGGAAAAAAGCTGGTACTTCTTGTACATTTGCTTAGTGTACATCGCTGTTTGTCAGGCTAAATGAAAAACCAAAGACAGTCTGTTAACCTTATAAGAAACATGAATTCTTTGAACCCTTCCAATTAATACCGAAAGTGACGGTTGACAAAATGATAACCGTTAACCACATGTTCAATCAAGTGTCTATCATACTTTATTGTTTATCAATTTTACTAAAATAACCAACCAAAAACAGTTAAACATTTGAAACAACTTGATCTTTTTAAAACTTTCTAGTAAAAACTGGAGGTGACGATTGACAAAATGAAAGCAGTTAAACGCATTTTCTATCAAATGTCTATTATCACTGTAAGTTTGGTGTCTTAATCACTTGCACTTTCTAAGATATCGTTGGTAAAACATTTGTTTAAATAAGGCTATCTGAGATATTTGAGATATCTCATCGAAAGTAGTATTTTTTTGGTTTATTTAACATTGGATATATGACATTTGTAATGATTTATACTTATATTTCAATTATATGTGAAAAAAAGAAATTGAATGCATAAATTTTTTTTGAAGTACTTCCGGTGATGACCAGAAGTTATGACGAACAAAATAAAATAGTCTAAAGACATCTACAGCTATTGATCTATAATCCTACAAAGCCTGATGCTCAAGTCCTTATCATTTTTTAGGTCTTGACGCCGCCAGCTTTTTGTCCCGTTCCAAAAATAAAACCGACAACAGAAAACGAAGTTTGAAAAAAAAAATGAAAATATAACTTTGAGATATTATCATTTTCTATCATCCCTGCAAATTTCAAGAAAATCTATGTAGCCATCTCTGAAAACATCTTTTTAAAAAATGGGGGGGGGGGGGGGATTTCAAAATTCCTAACCAACTTTCGCGACAGGGAAAACTCCAAGTAATGGCGCCACTGGTGTAACACAACATAATAGTACACAACTTGAAACTATAGACTCCATAGACTCTCCTGAAAATTTCGTATTCATATCACCGATAGTTCTAAGATCAGCTCTGCATAAAATAGGTAGTAAAAAATAGAAAATCGACCGTAACTCGGTACTAGAGCTGATGGTTTGAATATTTCAAAAACGTCTAAAATTATGACCTCTGGCAATCATATGTGAAAATAATGGGCAGAATAGTTTCAGAGAAATTGCGTGCACAAAATTTGTGGAAAAGAATAATAAGAAGAAACAGTACGAAAACAATAAGGTCTTCTGGTGGAAACGGAAGACCTTAATGACAAAACAATACCTAAACAATAAGGTCTTCCGTTGGAAACCGAATACTGTGGTTTCATCAATATTCATTGAATATCAGTTTTCGTGGATTTCGTTATTAAGTTGATCCTTGAAATTTAGTATTCATTGAAATGCAATTTCTATTAATATTTTGTATTGATTGGGTCATTGGCCACGAATTTACGTATTCTTGAAACTGTGATTTTCACTTTATCCACGAAAATTGATACCCTTGGATATTAATGAAACCACAGTACCTTAATGATAGGGAAAAAGACACATAAGAAAAACAGCAAGGTCTTCTGTTAAAAACAATATTTTTTTTTTTAATTCAAAACAAGAGTAAAATGATGTGAAAACCCTGTACTCTTTGTTTAAGACGAGATATGTATATTTTTATTTATATTCAAGATATTTTTAAGATTTCAATGCTTAAGATTTTTTTTGTTATTTTCGAGACGTCTCTCTCCCCAGCAGATTGGGGTGATAAAAAAACATGTCCAAAAATATTAGGTATAGAGGTATACGTTTTTAAGAGAGAAAAGAAGGTGCAGTTTCTTTTAATATATGCCCTAAAATTCAAAGGTTGTTTAAATCTCATAAAAATACACGTGTACCATCTTGATCATGTGTGTATTTAAAGTACCAAATTATACACTTTTATCTTGTTTCAATAAATAGTTATGACTTAAACAATCTGGCATATTTCTACGATTTGGTAAAAAATAATGAAAAATGGCACATTTTGTCATAGTTTTTTGAAGAGGAAAATGTGTCCGCAGCCGTCGCCCACAAGAAATTAATATATTTTACGTGATATCACATGATAAAGTGAGATTTATCGTGGGTGACAGCTGCGAACATATTTTTTTTTATTAAAAAACACTAATGAATTGGTGTCTTCTGCTCAGTTTTATGAAAATTACGGGAAAAGGCAGTGTTTATGAAGTCACAATTAAACTTGTGGAAGTCTAATCGGGTTACTATTTATTCATTCTTAATTTATGGGTATTCTTGTGTAAATAAACAATGAATTTCAATTTATCGTGATGTCTTTAAAAATCACTCTAAAACAGGGCAAAATATGATTGAAGCTGTATTCAGTTCTTTCACCAAAACACAAAAAAAACAATTAGACATTGAAAAATGACATTACCTTTATAATCGTTTGTAGTAAAATAGAATGGGTTATTGTAAGAAAAAATGGGGACTTTCTGAATATTCTTAATATCATCAGCAATTATATTCTCTTGTGAAAAGTTTATCAACAAATACCAAAAACTAGTATAAATCTGTGTTTCTATTTTAGAGTGCATATAAGCTGATTTGCATAAAGTATGGCTAGTTATTCGACAAATTCATCAAACAACCGCCAAGAAAAGGATAAAAACAAAAAAAACGAAAATTCCAAATCTGATATCAATTCAGATAACTACCTATTCGTCGCCGCCTTGGATATTGGTACCACGTATTCTGGATACGCATTCAGTACCAGAGATGATTTTAAATCAGATCCCTTAAAAATAAATATGAATCTGGTATGGGGAAGTTCTGAATCATCTGTAACTTCATTAAAAACGCCAACCAGCATTATCATTAGTAAAAAGGAAGGGAAATATTTGGATTTTGGGTACGATGCAGAAGACAAATTTTACCAAAAGGAGAAGACGCGTGAAGACCAAATGCTGTTTCGGAGATTTAAGATGAAATTGCACAACAAAACGGTATACATATATGAATTACAACAAAAAGTTTATGTAATACTTTCTAATATTTGTTCACGAAAATGAGACAACAAATAAATGGCAATTAAGTCATCTTGTTAAATTGACTAGAAATTAACCAATATAAGGATACATTATTTTAAAACAACTTGCATAAAATTAACATTTTTACACTTCAGCTAATAATATCCCCTGTTCATACTGTATCAATACAAATAAACCAAATATTTGTTTTTTCTTTAATTATCGAAGATTCATTTGTTTAAAACAAGCTTTTACACATTTTAGGGTATCGCCAAAAACTTATCTATCATGGATGTATCCGGAAGAGCATACCCTGCACAAATCGTAATTACACAATTCATTAAAGCATTATTAGACCACGCCATAAAACAGCTGAAGAATGGCATGCCAGACATAAATAAAGACAAAGATGTTAAATGGATTCTGACCGTTCCTGCAATATGGAATGATGCAGCAAAAAGATACATGCGTCAATGTGCTAATAACGTAAGTACATGCTATAACCCTGTGTTCCACACTTTTTCTGGCAAGCTTACATTGGACGTAAAAATACAAACAAGTAAAGAAATATAGAAACTAGAATAGCACAGTTCGGAAAAGTCGGAAAAGTAGTACCAACGTCTTGTGTTAAGTGCTGCAGATTGGTCAAATAGTTTATCAAATCCTCTACAGTAACAAAATATCCCTTCTGTTATTCAGTTCTTTGCATCCTTGGCAGATTAAATAATGTTCGTATGTTTAACATATCATTCTAATGCTTTCTGTTATGGATTAGATTTCGATTTACTAACAATCGTGATTCTGTTGCCGCAGATTCAAAAACAAATTTAAAAAAAGTAAAACACCACAATGTAAATAAAACTATTTAGATTTATATTTAAACGCATTTTAAATCCGAAAAAAATGAACCACACAATTGACAAAATAAAATAGCTAAGAAATAATCAGTGACAAATCGTTAATACATTGTACGTTAAACAATGTAATATACTTAACGAAATGGAAAAACTACCTCAATATATGACACAGGTTTAAACCAAACAACATCATAAAAAGTTAACAGTGTACTTGTACCAATTGTATGACTTAAAGAGGTTCTATCCTCTTTTATTGGATAAAATTTTAGTCATCTCTTGTCTAAAAATGTTACACATATATAATAATTCTTATTGTTTATATGAAGTAAACAATGGCAAATAAAACATATTTAATAAAATTGTTAAAATAAAATTATATACATTGTATTTGAAGAGTTTAGGAAAGGACTATATTTTGTGGCGAAAGGTTTGAGGAAGAGAAGCAACAATTTTTATAACTTAATAGTTATAGAGTACTGTTACTTTTAAATTAGCTTCCAAATTTTCAGCGCATACTAAACTTCCAGACTATCTGTGTATTACGATATATTCGTGTTGTTCTGAAAAAATGTGTGAACAATATTTGATATTTCTATTGATATATTTTGTCATATTCAGCTTATATTTCATAGAGGTAAAGAGATATTAACTCAAATTGTTGCATATACACATGTAATTGGCTTAAATTTGTCATATCTAAATTTTTTGAGATTCAACCATTTCGTTTTTTTTTAGCTCACCTGAACCGAAGGTTCAAGTGAGCTTTTCTGATCACCCGTTGTCCGTCGTCCGTCTGTCCGTCCGTCTGTCCGTCTGTCTGTCCGTCCGTCCGTCTGTAAACTTTTCACATTTTCAACTTCTTCTCAAAAAGCACTGGGCCAAATTTAATTAAATTTGGTACAAAGCATCCTTATGGAACGGGGATTATAAATTGTTAAAATAAAGGGCACAGCCCTTTTCAAAAGGGAGATAATTGCGAAACAGTAAGTTTAGGGTGCATGTCTTTAAAAATCTTCTTCTCAAGAACCACGGCACCAGAAATGCCAATATTTACACAAAAGCTTGTATATATAGTGAAGATTTTAAATTGTAAAAATCGTGACCCTCGGACCAAAACTGGGGCCCCAGGCGGGGTTCAAAGTTTAACATAGAAATACATAGGAAAATGTTTAAAAAATCTTTTTCTCAAGAACAACGGCACCAGAAATGCCAATATTTACACAAAAGCTTTTATATATAGTGAGGATTCTAAATTGTAAAAATGGTGACCCTCGGACCAAAACTGGGGCCCCAGGCGGGGTTCAAAGTTTAACATAGAACAACATATGGAAAATGTTTAAAAAATGTTCTTCTCAAGAACCACTGCACCAGAAATGCCAATATTTACACAAAAACTTGTATATATAGTGAAGATTTTAAATTGTAAAAATCGTGACCCAAAACTGGGGCCCCAGGCGGGGTTCAAAGTTTAACATAGAAATACATAGGAAAATTTTTTAAAAATTTTCTTCTCAAGAACCACTGCACCAGAAATGCCAATATTTACACAAAAGCTTGTATACATAGTGAAGATTCTAAATTGTAAAAATCGTGACCCTCGGACCAAAACTGGGGCCCCAGGCTGGGTTCAAAGTTTAACATAGAAATTCATAGGAAAATGTTTAAAAATCTTTTTCTCAAGAACCACTGCACCAGAAATGCCAATATTTACACAAAAGCTTGTATATATAGTGAAGATTTTTAATTGTAAAAATCGTGACCCTCGGACCAAGACTGGGGCCCCAGGCGGGGTTCAAAGTTTAACATAGAAATACCTTAGGAAAATGTTTAAAAAATGTTCCTCTCAAGAACCACTGCACTAGAAATGCCAATATTTACACAAAAGCTTGTATGTATAATGAAGATTCTAAATTGTAGAAATCGTGACCCTCGGACCAAGACTGGGGCCCCAGGCGGGGTTCAAAGTTTAGCATAGAACTACATATGAAACATGTTTAAAAATGTTCTTCTCAAGAACTCTTTAATATTTCCTAAGTTTGTCTTTCCCCCTTCTGTATAACGTGTTAATATGCAGGGAGTCTTCTCTTCCTTTATCTAGACTCATTTCGTGAACGAAGATGTTTCAAACTTTTGTAAGATGTCTTACAGGGGCATGGTTACTATTTCTGTTAAAATTTATTTTCCCGCGCGGGCATGTTAAGGCTTCCCGACTGATTTTGCAGCGATGTGTTGAAAATCACTTGTCTGTACTTCATGACATATGACGTCTTAATTAACTTTTTGACGTCACGATCAGCATTACTGTCGATAGTTCTCAGGGAGTGTATCATATCGTTTAAAAGTGAATTACATCAAACCAGTAATAGAACCGCATGTTTCCTTTACATAAAAGCTGCCATTGATGCTAGACATACAGAATTCATTCATATTAAAAATCAGTATCAAATAATCGGCAGTTTTAAAGCTTCCCTTAAAGTATAAGACTATTTTTAACTAGTGATTTGGAGAGTCTCCCTGCTACGATGATGCACTTAAACTGTCCTAAACCAATTTATATCGTTTAAAACAAATAAATATTGAATTCATTCCTTAACTACTAGTGTCCAGATTCTGTGAAATAGACTATAAACACGAGGCACTATTTTTACTGCGAATCTGAAAGGGTCAAATAAAACCACGTGGTCTAAAATTTAAATGACAATAACATTCGCAGGGGTGAGTAGGGCATTTCTAAAAGTAAGCCAAAATTTAAGGGTTAGTCGTATAGAGTTACAAGCGCGATGCAGGGCTTACAGATCTTTGTTATGTAAACAAAGCTCATATCGTGGTTTTGTTTATATTTTAACAATTCCAGGTTTGGACCTTAAAAGAATGTTTCAAACGCTAGGAATTTTTTTTTATGTTCAAAATAAATAGGAAGATAGAAAAATCAGCTTGAAACAGAAATTGTACTAGAATATTGAACCATGTAAACAAAAACAAGGCACGAACCTTGTTTACATAGCGAAGAATTGTGAGCTATGTATCCTGCTTATAACTCTTTGACTGTCACAAAAATTTTAGTTGATCATTGCAAATTCATTGAAAAACATTTCAAAAATAATATCAGTAAAAAAAAAAAACTTGACCAAAATCATGATCATGCCCCATTAAGGCTTATCTTTTTAATTATGTTTCCACTGTGACACTAATAATAATGTAACTTTCAATAGATCTCACTTGCAATTCTAAGGTTTTTTTCTTGAATTTTTTTCTAGTTATAGTTTGTTTCTATTGATCTTTTAAAGTAGTCTAACCTCTGTTGACATCTTTTCTTGTGAGTGATTGTGTCATATGATTGTGTAAAGTTCATCTGCTTTTTTTACTTGTTCCAAACGTTCTTGTACTCCGTCCCAAAAATTATAAGCATAGTTTCATGCATTTTGAATCAGCCTGGATCATTTGAGTATTAAAGTCTATATTTAAGGTCTTCCGTTTCAAACGGAAGACCTTGTACTGATTCTGTTGCAAATTCTTCATTATCATTTTTCTTCTTTTTCTTCTAGACGTTTCTTTAAACTGTAATATCTCGCTTGTTCGTCATTAGATTTTATTCAAATTTTCAGGAATTATTGTAAATGACAATAGCCCACTATAGCACACAATATTGCGCCCTGCTGACAAGTGCTCGCGCTGGATTTTTTAAATTGGCGAAAAGATATCGAGATCTGTCGAAAATCATTTTTGGTGACTTCTTATCTGTAAAATGTTATTCTTAACGTGTTTTACTTTCCCACCCGTTTGTTTATTCGGTCAGTCTGTGTTAATTCAATCGCCACGTGCGACCGAAAATCTTGTGTCTCTTCAGAGCACACATCTCAGAACGTGTGTAATTGAGTAACAGTTGGAAGGGTGCTTTTATAAACATAAAGCTTATCTTTTAAAAAGATTGGTGAGCTAGCGCTGTAGCCATCCTAAAACACAGAAGCAGATTTCTAAAACATTGGTTTACATTCCATAATCGATTAATTAACAATAAGAAGGCACAGTGGTGTACTGGAATTGAGCTGGAGTGGGGTCTCAATTTGAGAATTGTGAATCTATAGTGGGCTTCACATCGGCATAGGCATACGATAGTAGCTCATTGATTGTGCCTTAATCATTATGATTTAATTTCGCGATGAAAATTTTCAAGAACCATTGCAATCGTATCTTCTCGGGCCTTTCCGGCAAGCTCGAACATATCCGAGGTTGTTTTCCGAGCTTGAATGAATTTAAGATCAAGTTAGCTATTTATTATAATTTTTAAAATTACTTTTCATTAAAAAACTTAAGCTACTGTTACTTTTTGACATTTTCAATAAAACACAAAACTTCATGTGAAGATGATAAAATGAAATTCAAACGGTACAGTTTATCTACAGTAGTACAGTATTCCCAGAATCCCCTTATATGGAGTCGAGCATGCGTATTTCAGTGAAAAAGACTAACGTAGTTGCTAGAGCTATGGTTATGAACAGAATAATTCATAATATATTATAATTAAAAGTGTGAAGTCAAATGAAATTTTGTTCTTGGGAAATACGACTACATAATGCAATGCAGTCGATCGCCATAGAAACCATCAAAGTACTGCAAGTGTCGACAGATTTCTTATTTCTTTGAAAGACCATGATAGTTCACTTGACTTGCAGACTATAATATTGCGACATATCTGCCTCCCAAAAATATACGGCTTCTCAAAGTTACACTTAAGTGAGATAGATATGCGTTATTGGGGATTTCAATTATTGATAATTGTATGAAAATTGATTTAAAAACTTTTCATTGAAGTTTTGCATTTTGAGGTTGTAATGCAACTTATTTTACTTACAGGGTTAGCTACAGCAAGTGGAATACTAATTTTAGGTGAACAATGAATACCCAGTATATTAAAATACAAGATAAATAGTTTCTAAAACTATAATACTATGCATGTGTATATGAAGGTTGCACCCTCATTTGTATGGCTGTAGGTGAGGCGGTAAAGGTGTATCGATGTACATACACTGTATGACTGCACATACGGATTCCGGACCGTGGCTAGAGACGATACCCATGATAGTCTTTTAATACATCGATGCACAGTTTGATCTAGAAACTGACCAGTTTCATATCTTCTTCGACTTGTAATTCGGATTGTCTAATTCCTTCCCAGAATTCCAATCTACGCAAGCGCAATTAAAGTTTTTTTTTCAATTTAATTAGTCAACCCCCTGACATAAAAATAAGGATTTTGCATATTATTGCATCGTCGAGAGAAGTAATATTCATTTCTGTAAATAAGGTTATTCAATTCAAGTTACATAGCGGTATCTTTATGAAACAGCACCATCTAGTGTAAAATTTAGATGCTCCCTTTTGCATTAATTCTCCCGCTGATTTTTTTTAGATGATTATATATAATATTGAATGTCCAAGTCTACTTGTATCATTAAACAATATCAGACTACACACATTTCCCTATAGAATAGTTCAGAGTTGCCATTGACTAATTACTAAAATTTTGTCAGCACGTAACAATTCTAAACTTGCACAAAGTGTTCAAAAATTTAGAAAGGTTTAAATAAAGAAGTTATCTTAGAGAAAAGGTTACGTGTTTTGTAGGCGGGTTCGGTTTTAAAAAAAAAAATACAATTCCTGACATGAATCATAAGTATATACTGTTTATAACAATGCTTGCTACCCTTTGAAATTTTAACTCACCATTAAACATCTCATTTTTTAAAGAATTTTTGAAACGATTACACAAACTGTGTTCGACAAATAGTTTTTCCTAAAACATTTTCTTCTTTTCTTTTTCAAAACACGTTTTATATACAGGCTTTCAATCACAACACGTTTTTATAACAAAAGCAGATTGAAGTGAAAGTTTAGTCATTATAATCGTTTGACACCACATCACATATATTTTCAACCCGCAGCAACAACGGAAGACCTACTCGTGGCTTTACCACGAGCTCTGCTCTAGTTTTTTTTATTTTTATCTTTTTGGGGATCGTACTAGCCATTGGTTTTGTTAATATTTACATTAAAAGTAACAACAATAGGTTCAATCACAGTAGCGCCGTTTATTATGTACTCAGCAGGTGCAGGTATTCTTAACAGTATTTTTCCCACTTAGTCCTTTAAAACTCTGACTCAGCGTCTTCTAACAATGTGTCTTCCCATTTTGATTCACTTGAAGTGGCCTACTTAAGTTTTTATCGCGCATGTTTTTGCACAATCTAGTAAAATACAGTGTAATTGTACCTTTAAAAATGCGATGAAGTTGAACACAAATAACGAAATACAGATGCCCTTGTTTTTGCTAATTAAGGCTATCGTGGATAATAGTAGGGAAGTGATTGCAAGTGCAACAAACGACAAAGGAACGTTTGATGTGCCTGTATCATATAATATCATATAGAGACGGACTTCCACTAGGATCATGCAAAGTTCGTAAGAACCGTGCTTGTGTCTATACTACTATCGTGCTACAGACATACACCCAAATAGTATCACGTATGCGAATGGTATCACTAACGTTGGCGTCGTAGGTCACTTGAAAGTCAATAGTGCTAACGCTGAGGATTTGTGAAGTTTTGATAAAATAAAGTTATGTATGAGTACATTATTATAAATAATATGCGAAGTTTTACACACAGAATTATATAATCCTCATGATCTTTTTCACTAATTTTAAGGTGTTTCTGATGAATCTATTGCATTATTATATGATGACCCCCAATAAGAACCAGATAGTACAATAAGTAGTATTTCACATAAACTGTAAACAATAATGCTTCTAATCACATCTAATAATTTGATTTACTACATACTAAGTTAAAAATAGAAGGTTTATTTTGCAGATGTTATACAGATGACATAACTAAATTCGTATCGGCCTCCGGGGCTGATACAGGTTATAAGCCCTCTAGGCCTGATACGGATCCGTATCACACCCCTTTCGGAACTCCTCTTCCTTTTTTGTTTCGGTATTTGTGCACGTTTACAGACGATGTATGTAATAAATAAATTAATAGATGCCCTTTTCCACATCACAGCCTGTATCAGCCCTCGACCAATTTCATCCCTCGGACCTTTGGCCCTCGGGCTGATATTGGAGTTTCGGACTGATACTGTCTGTGATATGTTTTATTCTCTATGAAAATCGTTATCTGCTTTGAGGTCAATTACAACTTTCGATATATTCTAATTGTAAATGTAAGTGTATATTTAAAGTGGACCCTAAAAAGAATCAAAAGGTATTTTCTAAACCTCGCTCAAATACCTTATGTTGGTGTATATGGTTGAAAGTAAATAGTTCTGCTATTGTAATTTGTTCAAATTTATACAACTATTAATCCAACAAAATAACAATAATCGTAAAATATCAAAATAATACATGTAACACTCACACAATCAGGCTTAAAACCCCATGAGAACGAAAAAAAAAATGTAAATCAAACTACACACACAATGATAAAAAGGGGAAAACAACCTTTAACATATTCAACTGGTATGCATGTTGCTATAGTAAACAGAGGATTGCTAGGAAGATCAGCTAAATAAAGCCAGTATATATAGACAAAAAACACCAAATTTAAATTAAAGCTTGAACACTGTTTATTTAATCTCACAAAAAAGTAAATTGAATTGCTGGCTGTAATTAAATTCATTAACTGTTACATGTATCACTAGCGTATTTAATCAATTTTTATTTATCCACATGTGTTGAAAGTTTGGCTTAAAAAAACAGCAATTGTCACAATCATCACTGGGCTTCCATAACACGCAAAACACGTTAACACAATGTGCCCTGTTTCCATATTCGGACTCGAAAATCTCTTACTGGACAACTTATTAAATCAAAAAAATGCTCTATTTGGTGACTCATGCAGGATATGAAGTGGCGACATTGCAGAAAAAATACATAACCCGCAATTGCAAATGTACACTTATACGTTAGATGTAGAAAAATCGTCTTCTGGAGGAGTTTGTCCGACATCAGCATGATTATTTTGTGCAATCTGTGATTTTTCTAAAATTTTTCAAGGTTTTACATGTAACCAATCGATAAAGGGGGCATGTAGATTTCAGTCCTGTCAGTTTCTACGAGTTTGAATGTATAATTAATTTCTGTAATAATAAGAGAGAATCCATGTACGTCACACCGTAAATACATCTTGGTCCAATTCGCGCTGAAACAATTATCTAGATTAGTCTCAAACCGTTAGACATTTCTTCGACACAACGAAAATAATACATGTAAAAGATCACAACTCCTTAAATATAACATAAAACTTAAAAAAATTTATACACAAATTTACCGGCTAGAGAAAACAAATGATCAGGCAATTTACTGTATTCCCGGCTACCATTTTACCAGACTGAAATTCGCCATGATAAAACAAACTGTTTGAAAAATTTAGCAACGGGGTGAACACTTGACAAACAGCCACAACTCTCTAAACAGGTTGGGCACCGTTACCCTGAAGACGAAAAATTACCCCTAACGGGATATATTCTTCTTTTTAGTAACAAAAAAAATAAATAAAAAAAAAAAAAAAAAAAAAAAGCTCTCTTTGTTGATTCATGCAGGATATGAAGTGGCGACATTGCAGAAAAAATACATAGCCCGCAATTGCAAATGTACACTAATACGTTAGATGTAGAAAAATCGTATTCTTCAGGAGTTAAAGTCCTTATTTTTTTGTCAAAAACTTTTAAAGGAATAAAAATGTCAAATGCATTATTCAAGCAACGTTTTTGAGAAATTAATTCTGATTCTATCCCTAGTATTGAATTTAATGTTCGTGATATATAAAATCAGTTTTTGCAGAAACAATTTCAGCCAGATCGCTCCATTTTCAGTGGGGGTTTGCACGTACATAAAGGTATAAAAGGGGTTCTTTGTGTTCACTAACTGATGCATGCAACGCGTAAAGATGATTCAACATAAAATTCCCAAGTTTTTAATTGATATGTACATTTTCGTTTCATAAAAATGAACTTGTTTGACTTTATTTTAGTTCTTCGTTTCAAAACTTGGACAAGATGCATTCCGAGACTCGGGTAACCGATTGATAACAGAGTCGCAAGCTGTATTTATAAAGGCCGTCGCCCAGGCGACGTTGCCTGTACTTGCAGAGCTGGATGTAATCACACATTTAAACGCCCCGCTGTTTTACTGTAACGAAGACACCTTGAACTGATTGGAGGATGTGTTAATAAAATGGTTCCAATACAAAATATTTAAACTAAATTTTTCTATAATTCACGGCCGTTCAAAAAAGCATAATGTTTATAGCTGACATACAAATGTAAGCTGGCATTTTCAACAAAACCGGGATTAATTCCGATAAATTTCTTTTAAAGCATTACAAAATACTGATTGGCTATGAATATAAATATTGTTATTGCGGAGATAATTTTTAAAAAAATATATTACTATTTGTTAAATCAAAAGCCGTTACATGTATTTTTACTTACGGTTATCAGGGAATCCGATATTAATATTGAATCGCCCCTCGTTTTGCTTTTGTTTGCAAAGTATTAACAAACAATTCTATCAAACAGCCTTTTCCAGCAATTTATAAATTATCTATATACAAAATTTTAAAAAGGAAATAAAATAATTCAGATTTATTAATGTACTCGTTATCATCCATGAGAGGAAATGTGCATGGAAAAAACGCTGTTCAATGTTTCTTAATTACGCTGTAGCCTCAGCAATTGAAGGAAATTAACCAATTAACCTGCATATTGCTAGTTTGACAAATTAACAATATTTTAGACCTTCAATGTCCTTTTCATCAAATTCTTTAAAATGAAGACCCAATGACTGCATACCTAACCCTTCAGTTTGGAGTATTTTGAATCACACGTGTACACTATGCATGAAATGTGTACTTATAAATAGCCATATAAATAAACATTTTAAGTGTTGAAATTTTAAAAGTGTTTGTTTACTTACAAAACAGTGCTAGCTATTACAATGCTAGGGTTTTTAAAGTCGAACAATGTATATGGTGAGGAAGTGATAGCTTTCCTAAAACAAAATTATTTTATCGGAAGCATGTACATGTAAAAGCTGTATATATGTAGCTCTCGGTCAGAAAAAAATCATTTTGGATACCATCCAATTTTTTTTCAAGTTGTTATGAGCTGTCTGACATAGGATTTAATTTTAAAAAAAGACAATAACAAACCGTCAACCATCTCAAAAATCCATAAAACGAAATATAAATTCAAAGCAGAGCAACACGGACCTCCAAAAAGATAGAAGTAGGATCAGGTGCCTAGGAAGAGTGAGCATCCTCTGTCGACCGGTCACACCCGCCGTGTGCTCCTTGTCACAATTGGGCATGTCATAATCGCGTTACATGTCAAATTCGGAAAAATGTCATAATAGGGAAAAAACGAAACGTTGATGATTTGGTTTGTTTGTGATGTTCAAATTACAAACCTTGAGCCAACACTGATCTCTATTACATTGGAGGTAGTATCAGGTCCCAGGGAGAATTGAGCATCCTCTGCTGACCGGTCACACCCGCCGTGTGCTTTTTGTCAATCGGGAAAAAACCCCGGAAAAGTCCGTAGATAATTAGTTGATTATGGTCTTACAATTAGTATTAAAAAGGAGATTGTATTTGCTGACAAGGTCCATGTATATTATTTTTTAGAAAATCATTTCAGTACCTTAAGCTTGTCAGCAAAATGAAAACAGTGTTATATGTTATATTATGGCATAAAAATAACAATACTCAAGACTTTTCCATCATTTTCAAGCCGAAGGATTTTGAAGCCATTAAAAACGCTAAGTAAACTGAATGCATGGCAGATATATGATCATTGTATCTCATTTTGGACTCGTCCACTATTACGGTGCTTAAAGGTTAATGAATGAGACATTTTGATCACGACGTCCTGTTTTACTTATTGTATCAGTTTTAATTGGTTAGGATGGATTCTTCTTTGGGATGACTTTATTTAAGCAATTTAATCGGTCTGTTTTATTTGTTAAGAACGATATATAAGATCAAATATTTTAGAAACGATCTACAAATGTATACATCTAACATATATAATATAGAGCCATTTTTTTCGGCTGAAGTGAGAGCATGTACATTTAGCAAAACTTACACCCTATTCAAGACGAAGGAAATCGCCCAGCAGATAGAGAAAAACATGGTCTCTAAAACAAAACTCCTTAGTATTTTACTGTTGACTTTAAAGACTGTATGTCAATCTAAAATTATGATTTTGTTTATTCATAATAATTCAAAACCAATTTTTTTATTAACAATGTCTAGCTTTCATATTACAAAATCTCCTTGCGATGGCACTCCCACCCCGGCCATTATATCTATTTTTACACATGTGCTTCCATGTGGCAGACTCAATGTCAACTATCAGTTACCGATATAATCTCTTTGGAAGCAATCATAAGTAGTGACTGATAATTGTGGAAACCATTAAAGAATGCGTGATCTGCGAATAAAAAGTGCTTGATAAAATATTTATTATTATTTTTTGTTGTTGAAAATTACACATTTGTTTTATTCCCATTTCAATAAATCAACCAAACCAACAAACAAAATTTATTCTGATAACAGTTATTTAAAATATACCTCCACAAAAACTACACATTCATCCTACACCCTCAATATTGCCTGTTCGGTTTTTGTAATTGTTGTAGATTAATAAGTTTAATTTTATCATGATAAGAATATCTTAAGGGTATTTGGTAAATTATCTCGGCAAATTTTGTTGCGTTGTTTGAGTTAGCATTTTAAATTCATTTCGAGGAAGAGAGAGAGAGAGAGAGAGAGAGAGAGAGAGAGAGAGAGAGAGAGAGAGAGAGAGAGAGAGAAAGAGAGCGAGATATATTTTTCTCCATTTTACACTGATATCTTAATATCGAGAAATTTGTGAACAAAATCGATAGCATGATTTTAAAAGTATACTTGAAAAGAAATGAGAAGAAACGAAAACAAGAGGCCCATGGGCCACATCGCTCACTTGAGCAAATTTTGCTAGCTATTTTGACTTAAAACACTTTATAATAGTAAGTAATAATGATTAAAAACTAGATACGATCTCATTATGAGTAACGAGTAGGTCTTCCGTTCAATTTTTTTAAAGGATACCATTAAAATATCAATGAAATTTCAGAATTTCCACTCAATCCCTCCCTTTCAGATAATGTATACGATTGTCAACATCCTTTCTAATGCATAACAAAGTGTTTTGCTTTTTCGGATACAGTATATTAAATATTTAAGATTTTAGTCCCCTAGAATATCTAACTACCATCAATGGGTGTGGCAATGACTTTTACGAGCTGATATTGATACGATCAACAACATTGCTTCTCTAATGCATTACAAAATCTTGTTCATTTTTAAGTTATGTGTAACAGACTTAATGAGTCTTTTGGCTCCGAATTTAAGGGGCCAGCCCCTTTTTCTAGAATTCATTCGAAAGGTCTTACGAATACTAACATTTTTTTTGGTTCTTAGAACCATCTAAAATTGTTGTTCATTTTTTTTTAGATACAAATGATTGAATCTTTAGGGGTCAGCCCTCTAGAACCTTAATAAGGACATACATTGGTGCTTTGATTAATGGAATCGAGTAGAATCATGAATGAAACATTATCTCTTCTACAATGCTTAACAAAATAAATCTTCTTTTTAGATATATTGCGTCATAGTTTACGTACTTTGGCCCTTAATAATCCCTAATTACGTAATAAATCGGCGTGACATTAATCTTTTCTGATAGAATAAACTACGATCAACAACTTTGTTTCTATAATGCATTACCAAATCTTTATCGTTTTTAAGTGATATGTAATAGAGTTTACGAGTGTCTTGGCCCTTAATGTAAGGGGCCAGCCCTTGTTCTTGATTTCTTTGCAAAGGTCTTAAGAATACTAACATTTTTTGTTCTTACACCCATCTAAAATTGTTGATCATTTTTGAGATACAAATGATTGAATATTTTAGGGGCCAGCCCTCTAGATCCTTAATGAGGACAGAAACTCGTGTTTTGATTAGTGGAATCGATTTAAATCATAAATTAAAACATTTTCACTCCTATGATGTCTAACATCAAAGGTTAAGAACTCTGGGTCCTAAAAATCCCTAACTACGTAATAGATGGGCGTGGCAATGATTTTTTAACCGGGTTTTCCAACGAAAAAATCCGTTTATTAAAATGGTGAAAATGGCGGGCGGGTGGGCGGGGGGGGGGGCGGCAGGCGGCTGTTAAAAGGGTACCCTCATTGTACAGATAACTCCTCCTACAGTTCTCAAGATAGGAAGTTGTTCTTTTGCAGATCAATTGTACATATATCAGAGGTGTGCATATTGCTAGGATTTTGATTTCCGATAATTTATCCCAAACAAACCCCAGCTTTTGAACTTAGTCATTTTTTGGCAAAATATTGCATATAGGGTACCCTTATTGTACGGATAAATCCTCCTACAGTTCTCAAGATAGGAAGTTGTTCTTTTGCGGATCAATTGTACATATATCAGAGGTGTGCATATTGCTAGGATTTTGATTTCCAATAATTTATGAAAAAAATACTAGCTTTTGAACTTAGTCATTTTTTGGCAAAATGTTGTATATACATGTAGGGTACTCCATTTCACTGGATAAGGGTTGACATGGATTATGGATACAGTTTACATAAAAGAAAACCCGGTTTGCTATCACATTGACATCTTTTCACTTGTTTAATAGATATTGCTACGATCAACAACTTTGCTTCTATAATGCATTACAAAATCTTTATCGTTTTTAAGTTATTTGTAATGAGTTTACGAGTGCCTTGGTCCCTAATTTAAGGGACCAGCCCTTATTTTCTTGATTTCTTTGCAAAGGTCTTAAGAATACTAACATTTTTTGTTCATACACCCATATAAAATTGTTGATCAATTTTGAGATACAAATGATTGAATATTTTAGGGGCCAGCCCTCTAGATCCTTAATGAGGACAGAAACTCGTGTTTTGATTAGTGGAATCGATTTAAATCATAAATCAAAACATTCTCTTTTCTATTATGTCTAAGAAGATATGTCTACTTCTCTAGATATATTGCATCAAAGTTTAAGTACTCTGGCCCCTAAAAATCCCTAATTACGTACTAAATGGGCATGGCAATGACTATTTCTGATAGATATTGCTACGATCAACAATTTGCTTCTATAATGCATTATGTAATAGAGTTTACGAGTGTCTTGGCCCTTAATGTAAGGAGCCAGCCCCTTTTTCTTGATTTCTTTGCAAAGGTCTGAAGAATACTAACATGTTTGTTCTAACCCCCATATAAAATTGTTGATCATTTTTGAGATACAAATGATTGAACATTTTAAGGGCCAGCCCTTTAGATCCTTAATGGGGACAGACACTTGTGTTTTGATAAACGAAATCGGTTTATATCATTAATTAAAAAATTTCTTTTCAATGATGTCTTACAAGATATGTCTACTTCTCTAGATATATTGCGTCAAAGTTTAAGTACTCGGGCCCCTAAAAATCCCTAATCACATACTAAATGGGCATGGCAATGATTTTCTAATAGATATTGATACGATCAACAACTTTGTTTCTATAATGCATTACCAAATCTTTATCGTTTTTAAGCGATATGTAATAGAGTTTACGAGTGTCTTGGCCCTAATGTAAGGGGCCAGCCCTTGTTCTTGATTTCTTTGCAAAGGTCTTAAGAATACTAACATTTTTTGTTCTTACACCCATCTAAAATTGTTGATCATTTTTGAGATACAAATGATTGAATATTTTAGGGGCCAGCCCTCTAGATCCTTAATGGGGACAGAAACTCGTGTTTTGATTAGTGGAATCGATTTAAATCATAAATTAAAACATTCTCTTTTCTATAATGTCTAAGAAGATATGTCTACTTCTCTAGATATATTGCATCAAAGTTTAAGTACTATGGCCCCTAAAAATCCCTAATTACGTACTAAATGGGCATGGCAATGATTTATTTCTGATATATATTGCTACGATCAACAACTTTGCTTCTATAATGCATTAAAAAAACTTTATCGTTTTTAAGTTATATGTAATAGAGTTTACGAGTGTCTTGGCCCTTAATGTAAGGGGCCAGCCCCTTTTTCTTGATTTCTTTGCAAAGGTCTTAAGAATACTAACATTTTTGTTCTAACGCCCATATAAAATTGTTGATCATTTTTTAGATACAAATGATTGAATATTTTAAGGGCCAGCCCTTTAGATCCTTAATGGGGACAGACACTTGTGTTTTGATAAATGAAATCGGTTTATATTATAAATTAAAACAATTTCTCTTCAATGATGTCTTACAAGATATGCCTACTTCTCTAGATATATTGCGTCAAAGTTTAAGTACTCTGGCCCCTAAAAATCCCTAATTACATACTAAATGGGCATGGCAATGATTTTCTAATTGATATTGATACGATCAACAACTTTGTTTCTATAATGCATTACCAAATCTTTATCGTTTTTAAGTGATATGTAATAGAGTTTACGAGTGTATTGACCCCTAATTTAAGGGGCCAGCCCTTGTTCTTGATTTCTTTGCAAAGGTCTTAAGAATACTAACATTTTTTGTTCTAACGCTCATCTTAAATTGTTGATCATTTTTGAGATACAAATGATTGAATATTTTAGAGGCCAGCCCTCTAGATCCTTAATGGGGACAGAAACTCGTGTTTTGATTAGTTGAATCGATTTAAATCATAAATTAAATCATTTTCACTTCTATGATGTCTAACAAAATATCAACTGATAAAAAGATACAAATCAAAACGTATGAATATTTTGATGCAAAATTCGTACTTAATTTTGTGCCCAGGCGAACTCCAAGAAATGGCGCAACAGGCATTAAACAACTACATGCTGCACAACTTCAAACTAAAGTCTACCTATCCTGAACATTTCATATTCGTATCTCTTATGGTTTCCGACTTTATAGCTGCACAAAATGGGTCGTCAAAAATTACAAAACGGCCGATTATTCGGTACCAGAAGTGATTACGTAAAAAATAAGAAAAGCGTATGAAGTTTAAATCACGCCCAAACATCTTTGAAAAAATGGTTGAGATCTATCCAATAAATTTCGAGAAATCTCGTGCACAAAATTTGGAGAAAAAAATAACTAGATTCGATCTCGTTGCGAGCAACGAGGAGGTCTTCCGTCCGATTTTTAGAAGGAAATATGACATCATATGCATCGACTTTCATATGGAATAAGTAGTGAAGTACTAATGCTTTATTAAGGTCTCTCGTTTTCAAAGGAAGACCGTATAGTTTTCGTACAGTTTCTCCATCTTCTTATTTTTTTTCCACAAATTTTGTGCACGCAATTTCTCGGAAACTATCCAACCGATTTTCACCATTTTTTCACAGATGTTTGGAAGTGATTAGAATTAATTTTGTTTTTATTATTTTTGCTGTCGTCACTTCCGGTACCGATTTATCGCTGTTTTTGTAACTTTTACGACCCATTTTGTGCACGTTTTTCTCACAAAGTATCAGAGATGTGAATATGATATTTTCAGGATAGGTAGACCATAGTCTGAAGTTGTGCCTATTGTTTTTGTTTTACGGCAGTGGCTTAAGAGCTCACTATGGCTCGACAATTGGGTACAAAATGTGTTCCCCATTTTTGTACCCTTAATTTCTCAGAGATGTCAAGATAGATTTTCTTGAAATTTTCAGGAGTGATAGAAAAAAATTATATCTCAAGTATCCATTTTTCATTTTTTTTCATGTCGTCCGTTTCCTGTCCCGCGACAAAAAGCTTGTGACATTGAGATTTTAAAAATGATAAGGACTTGAGCATTCAGACTTTATAGAATTATAGACTTATACTTGTAGATGTCTTTAAACTATTTTGTTTTGTTTGTCATAACTTCCGGTCATCACCGGAAGCACTTCAAAAATTATTTTTTCTTTCGCATTGAATTCGTTTTATATAGAAACGAAATAGTAAGTAATAATCGTTATATATGTCATGTATCCGATGTCAAATAAAAACAAAAACCAGACAAGATCTCGTTGCGAGCAACGAGGAGGTCTTCCGTCCGATTTTTAGAAGAGGAAATGACCTTGCCTTTTATCTTCATCAACAAAACATATCAGGAAATGCAGATGTGATCTGAAAGAGCAATGGATGAAGGATTATACATCCCGTTGGATCCCTAATTTGAAGGACTAGCTCAATTTTATTTCATATTAAATAAAAGGTCTTTTGACCTAATAACAGGTCTAATGACCTGTAATAAAAAGAAACCAAAGAAAAAAAGAGGGTCTTCCTTTGAAAACGGAAGACCCTAATAACAATAAGAATAGAAGGGTCTTCCGCTGAAGACGGAAGACCCTAATAATAAAAGACTGTTTTTGTTTAAATCTTAATTGAAGAGTGTTTTTAAACTTGTACTACACTCCAACAACCCTTTTATGTTGTATATTTTAGTTAGACAATTAAATAAAAAGGAGAGAAAGAAATAGAGAGAAAGAACAAATCTTGGCTCCGGCGAGATTAGAACACACAGCCTTTGCAGGTGTCTCAAAACATGGCTGACGCGAAATAATTCCCGAATTTGTCTTTGAATTTGGGGCGTGTCCGCCCGGGAGAGGAGCTGAGTTTTTGTATAAGATAAAAAACACCGTGTAAGATGTCTGACTATTCAGGTTTGGTAACAGTGCGAGGTCATTTGAAATATTGATGCGTGTTTGTGTCTGGAGGGGAGTGAAAAGACCCGAGCTTGATTTTCGTCATAAATAAATCGAAAGAAGAATTTTGAGGTGTGGATCTCGGATTCGGTTAACAACAACTAGGGGAAGTCCTAAAATAATGACTGATGCATTTTACCCATGTATTTTAGTGTTGAGAATTTTTTTTTCGTGTCGTTTACTATTATGTTTGACTGTTCTATTTCAGCAGGATTGATAAAATCTTTATAAATGTAGAAATAACAAAATCAGTAACACGTAAATTTATTCGGCAAAAATGTGATGACAGTAATTTCCACAGTTCTAACTCACGCGCTATCGTAGATACAGAGTAAACGGAAAACAAGAAATATACATGCAACAGAAATATTACGCGGTTGCTTACATCCCTTGTACTGTGTACATTTAAAGTCCCTATTTGGCAGACAATAAGAATGGGGTCCGAGGTACATTTACACAAAATGTCATTAGGATTGACTAAGGGGCTCGGAAGTTAGAATTTTTTTCTACAGTACATGTCAAGCACGCCAATCGAAACTCAAATGCCCAAAAATTCATAACTCTCATGAAAATGAACGAATAGGTCTGGTCATCAGTACAGTAATCTAAAACTGAACTAGATTGAAAATAAGGGTTCAAGATGAAAGATCCAGTAAAATCAGGCCAGAAAAACTAAATGATTTTGTGAATAGGAAGGAGGGGAGGGGGGTCGGTGCGTGTACTGTGTAAATTTAATTTCCACGTATAGGCAATAAGCGCCGTTTAATCTCAGGAATTTCGTCGTAATTGTTCAATCCGCTGCATATTTGACAGACAATAAGAATGGGGTACGAGGTTCATTTTCACGAATTTTCATTAGGATTGAATGAAGGGCTTGGGAGTTAGAATTTGTTTTTACAGTACATATCAAACACGACAATTGAAACTCAAATGCCAAAAACTTTATAACTCTGTTAGTAATAAGCGAATCGGTCTTGTAATTAGCACAGTATTCTAGAATGGTACTTAGTTGAAATCAAAGGCCGAAGATCAAAGATCAAGGAAAATCGTGCCAGAAAAAATAAACAATTTGAATTGGGAGGGGGGGGGGGGTCAGTCGGTGACTTCTATTTTAAACGTAGAATATTAAATTCTAAATATCACATATTACACAATTTCTAAATAAAATACATATGTTGGAACAATGTATAAGCGTTGTTTGAAAGATGTAACTATTGATTTTTTTTTTTTACATCTGTTTATTCTTAGGCTCAAACACTCATAAACGGGTGGTCAGTTTTTAAACCTTGTCGCAGTCACCCGTTTGTTTGTATAGTTACGTGTATAAACTTCGGAGAGAGAGAGAGAGAGAGAGAGAGAGAGAGAGAGAGAGAGAGAGAGAGAGAGAGAGAGAGAGAGATTTTCTAGTTTTTTATAGTGTTTAGGGAATGAGTATATCAGCAAATGTCAATAAACACATTATATACATGCATGCGTGTATCTATATATGTGAATAAATACTAATCAGTCCTCCTTTTAAGGTTATGTAGAATACTTACTTAAACGTGGGTGCATTGCTAAATATTGTGTGTGTCATTGAGATGGCGGCATTTCTTTGATGCCGACAAAGCAACCCAGCGTACTGCAGCGGTACTTCGGCGGCACGTCTTTGATGCCTGCAATGCGACGAGCGTTTGAATTTAGCGAACTGCTGAAAGAAACAAGCTTTCTATTTGTAATGAAAAGAAAGCTGCTATTATTCTTTTTTACAATAAATATCAAACGGAAAACATTAAAATCCATCATTTTAAAGATAAAATCGTTAAACAAACCTCAATTAAGAAAGAAAAAACGTTCGACACTCGGGAACTGAACCCGGGTCGCCTGGGCACAAGTCCACCACTTTAGCGACTGAGCTACGCGGACTCTCGCTTCAAGACTTTGAAGCCTGAAATCTCGAGAATGCGTGGATCGATTTTAAAACAGATTTCATATTCTGAAGTTATTTATGGGTCTCTATCGAATAGTAATTAAAAACAAATTCAAAACAAAGAAAATAAAAAATGACTATTTTTGTTTCCTTCCGGTGACGACCGGAAGTGACGGCGGACGTTCGAATATGGTAGTACATTGCGGCTGGACACTTTCTAACATCCCTGAAAATTTTAAAGTTCTATCTTAAATACTTTTGGAGAAAACTCGTAAACAAGCAAAAATATAAAATCTTTAATATCTCGGGACCGGAAGTGACGACCAAAAAATTACCATGCACTTTTCTTACAAATTTTGTCATGAACAAGATCTGAAAGTTTTATCAAAATCGGCTAAAGCGTTTTTGAGAAAACGTGGGAGAAAAAAAAAGAATAATAACTAGATTCGATCTCGTTGCGAGCAACGAGTGGGTCTTCCGTCCGATTTATGAATAGATTAGATTAAACTTATCCAGTTAAAGATAGAATCGTAGATCTAAGCGAAAAAAAGAGAATAAAAATTTGCGGCACTCGGGGCTTGAATCCGGGTCGCCTGGGCCATGTCCACGACTCTATCGACTTAGCTACTCGGACTCTCGCTTCAGGACTTTGACACTTAATTTCTCGAGAACGCCTCGATCGATTTTAAAACAAATTGCATATTCTGAATCAGTAAAAGGGTCACTATCATCTAATTTGAAAAAATATATCAAAACAAAAAGTTGAAAATTTTCATTTTTTAAATTTGCTTCCGGTGACGACCGGAAGTGACGGCCAACATTCCCTTGACCGAGGTTCACGAGGATATTGCTAGATCTATCATCTCTGAAAATTTCAGTTCTCTATCTTTGATCGTTTTTGAGAATCATCGCCGACAAAATTGACTTTTAAAAATCGTAAAACGACGATAACTTCCGACCGGAAGTGAATTTTTAAAAATTGTTGCAGCGGTATAAAATTCAAATGACTAGGCATCAGCCCTGAAAATCTGAAGGAAATCGAACGAATCATCTCTGAAAAATCGCCTGCACAAAATTTGTAAGACAAAAAAAGAATAATAACTAGATTCGATCTCGTTGCGAGCAACGAGTGGGTCTTCCGTCCAATTTTTGAATAGATTAGATTTAACCTATCAATTCAAAGATAAAATCGTAGATCTAAGCGAATAATATCGACTGAGCTACTCGGACTCTCGCTTCAGGACTTTGACGCTTAATTTCTCGAGAATGCCTTGATCGATTTTGAAACAAATTACATATTCTGAATCAGTAAAAGGGTCACTATCATCTTATTGGAAAAAATATATAAAAATAAAAAGTTGAAAATTTTCATTTTTTAATTTTGCTTCCGGTGACGAGGAAATCGAACGAGTCATCTCCGAGAAATCGCCTGTACAAAATTTGTAAGACAAAAAAAGAATAATAATAATAACTAGATTCGATCTCGTTGCGAGCAACGAGTGGGTCTCCCGTCCGATTTTTGAATCGATTAGATCAAACTTATCAATTCAAAGATAAAAACTTACATCTAAGCGAAAAAAAGTAAAAAAAAAATTTTACTACTCGGACCCTCGCTTCAGGACTTTGACGCTTAATTTCTCGAGAAAGCCTCAATCGATTTTAAAACAAAATACATATTCTGAATCAGTGAAAGAGTCACTATAAGGTGTAAAAATTTCAAAGAAAAATATTGAAAAATAAAAAAGTCGAAAAATTCAATTTTTCAAAATTTCTTCCGGTGACGACCGGAAGTTATGACGGACATTTTCTATACCGAGGTGCATCAGGAAATCGATAGATCTATCATCTCTGAAAGTTTCAGCCCTATATCTTTACTCGTTTTTGAGAAACTTGACAGACAAAATTGACTTTAAAAAATCGTTTATTGACGATTACTTCCGACTGGAAGTAAATTTTGAAAAAATGTCACTGGGGTACAAACTTCAGATGGCGAGCCATCATCAGTCAAAATTTAACGGAAATCAAATCAGCCATCTCCGAGAAATCGCCTGCACAAAATGTGTAAGGAAAAAAAGAATAATAACTAGATCTCGTTACGAGTAACGAGTAGGTCTTCCGTCCGATTTTGTTTTCATATGATACGATGAAATATCGATATTCTCTGCCAAATCTGCGATCTTGGTGAATCTAGGTTTTTTGTCTCGAGACCGAAAACGGACGAACAAAAGAGGTTTATGAAAATAAAAGCTAGGGTTTTTTATACATATGTTTAGTGTACACTACTGTTAATCATAGCAGATAAAACACCAAAGATAATCAGGTAAACTTGTGAAAAAAATGAATTGTTTGAACTCTTCTGGTGAGTACCGGAAGTGACGGTTGACAAAAGAAAACCCGTTAAATATATCTTCAATCGATTGTCTATCATTTATAAAAGTTTGTGTCTCTATCACTTACAGTGACTAAAATCTCGCTGGTATCAATTTTGTAAAAAAGGCTAAGTACCAAAGATATTTGAAATCTTGCTTGTTTTCAAGTTATCTGTAACATAGTTTACGAGTGTCTTGGCTCCTCATTTAAGGGGCCAGCCCCTTTTTCTTGAGTTCAATCGAAAGTTCTCACGAATACTAACATTTTTTGTTCTTACACCCATCTAAAATTGTTGTTCATTTTTGAGATACAAATGATTGAGTATTTTAGGGGCCAGCCCTCTAGATCCTTAATAGGGACAGACTTTGGAGTTTTGATTAGTGGAATTTGATTAGAATCATCGATGCAAACATTTTCTTTTCTACATTGCCTAACAAAATATGTCTCCTTCTCTAGATATATTGCATCAAAGTTTAAGTACTTTGGCCCCTTAAAATCCCTAATTACGTCATAAATGGGTGTGAAAATGATTTTACCTGATAAATATTGCTACAATCAACAACTTTGCTTCTATATTGCATTACAAAATTTTGATCGTTTTTAAGTTATTCGCAATAGAGTTTACGAGTGTCTTGGCCCCTAATTTAAGGGGCCAGCCCCTTTTTCTTGATTTTGTTGGAAAGAACGTTTAATTATCTACTATTTTTGTTATATATGTCTTAACAAAATATCAACTGATAAAAAGATACAGATGAAAACGTATGAAGAATTTGAATGAAAATTCGTACCCAATTTTCGTGCCTAGGCGAGCTCCAAAAAATGGCGCCACTGGCGTAAAACAAAATAATAGTGCACAACTTCAGACTATAGACTACCTATCCTGAAAATTTCATAGTCATATCTCTGATGGTTTCTGAGATCAGCTCTGCACAAAATAGGTCGTAAAAATGTACAAAATGGCCGATAAATCGGTACCGGAAGTGCCGACAGGAAAAATCTCAAAAACGTATGAAGTTTACATCAAGACTCATCTTCTCTGAAAAAATGGTCGAAATCGGTCGAATAGTTTTCGAGAAATCTCGTGCACAAAATTTGTGGAAAAAAATAATAATAACTAGATACGATCTCGTTACGAGTAACGAGTAGGTCTTCCGTTCAGTTTTTAAACGATACGATTAAATATCAATGACATTTCAGAATTCCACCTCAAACACTCCCTTTCAGATAATATTTACGATTGTCAATATCCTTTAAAATGCGTAACAAAGTGTTTTGCTTTTTGACATTTTGCATATTAAAGGTTAAAGAGTTTAGTCCCCTAAAATCAATAATCACGTCATCAATGGGTGTGGAAATGAGTTTAACAAACTGATATTGTTTTGATCAACAACTTTGTTTCTGTAATGCATTACAAAATCTTGATCGTTTTTAAGGTACGTGAAAAGACTTTACGAGTGACTTAGCCCCTTATGTAAGGGGCCAGCCCCTTTTTCTTGTGTACATTGAAATTGTCTCACGAATACAAACAATTTTTGTTCTTACAAGTATCTAAAATTGTTGTTCATTTTTTTTATACAGATGATTGAATATTTTAGGGACCAGCCCTCTAGATCCTTAATGGGGACAGACATTGGTATTTTGATTGATGGAATCGATGAGAATCATCAATGCAAGCATTTTCTCTTCTACTATGCTTAACAAAATATGTCTCCTTCTCTAGATATATTGCGTCAAAGTTTAAGTACTTTGGCCCCTAAAAATCCCTAATAACGTCATAAATGGGCGTGGCAATGATTTTTCCTGATAGATATTGTAACGATCAACAACTTTGCTTCTATAATGCATTACAAAATCTTTATCGTTTTTAAGTTATTTGTAATAGTGTTTAAGAGTGCCTTGGCCCCTAATTTAAGGGGCCAGCCCCTTTTTCTTGATTTCTTTGAAAAGGTCTTATGAATACAAACATTTTTTGTTCTTACACCTATCTAAAATTGTTGATCATTTTTTAGATACAAATGATTGAATATTTTAGGGGCCAGCCCTCTAGATCCTTAAAGGGGACAGACATTGGTGTTTTGATTAATGGAATCGATAAAAATCATCAATGCAAACATTTTCTTTCCAACAATGCTTAACAAACTATATCTCCTTCTCTAGATATATTGCGTCAAAGTTTCAGTACTTTCGCCCCTAAAAATATCTAATTGCGTAATAAATGGGCGTGGCAACGATTTTACCTGATAGATATCGTTACGATCAACAACTTTGCTTCTATAATGCATTACAAAATCTTTATCATTTTTAAGTTATTTGTAATAGAGTTTACGAGTATCTTGGCAACTAATTAAAGGGGCCAGCCCCGATTTCTTGATTTTGTTGGAAAGAACTTTTGATTCTCTACCACTTTTGTTTTATATGTCTTAACAAAATATCAACTCGTAAAGAGATACAGATCAAAACGTATGAAAAATATGTTTCGAAATTCGTACTTAATTTTCGAGCCTAGACGAGCTCATAGTAATGGCGCCACTGGCGCCAAAAAACTACATTGTGCACAACTTCAAACTATGGTCTACCTATCCTGAAAATGTTATATTCATATCTCTAATAGTTTCTGAGATCAGCTCTGCACAAAATAGGTCGTAAAATTTTGAATGAAAATTCGTACCTAATTTTCGTGCCTAGGCGAGCTCAAAGAAATAGCGCCACTGGCGTAAAACAATACAATAGTGCACAACTTCAAACTATAGACTACCTATCCTGAAAATTTCGTATTCATATCTCTAATAGTTACTGAGATCAGCTCTGCACAAAATAGGTCGTAAAAAAATAGAAAATCCGGCGTAACTCGGTACCGGAAGTGACGATTTCAAAATTTCAAAAAACGTCTAAAATTATGACCTCTGGCAATCATCTGTGAAAAAATGGTCAAAATCGGCCGAATAGTTTCTGAGAAATCGCGTGCACAAAATTTGTGGAAAAAAATAATAAGAAGAAACAGTACGAAAACAATAAGGTCTTCCGTTGGAAACGGAAGACCTTAATAATAATAGAATTGAAAAAGAAACATTACAATAATAGAAGGGTCTTCCGCTGAAGACGGAAGACCCTAATAAGAAAAGTGAAAAAGAAACATTACAATAATAGAAGGGTCTTCCGCTGAAGACGGAAGACCCTAATAATAGGGGAAAAGAAACAAAGCAAAAAAAATAAGGTCTTCCATTTCCAACGGAAGACCTTAAAAATTTAAATAGATGTTTTACCCACGAGATCTCAGAATATCTAGTTATTATTAAGGTCTTCCGTTGAAAACGGAAGACCTTATTGTTTTCATACTATTTCTTATTATTTTTTTCCACAAATTTTGTGCACGCGATTTCTCAGATACTATTCGTCCGATTTAAACTTTTTTTTTAATTTCACAGATGATTGCTAAAGGTCAATATTTCAGATGTTAATTTTTGAAATCGTCACTTCCGGTACCGAATTACGACCGATTTTCTAATTTTACGACCTATTTTGTGCCGAGATGATCTCAGAAACTATCAGAGATATGACAATGAAATTTTCAGGATAGGTAGTCTATAGTATAAAGTTCTGCACTATTGTGTTGTTTTACGCCAGTGAAGCCATTTCTTGGAGTTCGCCTAGGCTCGAAAATTGGGTACAAATATTTAATCAAAATTTTCTTACTTTTTGATCTGTATCTTTTTATTAGTTGATATTTTGTTAAGACATATGGCAAAAGTGGTAGAGAATGTAAGTTCTGTCCAACAAAAGCAAGAAAAAGGGGCTATTCCCTTTTTTAGGGACCAAGACACTCGTAAACTCTATTACATATAACTTAAAAATGATAAAGATTTTGCAATACATTATAGGAGCAAAGTTGTTAATTGTAGTAATATAAATCAGGAAAAGTCATTGCCATGCCCATTTATTACGTAATTAGGGATTTTTAGGGGTCAAAGTACCTAAACTTTGACGCAATTTAGCTAGAGAAGGAGACATGTTTTGTAAAGCATTGTAGAAGAGAAAATGTTTGCAGTGATGATTCTAATAGATTTCATTAATCACAACACCAATTTCTGTCCACATTCAGGATCCAGAGGGGTGGCCCCTAAAATCTTTAATCATTTGTATCTCAAAAATATTCAACAATTTCAGATGGGTGTAAGAACAATAAAAAGTTTGTATTCTTAAGACCGTTCCAACAAAATCAAGAAAAAGGAGCTGGCCCCTTTATTTAGGGGCCAAGACACTCGTAAACTCTATTACACAAAACTTAAGAACGATAAAGATTTTCTTACTTATTATCGAAGCAAAGTTGTTGATCGTAACAACATTTATCAAGTAAAATCATTGCCACACCCATTTTTACGATATTAGGGATTCCGGGCCAAAGTACTAAAACTTTGACGCATATATCCAGAGGAGACATATTTTGTTAAACATTGTAGACTAAATAATGTCTGCATTGATGATTGTAATTGATAACACTAATCAAAAGCCCAATGTTTGTCCCTATTAAGGATCTAGAGGGTTGGCCCCTAAAATATTCAATCCTTTTTATCTAAAACAATTTTAGATAGGCGTAAGAACAAAAAAATGTCGGTATTCGTGAGAACTTTCGAATGAATTCATGAAAAAGGGGCTGGCCCTTTAAATTAGGGGCCAAGACACTCGTAAGGCTTTTACACATACTTTAAAACGATAAAGATTTTGTAATATATCATAGAAACAAAGTTGTTGATCGTAACAACATCAGTTAGTAAAACCACACTAATTTGATGACGTTCCTAGGGATCTAAGAGATCTTAAATCTTTATTGTACTGTATGTGAAAAAGCAAACCACTTTGTTAAGCATTTGAAAGGATATTGACAATCGTATACATTATTTGAAAGGGAATGGTTGAGGGGGAATTCTGAAATTTCCTTGATATTTAATCGTATCGTTTAAAACTTGAACGGAAGACCCACTCATTACTTGTAACGAGATCGTGTCTAGTTGTATCGCTTGTATAAGTTCTTTTACAAAGCTTTTATAAAAACTTGCATTACTTCCAATTAAGATAGAAAAGAATAATCGTGTTTACCTCTGGTCCCTAAAAACCCTAATTGAAAAACACAAGAGAAAATCATTATTTTGTCAGGATCTATAAACGTATTATACCTAATCTAGCTTTAATAACCATTCACAAAATGGCTCTCTTTAAAGGGCTATAGATAAAAGATTTTAGAGCCCTTTGATCCCCTAATTTAAGGGGTCAGTCATTTTTTCTTGGAATGAAATGGAAGGACATTTAATTCTGAAATTCGTTACCGTTTTGGAGATATATGAGAAAGAAAGTTTTAGGGGCCAATCCCTTGTTTCCTTATATGGGCCGTTTGACGAAATTTTGAAGGTTGCATATTGTTAAGAACATCATTTTGAACAACATTTCTTCTGTACTGCATTTCAAAATATTTTTCCTTTCTGGGATATGGGTGACCAAAATTTTGGACTGTTGGCCCCTAAAAACCCTTAACTACGTAACACATGACAAAATCATTACATTGCTTAAATACATAAATGTAAGATAAACACATTTGCTTCAATAACATTTCACAAAATTATCTCTCAGTAAAGGGCTATAGATTAGAGACTTTAGAGCCCTTTGGTCCCTTTATTTGAGGGCCAGCCCCTTTTTTCTTGTTATCAAATGAAAGGTCGTTTAATTTTGAACACATTTTGTGGAACAAGTGTTTAGAAATTCGTTACCGTTCTGGAGATATATGAGAAAGAAGGTTTTAGGGGCCGATCCCTTATCCCCTTAAAGGAGCTGTTTGACGAAATTTTGAAGGTTGCATTTTGTTAAGAATATCATTTTGAACAACTTTTTTTGCTGTACTGCATTTCAAAATATTTTTCCTTTCTGGGATATGGGTGATCAAATTTTGGGACTTTTGGCCCCTAAAAACCCTTTATTACGTAACATATTGCAAAATTATTACATTTCCTAGATACATAACTGTAAAAAAACATATCTGCTTCTATAACATTTCACAAAATATCCATCAGTAAAGGGCTACAGATAAGACTTTTGAGCCCTTTGGTCCCCTAATTTGAGGAGCCAGCCCGTTTTTCTTGATATCAAATGAAAGGTCCTGAAAATATAAACCATTTTTACATTACATGTGTTAACAACATATGCTTCAGAAAAATGATAAACAAAGAAAACCACAAAAAATCCATTTTTTTAAAACTAAATTTTTGGGTCCAGAGAGCTTCGGTGCCTTTAAAGTTAAATCAAAATGAAAATAAAATTGCAAATCTACAGTCTACAGTCTTTTGTCTACTATCCCTGAAAGTTTGAACTCAATATCTTTTATAGTTTAAGAGAAGTTAGAGTAACAAGCCACCCCTCTAAAAATCGCTAAAACAACAATATCTCTAAAATGGAAGTGACGTCATCAATATAATAAAAACCAATAAGGTTTTGATCATTATCTATTATCTCTGAAAGTTTCATGAAAATCGGTCGAGCCGTTTCTGATAAATCGCGTGCACAAAATTTGTAAGAAAAAAAAGAAAAATAATAATAATAACTAGATACGACCTCGTTTCGAGTAACGAGTAGGTCTTCCATCCGATTTTTTTTAAAGGATACCATGAAATATCGATACAATTTCAAAATAAGCACCCCCTCCCCAAATTTTAAGATAATGAATAATAATCCCTAACTACGTCAAACATGGGCCTGACGATGACTTTTTTCAAATTGATAATGTAGTGTTCAACAACTTTGATATCGTTTTCAAGTTATTCGTAATAGATTTTACGAGTCTCTTGGTCCCTAAATAAAGGGGTCAGCCCTTTTTTCTTGATTTTATTGTAAAGAACGTTAGCGAGATAGGGAAAAAAGAGGGAAAAAAGAGATTATAAACACACGTGTACACGTATATATACAAACACTTCCTCAGATCTGAATGGTCGGTCAGTGATTATATAATACCTATATACTATATACAGCCCTTCTTGAGAATTTGCAGTGCACGGTAGCGAGATTAAAAACAATGAGGTGACAGACACATGTGAACTTGTATATATACACACACGTCCTCAGTTCTGGATGCTCAGTAATGCTACACAATAATGCAATATGTTGTTTAAACACCCCCTATGACTTTTTTCCCAGTCTGTCAAATAAAGAAACAAAAAACTGAAAATTGAAAATTTCAGTTATGATAATTTCAAACATCAAAAGATTGAAGAGCTTTAAATTCAGAACATTATTTGGCACAGTGATATGCATTAAAAGTGTATATTGCTCTTTTATATTTTTCATTTTTCAAATAAAATAAAATTTGAATAAATGCATGATATTTTTCTGATCCGAAACCCGGACCATTGTTTAAGATAATGCATGTGTGTATAATGAAATGGTGCCCCGTTACCGGCATTTGCATACAGTCATGCATTATATCATTCATTAAATGTATCATTGCTCTACAGTGTATATGCATGTGGACAATTCTATACAATAATTCATATAGATAACTAAACTGGAAAATGCACACTAGCTGATAGAAGTTAAAAGTGTCAATGGACAGGTCTAATCCCCCTTTCCGAAAAAAATCCTTTCTCTCTCTCTCTCTCTCTCTCTCTCTCTCTCTTTCTCTCATGATTTATTAAAAAAATAAAACTGACAGCAATTATCAGCGATGTACATGAACTTCATTAAGGCTGTTTAATTCTATGCATCATTACACTGGTCAAAACAGTCAAAATATTAGTGACCATTTCATCATTTCGATCGGTGTGTGGTTATCTGCACGTGCTGATCGTGTTGTGTTATTATGCGCTTTATCTCAGTCAGGTTATATGGCACAGAATATTGCAGATTTCACGTAATCCTTCACTTATTATCTTTCTTTCGGTTTTTTTTACAAATTACAGAACACAGTCATTTGTTTAAATGCATGTTATAAAAAAAGCGGTTTATCAGTAAACAAGTATGTCTTAATTTGTGTCAATGTTGAGTCAAAATTATTCACTTTTGTAATAATATTGCCCTCTATGAAATGCAAAGAAAAACAAGCACCGTCTAAAACATGAATGCTAAATATAGATTTTTGAAAATCCGAATTAATTAAAAGCTATTCATTTACTTAGCGAGCATTTAAAGACCCTACAGGGGATGTCAGTGGGAGGCACAGGGGTATAGAGTGGCTTACAGGGGATGACAGGGGCGTACAGGGGGTGACATGGGCTTATATTGGGACACAGGGGGATGTGTACAGGGGCGCACAAGGGATGACAGGGTATATAGGGGCTCTGTACAGTGGCACACAGGGGTGTTCAGGGGATGACAGTGAAAACATAGGGGGTGACAGGGGAAGACAGGGGATCTCATGCGGACAGCGGTTTTTAGAGCCAGTAGTGTAAGGCACTGTTTGGCTCGAGAGCTAATAATCATACTCGCCGTGACTGTTTCCAAGATGAGTATGTTTGGCCAACGACTATCTGCACCCTTCAAGAATCAAAACGAGACTATTCTGAAAAGCTTGAGGGCCTAATCACTAAACTCATAGGGCTAATGGAACAAAGGGATCGACCCAGATCTAGATCTCCTACACCACCATCAAGTCCTCAAAGGACTTTATGTTGATGACACCAAGTTCATATACCTTAGGGGCGTAATTCCCAATGAAAGAATACCTGGTTACATGATAAGAGATGTCCCCATCTGCTTAGGCAAAACCTACTATGCTGACTTTTATGCAGCAGATATAGCAGACAGTATCTTGCTTGGATTAGACTCCCTGGTAAAGCAAAAATGCATTGTGAACCTCAAGGATAACACTTTACAGTTGGGCAGCTGCACCATTACAGGAATTGTAAAGAGGACTGAGGATGGCAACAACATTGACATTAGAAAAACTTTTGTGCAGAAAAGGACAGTTATCCCTCCAAATACAGTCATTTGTGCAAATGTTGCTCTAGATGGGCCCAGTATCAATAAGGGCATGCATGTTGTCCTCGAACCTTTGAAAACGAATAAAAAATTTGTCATGGCAGCGACCGTTATTGATCCAAGCAATGTGGCTGCAGTCAACATTATGAATCATACAAACGGTACCATTGTTATAAAGCCTGGAAAGCACATTGGCAATGCAGTAGACCTGGGCGATGAATTAGAATCGGTAAGACACTTTGACCTAAGGAGTACTGCACCTGTTTACAATGCGACCACACCAGATCTAGAGAATCCGGATTTGCCAACTCACGTATGCGAATTGTGTGTGAGGGCTTGTAAAAATTTGAATGCAGAGGAGTCGGCAAAAGTAAAGACACTTCTTATGAGATACAAAGATGTCTTTGCTAAACATGACTTGGATTTGGGGTGTTTTTCTGAGATAAAGCATCAGATTAACACAGGATCTGCCTCCCCAGTGCGACAAAAATTGCGTCGAATTCCCTTTGGATTTGAGAAGGAAGATAAGGCACACTTACAAAAGATGTTAGATGCCAACGTTATACAGCCCTCAACTTCGGAGTGCTAATCTGCGCCTGTGTTAGTACGGAAGAAGGACGTGTCAGTCAGATGGTGCATTGACTACCACCAGCTAAACCAAAAGACAGTCAAGGACTCCTACCCCCTCCCGAACATAGAAGACTGCCTCTCTACACTATCAGGCTCAATATATTTCAGTACGCCGGACATGGAGTCCGGATATTACTAAGCTGAAATTGACCCAGCTGGTCGAAAAAAAGACAGCATTCATTACCAAGTTTGGATTATTTGAGCATGTTCTCATGGGGTTGGGCCTTTGTAATGCGCCTGCCACGTTCCAGAGAGTAATAAAGTTAGTGTTGCGAGGGATGACCTGGAAGGATGTTATTGCATATCTGGATGATGTTAATGTCTTGGGTCTGTCATTCGAGGAGCATTTCAGGAATTTTGACGAGGTGCTGGAACGCTTCCAACGAGATAACCTGAAACTCAAGCCCAGGAAATGTTTCTTGTATCAGACAGAATGTGAGTTCCTGGGCAAGAAAATCAGTCAAGATGGGGTGAGCATCGCACCAGCTAAGCTGGATGCTGTCAAGTCGTGGCCAGTTTCTACAGATAAGAAGGAAGTTGAATTATTCCTTGGGTATGCTAATTACCATCGGGAGCATGAAGAAGGCTATGCAGGGATTTTAAAGCGTGTGTATGAGCTAACAGGTTCTACGGCTAAGCAATTTCAGTGGACCCCTAGATCATCAGACAGCATTTGGTTGCTTAAAGAGAGCCTTGTCATCAGCACCATGTCTTGCGTACTCAACTCGAACAGACGAGTTCATCTTAGACACTGATGCATCGGACTCAACAATAGGTGCTGAACTAATACAGTTGCAAGAAGGGAAGAACCGTACTATTACATATGCTAGCCATGTCCTAATACCAGCACAACGCAAATACTGCACCACACGCAAGGAACTCTGTCGTATACCGGATAAATTAGAGCCGTGTGATTGTTACCATGCAGGTGCTCATTGGAAATCCCTTCCTTACGGAGGATGCAGTTATTGCTCCAGAGCATGTCAACAGTGGGAGAGATTTTCAGAGGATGTTGACAATGTAGTACCACTAGCCATCAAAACTCCTGAGCCCCCAGGCAATGTTACTAATATATTACTAATATTACTAGTTTCTAAATAATTTTCAATGTCTACGTCGTTTACATTTTTTTGTATCGTATAAATTCTCATAGAAATGACGCATTTCACCTAAAATTTCGTCATCTGTTGTTAAGTTTTCCTGTTTTTCTTTCTGTAGTTCATAAATTACGTTTAGTGTTTGATGTTTTTTTTTTCTAGACATAAAAAATATTTCGTGTTCTTTTCACCTTCATTAATCCATTTTGCACGTGATCTTATCTGAGCACCTTTAGACTTTTTATCATAAAATTCGTTTAACTGAGTCTCTAAGTTTCTTTTCCTAATCATATCAATTTCATTGTAAGGCAAAGCTTCTATATATTCAATTTCTTTTTCTATATTAAATATTTTCTTTTTAAATCTGTTTGATTGTTTAACGGAGAAAATTATAGAGAATGTTATAACCTCGTCCTTCAAAATTTCCCATTTTTGTATAAATGTTTCATGCGTGTTGGAAATATTTTTTATGATTTCAGAAATGTGCTCTTTGTATTCTTTATTTTCTAAAAGAGACGTGTTAAGCTTCCAATAACCACCCCCCTTTTTGTTATCAAAAATATTTAGATCAAATTGTATCGATTTATGATCGGGCATTCTATTGCCGTTAGAATGGGTGCCGGGAATTTTTTGTAATGCTAAATTATTAGTTTTTTAAAGATAAGTTTTCACTCATAAATACAAAATCAATCCTACTTCTTGGTGTGTTATTTGCATCGCACCAAGTTAATCCATCGGAGTGTTTATTTTTTTCTTCCCATAGATCTTAACATTTCATTTGCTTAATAATTTCTTTCAAAAGTTTTGAACTCTTATCAGTAGTACTATTCAGCTTACAGTTGAAGTCACCACACAAGATAGTATTTGATATATTATTCGAGTTATTATTAATAAATGTTTTCATTCTTTTAAAAAATTGAATACGGTGTGATTCATTATTAGGAGCATAAATATTTACCAAAGTTAAATCAGTTTCGCCTATTTTTACATTAATCAAGATTTTACGTCCATCATTAGAACTGTGCCTATTAATAATATCTATATCTAAATCTTTCTTTAATAGAACTGATACACCTTTACTATAAGTAGAGTCTGAAAAACAATGAATAGATTTTCCTCGCCAGTTACAATTGTAATTAAACTCGTTCTTTTGGGTAAAATGAGTCTCTAAAATGAGAGCTATATCTATCTTTGAATCATGTAACCAATTATAGAACTTTAATCTTTTTTTCTTTAGTATTAAGGCCTCTTGCATTAATAGATATAGAATTGATCAATGCCATGTTACTCATGAACAATCGATAATAAACAAAAGTCTAAGGTAGTTTTAGTTTACCGTATAATGTGAGTCCTTAAAACACAAACATCTGAAACTAATGTTAATAAAAACGTGAAACTTTCAGGAATATGTAGATGGATGTCTGCAGATGATCTTCTGTGTTTGACATTGTGGAAAATGCACGAGGCGCCGAAGCTCGCCCAAGGTCAAAAATTAGCACTAAAAGTTTTGGTAAAATTTTAACACGTTTGGTAAAATATCTTTTAACCTGTTAATAATTTGTAAAAACATGTAATGCAAAATTTATTAAGATTTACTTGAACTTTCATCTTATATTTAAGAATAGGGGCTGGCCCCTCAAGTTAGGGGCTAAGAGGGCTCTAAAATCGTTTTACAATAACTCTTTACTGAACAATAATTTGTTAACAATTATAGAAGCAAAAATGTTCATTTTCCATCTGTTTATCTATTCATCACCACATGTAAGTCATATATTACGTAATAAGGAGTTTCAAGGGGCCAGAAGTTCGAAACTTTGATCGTTAATATCTGAAAAAGGAGAAATATTTTACAAAGCAATGTAGAACAAAAGTTGCTCGAAATAATGTTCTGTACAATATGGTATCATAAAAGCAATGTAGCATAAAAGTTATTCAAAATAATGTTCTTAACAATATGATACCAAACATATTGCTGTAAGTGGCCCCGGTAAGGGGTTAAAGGGTCGGCCCCTAAAACACAGTTTTTAGACATCTTGAGAACGGTCTACATTTCGTTTTTTAATATCAAGAAAAAAAGGGCATGGCCCGTACAATAAGGGACCACGAGCTCTAAAGTCTTCTTACAATAACTCTTTATTGACAACAATTTGTTATCAATTAAAGAAGCAAAAAAGTTCATTGTAGAGCTGTTTATCTATACAGTACCATACAAAAGTCATAGAATACGTAATTAGGGGTTTTAAGGGGAGAGAAATTCAGAACTTTGATCATTAGTATCTGAAAAAACAGAAATATATTGAAAAGCAATATAAAACAAAAGTTGCTCAGAATAATGTTCATAACAATATGATACCTTAAATATTGTTGTTGACGGCCCCGGAAAGGAGTTTTACGGTCGGCCCCTAAAACACAATTCAGATATCTCAAACACGGTGAACAATTCGTGAACACTTGTTGAACAAATTATGTTTATATTCGCGAGGCTTTTTATTTAATATAAAAAAATGGAGTGACCTCACAAATTAGGAACCAGGAGGGCTACACATTCTTTTTATAATAACTCGTTCCTGAGCGATAATTTGATATCAATGATTAAGCAAAAACAAAGAATTTATTAATCTGAATCTAACTTTGAAATTGAACGTTGCACTAAAATTTAAAATTGTTTTTAAAATTAATTTTTCCGGAAATTTTGATTCCGCATTCTTGGTTAAGAAAATAGTGTTTTGTTCAAAATTAAATTAACTCGTACCTAAAATAATTCAATATTTCTTAAATAATACTTAAACACATTCGGATTTTTATTTTTAAGTTGTTCTTGATATCGGCAAGATGTTTGTTAATTTGTATTTGAAATTATTCGGATTTTGTTAACTCGAACCATGAAAAATTCGATTATTTTTTCTTTTTTTTTTTTAGTAATTCTGCTTATTGGGTAAGAAACTCTGCTTTTTAGAGGAACTTCTAGCTTTATTTTCGACAATAACGGAAGACCCACTCGTTGCTCTGCAACGAGCTTTCCTCTAGTTACCTCTTTTTAATTGTGTCTGTAATAAATGATTTATAAATTGCTGCTGAAGGTTGTTTGATACTTTCGTTGTTAGATGTTTTGCAAATAAAAAAAGCGAAACGCAGGGCAAGTCATAATTAATATCCCTAATAACTGTAACTTAAAATAAGCGGCTTTGAATTCAAATATTATCGTATACGATGATAATAATATCTGCATCGTAAATCGGTATTTTGTTTTGCTTTAAAAGAAACGTTCCATCTGAAGCAATCCCGTGTTCGCTTAAATTGCCAGCGTACATTTGTCATGTCAGTAATACAAATTATGCTTTACATGACGGCCGTGTACTGTGGAATCATTAGATTTCGTGGTGGCCAAATTTTTGTGGAATTCGTGTGTACCTCTCAACCATGAATTAACATCCTCCACGAATTATTAAATTTGGGTTATAAATTCATATTTCCTTTTGTAGATATAAGAAAATAAGCGAAATTACGTCCCCACGAACCTGTAAAGATTTCAGCAATCTACAAAAATTGGCCCCCACGAATTTTAATGATTGCACAATATTGTAGAAAAGTTGAGTTTAAATAACAAATGCATTGGAACCATTTTATTAACACATCTCCCAGAACTTAAAACAATTCAATAAGTTTTCGTTACAGTAAAACAGTGGGGTGATAAACATGTGTATGTCTAGCTTTGCTAGCACATGCACTGTCGTCTAGGCGACGGCCTGGGTACAGCTAGCGACTCTGCTATCGATCGGTTACCTGAGTCTCGTAATGCATATAAATATAGAGAGGGGCACAGTTTTGAAACAAACAACAACGATAAGATCAAAAGGATCATCTTTATTAAATTAGAATTTACATATGAATAAAAAATTTTGGGAATTTCATGTGGAATCATCTTTACGCGTTGTATGTATCAGTTAGTGCATTACAAGAAGCCCTTTCATAACTTCCTTAACGTGCACTCCCCAACAAAAATAGACCGAACTGACAAAATTGTTTCTGCAAATACTAACTATAAATTACGAAACTATGAATTTGAATACTGCGCAATTATTTGGAATTAATTTCTTTAGAGCTTTGCTTAAATAATGTATAAGACATTTTTGTTTTTTACAAGTAATTGACAAAAAAAACTTTTGACGCCTATAACTCCCTAAGTATAGGGGCCAGTCCATTTTTCTGTATAACAAATGAAATGCCTCGGTATGTCAAAAAACTTTTAAAATACATTTTATAAAAAATTATTATCAGGTAAAAAACAAAAACGGAAAATACGTGAAATTTTTTGCATTTTTTTCTGACCTTTGTTTAAACACCTATACCACTCCTTTATTGGCATTTAAATACATATAAAATATGTCTTGCACCAATTCAATGTATCAGCTTCCAAACCAGCCCATCTCTGAGACTCTGCCAGTCATCGTTAAAGCTAAACCCATCTGACAAAAGAAGTCGTTAAATTTTACTAAAAAGGGGAATAATTCAAAACCAGATTGGGATTTTCATCAAGTAAAATATGAAACGAAAACATCGTGCAGCATGTTATTAGACCTGAAAATTCAAAAAAAAATCGGTGAAACAAGCCATCGAGATATTAAGGATCAAATTTGGCATCTAGAAGAAAAACAAATAAGAAATCTGAAAATGTTTCAGAATAATAGTAAGGTCTTCCACTCGGAAGCGAAAGATCTTAGAAATCATCATGAAACAAACTCTAATGTATATCGAAAACATTAGGATCATTAGATCTAGCATTGTACAATAAAGCATACTCATAACGAAGTGCCAAGGACGGGCAACTTTACTACATTTCAAACGTAATTCGTTATGTCCGTCAAGTTTACAACTTGTAATAAAGTCACGGGTAACAAAGATCACTTCGCTGTAAGCGCCAATTCATTATAAGCGTGTTTGCTATATCCAGGTTTAAATGTTAAAGTTTAAATGTTATCATATTATTGCCTGCAGGTTACCAATTTTGTATTGCATCACTAATATGTCGCAGTTGCGACGAAAGATCTATTCGTTGCCTTGAAACAAGCTTGTTTCTAGCTTTTAATCATAATCTCAAAAGAGAAACGTTAACATTTGTGAGTCACATATAATAATCTTTTAAATCTTTTAAATCGACTGCTTAGTGATGATACGAACACTGGAATACTTCGTATTGAAATTAAGTTATCTTACTTGCTTAATTTAGAATATATAAAAAAAATTATGTTTGAAATGTTAATTTATGCTGTGCTATTTTGATGATATAAGATTGAATCATTAACGAAAGTTATTGGGGACATTTTGTGTATTCTAATCATAAACACTTTTTTCTCTTAAAAGGCTGGGATACCCGATGAAATGTTGCATTTAGCTCTTGAACCAGAGGCTGCGTCTGTTTATCTTCAACATCTTAAATGCGAGAAAAATCAAGATGGTCTTGCAGCACCGAAAGTGGGAACAAAATACATGGTAGTTGATATTGGAGGTAAAATATAGTTTTTTACCAGGCGAAAAGCGCCCTTTTATTGTATTTTCCCATTATCTTTCCAGAGTCTATCAACTAAAATCTGTTAATTACCTATGATATAAAACGACAATACTCCATCATATTTCTACCTACAGTTCAATAAATAAAGGCCCTGTCACACCAAATTCCGTTCCCACAGCGTGTTCACGGCGTTATAGAATTCATGGAATCGCCGTAGAATTGCAAGAAAAAATGTAAATGTTTCTTTGAAAGTAAAGATGTCACGACGTCTTGACGGCGAGCGAGGCGTTTCCACGGAGCTCCCGCATCGTGTTACTGAACCCACGGCGTGCTCTGTGTGCTAATTTCGTGCACAAGACATTCCTTACTTATCGGTAGAATAATTTGTGTTATCATACTTTCATGTTAAATACTGAAATCTGATTGGTTTAGCCGCAGTTGATTATCCCTTCAATTTCCCTCAGCGTTAGCAATACACTAAGCAACGGGTAACACAACGAATTGTTACATGCGCGTAAATTCTGTGCGTACGGCTCGCTGTAGAATTCAAGTCATTTTATATACATGTATAAAAGCAGAAAAAAATTCTTTAAAATTTAGACAATCAGTATAAAATAGAAGAATATTAATTAAAAGAATAAATAGTGCTTGTTTGGGAGGATAACAAATGAAATTGACACCCCTTGAAAACCATTGTCAACATCCGCTTCGCGTCGGTTGACAATGGTTTCCACAGGGTGTCAATTGCAACTGTTACTCTCCCACACAGGCACTATTTATATAAAATTGTATGGGAAACAAACAAGAGTTTTAACTTTACAACTAGTAAATAAATTATAAAAAGTGCTTTGTTTTGATTAAATAAGGTAATTGGATTTGAAACGTAACTAATTTATAAATAATTTGTGAAAGTCAAAAACGATTTTAGCCTACAAAATAGAACAAAAAGGCATATTAAATTCAATCAACGTCCTTTGATAGGCCCTGAAAAAATCGCAAATACTCCGATCCTTTTTAGATAGTCATTCATATTAAGTTTGAAAATTCCTCTATAGCGCTTGCTATTGTACAACAGCCATTGTTCGAGTTTTCGTGGTATGGCTGATAACGCACTTTAAATACCATGGAAGCGCGGAATAAACGCTAATGAACGCAGAGGAAACGTCAAAAGAGCGTGGTGAACGGAGCAACAGCTCTTTGGCGTGGCTTTGTGAACGCAGCCAAATGAAAAGCAACTTGTTCAAACGCTGTGAATGTGCACTGAGAGCGCGAAAGAAATGCAGAGACATCACAACGGACCTAAAGATGTATTTGTACAAGCATATACACCGTATCTACACTGCAATTAGTTGCATTCCTTGAGCCAACCAACGAAGCTCTTGTGGCGCTGCCAGAGCGACCCCATTCCGTTTCTACTACTTGTTTATCGGAACGCAGAGCCACGGCGCGAACTTTGTGCATGTCTAAGTGCGCGCCGTGACATGGCGTTCTAAAACATTCGAAGCATTACCACTGCGACAAATGAAGGTGCCGAGCTGTAGGAGACTCTACTGTGTGCATTTTGGCGTTTTACATTATTAAAGGACGAAGCGGGATCGCCATGATAAAGCAGCTTTCGTGCGACAGGGGTTTAATTAACAGCATATTGCAAACTCCTTATGTACACCATTTTTTTCTAGCCATTCAAGGCAGATTGTTCTTCACAATATTTATTTATCAATAACGTTTTTATTTCCGTCCAGCAAAGGAGAACATTTCTATATTTTAATCACCTTTTTCACGGTCTACAGTTTCTTGTTATATGTTTTAAATCTCCGTTTGTAATTAGGGGAAAATAAGAGATATGAGTTGTGAAACAGTGCTTGGTATCAAGATGTTTAGAGTAAAACAAGACTATGCTTGTATTCTTGTTTTACTCTGGACAGTAGCAACCAAAAATGTGTCAGTCATTTTGTTGACATATATTATTTTTCTTTATTATTCATTCAATTAATTTAACTCGTACTCTGTGCTGTGACAAAACTGCCAAACCTATTTTCTTGATAAATCTCTCGTTCTTTCCCCCAGAACTGGTTCTTAGAGCTCGCTTTACTTGCCAGTGCAAAATGTTGGCAAGCCTCATCCAATATTAACTTCACAAACACACGTTTCTAAAGAAACATATTCACAGTTAATGAAGACGATCACATTGAATTGCCTAAAAAAGAAAGAAACATCAAATTTCATAACACATTTATTTTTAAAGATAATAAGTCACATGAATAATTCTTGTTCTCAATGTTATATGTACTGAAACTATGGAGTGGGTTATCCTGTGATTGTTTTGATTTAAACATACAGTAAACTTATTACCACAAATTCAAGCTCCTTTCTACCAACTTTGAAATCGATTTCGCTTTACAAGTAGGAAATGCATAAGTTGATTTCAATTGTCAATATACAACAGCTGTTCATTTTTAAAACAGAACATGTTTATACTATGGTAAAACATAGAGAGTAAATATATGTTTAAGTTATTTTTGTTTACAAATGATTTTTGATATTTTGTATACAGTACTTACTAAACTGAATTACTACTTGATATAAAAACAATCATTCAAAATGATTGATAAGAGATACTGTGAGGTAAAATACTTCAACAAATTCATCAGTGGTGTATTCACCATAATCAAGACAGCTCCTTTAAAACAGTGTTATCAGAAAAAATCAAAAGAGGTTTTAATCGAAAATTATGAGTAAAAGCATTTTAAAAAATCGCATTTCATTTCTTAACAAAGTAATGTAGATGCCTTTAACTGCAGTTTTTGTTTTAGGAGGCACTGCTGATATAACCATTCATGAAAAAGTCGAAGACGGAAAATTGAGAGAACTTCACCATGCTACAGGTGGTGCTTGTGGCGGAACAGCTGTTGATGCAGTCTTTGAGAGTCTTCTTACTAACATCCTAGGAGAAAACGTTATGAAAACTCTTCGGGAACAGGAACCACAGATGTATTTAGACATATTCCGTGGATTTGAATCTATTAAACGAAAACTATACCCAGATAGTACAGACACCTATGGTATATTATTCGCCATTGGTGAACTTGACGAAATATGTAAGAGAGTAGAAAAGAAAACTTTAGAAGAAATGCTTAAAGATAAGGATGGAATGTATTTAAAATCAGGCAGGCTTTACATTGACATAAAGACATTACATCAGTGTTTTGAGCCATCGATAGAAGAACTTCTTTCTCATATAAAATCAGTCATGGATAAGCCTAAGACAAACGATATATCAATGGTGTTCCTTGTTGGGGGATCGGCAGATTCAAAATTGATTCAATTCAAAGTAGCTTATGCCTTAAAAGAACATGCCGTAAAAGTGGTAATACCTCCCGATGCCCAACTTGTTGTTCTTAAGGGGGCTGTACTTTTTGGTCACACACCAACGATTATAATGTCAAGAATTTTGCGATTTTCTTATGGAACAAAGGTATGCATGGAATTTGACCCTGAAGTTCATAAAAAAGAAAAGAAATTTACAATTGACGGCAAGGATATGTGCAGAGATTGTTTCAGTGTGATTTTGAAAGCAGGAACAGAGGTAAAATTAGGACACGTTGAAGCTGGTGTATATTCAACCAGCTCGCCTTTTCAATTAATTGCTGCCGTGGAAGTATTTTGTTCTCCATTAGAAGAAGTACAATACATCGATGACGAACAATGCTTCAAACTTGGGGAATTAAATGTTTGCCTTTTGGAGGGTTTGATAAAAAATGAAGAGAATGAACCTAGAAATCATACCATATTTGTCATGTACATCTTTGGGAATACAGAACTTCAATTGACTGCTATAGATGACGCAAGTCGTAAACGTATATCCTGTTACCTCGATATGGATACAGACAACACCAGAGAAAACGAATCCTAGACAGTTAAGAATAATTTTACTCAGCGGCATCAAAGAGATGTGTCAATGATATCATTATGATTTTAAAGACTGGATATAATACATAACCATTTTAGTCGACATTAAATTCTTTTAGAACAAAAGCTTTGTAAAAAGATAAATAGCCCATATATAAACAGGGATCGCTACATTATACTTGATCAAATCGACAATTAAGTGCAAATGGCGTCATGAAATTTGATCACGTGACCAAACTGTATTGATATTTTTATTGGAGTAAATAATCAGTGTTTAATTAAGTTAAACATCATCTTCACATAACTAACAAATCATTAAAAAAACAGCTTACATTCCTACAACAAAATATATTCCCTGGATTAGAAATGTTGTGGTAAAGCTTATGCCATATTGGGTAGACATAGTATTAGTACAATATGTGTATAAAAAAAATGTTTTTGAACTAAAACTTATTCTTCTATAGAGCGTTTATGATATCGATTTTAATAAGTATTTAATCGTTCGTGATGGAAAATGCAAAAACATTAACATTAAAACTGATTGTCGTGATGTTTGTATGGAAAATGTTGAATCAAAATTACATTGTTTAATTTCTTGTGATAAAGTACAAACACTGTGCAGTGATTTAAGCATTCAGGTCACATAAAGACTTCTGAAAAGTTTGGCTTTGATTTATCAAATATGAATTATTCTTGGTGAGCTTCTTGTTCTAAGTTAAATAATAAAGTTATACATATCATAAAGATATTAGTTAAAAAATTTTTTTTATATTTTTTAAGCACAAAAAGTCCTTTGTGTATTGTTTAGTCCTAACTTACCATACAAAATGAATATGCCGCTATCCAAAAGCAAAAGTTCTCAAAAAAAACCAAAAAAAACATGGTTTTCATGTTAAAATATTTAAATTAGTCTAATATATGTTAATAATATTTTTCTCCATTTTTAGGGTTTTCCATTCCGAAAGGTAGTCTTACTATTATTCTGATAAACTATTCCTTATTTGTTTTTCTTTTCGATATTTTATTTTTCTTCTAGACGCCAACTTTATATATCTCGCTCGTTTATTCAACAATTATTCTGAATTTAAGGCCTGATAACATGCTGCAGGGTGTTGATGTTTCACATTCTATTTTATTTTGTGAAAATCCCCATCGGTTTTGAATTCCCCTTTTAATCATATTTAACAACTCTTTTGTCAGATGGGTTTTATCATAAAAGATGAACGGCAGAGATTGGCGGATTTAGAAACAGATACATTGAACAGGTGCAAGATACTATCCATTTGTTATTTAAATGCAAATGAAAGGAGTGGTATAGGTGTTGAAATATAGGTTGAATATAGGTTGAAAAAAATTGCAAAATATTTTACGTGTTTTCCTATTTAGTTTTCCAATTATTTATAAATTATTATAAGATGTATTACAAAAGCTCCGGGTCTTCCCGAGACGTTTCATTTGGTATAGAAAAAAAAAAGAACTGGCCCCTATTTTTAGAGAGTTAGAGGCTTCAACAATTTTTTTTATTTATATTTTTATTTTTTTGGTCAATGACTTGTAAAGGATGAAAACTTCTGATACATTATTGAACAAAGTTGACAAGAATTTAATTCAGATTCTATTCGTAGCATTGAATTTGATAGATTTTTTTCATATATAGTCAGCATTTGCACAAACAACTTTCGCCACTTTGGCCCATTTTCGTAGAGGTGTGCACGTTTAAAAAGTTATGAAAGGGCTTCTTGCTATGCACTAACTGATACATGCAGCGCGTAAAAATCAATATAAATTCCCAATTGTTTTTATTGTTATGTTCATTTTTATTTCTTTGAATGAGCCTCTTTGACTTAATTCTTTATCTTTTATTCTTTGCTTTAAGACTGTTCTCCTCTCTACATTTAGATGCATTCCGAGACTCAGGTAAATGATCGATAGCAGAGTCGCTAGCTGTATACACAGGGCGAAAAACAATCTTTAAGCAAGTCCTTAAAGGTGACTTAAAGGTGGCGTAAAGGTGGTTTAAAGGATATACAATCTTTAAGTCACCTTTACGTCACCTTTAAGCTGAGCTTATAGGTCTGAGCTTATAGGTCCTTTATGTCCAAACTTCTTTAAGTCATCTTTAAGCCATCATAAGCCACCTTTAAGCATCTTTAAGTGGCATTTACGCTCCCTTTACGTTCCCTATAAGTCAAGTCTGATCAAGCTAAACAGATCAAGCTAAACAGATTCATTTTGAAAACATATATTAAATGCAAAAACTCTTTTATAGGGATGGGAGAGGTGATCCGAGTGATGATATAATTTCCAAGGAAGGGGGGGGGGGTTGTTCCATGCGGTTTTAATTGTCGCTCCATTAAACACAGATCGTTATCATCAGCATTGCTCCGATAAACACAGATTGCCGTTATAAAATTCTTTATAATTTTTTTTTTTTTTGGGGGGGGGGGGTTCAAAATTATAGTCGGGGTGAGCGCAGTCTCTGTATCTAAATCTGTGCATAAAATTATATTAAAGTATGTCTGTTACCTGTTATGAATTAATCAGTAAAATATCTCTCTCTTTCTCTCTCTCTCTCTCTCTCTCTCTCTCTCTCTCTCTCTCTCTCTCTTTCTCTCTCTCTCTCTCTCTCTCTCTCTCTCTCCCTCTCTATCTCTGTTCATCTGGTTATTAAACAAAATAAAGAAAATGAACCAAAAATGCATGATTTAATTTAATAATCGGTTTAAGGTGTGTATTTTTTTTTTCAATCTTAATTATATTCTAGGTCTAATTCTAGATCTGCTAGATAGATGTTAAAGATGAAAAGACTCTCAACTGCCTTTGTTATATCGGGCAGGATATTACTGCTTTCTCTGTCTAGACATAGTTTTGTTCGTTTGTGTATATCGAATTAGAGTCTATTGTTTGTCCAACTAAAGAAAACCCCTGGAACTAACACAGAATATACAAGATATACACAAAAGGTGTGTCGTGTGCCCAGGTGCACGTTTGTGTATATCTAATTAGAGTCTATTGTTTGTCCAACTTAAGAAAACCCCTGGAACTAACACAGAATATACAAGATATACACAGCAGGTTCTTAAAGTGTTGAAATCTTAGTATGTACGTGTAAACGAGAAGTCTAGTGAATAAAAGTGTATTTTCATTTGTAATTGATTTTCAAAGTATTATTTCCTAGCTCTGGGTTTTAAAAATATTACGTCTACAAATTAAAGATATATGGATGTAAGAGTAAAATCTAGAGGCTAATTAATTATTGTACCGGTGATCATAAATAGGGGTTATCTATTTAAATATATGTATAAGGGTAAATATGTCACATACTCGGCCTGGTACATCATACAATTGTATGTACAAGTATACATCATTTGCAATAGCCACATGCAGTAAATACGTCACCGGTAATTGCTTATATTGTTTGTTATAGAATTGATAGTCTAAAAATCATGCATACAATTTTTGTAAATATTTAAACAAACTTGAACGGCGCCGTGATCATGAAAACCGGGAAATTGCGTAGAACTAATACCCTAATATTTTCAATGGATTTAATAATTTTATAGCTAAATGATTTCATCCTCTTCCTTGCATTTCATTTTGTAAGAATTTGATGAATGATACCTACTCAGTTTAAATTTATTAACTACATGTACGTAGGCCTACTGGTAATTTTTCCATTTAGGTATAATATATATTTTTTTCAATGAAGACCACGTTCCGTACTGTATTCTAAATACATGCATGCATGTAATGTATAAATTAGAAATAATTGATTGTTACAAACTGAATGGAAGTCAAAATCGTTTCAAGTAAAAATACACATTCGATACATTTATTCAATATCGACTTATATATTGGAAATATAAATCTCTTCAAATATGTGAGTTGCCGTGGCGCAGAGGAAGTGAGACGATGCTGGTATACGAAGGGTCCCGGGTTTAATCCTTGTCTTGGGCGTTTTGATTTTTTTTTCATTTTATTTTCTAGAACAAAAACCGTTTTTGATACTTTTTCTATCATTAAGTATTTACATTTTGTTGGTAAATAAAGCACAATATTGAATTTAAAGATTTTTAATCATGAATTGTTAATTTGTAATAAAATATAAGATCATTTATGGCTTAAAGGTGGCTTAAAGGTAGCTTAAAGGTGGCTTAAAGAGGTTTTGACATTCAGGACCTATACGTTGTCCTTAAAGGTGGCTTAAAGGTGGCTTAAAGATATTCTTTAAGCTGCCTTTAAGCCATCTTTACGCTTTCTTTAAACCACCTTTAAGCAACACATATAGCTTAAAGGTTGCTTAAAGATCCTCTTTAAGCTAACTTTAAGCACCTTTAAGCTATCTTTAAAGAAAACTTAAAGATGGTCATTCATCCTGTGATATAGACCGTCGTCCAGACGACAGTACATGTGCTTTGGACGTACACCTGATAAACGTCCCACTGTTTTACTAGTAACAAAGTCATATTGATTTGTTTCATATCTGGAAGATGCGTTTACAAATGGTTCCAATACATGGTAATTAAACTTAAATTTTCAACAATACATTGTCGTCCTATAAAGAGAAATGTGTATCACTGACATACAAATGTACGCTGGCAACTTAAACAAACACGGGATTTATTCCGAAGAACGCTTTTTAAATTGTTTTAAATCATTACGAAATACTGATTTACAATGAAGATAATATTATCATTGTGGAAAGGATTTCTAAAAAAGTGAACTAAATATTGATAATATTACTATTTGAATTCAAAGCTGTTAATTTTTTAGTTACAGTTATAGGTATATTGATTATTACTCGCCCCGCGTTTCGCGTCTTTACCATTTGCATAACATCAACAAACGAGAATATCAAAATGCCTTCATAATATATAAATTATCAATGTACAAAATATTAAAGAGGTAATTCAACTAGAAAAGAGCTCGTTGCAAAGCAACGACTAGGTTTACTGTCGCAGCTGCGTCATACTTGTGACGTAATACAAAATTGATACCTGGCCATGGTACAATGTGACAAGTAAAGACCCTTAGTAAAAGAGACACATACATGTACTTTTGATATACGATAAACATAAGAGTTTGTTTAATGGTGATTTCGTTGTGAAATATAATTGCCTCCAGCCATATACATTAAAGTTAATACATATACTATCGATATGTTGTCTAATCATATTCTTAATAACGCAACAAGCCTTGTTGTGGCTTATACATGTATTTTTAGTCTTAGATTTGATGACAATATCTTGGCAATAGGACTCAGGCTCTTCAGGCTTAGTAAGTCATGTTTTTAATCAATTGTTCGGGAATTGTCTGGAACTAAAATTTATATAATATTTGTATCGATTATTTTTGATCGCGTAACTATCTTGTGAACTCTTTAACAATGCATGCTCAGAAATGTAATTTATCGTGTTCATCGTTTTGAATGTGTTAACATATAGGTACGATTTTAATTATTTCTAAGCAGCATCACTTGATTGGATCTAAATCACAGATGTTGTTATGTCTTTTTCCTACAATAATATAGTAAAGACATCTGTTTTCTGACTTCTGCCCCACATAACCCCTCAGTTTTCTTCGAACAACATTGTACTAAGTTTTGTGCATTTTTTATTTAGTTTAGTTTTTTTTTTTAGATGTTCTTCTAGTGGAAATTAGGAGTGTTACTATTTCATTTCATACTTTAAGAAAAAGGAAAGAGAAAATAATTGAAAATGATTAGTTAAAGAAATAAATAAATTAAAGTCTGAAGATAATATTTTAGTTTGCATGCAATTGAAGAAATGAGATAATTACTAGAAAACATAAGGAAAGAATAGATGGTATGGCATATAATAAGAGGTAAATCTAGATGAGTTGAGGAGGGAGAAAAGCCTATCAAATATTTCTATAGCTTGTAAAATCGTAATTATATAAATGAAACTATCAAACAAATTGAACTAGAAGTTCTGAATGAGGTTAAAACTTTTCACAAAATATGTATACAGAAAAGGATTCGGAACTATTGGACCTAGACCCTGAAGATATTATTCAAACCCATATTCCAAAATTAGATAAATGTCTTTCACAATCCTTGGGCAGAAATATATCTGAAAATGAAATTTATGAAGTCTTAAAAAACATGGAAAACAATAAATCCCAAGGTAGCGATGGATATACTGTCGAGTTTCAAGAATAATTTGTGTGTGTGTGTGGGGGGGGGGGGGGGGGGTTGACCTAAACAAATTTATCCTAAACTCAAGCTGTCAATTGTATTTTCTCCAAAAATAACTTCCTATTCCTCAACGTTTAGGAATTTTATCATGTTTTCCGATAGCGAGAAAAACCTAGACAATTTTTTTTTTAAACTGACGACCCTTTACACTTTTGAACGTTATATATAAACTTATTTCAGGTTGTCTTAGTTTAGGATTGAAATCTACTTTAGATTATCTTATTTCTGACACTCAGTCAGACTTTCATAAAGGAAGATACATTGGACAAAATACCAGATTTATATATGATTTAATGCATTTTACTGAAATTAAGAAAATTAGTACATTGGAGAAAATACCAGATTAATATATGATAAAATATATTTTACTGAAGTAAAAAAAGTTACCAGGACTATTTGTGTTAACAGAATTTGAAAAAAACCTCCGATTCAATTTCTTGGTCTTTTATTTAAAAAGTCATTTTTATATTTCTGTTGAAAAAGGATGTAGCAACTGTTGCGCCATATTTATTTCTTTTTTGAAATTCTATCAACCTTGATAAAGCAAAATAATGATATATAGGCATTGTAATGCATGGTAAGGAACATTAAAAAAAAACTCAATATGTGGATGATAAACCTTTAATTCTTGACGACTCACCTAATTCACTATTTATAGCTTTTGATACTTTTATTTTTTCACAAATTTCTCGGCTAAAAGTAAATAGCTCTAAAACAAAATCAATTTGAATGAGATCCAAAAAAATTCCAAATCAGGTTTTTGATCACTCTAGATGGAAACATGATTGCAGTTTAACGACATTTCATTTATTTTTCTGTCGATTTAGAAAAATTACTGACCTAAACTACTCTATGCAGACTCCTTAAATAAAATGTAAGATACAACACTGGAAAAGCAGAATTCTAATACCAATTGGAAGTGTGGCTGTAGTAAATTCCTTAGTCCTTCCAAAAATAAATCACTTATTTATACAGTGTATCATTGCCAATAGCCAGAAAGGAGACAATCTTATATCTCAATCAAGACATTTTTGAATTTGTTTAGAATGCAAGGTGTAACCAAAAAAATAAATTAAAATGTTATAGCTCAAGACTACCAACAAGGAGGATTAAAATGATAGAAATAGACAAATTTATCTTGTCAATGAAATGCTCAAGGCTAAAAAGGTTTATTAAAGTTAAAAAGTCATGGATAGATATTTTTGATTTTATTAATGGTACACAAATTGTACACATATTACATGGTTTTGGTGATGCATTCATATTTAAATGTGTTATTTCAAAAACTAATATTTCTTGCAAGATGTTTTCAATTCATTTCTCCGTGTTATATAATCTTTTGATGGGAGTTTCTTCAAAGTAAGCTTCCCCTGTATTCCTGGTTGGTATAATAAAAATATTAAAATGGGTATGAGAACACTATTTATAAAAAGCTGGACCAGGTATGAAAAGGGTGTCAAAAATAATGTGTGATATTCTTGACGTGGATGGGAATCTTTTACCACATTTTATTTTCAACATGAACTTGATATGGATTGCTGTATTATGCAGTAAAACAGTGTAGTAAGTGCCATATCAAGATATCTAAAATCTTTCTTACCAAAAATTCAAACAATGGGTTTATCGCTCAGTATACATGTATTGCAATATGTTATAAATCTGTGTTGTTGCATGATAAATGAACTAATAAAGTGTATAAGCAGTTAAACTCTGGTAATGTAATTATTACTTCTATACCCAAGTGGGAATCAGAGTTGGTTCAATATTGAGCCAAAAATATGTATACATGATGCTTTATATGTATGCTTTAACAGTTTAGATTATTTCTTAGAATTATGCCTGTGAATTATTACTTTAAGAAAATGTGGTGTTCTCTCACTGTTGCTAATTTTGTAAACATGATGTTGAGACAATCCAGCATGTCTTCATAAACTGAGAAAAAGCATCCACAACACAACCTAAGCTTGTATATTTACCAAATTTGTAAAAATTTTGAAATGCATGAATTTGTAAATACCTAGCAACCCTGGTTATCTACCTTTGACTTTAAGATTCAATCATGGTCATGTTATTTTTCTTAAGGTCAGACGACACGTTCCTCGAGAATCTTTTTTTGTATCTGGAGGGACGTGTCGTCTGACCTTAATAAACTTTTTGTTAATTAGTTACCTATCTGCATGCTTCCATCTGTCTTCATATTTTCCTCTTTTATATTTACCTTGTGGTTTTTTTCCGTTTTTTTTTTAAATAGTTGTAATTGTTTATTTGTTGTTTGTTTGTGTTTTTTCCCCGTATTTATTGTTTTTTTTTGTATATATATATATATATATATATATATATATATATATATATATATATATATATATATATATATATATATTACAATTTAAGCATCCTTTTCCAATATATGAGTGAACAAGCATGACATGAATGAAATGATATTTTAGAAAAGACTGTATTTAATGTAGTGAATATGTAAAATATTGTGTTATGCAAACAATAAACCATATATTATCGAAATTCAAAAATAAGGCCTAAAACCATAGAGTATTTAACGACCAAATTGATTGTTGAAATTATATTCTATTGATTAAATTATAATGAAATATATTATTTACTTGAACGTTTATTAAAAACAAGTAGAAATCATTAACATTCATTTTATAAAACGATGACGTCGCCGGACGTCGCGAAGAAGAAGTATGAGTTCCACTATTAAAAACATCGATACAGGCTGTGGGAATGTACTTAGACTAAAACTTTGCAAAAAGAAAAAAATAAGTCGAAAATAAATTCTACATTTGTGCTTAAATGTCACACATTTTTTAGATGTGTAAACTGTGACATTGACATCGTAGGAGCCCAAAAGAAGTTATATTATTAATATATAATTTGTCAAATAAATAATAACGTTATCCTACGTCCTGTCCTATATTTTCCTCTATTGTGAGCGAAGAATTAAAAAATAAAAAATAAAAACATCAGAGCTCGCTTTGTGGAACACGCCTCTGGCAATGATACAATTAAGATGTATTACAATGAACTCTTGTAAAAAGTGCAAATTCTTTCGATATACAAAAAAAGAGTTTGTTTCATGACGATTTATTTGTGAAATTGAATTGCTCTCGAGTCATATACATCACAGTAATTGCTATACTATCGATTATGATGTGTTAATATCTCCTAATAAAGCATAAACCTTAATTAGGCTAACACATGTAGATTCGTCTAAGATTAAATCAAAATATCTAGGGCAAAGGACTCTTGGCTCTTAGGGTTTTGGTTCGTCATTTTTTATCAATTGGGAATTATCTGGAACTGATTAATAAAATTTATATAGATGGTTTTTGTTCTCATAACTGTCTATTAAAAAAACTCTTAAATAATGCATGTTAAGAAATGAAATTTATCGCTTTCATCATATTAGTATTGGATGTATGTGTGGAAAACATTTCGATTATTTCTAAAGCAGCGCCAAGTGATTGGATCTAACCCACAGTTTGTGTTATATCTTTTCCCTATAAAACTATGGTAAAGATAACTTCTGGACCCCATCTTCTTCGAACAACATTGTACATCTTTTCGTGCGTTTTTGCTAAGGCGATTGATGATATGAACATGTCTACTAAATGCGTTATATTATACAACCAAGTAAAGATCTTTCAAGGTTATCTATATAGTTTGTTTGTTTTCTTTCTTTTTTTTTTTTTTTTTGCTTTAGCAGTTTATTTTGAGAAACATGTTTAATCATCATAATTGTCTAAATAAAGACAGATTCACATGGACGACGATTATATCTAGACAGTCGGTATGCCCAGTATAAAGATCAAAAGAAATCAGATTATACGTGCATTTTTTATCAAACGCGGCAATGAATCTCTTCAAAAAAAAGTTAATTGCGAAGAACCTGACATTGTACAGGGGGTTCTGAGGATTCATTTTATTTTCTGGGGTGGGGGAGGACCGATGTTTTCCTATTCTGTTATTTCAATCATTTTTATTTAATCATTTTTTTTAACATTATATGATGCCGATATTACTTTTCATCGAAACAGGGAGGTATCATAATTTAACACTGTGATTGTCGAAATATGTGACTCTTGCAACCTAATTAAGATTGAAGATGAATTCCTATTTTTTACTTATTCGTTCATCACTTCGTACTTTAAGAGAATAATATATATTAAAAATACTACCCCAAAAAAACCAAGTGTCTATAAAGTTACACAGTAACTATCTACTTCAAATATTAAAGTAATGTGTAATTAAGGAAAATATTTATGGTATGTAAACAAGTATCACCGTACAAGATTCACTGTTTTATGGAGAAGGCTTACATAGGCATTGTCTGCTGCCTAATCCATTTATGTAAATGTATATTTGCATAATAAAATATGTTCAAATCAAATCAAAATCAAGATTCACTGTTCAATTATACATGTAACTTTATTGTGGACTTTACTTTTAAAATTCAACATCTGTTTTGTAATATTTTCTCATAGTTTATTTCGTACAAAGATACTTTTTTAATTAGTGATTAACACTTTCCGGACTCTATGTGTGATTACAAAAAGACAGAGTGGCATGTCTCAAGAATTGCTAATCTGTTAAAAAACATTTTGCAATTATATGTTGTTCATGTGTATGATATCAAAGACTCGTTCAGTTTATTATTTTTTAAGGCTATCTGTCAAGCTTTCCCTGAGCTTGCTTTTGTCATCACCTGTCTATTTTTGCTCCGTGTTAGGATTCCTATATATAGTTAATATGTACAATTGTAAATCGGCAGTCCGAAATACGGAGGCCAACTTCGGCCCGTCCGACTCACCCAAAGTTTGTGTCCGGAGGCCTCTACTGGCCATATCCGACCTGTGTGTAACATGTCCGTTTGTTAATTGTTGTAATATGTTGCCATCGTTAGTTCTCAGTCCAATAAAATCGGCAGTCCTGCACCAATTCCTTTTATTTCTCTGGAATTATATATTGATGGACCTTCAGGAACACGGAACACAAACCCGTCGTTTTCGCCTTACGGCCCACGCGTACGGCGCGCCTCAACCTAATACCTTGTACCATCTACGCCAACATTCCCATTCGTACTGCACACGACGGATGCAGTTCCAGACGAAATCCCTTAGTACCGTACGAATCTATGCGGTCACACAAGCATCGAACTTATTGCATTGAGTAATCAAAATTCATTATGTACACTTTGACTGTCTTACTGCATTGAATAAGTAGCAATATGTTCACACGCATAACCTATGAGATAGTTGTATCTTGGAATAAAGAACTTGAACTACCTTTTAAATTAAATGCAGTTAAAAGTTAAAATAAGAACCAGTTAGTCTCGGTGAGTATTCGGCCATCCTGCGTACGCGTAAGAAAGAAAATGAAATATTCCAGAACTTCGGATTGACGATCTGGATTTTTTTTAATCAAATTGAGTGTTACAGACCTCCAGTTAGAGATTGCCAGACTTTCATTATAATTAATCATAGATATTTATCTTTTCTTATTCTAAAATCAAAAGAAATTCAAGATAAAATTATAAGATAATTTTTTCTCCATATGAATGAAAACGTTGATCAACACGGGGTTTTATGTCGTGCCAGCGCCTACCTGATACATTGTAACATTTTTTTTTTTGGGGGGGGGGGGTATTTTTCTCCTGTTAAGTATGCTCTACTACTAAAGTATTTCATACAAAAACGGAATTATCGATACTATATATATTTATATATATATATATCAATATAAAAAGGACAGAGAAAAAATATCTCTGTACATTTATGAATCTACAACGGTGACAAAGATCGAAATGGCAATATTGCGAATGTTAGATGTTAGTTTGTTTTGATAATATTCATCAGATCGATCAATATTGTTTGTTTGTTTGTCTTGTATTAAAAAAAAGAGGGGGGGGGGTTAAAGAATTTGAGCAATTTTCTATATGAAGTCTAGCATTTCTTATCATCGTAGATAAAAAGCATATTGGTAAATATATTATCCTTTAGTCCCTATGCAAAATTACGCATTGCTGTATTAGGTTTTCACAATATTTACTACTTACTCAAAGTGAAATACATTTCCAAAGAGATAATATCGATAACGTATAGATAAATTAGAGTTCCAGCTTGTTTTTGCCACATTCAGGCACGTGTGTAATCCAGATTTTAAAATAGGTATCATGGCAAGAGGAGCGGTGTCATCGCAAGAAGATTGTGTACTTAGAATGTGCATTGGTAATTAATAATTGATGTTGAATTATTATTAACTAATAAACAAGTCCATAAGTTTAGATTGACATGCATTATGGATCTTGAACAGGAAGAACTAAAATGCCAGGGAGATTTTGTTTCAGAACCCGTTTTCTCTATCTGCTGGATGATTTCATTCGTTATAAATTGTAAATATGGTGTAAGGATACATGTCTTACTACATGTACACGCTCACAAAATGACTGTGTGTTAGATTGATAGGTCCTTTCTAAAATATTTGTTGTTTACAAGATTAAAGCTTTGAATGACACCCCCCACCCGAAGGAAGACTCTATTCTAGCCGATGGAAATTTCATTAAACAGGACTTCGCGCCAGAATGTCTCATCCATTCATTCATTTTTACGCACCGTTATAGTGGACGAGTCTAAAAAAGACCTTTCTGAGAGACACGCCATACAGTCTAATATTCTGGAGAATTTCAATGAAGAGCTTGAAATAGCGAAATATATTTTTGACAACAATCTACATGGACGTTATAAATCATATGTCAAATGACTTATCACTACTTGAATCTGCACGTCTCATTAACGAATGTAAGAACAGCAGCACATTTTAAACGTAATTTTAGCTGCTAAGTTTGTAGCCCCCGGTCTGGAAAAATTCGGATGGTAGTCAATCTGAATTCAGCGAAGGTAACTAATTCATGCTTCAATTGAAATAATTTTATTCAGTCATGCAGCCTTTTTGGAACGCTATGAATAATTGTTTCATAAATAACATCCCTATACTATGTCTTGTATTCGTTATTTATAGAACAAGCAGAACCAGTGTCAGTCCGGCCCTCACCATATGCATTGTTCGACTTTAATAGCCTTGTACTAGCATTGCTTTGTATTTTAAAATTTAACATTAAATTTTTTTATATGCAGGCTATTCATAAGTACACATTATATGCATAGTGTACACGTGTGATTCAAAATACCCAAAACTGATAAGGGTGAGTAATGCAATCATTAAATCTACATTTTAAAGAGTTTGTAATAAAAAACCACATTGCAGGTCTGAAAATTTGCGAATTTGTCTATCTATCAATGTACATTTTGTTCATTATATCGATTGCTTAGGCTACAGCATATTTGATAAATATTGAACAACATTTTTTTTCCACGGAAGATAGCGAGTACATTTATAAATCACAATTTCTTCAATAACCTTATCTTAAAAGTATAGCCTTTAGTTAACTGCTGGTGAATGCTGTTTGATATTTCGGTTGTAAATGTTTTGCAAATAGTTAATAAACGCGAAAGGCGGGGCGGGTCATTATTAATATCCCTAATAACCGTTACGTAAAATTACCAGCTTTGGATTCAAATAATATTATAGTCGAAGTATCAAGTTCACTTTTTAAAACCATCTCCACAATGATAATATTATCTTTATTGTAAATCAGTATTTTGTAATGTTTTAAAATAAGCGTTCTATCAGAATCAATCCCGTGTCCGTTTAAATTGCCAGCGTACGTAATATACATTATGCTTTATATGACGGCCTTTGCATTGTAGAAAATTAGGTTTAATTACCATGCATTTGAAGCATTATTAACATGTATTCCCTGTAGTGAAACAATTCAAGATGTCTTCATTTCAGTAAAGCAGCGGTGCGTTAAAAATGTGTACGTCAGGCTCTACCAGCACATGCCTTGTCTTTAATGGCGACGGTTTAGATTCAGCTAGTGGCTCTGTGGCAACACACTTTGAAAAAGTTACGGACTTTGAAAAAAAAAATGTCAAAGTGCGTTAAATTTGGGACTACGTTAAAATTTGAAAATCATTTTTTAAAGCGCGTTAAGAAGGTGAAGCAACATTTTTTAGTATCGAGACCCTTAACCACCTTGAAAAGATATGTATAAATCGCAAATTCTCGAATTGAATTTCTAATTCGCTGATAGTATGATGGTTTTTAACACTAGTCAATCTATATACCGTATTTGAGAATGAGGATGGAGATGGGGGTGGGGGTTAACCGAAGATACAGGCCAATTTTCAGTACATCATTTAATTGGATAGAGGAAGAAGGTTCCCTATACCATATTCTTCCTTCCCAAACATCTCATATTTAAGAACAGAAAAAGATATATGCTGTGTTGTATATTAAGTAATTGCAGTGATATTGAAAAAAACAAGCTGGCAAAACGATTATTTCTCCGTTGGTATGGTTAAGAATCTGTAAGAGTTTAAACATTAACACTTTTTCATTTTCTTATCAAATAAATCACTTCAATAAAAAAAAATACATCTACAAAGTTAACATTAAATTATTATGAACATCAAAATAAGGCATTTGGATGCAGGGGTTTTTTTTTCACTCCCACTGATCTTTTAAAATATATTATTTTTTTTATTAATAAACATAACTAACGCATCCTTTTTTCACATCATGTTTGTTTACAAACACATGCAATAAGCCACTTGAAATGTCTTATACATTGATCTCCATTTTTAATATAAATATATCATATTCGTTCTTGCACAGCCCCTATTGACCAGATTAGATGTAAACTTACTGCATACTAAAAAAGGAAAATGCAGTTACTTAGCGATGAAGTTCATTTCATATTTGGAAACGTCGAATCTCCCAAAGAACAAAAAGGAAAAAACTTTCATCGAGATATTCTTTATCAAGTTAGCTGAGAATGCAGTGGGTTCTTTTTTTTTTAAACAAAATCACATTAAGCTAAACAAAGAAAAAAGCAATCATTTCTTGTATATCAGAGCATCAATTATTCTGGCTTAACCCTAAACTTTTTTTTAAAGTGCGTTGCCTTGTTCCCTAAATTAACGCTTTTTGATTTTTTTTTTCAAAGTGCGTGATTTTTCAAAGTGAGCTGTTCTTGAAGGCGTATGAGTGTTGCTAAAATTCATTAAATGATTTTTAATGACTATCGTTAGTTAGAGGGATGTCTCTTGTTGAAATTGGTATGCAATATGTATTAATTAAGTAAAATGCAAAACTTGCGGCTATGACTGTTGTGTTGACTTTGCAAGTTACAGACGGGAGGTAAAATAACACGAACGGTAGATGGATGGGACATAGTTTTCTCTACATTGGTAAGTTTCTGATATGTGAAAGTGCAACATGCACGCGGTATGGACTGTCCAACCTTTGCATTAGCTGGGGGAGGTCTAAAAAGCTGAAAAATCCTGAAAAATGGGCAAAATATGAGATGGTCTAAATCTCAGAAAAAAACAGTACGTAGATAATTTAAGACGTTCTGACTAGTAATCTTCCTCAGAAATTGATAATTGGCCTTATAAGGAGTTAATTAAAGGTATTTGTACTGAATGGGAACAGTTGAAACTCTAGTTACACAGTTCCGAATACACAAAGTCCTTGGCCACAGTGAATTGTACCAGAAAAACTAGCCCCTGCCTCCTAATTAATGATTTTGCTACTGTCAAATTGTAAGAAGAGACCTTGGATCTTTAAAAGCAGGTTTGATGGGTATGGAGGATAAAATTAGATTTTAACAATTTATTGTCAATAGGTTTAACTTGAATACGAGTTACTGATCCCCTGTCAGGGAGAAAAAACTTTTTTGTCAACCAAATTTTTCCAGTTACGGAAATCTACCATACACCAAAAAACGTGTACATTGTCATAATCCAGTGAGTCCAAGTTTATTTGCAAAGAAAATTGAAAAAAAATTATTGCATTAAAGGTCGTTTATTCAGTGAACCACATATGTATTGTTTTAAAATGAAAAACAATACTGGCAGTAAATAATAAAAAAAAAATCATTAAATGAATGACAATAATTTTGCAAAGGTGGGGTTAAAAACCGCCACCTCACAAATAAACAGTGTTCATATGAAAATATGGGGAAAAACATGAAGTCTTACATACTATATCATATGTTTAAAGGGATGTGGGTTGGTGGGTTAAACTAAGTTCATGAAAAAATTTTGCGCCCAGCAGTCAGAACAGAGAAATTAAAAATAAATAATATTCACTTATGACATGCTATATTACGACAATAATTACATAATATGATTCGATGCTGGACGTTTTAATTAAACTATGGTGAAAACATACTTGACACCTAACACTCGGTGACCTTGTTGTGCGCAAATGCAAATTACAGACTATCAAACTACCTGGGTATCTTGACCACGGGTTGTTAATGGATATACCCCCTGCATGCGTACATCTGCTTATTATACATTTATAGCTTGATTTTCAAAAACATATAAAATTGACACATATATCCCATGAATAATTACAAAATTTGTTCCCAAAAATGTTTTCATTTACAATAAAATTAGTTTTTTGTCAACCAAATTTTTCCAGTCACAGAAATCCACCATACACCAAAAAACTTGTACATCATCAATGAACCACATTTGTATTGTTTTAAAATAAAAGCAATAGAGTAAATAATTGCTATTGCTTTAAAATGTATATGGATATTATGAGAAAATAAATGTGAAAACTTTGATTGTTAGAAATTGTGTCATACGTATGTAGATTTCCATCTACTCATGTGTTGGATTACTGTTTTGAGTTGTGGTTTGATCATGTAAGGTACTTTGCGATAACAATTACTAGATAAAAGTGATTTGTTTTAATAAATATGAATTTTGTCTGCATGTCACTGTGTTTATAATGTGTACTTTTTACTGTCATCCTGTCGCCCTTTGGTTTTCATAATTCACCACAGCATCCTTCCCCTGAAGAACTTTGCCTTTTTCACTTCCAGACTTAAGCGCCATTTCGGCGACTCAAAGAAAACAATAATAAGCCAAAGACATCATAACTTTTAACAAAAATTGATTAAAATGACTTTGTATTACAGAAGGTACTGCTGATGTCAGTCTAGACAAAATTTGTTTTGTTATTGGTAACCTGTTGTCTTCTGAACCTCTTAAATTATGTGCCCCTTTCATGACCTTTTTGACCAAAAATGAATTTGTTGGATCTGAATAAAAGGTTATCTTGTGCATGTAACTGATAGCTGATATGTATGAGGCTATTGTTGATGGTTGGTAATTTCTGATGAACAAAAATGAGATAAAATGAGCTAACATTATATGGTTTGATGGCAATGCAGGTGAAGATGGAAATGCTCTTTACAAAATTGGTCACAAGACTTAAGCATGCGAATGTATAATGCTCTTGCTGACCTTGCCAAAATTGACTGTAGAAGTGTGTTTATTACCGACATAAGAGATGTTCCGGAACTGAGGCTGGTGTTTGACGTAACCATGAACAACCTGCCGAGCCTTCTGAAAGGAAAATCGAGACAGAAAATCATCAACCACATTTGATTTTCCTGCTATGTGTTTTGCTCTAAAATATATATTGAATTTCAACAATGCCAAAACTAATCTGCGAACTAGCTTTATCAAAACCTTGCCTTTAGAGGTAGTTGAATTGATAATTCCTACCACTGCTTCATTGTCTGTCATAAACAAAACTTTGTCGTTTTCTAGAATGTTGCCCCAAATTTCAAGAGCCGAAACTGTAGGATATAACCCTTTTATTGTTATATCTAAATCCTTCATATCTGGAGTCCATTCACCTACAAACCATTTTGACCCAAAAACAGCTGCAAAGCCCCCATGAACTCCAGCTGCATCTTAATACAATTTTATAACATCTAAAGAAATCCATTTTTGAAATAGGAAGCAGGATTTTCCATTGTAGTTACTAGCAAAATGAACCAGGCTTGTAAATGTGCCTTAGCTTCTGAGTTGAGAGCGATTCTGAATTTTGGACAACTGTGACCTTTTGTTAAATCATGAAATCTCCGAAAGAAAGCCCGACCCGGAACAATCACGCTGCAAGCAAAATTCAGTAAACCAATCAGCGATTGTAATTCTCGCAAAGTGACACTTTTCTTTACTTTCATCTCACCATGCAACCTGACAATTTTATTATTTGTTCCTTTGGTAAACGTGCCAACATTTTCTGAGAATCAATTTTTATCCCATGAATAACAATACATGTAGTAGGGACATGTTTTTTCTGATTTTATAGGAACACCCAAAGAATTGGCCAACTCTAAAAATGTGTTCAAAGCTTTTGAACACTCAATAGTATCCGCCTTCCCGACAAAAAAAGAAATCATCAAGCAGGTGTGATATTCCTCTAATGCCAAACTTTGTATTCAGAATCCACTGTAAGGATGTTTGTCGAGTCACGTTATGTCCGCCGTCATGCAATGTCCGCCGTCACGATATGTTCGCCACTTTTTTGAAAAAATCGCCACGTTATGTCCGCCATCACAAAATGTCCGCCACCTTTTTGCAAAAATTGTCACGTTATGTCCGCCATCACGAAATGTGCGCCACTTTTTCGAAAAAATCATCGGCATTATATCCGCCTTTACAAAAATTCCGGATATTCCCCCAAAAGTCAATACTATATGTCCGCCGCCTTCAAATTTCAAATGTTGAAAAGGATTCAAATAATTGACAAGATGCTGATGCGCCCATTGGTATTGTAGTATCATAATAGAATTGCCCATTCCATTCAAACCCCAGGAGTAGATATTCAGAGGCATGTATGGGTATGAGACGAAAGGCATCTTCAATATCCACTTTGCTCATTAGTCAATTGAAACCAAAACTTTGAACTAATTCAATGACTGTTTCTATATTTTGATAAGAGACTATTGTGTATTCAGGAGGAGTCCAGGAATTCACAGAGTTCCCTTTTGGGAAGGATAAGTCACGTATCAGCCGAAAAGAACCCTTCTCTTTCTTAGGAATGAGACCCAAGGGAGAGCAAATGACATTATCAAATGGGGGTCTAAAATATGGACCTCTAATTTTACCCTTTAAAATTTCTTTCTGATTTTTTTCCGTAACAACCCTTGTTTTCTATTGCACTTCTATGGTTTTTTGAGACTTTGCAGTTTTCTCTGCAAATAGTTTGATTAATTTTAAAACCAAATGTAAAGCCTTGAACAGGTTTTAGTCTGAGATGAGTGTCATAACCATAAAGGAAATATTCTAACTTGTCTACTTTTATTTGTGTAGATAGCTTTGTTTTGCTGCCATCCTCTGCATGTGTTTGCGGCATGCCCTTTGCCACATTTGACACACTGGTGTTTGAGTTTACAATCTGAAAGGTTTTGGCCAGCCCCCGTTCTGCAGTAGGCCCAGCAGTATCCGGAGGATTTGATTTTGATATTGCTGGGCCCGCTTTTGAAAGCGAGAGTTTGAATTTAGTTTTCTTTTTTTTTTTTTTGTCTTTTTTTAAAGATAACACCTGAATTGTCGGTAGCATTAACATTCTGATAAAATGCAGAGCGCCATAAATCTTCATTAATTAAAGCCCAATCAAACATCATCATTTTGCGCATCTTACGAAAATTTTCGTCAGTAGGACAAAGTCATGGTAAAACCAAATTGTTTTGACATTCCTCGTATGTTGTAAGCATACTAATCAACCACAAGGACGACTATGGAGATTTCACAATGAACAATGACATAAAGATGTCAAAAGCTGCTGTCCATTGATGAATGGAGAAAAACTGTTTAGATTTGACATTTGTTGAAATTTTCACTGCTTACAAATGTAATTTTAAGCAGATATGTAGATAATATGGGTGGCCTATACCTTCTACGTATTGCAATTCCTCCTGCGATCCAAGATATCACGTTCGTAGATTGGATAAATTGGAGGTCACAAATGATAAGATTAAACAAAGTTCATGGAATTTGTTTGCGTCCAGCAGCCAGAACAGAGGAAATAATAATGAGATAACATTCACATATTCAATTTATTTATTTCAATCTCAACAGTATTGCACAATGGTACACAGAGATTATAATGATATGTGGTATTTCTTACTAGTTAACAATGCATGCGTAAGCGAGCGAGAGAGAGAGAGAGAGAGAGAGAGAGAGAGAGAGAGAGAGAGAGAGAGAGAGAGAGAGAGAAGAGAGAGAGAGAGAAAAGGTAAATTAAATTATTTAAAAATGGGTTATAATATCGAAAGTGGTATTGATTTTCATCATGGATGGACAGTGCATTCATTTTGCTTTTAAAGTTGCATGTCTGTCTCCTATTCTATTTGGACATAGCGAAGCTTGGAAGGGGATTGGGGTGTTTAGCACTTCTTATAACAATAGATTGTTTTAATACTTAGATTATCCTGGGGGCATAGTTTGTTGTTGACACATTTCTTATTGAAGTGCAAACTAATTGGAGTAAATTGTTTAAATGATTAAAAACTCTTAATAACAACACTCTTAAAAAGGATATGAAATTGTGCTGTTATATTTAGAATATTAACAACTCAAAAATGAATTTTTAAAATTTTTTTTTGAATAATACAATTAAATCATTTTTATCTCAAGAATTATCTCTTTCTTCTTTAAATTGAAATTTAATCAAATTCAATTTCAACTATTCATTTATCACATTTTTTAAAGTGAACATGCATATATAAGCAATGTAATGAAAAGTAATGCCATGTAATGCCAGCATTACACTAGATTTTGGAAGGTAATGAATTACATTACCATTACTTGTAATGCTAATTTTGAGGCATTACACATTACTAGCATTACTTTGAAAACATGTAATGCATTGCAATGCCTGCCATTACATTAAGCATTACCCCAAGCCGATCGATATATATATATATATATATATATATATATATATATATATATATATATATATATATATATATATATATATATATATATATATATATATATATTTATATATAAAAGATTATAATTATTAGGGTTTTCCGTTTTTCAACGGAAAACCCTTCTGTTATTCTACTGTTTCTTGTTATTAGGGTTTTTCGTTTTTCAACGGAAAACCCTTCTGTTATTCTACTGTTTCTTCTTATTATTTTTTTTTTATCCGCAAATTTTGTGTAGGCCATTTCGGGTACATTTGTTGTCTGATTGTTATGAAACTTTCAGGGTATGTAGACAATGTTAATATCTAGAGACTTTCTTTTTCAAATTTTTAAAATTCACTTCGGTTATAAGTTATTGCCCTTTAATTGAAAATTTGGGGGTCTTTTGTCCAGAGTTGATCTCGAAAACTATAAAAGATAGTTGCATGAAATTACGCAGAATTGTTTGTAACATTTTATAGTTTTGCTGGCATGAAAATTTTGGCAAAATGTTTATTAGTTTTTGAGCTATTTGCCGGTAAAGTTTAAGGTTTTGGGGGGTCTGAAATTTTGTTGCTTTTTGTATAATAACCTTTGAACTAAAAATAATGTGTTAATACATATAGAACGAAAGTTGTTTAGAATAACGAGAACTTTCATTTAAAATTAAGAAAAAAGGACTGGCCCCTATAATTAGGGGTCAGCAGCTCATACACGTATTTTTCTGATAGCAAAAATCGTTATCATTTTATGAAAAAAAATTGATTCAGTTATTGTTAATATATTAAATAATGTCATTTAGTATCAAATTTAAAAAGTTCTGTGCCCTATTTTTTTCAAATTTCATAAAACAAATATGTGTGAATCGTACATGAACGAGTTAATTTGTCTACATAGACACACAAGCGAACAAATGCCGTTTTAAGGCCCAGGCATTTACTGCATTACATTGTGTTGCGTCTTAGATAAATTGTTGTGATTCAATTTCATTTTTTTTCATCTAGGCTATATCATTTATGAATTCAACTACTTATTTAAACGTTCTAATCGGCCACGCAGAACAAATGTTTGCAATGTTTGTCGCGGACCCGCGAATGTAAACAGTAACGAACGGCATTGTAGAAAAGAGAAAGCGTAATGCAGAAGATAAGTTGTGCATGTTTCGGTGTACACATGCATTTTCAAGTTACTGTGAAACATATGAACATGCACAGGGAACAAAACTACATATTTGTATAAGGAGGGATGTATTCTCGTGTGAATCGTTTACGAGGAAATTCTGACAGCCACACTTCTGTCGACCATGTCGACGGATGTTTATGTTTCCATTGATCAGCCGTTGATAAGCTACGAGTAATAAAGGGGAAAGATGGACATTAAAGTGTGTGATCTATGTGGATGTTACTGAAGAATGTGAGGCTTTTTATTCCTTTTAAAGTTTCTTGTCTATAGTGGTTAAAATGTAAGCATGTTAACTGATTAACATTTAGTCTATAGATGTACATGTAAGTACGTGCACACTGTCACTGATGTATGTTATTTTTCTAGTTCAGACAATATAAATCGTTTTAACAGAACTGAATCCCAAATGTTTTACCTTTCACTTGTTTTTTTTTCCCTTTTTACCACAATTTTCTGTAAATTACAATTCAATTTATTGACAAAATCCACATGTGGCGAAAGTCATACAAACAGTATACAAATATACATGTAGTTGGTACTGTACATAGATTTTCTTATGTTAATCATGTGCATCACGTATGAATTTACAAATATATCTTGATGATTTAACATCTGCTGGGTTAAGAATTTTATAAGAATTACAGAGTTATGGTTATGGTTATGGTGTGGGTGTTTGTTTACTAACGTGTAATTTTTACATTGTTTACTGGATGTTTAGACTTGCTCGAGGTTCATGGGTGACTGGAAAGGATGACCGAATTTATCTATTTAAAAAAAAATCAGATTGTGAATTTTCAACTCAAAATTCAAAGCAGGGTCTAATTAGAAACATATGATCATATTCTTGTGCGGAAGACTCCAAATGTAGACATACATACCCTGTAGACATACATGTAACATCAAGTAAATAAAATTGTATACTTCAGACTTCAGAGTTAAAACATGACTAAAAAGTCTTTAATATTTTTATGATGCCGATCAATGTATCATTAGAGAGGTTTAGCAGACCAACGGGTACCCGGTACATGTACTTGTACATGTAGGTTACAAGTTAGAACTATGCGTACCACTCTACCAGTTCACATAATTTTTCTTGTTTAGCAGTTTTGATGCTTACTTGAATTGTCCTTGTTAATGTTTTAAATGTAATTTTTCATTTATATTCTCTTTTTTTAATCTGACTACTGGCAGTATTGGCATGCCAGCAGTTCTTGTCGAGGACCATTTCTCGCTGGTGCAATGTTACATCATATTTTCGTATATAATTTTATGTGTTGATAAAATGACGTAATGCACTGATGAAAAATGGTACTCAACGATAACTGATCGCACGCCAATATTGATTAATTACAGACAAAAACAGAAAACAAAAAAAAGGTTGCAAGTGTTAATTTTTATTGAACACCATTGTTTAAAATAACTTTTTATATATGTGACGGTCAGACCGGTTTAAATACCAGTGTTCAGTTGGTAGAGCACCTGACTAGAGATTCAGGGGGCCCAGGTTTAATTCCTGGTTTGGTCCTTCATTATTTCTCCCATCCTGTTACAATATTAAGGCTTGGACGATTCTGTACTTAGCCGATTCGGTACATATCACGATACATGAGATTTGATACGATACATATCACGATACATTGCAACTAAATGAAAACATGAATTAGGGTTAAAAAAAATTCAATCTGTCGATGTATTACCGCATGTCCAAAGTTATTTTGATATATTTAAAATGAGTGTTGCACAATTTACAAATTACTTAAGTCTCATATACACTACTTTTTCATTAACAAGTAATCCAAAAGTTGTCCACACTCCAGATTTAGCTTCCTAACAGGTTTGACAACTTAACGAGGTTTTCCGCCATCTTTGTACTTTCATATTAGGCGCGCAGTACTAAAAAAAAAAGCCGATATATGAAGCTCAGATATTTTTGGAAAATAAAAAGAAGTCCGTATAGGTATCGTAATGTATTAATGGTAAATGTAACGATCCAAATATCGTCAAAATAAATACCGTGATGCACCGGTGCATCGATGGATCGTTCCATCCCTATACAATATTGCAATATTGGTGTTGTAACCAACCCCTGGAACTGACAGGTTAACTCCTGCCAGGGGAAGAGCCAGAGGTGATCTTTGAGGGTGAAGATCATTTAAGGGGGGGGGGATGTGACGGTCAGACTGGTTTGAATACCGGTGCCAGATACATGTAGCTCAGTTGGTAGAGCACTTGACTAGAGATTCACAGGGCAAGGTTCGAATCCGAGTCTGTTCTGTCATTATTTTTCCCATCTTGTACATATATATCAGATATATAACAGATGATTATAAGAGTCATCAAATGTTTTGCAAGATGCAATAATTGTATTAAAACCTTTACTTTACAAGACAATACATTTAAGTGAATATTTATGTCTCTTGATATTATTTGGTGTGGTGTTCTTGACAGCATCGCATTCAGGTCAGTGTCAGCTACATTATGCATAAACAATTTTACCTGCTCCTAAACCACAAACTTTCTTATAAGTGGATTCAGCTTACCGCTGATTGGCTGCTGTTGCAGCAGACTTATAATATATGCACGCACAAAACACAATGAACTTATCAGAGAATGAAAAATTCATCGAGTTACTTTCAACTAGTTGGAATTTGGGTATTTCGTTAAAAATGTATACTTGTGACAAAACATATAATTATGTGGTACATACAGCTGTAGCTTTATGAAGAAAATTTGGGTTAGACATATATAGCTACCATGCAAGTAAATGATATTTAACAAAACTTCCAATTTATGACGCACGAAATATACGCTACTTTTATAAAGATTGACACACATGTAATGTAACACATTCTGGGAAAAATAATCTATTAAAAATTCTTCATTAAGTTTACTCATACATGTTTTATGCTTATTACACATAGTATTGTTTTTAAAACATGTAATTTAAAAGAAAAGAAACCAGAACCCTCGCCAAATTTATTTGCAAAAAAAAAACCCGGTAGAATTGATAAAACATGGTATACCAGAAGGAAATACATGTACTTTGACGCTATTCAGATGGGTAATATTCCTTTGTAATTTTCGAATTGAATTTTTTGACTGTTGCACTACAAGAAATAAACTCTAGCTCTCTCTCTCTCTCAAACTCTCTCTCAATCTGATCTATGTCTATACCTAAGAAATTTTTTTAATGTTATATTATGACTTGATATGCAAATTTTTGATCTTGTTCTGCCTTAATGTTATGTCATGTTATGTCATTTTTCCAGAAATAATATGCATATGTTAATGTAAACACAGCTATTACTAGTACAAGTATGTAAACTCAGCTAATTATTTATTTTTTTTTATTTCAGCTCAAAACGGACTCTTGTTCCGACATGGCACCACATTGCTTTTACCTGTTGATTCTTGTGGGTCAGCTCTTGAGATTAACCTGTCACCTCTATCCACATGCATATTCCTTGTGTTCTACAGACTTTTTACCGGTAATTCAAATTAAATCGGATAATGCATGAACAATAATGAAACTTTATGCAAGCATCATCCCATGTTGTGGTTTGTGTTTGATAAGAAATTATGAAAAACAAAATTAAGGCTATTTAAAGAAATTCATAATTGTTGTGAAAATTTGTTTTTCAATAAAAGTATGCAATCATGTTTCCTTTATTTTTTATTTTATAAAGGTATTTAGATGTGTTTACATAATTGAACCCCCCCCCCCCCATCCAATTGTCTGCATTAAGTTTACATGTAGGATATGTAAATGTACATTTGACTTTGAAATAACATCTGCTATGATAATTACTCTTGAAATGAACAAGAAACAACCTATTTCTACCTTTCTAAGGTATATATGCATAATAAAAGGAGATAAAACATGTCAAATTTTGAACATTTTTCATGGAAATCAACTCTGTGTCCAGCTACCTGGGTGTTTAAATTTTATTTTAATTTGAGGCAGATGTCTAACTTGTAGGTTGTATCTTACTGTTTTAGCATGGTTAGAAGGAGACTAGAAATCAAAATAGATTAGATATTCATTAAATATGATTGTTAGCTTACTTTTTTTTCATAAAAACAAGAAATTACAAGCAGGACAGCTGTCTATTTGTTAATTAAAATGGTGTAAGTCATAAAATAAACAAATAATTAGGATCAAATTTTAGAATCATTGATGATTGTTTTCAAATATGTGTGAGAAATGACTCAAGGAAATTGCCATAAGTTTCATAAAATTAGGTAAAACATTTTTAACCATGACTTTTTATGAAAATCAAAAGATGGGGGGGGGGGGTATACATGTAAGGATATTTCTAAGTGATGTGAAGCTTTTATCATGATTATATAATGTAGATGCATGTTGTATTGAATAAGGTTTCTTTTCAAAGGTGGTTGAACAACAATTGACCTCTAAAAGGTCAGGTAAAGATGCTTTACTATGGAGAACCCTGTAAATCTGTGTTTACTAACGGAAATTGGAAATGGGGGGTTCACTTAAATGGCCATATTTTTATTAATCCTCAATGGAATTTGCAATATGTGGTATTCTTTTTCTCAGAATTGCATTAGCTTTCTTATTCTAAGACAAACCGTCTTTTCATAAAATGTTAGTGTAATAAATGCAGTTAAAGGTACAAGGAACAGTTTCGGATAAAGAAGCGTCAATATTTTTGTAAAATTGATAGTGACTGTACTTGAAGATTTACCAGTGTTGCGTAGATTCATGAAATAAATTTTAATGTTTATCAATAGTTAATGGGATGTCTCTTGTTGGAATTGGTAAGGCCTAAAAAAAAAATAGTGTGTTTAGGGTTACACTGATGAAAAAATTAGGTTAGGTAGGTGGGGATTTTTCTTTATTTTATCTATTTTTTTGGCTGAATCCTAAGAATGTTTGTTTGTTTCATTTTTAAAAACGTATTTTTATCGGAAATAAGATAAAATTCACAGTCGGATAAAATCAGGCATTTAAAAATGGTAGGATCGGGCCATTTTTGTAGGTTAGGTCGGGTTACCCGAAACACACAACTTTTTTTTTTAGGCCTAAGCAATATTAAGGCCCATAATTTTAAGTACATGAGAAGCAGTAATAGATTGTGAAACTTGCGGCTTTGACTGTTGTGTTGACTTTACACAGTGAAATTGAAGGTTACAAACGGGAGGTTATATAACATTAAATGGAGGTGGATGGGATATTATATGCCTATTTAGTATCTACTGGGTATGAGGACAATAGAAAATTTATTGTCCCCCAAGACAGCAACTATTTCATGAGGCAAAACCAAGGGAGATAGTTGCTGTAGGGTGGGACAATAAACTTGCTATTGTCCAGATAGTCAGTTAATTGGTATATTATTATACCGAAGAAAACTTAATTTGTCAGCGATGCAGAATTTCTTAAACAAATTAGAGTTATCAAACTTTGTATTTAATGCGGTGATCTAATTAGGTCAGAGGTGTTCCGAGTTTAAAAAGGAGGGAAATCAAATTCTGCTGATGAATGGTTTTGACAACTATTCACCATGGGCAGATAGCATGGATACTATTTCAAATTAGATAGAAAAGCAAGTTTGTGTGGGCGCCTTCTAGTGATCAGTTTGTCTGTCCATACGAGATCGCTTGACCGGAGCATAGCTTCTCTCCCCTTGGCCCTAATCTGGCTCATACCTCATCCACAGGGTTCCTTTGGGTTAAGGATGTGCAGTGACCTTGAACCATGTTGTTAGGTATAAGGTTAAGGTCATAGTAGAATTACATATATAAAATCCTTGTCTGGGGCATATCTTCTCTCTCTTTGGTCCAATCTGGCTAATACTCACAGACTGTCTCTATCGTTAATCGATGTGCAGTGACCTTGCATGAAATTTCTAGGTAAAGGGTGAAATATCATATCGGATCATGCAAAAATCCTTTTTTCAGAGCATATATACTTTCTACTAACCCCTATTTGGCTCAGACTTCACATAAGCAGAGCTTTTGAGTAAAAGGTGTGTAGTGACCTTGAACCTATTTTCAAGGTCAACTGTGAAGGTCATATCAGAATTATATTAAAAAAATCCTTGTCTGGAGTACATCTTCTCTCCCTTTGCTCCAATCAGGCTCATACTTCACCCACATGATGCCTCAAAGGATATGCAATGGCCTCGAATGATATTTGTAGATCAAGTGTCAAGGTCATATCAGATCACACAAAAATCCATATTTTAAGAGAATATATATAATCTCCTTTTAGCCCCTAATTGGCTAATATTTTGCCTAAACAGAGCTTCTTGGTTAATGGCGTGCAGTGACCTTGAACCATGTCAATGTGAAGGTCATAGCAGATCTTAATAAAATTAGTTTTAGACAGTAGATTATTTCCCAGATATGCTTAATCTTGGTCAGATTGAACAAAAATGCCTATATGTTAGGGGCAATGAAATTGAATTAGAAGTTCTATGCCAGCTGGAAACATTTCATGTTATAGGTTAAGGTCAAAGCAAAATTCTCTAAAATAACATCAGCGGGGTCCTTTGAAATGTACACCATTTCAATGTTGTCTGGTTAATAGTAATTTTAAATAAAAACTAGATGATACCCCGCTCAATCGCTGGATTTAACACTTTACACATTATTATCATATAATGCTTAATATGTTGAACCATACTTTTGTTCCTTTTTTGTATTATCTTTGTCCCATTTTTCTTTAAAATTAAAATAAAAATTGAAATTAAAAAAAACCAAACTGCATTGCAGATTTAGAGGAACGGACGGGGATAAAAAATCAGAACTTCAGATAAAAGACTGTTTTTAAAAAACAATCATGGGGGGGGGATCCCTATTAAACATTTACGTAGAATACAATTATCTTTTCAACAAATTTATGTCTTAGGTTTACAACCAAGGTTTACATCTGTCGTGATACAAAAAAGTATAAAATTAAATTAAAACACGTTAGGTTATGCATTATTATCCATTTGCATACATATTTTTAACCAAACTTGTCAGGTTCAAAGTATCTGGCCGACATGTTAACTCGCCCTATATATAGGGCCATGATGTCAATTAGTCAACCCGTTTCTGGGCACCCTATTCTGGAAAGTTCTTTTCATTAATATTAAAATCGCATTAATTGTTCCATTTTATTTATTAACTTTTGTATTAATAGAAGTCCGATCCAAGGTATCTGCCCGCGATGCATGATGAACCTGTCCTACACTTTTCGTCAATTAGTCCATTCGCGTTCTTGGTTACCCTGTTCTGGAAAGTTCTCAAGCGAATGGGTATCAAAACTAAAATCGCCCACTAAAGAAACGAATTTACTCATTTTATTTATTCAACGTTTGTCAAATCTTAACTTTAATGTATTCTCTAAATAGGCTCACAGTAAATATATTCACTCTTTACGTTATCATTCAATAATATTTCATTGCAATTATATATTTTGATGCAAACTGTCCCTGACTTGGATCCGCCAAAGCGTGTCCACCACCTTACTCTCATTTTTGCTATTTCGGGCTTGTTTATCGAAAATGAAAGTAGGTTTTTGATTAATTTCACAATAATAACTTATCAGTTAAAATTCAATTATACCTTACGGACAGCATCACGCATGTGTTGAAATACCAAAGGTGTAAGCAAGTACTCTGGTGCAGGCGTTTTATAGTTTATTTGCAAAATGCCTTAATTTATAAGTATAGATATTCGCAGAGGAATAATAAAACTAGAGACGAGCTCGTTGCAAGCAACGATTAGGTTTTCCATCGTAGCTGCGTCATACTTGTGACGCATTACAAAAAAATTGATAGCTGACCATAGTACAATATTAGATGTGTAAACACTGAGAAACAAATTATCATATTTCTGTGACCGCGTAGATTTTACGGTGCTAGAGAATTCGTCTGGATCTGCATCGGTCGTGTGCAGTACGAACCGGGTGAGGGAATGTTGGCGTAAAGTGTATAAGGTATAAGGCTGTGGCGCGTTGTGGGCTGTAGGCTAAAACGAAGGGTAGGTTTGCCGTATTCCCGAATGTCCACCAGTATACAGTTCCAGAGAAATAAACAGGCAATTTATGCAGGATTCCACATAAATTGGACGAGACTCAACGATGGCAACATTATAACAATTTAACAGACAGACATGTTACAAACAAGTCGGATATGGCCAGTAGTGGCCTCCGGACTCAAGACTCTGGGAGAGTCGGACGTGGCCGGGGCTGGCTGCCGTATTCCAGACTGCGCATTGACAATTGTACATAACTATTTATAAGAATCTTAACAATGAGTATAAATTGACAGGTAATGATATAAGTACGCTGAGTGAAAGGTTCACAGATATAAAATAATTAAATAAACTCAATGAGTCTTTGATGTCCAAAAAATGAAAATCTGATAATTGAACAATGTTGTTTTAAGACATTAACAGTCCTTGATACATGACACTCTGTCTCTTTGAAATCACATATAAAGTCTGAAAAGTGTCAATCACTAAATAAAAGAGTAACTTTGTAAGAAATAAACTGTGAGAAAAAATTACGAAACAGATGTTGAATTTTACAAGTCCAAAAAAAATTTATAATTGAACAGTGCATTTTGCACGATGATACTACATGTTTATTAGCAAATACAGATCTTAACACGTTGTCTCTAGTTTGATTCGCCGCATTTTATTCACAGAGTGGGACTGTGGTTATGCCCGGTACGAAGGTAAAAAGACCATTGGCAAACGTTTTACACGCATTTTTATCGAACGAAAGCGCCAATGAATCTCTTAGTATATATGCGGAGATCCTGGAAATTTTACAGGGGGTTTTGAAGAATAATTTTGTATTCCGAGGAGGGGAATCATACGCGGATCAGAAAATATTTCCGGGGTGGGGGTTGAAAAGTCAGACGGTTATTTGATTTTGCCAAGGGATGTCCGAGGCATATTTGGTAATTTTATAATGTACACGTAATTGAAAGAAATTTCGCTGGAGGGGGGGGGGGTCTGGAACCCTTCCCCTTCTAGATCCGCGCATGGAGAAGACCGATGCCGGTAATTTTACTGTAATTTTAACCATTTTTTTTTAATTATTCATGTTCATAATTATCAGAAAACCAATATTACCTTTCAAAGTAGTTAAAACTTAAGATACGAACCATTTAGTCTCGGTGAGTATTGCGTCCGCGTACAAAAGAAATGGCAATTTTCAAGAAATCCGGATGGACGATCTGTGTCCTAGGTCGTCCATCTGATTCTTTTTCAGACTAAAAGCTACAGACCTGCAGTTAGAGATTGTCAAACTCTTATTGATTATGTCAATTTGTGTGTCTCAAAGAATCATTTTTTAAATCAATAAAGTTTTACCTTAAAAAAAAAAGAATGAAATCGGGCACAATTTTCAATGCTAGCATTCTACAATTTTCTGGTCTAATAAAATTTCAAGAAACAACTCTTCATTGCTTAATCCGAAATATTGCATGAAAAAAAATTTACATCGCATTTTTTAAATTACAAAAGGATATTCAAAACGAACTTGGATTAACCGCTAACAAACAGGCATAAAGAGAGACTGAGAACCAATTTCTTCTCTTTTTTCACATAAAAAAAAATTCAAAAATAAATCAAAATATATTTTTCTTTGTATGCGTTAATGAAAATGTAGATCAGCAAGGGGTTCTTTGTCGTGCAAGCACCTAGACAGATTGTTACACGGGTCTACAACGATGACAAATATTGAAAAGGCAATATTGTGGGTGAAGGATGAATGTGTAGTTTGTTTTTTAAGTTTATTTTTGAAAAGAAATGAGTAATTTCCAGGCACGTAGCATCGTTTTTGAAAGGGGGGGGGGGGAAGAGGGGGCAAACTCATCCAACAAATCTTGACAAGCAAAAAAAAGAGAAAAAAAGAATTTTGAATTTTCCAAAATTTTAAAAATTTCACTCAAAATTTCATGATTTTCATACCATTTTTTTTTTACATGCTACCAAAATACCTAAATGGGGGGGGGGGGGGGGGTGGGGACTCCATGATAATTCAATTTTTTTATGTAAATTTTAAAAAAATAGTTGCTGCGAGAAAAAGTGGGGAGAGGACATCTTTATGTAATATAACATGTGAAACTGATTTCATTCCACCCACAAGCTTGAAATAATGAAATAATTTTAATGAAAACAATATTAATAGACGTCATAAATCCCATATCAAACGACATATTACCACTTGATTCTGCGCGTCTTTTTAATGAATTTATAAACAGCGGCAAATTCTAAAATGTATTTTTAAAGGTAATGTTAGCTGCAAGTCTGTAGACATTATATGAAAAATTTCGGATTATAGTCAATTTTTACGGGAATACAGACCGAGCGGTACATATATGCGGCTAAGGTTACTAAGAATGCTTCCAATAAAATACTTTGTTGAGTAATGCAAGCTTTTAAGAAAGCAATACTTATATTTGTTTAGAATATAACACCCCAATACTTCGTCTTGCATTCGCTATTTCTATACCAAACAGAACCAGTATCAGTCCGACCGGCCTCACCATATACATTGTTTGAATTTAATTGTCCTAGCATTGCATTGCTCTGCATGTATACAATTTCTTTTAAAAATTAAACACTTAAAGTGTTCATCTATATGGCTACAGATAACGTACACACGTGATTCAAAATAACCCAGACGGAAAACGGTTAAGAATTCAGTCATTGAGTCTACATTTTATAGAACTTGTAAAAAAACACATTGCGGGTCTGAATGTTTGTTGATATTTCAATCTATCAATATACAGTTTGTTAATTATTTTCGATTGCTAAGGCTACAGCGTATTTGATGAACATTGAACAACATTTTTTCCATGCCACTTTTTTCCATGGAAGATAGCGAGTACAAGTATAAATAAAAGCATTTATAAAATTTATTTAATTACCTCTTTAGAATTGTGTATGGAATGAATAATTTATACGTTGCTGCTGAAGGTTGTTTGGTATTTTCGTTTGAAGATGTTTTGCAAGTAAAAAACGTGAAACGCGGGGCAAGTCATAATTAATATCCCTAATAACCGTAACTTAAAACTAGCGGCTTTGGATTCAAATATTATCGTAAACGAATATTAAGTTCACTTTTTAAAATCATCTCCACGATGATAATTATATTATATCCATCGCAAATCAGTTTTTTTTGTTGTTTTTTTTTTTGCTTTAAAAGAAATGTTCTATCGGGAGCAACCCCGCGTTCGTTTAAATTGCCAGCGTACATTTGTCATGTCAGTAATACACATTGTGCTTTATAAGACGGCCGTGTATACGTATTGTAGAAAAGTTGAGTTTAATTACCATGCATTAATTGGAACCATTTTATTAACACATCTCCCAGTACTGAAACAATACAAAATGTCTCTGTTACAGTAACTCAGTGGGGCGTTAAACGTGTACGTCCAGCTCTACAAGCACATGCACTGTCGTCTAGGTGACGGCCTGAATACAGCAAGCGACTCTCCTATCGATCGGTTACCTGAGTCTCGCAATGCATCGAAATATAGACAGGGGCACAGTTATGAAACAAACAACAAAAATAAGGTCAAAGAGGTTCATCTTTATGAAATGAAAATGTACATATAAATAAAAACATTTGGGAATTTTATGTTGAATTATTTTTGCGCGCTACATGTATCAGCTAGTGCATAACAAGAAGACCTTTCATAACCTCATAAACGTGCGCACCCCCACAAAAATGGACCGATCTGACAACAATTGTTTCTGCAAATACTGACTATAAATTACGAAAACATTAAATTGAATACTATGGAAGGATTCAAAATTAATTTCTTTACAACTTTGCTTCAATAATGCATTAAAATTTTTATTCCTTTTTAAGTTATTGACAAGAAACTTTGGACGCCTCTAACTCCCTAATTATAGGGGCCAGCCCCTTTTTCGGTATACCGTATGAAAGGTCTGTGTAAGACCAAGAACTTTTAAAAAACATGTTATAACAAATTTTATCAGGTAGAAAACTAACACGGAAAATACGCGAATTTTTCTGATTTTTTTTTCTTACCTTTGATTCAACATCTATACCAACCCTTTTATTTGCATTTAAATGATAAATAAAATATATCTCGCACAAATTCAATGTATTAGCTTTCAAACCAGCCCATCTTTGAGACTCTGCCAGTCATCGTTAAAGCTAAACCCTCTGGACAAAAGAAATCGTTAAATTTTACTAAAAGGGGAATAACTCAAAACCGGATGAGGATTTTCCTCAACTAAAATATGCAACGACAACATCACACGGCATGTTATCAGTCCTGAAAATTTCAAAACAATCGGTGAACAAAGAACGAGATATTAAGGATCAAAGTTGGCGTCTAGAAGAAAAAAAAATAATAAGAAATTTGAAAATGTTTCAGAATAATAGTAAGGTTTTCTGCTGGGAGCGGAAAACCTTAATTAAGTAAACTATACATCGATAAGTTTCTGACAATTGATGATGCAACAAGCACATAGTACGAAAGGTCAACACTTTGAAAAGCAGTGTAGAGGAAATGTTGCTCAGATTTATATTTTAAACAAAATTGATTTTTTACGGAAATTTTAATTTTGCATTCTGGTTTAAGAAATTAGATGTTAGTTCCAGGTAAAGTTAACTTTTACCTAAAATAAAGTCAAATTTGTTAAGTCGTACTTAAAACATTCGGATTTTTTTGTTTACTCGGTCTTGAAATGGTTATGTTTTTTTGTTGATTTGTACTTAAAACCATTCGGATTTTGTTAAGTCATACCAAGAATCATTCGATTTTTAAAATCTTTTTTGTACTTAAGTTACTTTTGTCATTAGATTAAGAACACTGCTTCTTAGAGGTACTTCTAGCATTGCTTTCGACATTAGCGGAAAACCCAATCGTTGCTTTGCAACGAGCTTTGCTCTAGTCATTTTTTTCCCTGCAAATTTTGTGCACGAGATTTCTCGAAGATTTTTTGTCTGATTGCTATGAAACTTTCAGAGTATGTAGATGATATTAAGATCTCTTGAAATTTTTTTCAATTTTTTAAAATTCACTTCCGGTTATGAGTTATTACCCTTTAATTGAAAATTGGGGGGTCTTTTGTCCAGAGTTAATCTTGGGAACTACAGATGATAGATGCATGAAATTACGCAGAATTGTTTGTAACATTTTATAGTTTTGCTGGCATGAAAATTTTGGCAAAATGTTTTTTAGTTTTTGAGCTATTTGCCGGTAAAGTTTAAGGTTTTGGGGGGTCTGAAATTTTGTTGCTTTTTGTATAATAACCTTTGAACTAAAAATAATGTGTTAATACATATAGAACGAAAGTTGTTTAGAATAACGAGAACTTTCATTTAAAATTAAGAAAAAAGGACTGGCCCCTATAATTAGGGGTCAGCAGCTCATACACATATGAACATGCACAGGGAACAATACTACATATTTGTATAAGGAGGGATATATTCTCGTGTGAATCGTTTACGAGGAAATTCTGACAGCCACACTTCTGTCGACCATGTCGACGGATGTTTATGTTTCCATTGATCAGCCGTTGATAAGCTACGAGTAATAAAGGGGAAAAGATGGACATTAAAGTTTGTGATCTATGTGGATGTTACTGAAGAAGGTGAGGCTGTTTATTCCTTTTAAAGTTTCTTGTCTATAGTGGTTAAAATGTCAGCATGTTAACTGGTTATAGATGTACATGTAAGTACGTGTACACTGTCACTGATGTATCTAGTCCAGACAATATAAATCTTTTTAACAGAATTGAATCCAAATGTTTTACCTTTCACTTGTTTTTTTTTATCCTTTTTACGAGAATTTTGTGTAAATTACAATTCAATTTATTGACAAAATCCACATGTGGTGAAAGTCATACATACAGTATACAAATATACATGTAGTTGGTACTGTACATAGATTTTCTTATGTTATGTGCATCACGTATGAATTTACAAATATATCTTGATGATTTAACATCTGCTGGGTTAAGAATTTTATAAGAATTACAGAGTTAGATGTTTTTATTATGGTGTTGGTGTTTGTTTACTAACATGTAATTTTTACATTGTTTACTGGATGTTTAGACTTGCTCGAGGTTCATGGGTGACTGGAAAGGATGACCGAATTTATCTATTTAAAAAAATATCAGATTGTGAATTTTCAACTCAAAATTCAAAGCAGGGTCTAATTAGAAACATATGATCATATTCTTGTGCGGAAGACTCCAAATGTAGACATAAATACCCTGTAGACATACATGTAACATCAAGTAAATAAAATTGTATACTTCAGACTTCAGAGTTAAAACATGACTAAAAAGTCTTTAATATTTTTATGATGCCGATCAATGTATCATTAGAGAGGTTTAGCAGACCAACGGGTACCCGGTACATGTACTTGTACATGTAGGTAACAAGTTTGAACTATGCGTACCACTCTACCAGTTCACATAATTTTTCTTGTTTAGCAGTTTTGATGTGTACTTGAATTGTCCTTGTTAATGTTTTAAATGTAATTTTTCATTTATATTGTCTTTTTTTAATCTGACTACTGGCAGTACTGGCATGACAGCAGTTCTTGTCGAGGACCATTTCTCACTGGTGCAGTGTTACATCATATTTTCGTATATAATTTTATGTGTTGATAAAATGACGTAACAAAGCACTGATGAAAAATGGTACTCATAGATAACTGATTGCACACCAATATTGATTAATTACAGACAAAAACTGAAGGTTGCAAGTGTTATTTTTTATTGAACACCATTGTTTAAAATAACTTTTTATATATGTGACGGTCAGACCGGTTTAAATACCAGTGTTCAGTTGGTAGAGCATCTGACTAGAGATTCAGGGGGCCCAGGTTTAATTCCTGGTTTGGTCCTTCATTGTTTCTCCCATCCTGTTACAATATTAAGGCTTGGACGATTCTGTACTTAGCCGATTCGGTACATATCACGATACATGAGATGCGATACGATACATATCATGATACATTGCAACTAGTAAATGAAAACATTAATAAGGGTTAAAAATTTATTCAATCTGTCGATGTTTTACCGCATGTCCAAAGTTATTTTGATATATTTAAAATGAGCGTTGCACAATTTACAAATTAATTAAGTCTCATATACACTACTTTTTCATTAACAAGTAATCCAAAAGCTGTCCACACTCCAGATTTAGCTTCCTAACAGGTTTGACAACTTTACGAGGTTTTCCACCATCTTTGTACTTTCATATTAGACTAAAAATAGCCGATATATGAAGCTCAGATATTTTTGGAAAATAAAAAAAAGTCCGCATAGGTATCGTAATGTATTAATGGTAAATGTAATGATCCAAATATCGTCAAATAAATACAGTGATGCACCGGTGCATCGGTGGATCGTTCCATCCCTATACAATATTGTTGTTGTAACCAACCCCTGGAACTGACAGGTTAACTCCTGCCAGGGGAAGAGCCAGGGGTGATCTTTGAGGGTGAAGATCATTTAAGGGGGGGGGGGGGGTGACGGTCAGACTGGTTTGAATACCGGTGCCAGATACATGTAGCTCAGTTGGTAGAGCACTTGACTACCCTTACCAAAGTAAAATTATTGCTGCAACAATGCCGCAATATTGCGGCAATATTGCAGCAACACATTTTTGTTACCAGAAACCAGATTTTGAGACTAGTGAAATGTTGCCGCTAGCTGCAACAACTTCTGGTAACATTTTGGCAATACTGCTGGAGTGTTGCCGCTAGCGGCAATAACTTCTGGCAACATTCTGGCAATACTATTAGAGTTATTTCTGTAAAAAATTATATTAACATGCACCTAGAATATTGCCACTAGCTGCAACGACTTCTGGTAATATTCTGGCTACACTCAGTATCATACTGCCAGAAATAATTTTCTGGTTACATCTACATGTATTTGATCATTTAAACCATGAACTAATTTATACATAATATATAATTCGATCTGGCAATACTGCTAGGCACATATTTGATTTCTGCTTTAATTAAAATTTAAGGAGAAGCCAAGCAGTGGAGGGGGGTTAAAAAATTGTCAATTATTTAAATATGATTTCAGTTATAACACCTCAAAATTTGCCAGAAGTTTACCACAAACTTTTCTTTTTTCCTCTGATTTATAATGCTTACCGAACTTGCAAAAGCTTTAGCAGAATTTAGACTTATAAAATTTTACACATTCAGCACAAGTCTAAAACTGTCAATTATAATTGCATTAATTGCTTTTGTATACATGTTTTTCCCCCAAAAATGATAATAAGTCGAAAAAATTAAATCTAACAAATATTTTATGATTAAAGTCTTATTCTAAGAAAGTCTCAATTAAAAAAATCCAGTGATATTCTCTTCAATGGCATATAACTGTTATGCATGGTTAATTACGATGTTTCACTATTAAAGACAGTTTAAACCCCCCCCCCCCCAAACTCATGTTTTACGTGAATACCCACCTGTCTGTTCTTTTGTAACGGTATATTCTTTTTCATTAAGTTAAAATATCAGTCTACTTAGATTTGAGTATCTAAACTGCTCGATGCATGTTGAATTAAGAATTTTCGTATGCTGATTTGTTTCCACTTTTACTTTCGTTTCAATGTTAAGTTTCGCGCGCGCTGATTGGTCGATCAAATCGCTAGCCGCCAATTTTCACATTGGAAGCTGCCATGTTGTCTGCCATCGAGCCTCCTGCCATGTGGAGATGGTGAAATGAATGAAATACGGGAATTATCTGTAAACAAGGTTAAAAAAAAAACCACTGTCAATGGAGTGTTTATCTGTAAAAAAAAAAATCAACGGCTGAACTGAGGACGAATCTGAGTGAACGAATCGAGTGTTGACATCCCCTGCACCATCTGCATGAGCACGTTTTTTTAAAAGTAAGTTTAGCAATAAAAATATATTCATTGAATGGCAGTTTAAACATGTTTGCTGTAAGAAAATTAACCGAAAGACTGCGCCAATGGGTTCAACACTGTTTAAGAACCATGCGCGGATCTAGAATTGTATTCAAGGGGGGGGGTGTCCGACGGTTATTTGAGTTTGCCAGGAGAAGAGGTCCGAGGCATATTTTTGGTAATTTTATAATGAAATATTAAACAATTTGAAAGGGGAGGGGGTCTGGACCCCCCTGACCCCCCTTGAAACTGCTTAAAATATGAAAACAATTGCCAATGTGCTTATATGAAATCCATTTATCTTCCCAGTAGGTCTGCCCTGGGTTACACAGACTTGACGAAAACCATGAAAAAAGCTGTCACCTTACTGATTAAATGAATGGTGCAACTGGCAACCAAAAAAGAATGATGACATAATTTGTTTAAGATTATGGAGAGGAACATATACACAACAGTGCTGAATTCCAATGTGGATATTGTTGTGATATTCTGATAGCTGTTTTTGTGATTGTGTTACCGCTGATTGGCTGCTGTTGCAGCAGACTTATAATATATGCACGCACAAAACACAATGAACTTATCAGAGAATGAAAAATTCATCGAGTTACTTTCAACTGTTGTAATTTGGATATTTTTTAAAAATGTATACTTGTGACAAAACATATAATTATGTGGTACATACAGCTGTAGCTTTATGAAGAAAATTTGGGTTAGACATATATAGCTACCATGCAAGTAAATGATATTTACTAAAACTTCCAATTTATGACGCACTTTTATAAAGATTGACATACATGTAATGTAACACATTCTGTGAAAAATAATCTATTAAAAATTCTTCATTAAGTTTACTCATACATGTTTCATGCTTATTACACATAGTATTGTTTTTAAAACATGTAATTTAAAAGAAAAGAAACCAAAACCCTCGCCAAATTTATTTGCAAAAAAAAAAAAAAACCGGTAGACTTGATAAAACATGGTATACCAGAAGGAAATACATGTACTTTGACACTGTTCAGATGGGTAATATTCCTTTGTAATTTTCGAATTGTAATTTTTGACTGTTGCACTACAAGAAATAAACTCTCTCTCTCTCTCTCTCTCTCTCTCTCTCTCTCTCTCTCTCTCTCTCTCTCTCTCTCTCTCTCTCTCTCTCAAACTCTCTCTCAATCTGATAAGTGTCTATACCTAAGAAATTTTTTTTAATGTTATATTATGACTTGATATGCAAATTTTTGATCTTGTACTGCCTAAATGTAATGTCATGTATTGGGATATGTAACACTTATTACACTGCATGGTCAGTGTATTTTTTCCAGAAATAATATGCATATGTTAATGTAAACACAGCTATTACTAGTACATGTATGTAAACACAGCTAATTATTTTTTTTTATTTCAGCTCAAAACGAACTCTTGTTCCGACATGGCACCACATTGCTTTTACCTGTTGATTCTTGTGGGTCAGCTCTTGAGATTAACCTGTCACCTCTATCCACATGCATATTCCTTGTGTTCTACAGACTTTTTACCGGTAATTCAAATTAAATCGGATAATGCATGAACAATAATGGAACTTTATGAAAGCATCATCCCATGTTGTGGTTTGTGTTTGATAAGAAATTATGAAAAACAAAATTAAGGCTATTTAAAGAAATTCATAATTGTTATGAAAATTTGTTTTTCAATTAAAGTATGCAATTATGTTTCCTTTATTTTTTATTTTATAAAGGTATTTATATGTGTTTACATAATTGAACCCCCCCCCCACCCCATCCAATTGTCTGCATTAAGATTACATGTAGGATATGTAAATGTACATTTGACTTTGAAATAACATCTGCTATGATAATTACTTTTAAAATGAACAAGAAACAACCTATTCCTACCTTTCTAAGGTATATATGCATAAAAAAGGAGAAAAACATGTCAAATTTTGAACATTTTTCATGGAAATCAACTCTGTGTCCAGCTACCTGGGTGTTTGAATTTTATTATAATTTAAGGCAGATGTCTAACTTGTAGGTTGTATCTTACTGTTTTAGCATGGTTAGAAGGAGACTAGAAATCAAAATAGATTAGATATTCACTAAATATGATTGTTAGCTTACTTTTTTTCATAAAACAAGAAATCACAAGCAGGACAGCTATTTGTTAATAAAAATGGTGTAAGTCATAAAATAAACAAATAATTAAGATCAAATTTTAGAATCATTGATGATTGTTTTCAAATATGTGTGAGAAATGACTCAAGGAAATTGCCACAAGTTTCATAAAATTAGGTAAACCATTTTTAACCATGACTTTATATGAAAATCAAAAGATTGGGGGGGGGGTATACATGTAAGGATATTTCTAAGTGATTTGAAGCTTTTATCATGATTATATAATGTAGATGCATGTTGTATTGAATAAGGTTTCTTTTCAAAGGTGGTTGAACAACAATTGACCTCTAAAAGGTCAGGTAAAGATGTTTTACTATGGAGAACCCTGTAAATCTGTGTTTACTAATGGAAATTGGAAATGGTGGGTTCACTTAAATGGCCATATTTTTATTAAACCTCAATGGAATTTGCAAAATGTGGTATTCTTTTTCTCAGAATTGCATTAGCTTTCTTATTCTAAGACAAACCGTCTTTTCATAAAATGTTAGTGTAATAAATGCAGTTAAAGGTACAAGGAACAGTTTCGGATAAAGAAGCGTCAATATTTTTGTAAAATTGATAGTGACTGTACTTGAAGATTTACCAGTGTTGCGTAGATTCATGAAATGAATTTTAATGATTATCAATAGTTAATGGGATGTCTCTTGTTGGAATTGATAAGGCCTGAAAAAAAAATAGTGTCTTTAGGGTAACACTGATGAAAAAATTAGGTTAGGTAGGTGGAGATTTTTTTTTATTTTATCTATTTTTTTTTTTGCCTGAATCCTAAGAATGTTTGTTTGTTTCATATTTAAAAACGTATTTTTTATTGGAAATAAGATAAAATTCACAGTCGGATAAAATCAGGCATCTAAAACTGGTAGGATCGGGCCATTTTTGTAGGTTAGGTCAGGTTACCCGAAACACACATCCTAAGCAATATTAAGGCCCCTAATTTTAAGTACATGAGAAGCAGTAATAAATTGTGAAACTTGCGGCTTTGACTGTTGTGTTGACTTTACACAGTGAAATTGAAGGTTACAAACGGGAGGTTATGTAACATGAAATGGAGGTGGATGGGATATTATATGCCTATTTAGTATCTACTGGGTATGAGGACAATAGGAAGTTTATTGTCCCCCAAGACAGCAACTATTTCATGAGGCAAAGCCAAGGGAAATAGCTGCTGTGGGATGGGACAATAAACTTCCTATTGTCCAAATAGGCAGTTAATTGGTATATTATTATTCCGAATAAAACTTTATTTGTCAGCGATGCAGAATTTCTTGATGATAAACAAATTAGAGTTATCAAACTTTGTATTTAATGCGGTGATCTGATTAGGTCAGAGGTGTTCCGAGTTTAAAAAGGAGGGAAATCAAATTCTGCTGATGAATGGTTTTGATGACTATTCACCATGGGCAGATAGCATGGATACTATTTCAAATTAGATAGAAAAGCATTAGTTTGTGTGGGCGCCTTCTAGTGATCAGTTTGTCCGTCTGTCCATCCGAGATCCCTTGACCGGAGCATAGCTTCTCTCCCCTTGGCCCAATCTGGCTCATACCTCATCCACAGGGTTCCTTTGGGTTAAGGATGTGCAGTGACCTTGAACCATGTTGTTAGGTATAAGGGTCAGGTCATAGTAGAATTACATATATAAAATCCTTGTCTGGGGCATATCTTCTCTCCCTTTGGTCCAATCTGGCTAATACTCACAGACTGTCTCTATCGTTAATCGATGAGCAGTGACCTTGCATGAAATTTCTAGGTAAAGGGTGAAATATCATATCGGATCATGCAAAAATCCTTTTTTCAGAGCATATATACTTTCTACTAACCCCTATTTGGCTCAGACTTCACATAAGCAGAGCTTTTGAGTAAAGGGTGTGTAGTGACCTTGAACCTATTTTCAAGGTAAACTGTGAAGGTCATAGCAGAATTATATTTAAAAAATCCTTGACTGGAGTACATCTTATCTCCCTTTGCTCCAAACAGGCTCATACTTCACCCACATGATGCCTTTGATCAAAGGATATGCAATGACCTCGAATGATATTTGTAGATCAAGTGTCAAGGTCATATCAGATCACTCAAAAATCCATATTTTAAGAGCATATATATACTCTCCTTTTAGCCCCTAATTGGCTAATATTTTGCCTAAACAGAGCTTATTGGTTAATGGCATGCAGTGACCTTGAACCATGTCAATGTGAAGGTCATAGCAGATCTTAATAAATTAGTTTTAGACATACGATTATTTCCTGGATATGCTTAATCTTTGTCAGATTGAACAAAAATGCCTGTATGTTAGGGGCAATGAAATTGAATTAGAAGTTCTATGCCAGCTGGAAAAATTTCAAGTTAAAGGTCAAGGTCAAAGCAGAATTCTCTTAAATAACATCAGCGGGGCCCTTTGAAATGTTCACCATTTCAATGTTGACTGGTTCATAGTAATTTCAAATAAAATATTCACATAGGAATAATAAAATTAAGTAAACTATACATCGATAAGTTTCTGACAATTGATGATGCAACAAGCACATAGTACGAAAGGTCAACCCTTTGAAAAGCAGTGTAGAGGAAATGTTGCTCAGATTTATGTTTTAAACAAAATTGATTTTTTACGGAAATTTTAATTTTGCATTCTGGGTTAAAAAATTAGATGTTAGTTCCAGGTAAAGTTAATTTTTACCTAAAATGAAGTCAAATTTGTTAAGTCGTACTTAAACACATTTGGATTTTTTTGTTAACTCGGTCTTGAAATGTTAATGTTTTTTTGTTAATTTGTACTTAAAACCATTCGGATTTTGTTAAGTCGTACCAAGAATCATTCGAGTTTTAAAATCTTTTTTGTACTTAAGTTACTTTTGTCATTAGATTAAGAACACTGCTTCTTAGAGGTACTTCTAGCATTACTTTTGACATTAGCGGAAAACCCACTCGTTGCTTTGCAACGAGCTTTGCTCTAGTTATTATTTTTTTTTTCCCGCCATTTTGTGCACGAGATTTCTCGAATATTTTTGTCTGATTACTATGAAACTTTCAGGGTATGTAGATGATATTAATATCTCTAGACTTTTTTTCAAATTTTTAAAATTCACTTCCGGTTATGAGTTATTGCCCTTTAATTGAAAATTTGGGGGGTCTTTTGTCCAGAGTTGATCTCGGGAACTACAGATGATAGATGCATGAAATTTGGCGAAATTGTCGGTAACATTTTATAGTTTTGCTGGCATGAAAATTTTGGTAATTTCTTTGTTAGTTTTTGAGCTATTTGTCGCCAAAGTTTAAGATTTTTTCGGGGCTGAAATTTTGTTGCTTTTTGTATTATAACCTTTAAACTAAAAATATTTTGTTAATACATATAGAACAAAAGTTGTTTAGAATAACGAGAGCTTTCATTTAAAATTAAGAAAAAAGGGCTGGCCCCTATAATTAGGGGTCAGCAGCTCATACACGTATTTTTCTGATAGCAAAAATCGTTATCATTTTATGAAAAAAAATTAATTCAGTTATTGTTAATATATTAAATAATGTCATTTGGTATCAAATTAAACAAGTTCTGTGCTATATTTTTTTTCAAATTTCATAAAACAAGTATGTGAGAATCGTACATGAACGAGTTAATATATCTACATAGACACACAAGCAAACAAATGCCACATCAAGGCCCACGCATTTACTGCATTACGTTGTGTTGCGTCTTAGATAAATTGTTGTGATTTAATTTCATTTTTTTCATCTATATCATTTATGAATTCAATGAACACACATTATTTAAACGTTCTATGTGCAACTATTTGTCGGGGCGCCCCTGTTTGTAACCCCCGCGCGCGCGCCGAATGTAAACAGTAACGAACGGCATTGTAGAAAAGAGAGAGCCGTAATGCACAAGAAAAGTTGTGTATTCTTTCGGTGTACACATGCATTTTCAATTTGCTGTGAAACATATGAACATGCACAGGGAACAATACTACATATTTGTTTAAGGAGGATATTTTTCTCGTGTGAATCGTTTACGAGGAAATTATGACAGCCACACTTCTGTCGACGATCAGCCGTTGATAAGCTACGAGTAATAAAAAAGAAAAGATGGACATTAAAGTGTGTGATTTATGTGGATGTTACTGAAGAAGGTGGGGCTTTTACTCCTTTTAAAGTTTCTTGTTAACTGATTAAAATTTAGTATATAGTATAGATGTACATGTAAGTACGTGCACACTGTTAGATGTTTTTGTTATGGTGTGGGTGTTTGTTTACTAACGTGTAATTTTTACATGTTTCATGGATGTTTAGACTCGCTCGAGGTTCATGGGGGACTGGAAAGGGTAACTGAATTTATCTATTTAAAAAAATAACAGATTGTGAATTTTCAACTCAAAATTCAAAGCAGGGTCTAATTAGAAACATATCATATATTCTTGTGCAGAAGACTCCAAATGTAGTCATGAATACCCTGTAGACATAACTTCAAGTAAATAAAATTGTATACTTCAGACTTCAGAGTTAAAACATGACTTTAATATCTTTATGATGCCGATCATTGTATCATTAAAGAGGTTTAGCAGACAAACGGGTACCCGGTACATGTACTTGTACATGTAGGTTACAAGTTAGAACTATGCCTACTATTCTACCAGTTCACATAATTTTTCTTGTTTAGCAGTTATGATGTGTACTTAAATTGTCCTTGTTAATGTTTTAAATGTAATTTTTTATTCTCTTTTTTTAATCTGACTACTGGCAGTACTGGCGTGCGAGCAGTTCTCGCCGAGGACCATTTCTCGCTGGTGCACTGTTACATCATATTTTCGTATATAATTTTATGTGTTGATAAAATGACGTAACAATGCACTGGTGAGAAATGGTACTCGGCGAGAACTGATCGCACGCCAATATTGATTAATTACAGACAAAAACTGAAGGTTGCGAGTGTTATTTTTTATTGAACAACATTGTTTAAAATAATTCTTTATATATGTGACGATCAGACCGGTTTGAATACCAGTGCCAGATAGCTCAGTTGGTAGAGCACCTGACTAGAGATTCAGGGGGCCCAGGTTCAAATCCCGGTTTGGTCCTTCATTATTTCTCCCATCCTGTTACAATATTGGTGTTGTGACCAACCCCTGGAACTAACAGGTTAACTCGATCCTGCCAGGGATGATCTTCGAGGGTGAAGATCATTTAAGGGGGAGGAATGTGACGGTCAGACTGGTTTGAATACCGGTGCCAGATACATGTAGCTCAGTTGGTAGAGCACTTGACTAGAGATTCAGAGGGCCAGGTTCGAATCCCACTTTGTTCCGTCGTTATTTCTCCCATCTTTTACATATACATGTATATCAGATATATGACAGATGATTAAGGTCATCACATGTTTTGCAAGATGCAATAAGTGTTAAAAACCTTTACTTTACAACAGAATACATTTAAGTGAATATTTATGTTTCTTGTTATTATTTGGTGTGGTTTTCTTGACAGTGTCGCATAAACAATTTACCCGCTCCTAAAACACAAACTTTCTTTTTGTGGATTCAGCTTACCGCTGATTGGCTGCTGTTGCAGCAGACAAATAAGATATGCACGCACAAAACACAATGAACTTATCAGAGAATGAGTTGAGTTTATTTCAACTGTTGGAATTTGGGTATTTTTTTTTAAATGTATACTTGTGACAAAACATATATGTGGTACATACAGCTGTAGCTTTATGAAGAAAATTTTGGTTAGACCATATATACCTATCATGCAAGTAAATGATATTTACAAAAAACTTGCAATTTATGGCGCACGAAATATACGCTAGTTTTATAAAGATTGACATACATGTAATGTACCACATTCTTTGAAAAATAATCTATTAAAAATTCTTCATTAAGTTTACTCATACATGTTTTATGCTTATTACACGTAGTATTGTTTTTAAAACATGTAATTTATAAGAAAATAAACAAAAACCCTCGCTAAATTTATTTGCAAAAAAAAAAAACACAGTAGAATTGATAAAAAATGGTATACCAGAAGCTAATACCAGTACATGTACTTTGACGCTGTTCGGTGGGTAATATTCGTTTGTAATTTACGAATTGAAATATTGACTGTTGCACTACAAGTACGGTAATAAACTCTCTCTCTCTCTCTCAAACTCTCTCTCTTTCTCAATTTGATAAGTGTTTATACCTATGAAAATTTTTTAATATTATATTATGACTTGATATGCAAATTTTTGATCTTGTACTGCCTAAATGTTATGTCATGTATTGGGATATGTCATACTTATTACACTGCATGGTCAGTGTATTTTTTACAGAAATACTATGCATATGTTAATGTAAACACAGCTATTACTAGTACATGTATGTAAACACAGCTAATTATTTTTTTTATTTATTTCAGCTCAAAACAGACTCTTGTTACCACATGGCTTTTACCGGTACCTGTTGATTCTTGTGGGTCAGCTCCTGAGATTAACCTGTCACCTCTATCCACATGCATATTCCTTGTGTTCTACAGACTATTTACCGGTAATTCAAATTAAATCCGATAATGCATGAACAATAATGGAACTTGAAGAAAGCATCATGCCATGTTGTGGTTTGTGTTTGATAAGAAATTATGAAAACAAAATTAAGGCTGTTTAAAGAAATTCATAATTGCTGTGAAAATTTGTTTTTCAATAAAAGTATACAATTATGTTTCCTTTATTTTTTATTTCATAAAGATATTTAGATGTGTTTACATAATTGAACCCCCCCCCCCCTCTATTTAATTGTCTGCATTAAGATTACATGTAGGATATGTAAATGTACATTTGACTTTGAAATAACATCTGCTATGATAATTACTTTTGAAATGAACAAGAAACAACCTATTTCTACCTTTCTAAGGTATATATGCATAAAAAAGTAGAAAAACATGTCAAATTTGAACATTTTTCATTGAAATCAACTCTGTCTCCAGCTACCTGGGTGTGTTTGAATTTAATTCTAATTTAAGGCAGATGTCTAACTTGTAGGTTGTAACTTACTGTTTTAGCATGGTTAGAAGGAGACTAGAAATCAGAATAGATTAGATATTCACTAAATATGATTGTTAGCTTACTTTTTTCATGAAAACAAGAAATCACAAGCAGGACAGCTGTCTATTTGTTAATTAAAATGGTACAAATCATACAATAAACAAATAAAGATCAAATTTTAGAATCATTGATGATTGTTTTCAAATATGTGTGAGAAATGACTCAAGGAAATTGCCACACGTTTCATAAAATTAGGTAAAACATTTCAAACCATGACTTTTTATGAAAATCAAAAGATTGGGGGGTGGGGGGTATACATGTAAGGGTATTTCTAAGTGATGTGAAGCTTTTATCATGATTATATCATGTAGGCATATGTTGTATTGAATAAGGTTTCTTTTTAAAGGTGGTTGAACAAAAGTTGACCTCTAAAAGGTCAGGTAAAGATGTTTTACTATGGAGAACCCTGTAAATCTGTGTTTACTAAAGGAAATTGGAAATGGTGGGTTCACTTAAATGGCCATATTTTTATTAAACCTCAATGGAATTGGCAATATGTGGTATTCTTTTTCTCAGAATTGCATTAGCTTTCTTATTCTAAGACAAACCGTCTTTTCATAAAAATGTTAGTGTACTAAGTTAAAGGATACAAGGAACAGTTTCGGATAAAGTACCGTCAATATTTTTGTAAAATTGAGAGTGACTGTACTTGAAGGTTTATCATTGTTGCGTAGATTCATGAAATGAATTTTAATGATTATCAATAGTTAGAGGGATGTCTCTTGTTGGAATTGGTAAGCAATATTAAGGCCCCTAATTTTAAGTACATGAGAAGCAGAAATAAATTGTGAAACTTGCGGCTATGACAGATATGTTGACTTTACAGTGAAATTGAAGGTTACAAACGGGAGGTTATATAACATGAAATGTAGGTGGATGGGATATTATATGCCTATTTAGTATTTACTGGGTATGAGGACAATAGCAAGTTTATTGTCCCCCAAGACAGCAACTATTTAATGAGGCAAAGCCAAGGGAAATAGTTGCTGTGGAATGGGACAATAAACTTGCTATTGTCCGAATAGTCAGTTAATTGGTATTTCATTATACAGAAGAAAACTTTATTTGTCAGCGATGCAGAATTTCTTGATGATAAACAAATTAGAGTTAAATCAAACTTTGTATTTAATGCGGCGATCTTATTAGGTCAGAGGTGTTCCGAGTTTAAGGTGATATGGGACACTTCCATGTTGTGACGTATTGTTTATCGAAATAAACAATAAAATAAAGTGTAATTATATAAGTACATGTAGTTTCTTTTCAAAAATGGTCACCTAACTCCTTAGCACAGTGGGTTAGAGGGTTTACTAGGAACCTGTAAGTCATGAGTTCGAATCCCGCTGGGGTTTTTACAATTTTTACCTTTTCAAATATTTTTAAAAGCTATTTTTTGGTTAAATATTGTAAAATTTGAAAATTCTAAACCGGTGAAAAGTTTTCAATTATATAGTACTTTAATCCACATTAATATCGACAGATGTCCCATACCACCTTAAAAAGGAGGGAAATCAAATTCTGCTGATGAATGGTTTTGATGACTATTCACCATGGGCAGATAGCATGGATACTATTTTAAATTAGATAAAAAGGCATGTTTATGCGGGCGCCTTCTAGTGATCAATTTGTCCGTCTGTCCATCCGAGATGGCTTGACAGGAGCATAGCTTCTCTCCCCTTGGCCCAATCTGGCTCATACCTCATCCACAGGGTTCCTTTGGTTGAAGGATGTGCAGTGACCTTGAACCATGTTTTTAGGTATAAGGTTAAGGTCATAGCAGAATTATATATATAAAATCCTTGTCTGGGGCATATCTTTTTTCCCTTTGGTCCAATCTGGCTAATACTCACAGAGTGTCTCTATGGTTAAACGATGTGCAGTGACCTTGCATGAAATTTCTAGGTAACGGGTGAAGATCATATCGGATCATGCAAAAATCCTTTTTTGAGAGCATATATAATTTCTACTAACCCCTATTTGGCTCAGACTTCACATAAGCAGAGCTTTTGAGTAAAGGGTGAAAGGGTGTGTAGTGACCTTGAACCTATTTTCAGTGAAAAGAAACTGTGAAGGTCATACCAGAATTATATTTTTAAAAATCCTTGTCCGGAGTATATCTTCTCTCCCTTTGCTCCATTCAGCCTCATACTTCACCCACATGATGCCTTTGTTCAAAATATATGCAATGACCTCGAATGATATTTGTAGATGAAGAGTCAAGGTCATATCAGATCACACAAAAATCCATATTTTAAGAGCATAGATATACTCTCCTTTTAGCCCCTATTTGGCTAATATTTTACCTTTACAGAGTTTATTGGTTAATGGCGTGCAGTGACCTTGAACCAAGTCTGTCAATGTGAAGGTCATAGCAGATCTTTTTAAAATTAGTTTTAAATAGTAGATTATTTTCCAAATATGCTTAATCTTGGTCAGATTGAACAAAAATGCATGTATGTTAGGGGGAATGAAATTGAATTAAAAGTTCTATGCCAGCTGGAAAAATTTCAAGTTATAGGTCAAGGTCAAAGCAGAATTCTCTGAAATAACATAAGCGGGGCCCTTTGAAATGTTCACCATTTCAATGTTGTCTGGTTCATAGTAATTTTACATAGAAAATATTCACAGAAGTATACAGTAAAGTAAACTTTACATCGATAAGTTTCTGACAATTAATGACGCAACGAGCACACAGTACGAAAGGTCAACCTTTTGAAAAGCAGTGAAGAGGAAAAGTTGCTCAGAATTATGTTTTAAACAAAATTGATTTTTTACATAAATTTTAATTTTGCATTCTGGGTTAAGGAAAAAAGATGTTATTTCAAGGTAAAGTAAACTTGTACCTAAAATGAAGTCAAATTTGTTAGGTCGTACTTAAACACATTGTTTTTTTTTTTGTTAAGTCGTTCTTGAAATGGTGAAGGGTTTTTGGTTAAGTCGTACTTAAAAACATTCGGATCATGTTAAGTTGTACCAAGAATCATTCGATTTTTCTTTATCTTTTTGTACTTAGGTTTCTTTGTTACTAGATTAAGAACTCTGCTTCTTAGACGCACTTCTAGCGTTGCTTTCGACATTAGCGGAAAACCCACTCGTTGCTTTGCAACGAGCTTTGCTCTTGTTATTATTTTTTTTTATCCGCAAATTTTGTGTAGGCCATTTCGGGTACATTTGTTGTCTGATTGTTATGAAACTTTCAGGGTATGTAGACAATGTTAATATCTAGAGACGTGTTTTTCAAATTTTTAAAATTCACTTCCGGTTATGAGTTATTGCCCTTTAATTGAATATTTGGGGTCTTTTGTCCAGAGTTGATCTCGAAAACTATAAAAGATAGTTGCATGAAATTTAGCAGAATTGTTTGTAACATTTTATAGTTTTGGCAAAATGTTTTTTAGTTTTTGAGCTATTTGCCGGTAAAGTTTAATGTTTTGGGGGGTCTGAAATTTTGTTGCTTTTTGTATAATAACCTTTGAACTAAAAATAATTTGTTAATACATATAGAACGAAAGTTGTTTAGAATAACGAGAACTTTCATTTAAAATTAAGAAAAAAGGACTGGCCCCTATAATTAGGGATCAGCAGCTCATACACGTATTTTTCTGATAGCAAAAATCGTTATCATTTTATGAAAAAAAATGAATTCAGTTATTGTTAATATATTAAATAATGTCATTTAGTATCAAATTTAAAAAGTTCTGTGCCCTATTTTTTTTTCAAATTTCATAAAACAAATATGTGTGAATCGTACATGAACGAGTTAATTTGTCTACATAGACACACAAGCGAACAAATGCCGTTTTAAGGCCCAGGCATTTACTGCATTACATTGTGTTGCGTCTTAGATAAATTGTTGTGATTCAATTTCATTTTTTTTTCATCTAGGCTATATCATTTATGAATTCAACTACTTATTTGACACGTTCTAATCGGCCACGCAGAACAAATGTTTGCAATGTTTGTCGCGGACCCGCGAATGTAAACAGTAACGAACGGCATTGTAGAAAAGAGAGAGCGTAATGCAGAAGATAAGTTGTGCATTTTTCGGTGTACACATGCATTTTCAAGTTACTGTGAAACATATGAATATGCACAGGGAACAATACTACATATTTGTATAAGGAGGGATATATTCTCGTGTGAATCGTTTACGAGGAAATTCTGACAGCCACACTTCTGTCGACCATGTCGACGGATGTTTATGTTTCCATTGATCAGCCGTTGATAAGCTACGAGTAATAAAGGGGAAAAGATGGACATTAAAGTGTGTGATCTATGTGGATGTTACTGAAGAAGGTGAGGCTTTTTATTCCTTTTTAAAGTTTCTTGTCTATAGTGGTTAAAATGTAAGCATGTTAACTGATTAACATTTAGTCTATAGATGTACATGTAAGTACGTGCATACTGTCACTGATGTATGTTATTTTTCTAGTTCAGACAATATAAATCCTTTTAACAGAACTGAATCCCAAATGTTTTACCTTTCACTTGTTATTTTTTCCCTTTTTACGAGAATTTTGTGTAAATTACAATTCAGTTTATTGACAAAATCCACATGTGGCGAAAGTCATACATACAGTATACAAATATACATGTAGTTGGTACTGTACATAGATTTTCTTGTGTTAATCATGTGCATCACGTATGAATTTACAAATATATCTTGATGATTTAACATCTGCTGGGTTAAGAATTTTATAAGAATTACAGAGTTATGGTTATGGTTATGGTGTTGGTGTTTGTTTACTAACGTGTAATTTTTACATTGTTTACTGGATGTTTAGACTTGCTCGAGGTTCATGGGTGACTGGAAAGGATGACCGAATTTATCTATTTTAAAAAAAATCAGATTGTGAATTTTCAACTCAAAATTCAAAGCAGGGTCTAATTAGAAACATATGATCATATTCTTGTGCGAAAGACTCCAAATGTAGACATAAATACCCTGTAGACATACATGTAACATCAAGTAAATAAAATTGTATACTTCAGACTTCAGAGTTAAAACATGACTAAAAAGTCTTTAATATTTTTATGATGCCGATCAATGTATCATTAGAGAGGTTTAGCAGACCAACGGGTACCCGGTACATGTACTTGTACATGTAGGTTACAAGTTAGAACTATGCGTACCACTCTACCAGTTCACATAATTTTTCTTGTTTAGCAGTTTTGGTGTGTACTTGAATTGTCCTTGTTAATGTTTTAAATGTAATTTTTCATTTATATTCTCTTTTTTTAATCTGACTACTGGCAGTACTGGCATGACAGCAGTTTTTGTCGAGGACCATTTCTCACTGGTGCAATGTTACATCATATTTTCGTATATAATTTTATGTGTTGATAAAATGACGTAACAAAGCACTGATGAAAAATGGTACTCATAGATAACTTATTGCACACCAATATTGATTAATTACAGACAAAAACTGAAGGTTGCAAGTGTTATTTTTTATTGAACACCATTGTTTAAAATAACTTTTTATATATGTGACGGTCAGACCGGTTTAAATACCAGTGTTCAGTTGGTAGAGCACCTGACTAGAGATTCAGGGGGCCCAGGTTTAATTCCTGGTTTGGTCCTTCATTGTTTCTCCCATCCTGTTACAATTTAAGGCTTGGACGATTCTGTACTTAGCCGATTCGGTACATATCACGATACATGAGATGCGATACGATACATATCACGATACATTGCAACTAGTAAATGAAAACATTAATAAGGGTTAAAAATTTATTCAATCTGTCGATGTATTACCGCATGTCCAAAGTTATTTTGATATATTTAAAAGGAGCGTTGCACAATTTACAAATTACTTAAGTCTCATATACACTACTTTTTCATTAACAAGTAATCCAAAAGTTGTCCACACTCCAGATTTAGCTTCCTAACAGGTTTGACAACTTTACGAGGTTTTCCACCATCTTTGTACTTTCATATTAGACTAAAAATAGCCGATATATGAAGCTCAGATATTTTTGGAAAATAAAAAAAAGTCCGCATAGGTATCGTAATGTATTAATGGTAAATGTAATGATCCAAATATCGTCAAATAAATACAGTGATGCACCGGTGCATCGGTGGATCGTTCCATCCCTATACAATATTGTTGTTGTAACCAACCCCTGGAACTGACAGGTTAACTCCTGCCAGGGGAAGAGCCAGGGGTGATCTTTGAGGGTGAAGATCATTTAAGGGGGGGGGGTGTGACGGTCAGACTGGTTTGAATACCGGTGCCAGATACATGTAGCTCAGTTGGTAGAGCACTTGACTACCCTTACCAAAGTAAAATTATTGCTGCAACAATGCCGCAATATTGCGGCAATATTGCAGCAACACATTTTTGTTACCAGAAACCAGATTTTGAGACTAGTGAAATGTTGCCGCTAGCTGCAACAACTTCTGGTAACATTTTGGCAATACTGCTGGAGTGTTGCCGCTAGCGGCAATAACTTCTGGCAACATTCTGGCAATACTATTAGAGTTATTTCTGTAAAAAATTATATTAACATGCACCTAGAATATTGCCACTAGCTGCAACGACTTCTGGTAATATTCTGGCTACACTCAGTATCATACTGCCAGAAATAATTTTCTGGTTACATCTACATGTATTTGATCATTTACATCATGAACTAATTTATACATAATATATAATTCGATCTGGCAATACTGCTAGGCACATATTTGATTTCTGCTTTAATTAAGATTTAAGGAGAAGCCAAGCAGTGGAGGGGGGTTAAAAAATTGTCAATTATTTAGATATGATTTCAGTTATAACACCTCAAAATTTGCCAGAAGCTTACCACAAACTTTTCTTTTTTCCTCTGATTTATAATGCTTACCGAACTTGCAAAAGCTTTAGCAGAATTTAGACTTATAAAATTTTACACATTCAGCACAAGTCTAAAACTGTCAATTATAATTGCATTAATTGCTTTTGTATACATGTTTTTCCCCCCAAAAATAATAATAAGTCGAAAAAATTAAATCTAATAAATATTTTATGATTAAAGTCTTATTCTAAGAAAGTCTCAATTAAAAAAACGGTATATTCTTTTTCATTAAGTTAAAATATCAGTCTACTTAGATTTGAGTATCTAAACTGCTCGATGCATGTTGAATTAAGAATTTTCGTATGCTGTTTGTTTCCACTTTTACTTTCGTTTCAATGTTAAGTTTCGCGCGCGCTGATTGGTCGATCAAATCGCTAGCCGCCAATTTTCACATTCGAAGCTGCCATGTTGTCTGCCATCCAGCCTCCTGCCATGTGGAGATGGTGAAATGAATGAAATACGGGAATTATCTGTAAACAAGGTTGAAAAAAACCACTGTCAATGGAGTGTTTATCTGTAAAAAAAAAAAATCAACGGCTGAACTGAGGACGAATCTGAGTGAACGAATCGAGTGTTGACATCCCCTGCACCATCTGCATGAGCACGTTTTTTTTAAAAGTAAGTTTAGCAATAAAAATATATTCATTGAATGGCAGTTTAAACATGTTTGTTGTAAGAAAATTAACCGAAAGACTGCGCCAATGGGTTCAACACTGTTTAAGAACCATGCGCGGATCTAGAATTTTATTCAGGGGAGGGGGGGGGGGGGGGTCCGACGGTTATTTGAGTTTGCCAGGGGAAGGGGTCCGAGGCATATTTTTGGTAATTTTATAATGAAATATTAAACAATTTGAAGGGGGAGGGGGTCTGGACCCCCCTGACCCCCCTTGAAACTGCTTAAAATATGAAAACAATTGCCAATGTGCTTATATAAAATCCATTTATCTTCCCAGTAGGTCTGCCCTGGGTTACACAGACCTGAAGAAAACCATGAAAAAAGCTGTCACCTTACTGATTAAATGAATGGTGCAACTGGCAACCAAAAAAGAATGATGACATAATTTGTTTAAGATTATGGAGAGGAACATATACACAACAGTGCTGAATTCCAATGTGGATATTGTTGTGATATTCTGATAGCTGTTTTTGTGATTGTTTATGTGTGAAATCAGAATGCCCATGAGACTGTCAAAGAAAGGACATTTGGAATGCCTAGGACGAATGCCTTGATCAATCGTAATACAGCAAGTGGTTGTGCAGGACTTGTGAACTACCGCTACATGGTTTGAGCTTTGCTTACGGTAAACAGTGAACTTTTGTCCATATCCGTCTGTGCGCGTTGTGTCAATCCGTCTGTGCGCGTTGTGTCAATCAAACTGCAATACATGTTATTCTGCAGCAATGAATTGTCACTGATTGGCTGAGTACTTTTAGTCAAGTTTCATCATGATTTATTCATCATATTTGTGTTTATTGTATTTATAAAATGTGTTAAATTTAAAGATTATTAATTTTAACTGGTGTCCTTTATAAGCATGTTGAAATTCCAGTTTCAGGTCTCTAATATTATTATATAATACATAATATTTTTAATTCAATACTTATTTTGTGCATGTTACATTGAATAAAATATTTTTTTTACTTCTTTAATATTGTGTAATCACAAACTATTTTTTATTTTTGAAAAGTCCAAATTTAATGTAATGCAAAATGTTAGTATTGTTGTAACCTTTTTGCATCTTTAAAAAAAATAAAACTGTAATGGCAATTAAAGATTTTTTTTTCATTTTGGTTGTAGATTAATATAATATACATGACGGATTTTCTGTATACATTTATTATTTATAAATATTCACAGGATGAAGCTCTGCCATTCAGTCAACTGAATGGTAACTGAATGGTCTGGAAAGGTGACTGAATGGCACAGCTATGCCATTCAGTCACATTTCAGTTACCTTTCAGTCACCTTTCAATTGACTGAATGGCAGAGATTCATCCTGTGATTGCATATATTGTATCATTGATGCCAGAGCACAGAAAATGCATTTAACCAATATTTCTGCAATGTCATTTTTCTTAAGCAAATGTATTGCCAGAAAGGTGTTGTCGCAACAATGTGTTGCAGCAAAACTTTTGCGGCAACATCTTTCTGGCAATATTGCCGCAATCTCATTTGCATACGAAAAACGCTACTGCAGCAACATTGCCGCAATGTATTGCCAGAAAGGTGTTGTTGTGGCAACATCTTTCTGACAATATTGCCGCAATCTCATTTGCATACGAAAAACGCTACTGATGCAACATTGCCGCAATGTATTGCCAGAAAGGTGTTGTCGCAACAATATGTTGCGGCAAAACTTTTGCGGCAACATTGATCTGGCAATATTGCCGCAATCTCATTTGCATACGAAAAACGCTACTGCAGCAACATTGCCGCAATGTATTGCCAGAAAGGTGTTGTTGTGGCAACATCTTTCTGGCAATATTGCCGTTATCTCATTTGCATACGGAAAACGCTACTGATGCAACATTGCCGCAATGTATTGCCAGAAAGGTGTTGTCGCAACAATATGTTGCGGCAAAACTTTTGCGGCAACATCGTTCTGGCAATATTGCCGCAATCTCATTTGCATACGAAAAACGCTACTGCAGCAACATTACCGCAATGTGTTGCCAGAATGTTGCTGCAGTATTGCTGCAATAATGCCAGAATGTGTTGCCAGAAGGTCAATATTTTGGTAAGGGTAGAGATTCACAGGGCAAGGTTCGAATCCCAGTCTGTTCTGTCATTATTTTTCCCATCTGTACATATATATCAGATATATTACAGATGATTATAAGAGTCATCACATGTTTTGCAAGATGCAATAATTGTATTAAAACCTTTACTTTACAACACAATACATTTAAGTGAATATTTATGTCTCTTGATATTATTTGGTGTGGTGTTCTTGACAGCATCGCATTCAAGTCAGTGTCAGCTACATTATGCATAAACAATTTTACCCACTCCTAAACCACAAACTTTCTTATTACCGTAGTGGATTCAGCTTACCGCTGATTGGCTGCTGTTGCAGCAGACTTATAATATATGCACGCACAAAACACAATGAACTTATCAGAGAATGAAAAATTCATCGAGTTACTTTCAACTGTTGTAATTTGGATATTTTTTAAAAATGTATACTTGTGACAAAACATATAATTATGTGGTACATACAGCTGTAGCTTTATGAAGAAAATTTGGGTTAGACATATATAGCTACCATGCAAGTAAATGATATTTACTAAAACTTCCAATTTATGACGCACTTTTATAAAGATTGACATACATGTAATGTAACACATTCTGTGAAAAATAATCTATTAAAAATTCTTCATTAAGTTTACTCATACATGTTTTATGCTTATTACACATAGTATTGTTTTTAAAACATGTAATTTAAAAGAAAAGAAACCAAAACCCTCGCCAAATTTATTTGCAAAAAAAAAACCGGTAGACTTGATAAAACATGGTATACCAGAAGGAAATACATGTACTTTAATACTGTTCAGATGGGTAATATTCCTTTGTAATTTTCGAATTGTAATTTTTGACTGTTGCACTACAAGAAATAAACTCTCTCTCTCTCTCTCTCTCTCTCTCTCTCTCTCTCTCTCTCTCTCTCTCTCTCTCTCTCTCTCTCAAATTCTCTCTCAATCTGATAAGTGTCTATACCTCAGAAATTTTTTTAATGTTATATTATGACTTGATATGCAAATTTTTGATCTTGTACTGCCTAAATGTTAAGTCATGTATTGGGATATGTAATACTTATTACACTGCATGGTCAGTGTATTTTTTCCAGAAATAATATGCATATGTTAATGTAAACACAGCTATTACTAGTACATGTATGTAAACACAGCTAATTATTTTTTTTTTATTTCAGCTCAAAACGGACTCTTGTTCCGACATGGCACCACATTGCTTTTACCTGTTGATTCTTGTGGGTCAGCTCTTGAGATTTACCTGTCACCTCTATCCACATGCATATTCCTTGTGTTCTACAGACTTTTTACCGGTAATTCAAATTAAATCGGATAATGCATGAACAATAATGGAACTTTATGAAAGCATCATCCCATGTTGTGGTTTGTGTTTGATAAGAAATTATGAAAAACAAAATTAAGGCTATTTAAAGAAATTCATAATTGTTGTGAAAATTTGTTTTTCAATTAAAGTATGCAATTATGTTTCCTTTATTTTTTATTTTATAAAGGTATTTAGATGTGTTTACATAATTGAACCCCCCCACCCCCATCCAATTGTCTGCATTAAGATTAGATGTAGGATATGTAAATGTACATTTGACTTTGAAATAACATCTGCTATGATAATTACTTTTGAAATGAACAAGAAACAACCTATTTCTACCTTTCTAAGGTATATATGCATAAAAAAAGGAGAAAAACATGTCAAATTTTGAACATTTTTCATGGAAATCAACTCTGTGTCCAGCTACCTGGGTGTTTGAATTTTATTTTAATTTAAGGCAGATGTCTAACTTGTAGGTTGTATCTTACTGTTTTAGCATGGTTAGAAGGAGACTAGAAATCAAAATAGATTAGATATTCACTAAATATGATTGTTAGCTTACTTTTTTTCATAAAACAAGAAATCACAAGCAGGACAGCTATTTGTTAATTAAAATGGTGTAAGTCATAAAATAAACAAATAATTAAGATCAAATTTCAGAATCATTGATGATTGTTTTCAAATATGTGTGAGAAATGACTCAAGGAAATTGCCACAAGTTTCATAAAATTAGGTAAACCATGTTTAACCATGACTTTATATGAAAATCAAAAGATTGGGGGGGGGTATACATTTAAGGATATTTCTAAGTGATGTGAAGCTTTTATCATGATTATATAATGTAGATGCATGTTGTATTAAATAAGGTTTCTTTTCAAAGGTGGTTGAACAACAATTGACCTCTAAAAGGTCAGGTAAAGATGTTTTACTATGGAGAACCCTGTAAATCTGTGTTTACTAATGGAAATTGGAAATGGGGGGTTCACTTAAATGGCCATATTTTTATTAAACCTCAATGGAATTTGCAATATGTGGTATTCTTTTTCTCAGAATTGCATTAGCTTTCTTATTCTAAGACAAACCGTCTTTTCATTAAATGTTAGTGTAATAAATGCAGTTAAAGGTACAAGGAACAGTTTCGGATAAAAAAGCGTCAATATTTTTGTAAAATTGATAGTGACTGTACTTGAAGATTTACCAGTGTTGCGTAGATTCATGAAATGAATTTTAATGTTTATCAATAGTTAATGGGATGTCTCTTGTTGGAATTGATAAGGCCTAAAAAAAATAGTGTCTTTAGGGTAACACTAATGAAAAAATTAGGTTAGGTGGGTGGGTGGGGATTTTTTAAATTTTATCTATTTGTTTTGCCTGAATCCTAAGAATGTTTGTTTGTTTCATTTTCAAAAACGTATTTTTTATTGGAAATAAGATAAAATTCACAGTCGGATAAAATCAGGCATCTAAAAATGGTAGGATCGGGCCATTTTTGTAGGTTAGGACGGGTTACCCGAAACACACAACTTTTTTTTTTAGGCCTAAGCAATATTAAGGCCCATAATTTTAAGTACATGAGAAGCAGTGATAAATTGTGAAACTTGCGGCTTTGACTGTTGTGTTGACTTCACACAGTGAAATTGAAGGTTACCAACGGGAGGTTATATAACATGAAATGGAGGTGGATGGGATATTATATGCCTATTTAGTATCTACTGGGTATGAGGACAATAGCAAGTTTATTGTCCCCCAAGACAGCAACTATTTCTTGAGGCAAAGCCAAGAGAAATAGTTGCTGTGGGGTGGGACCATGAACTTGCTATTGTCCAGATAGTCAATTAATTTGTATATTATTATACCGAAGAAAACTTTATTTGTCACCGATGCAGAATTTCTTGATGATAAACAAATTAGAGTTATCAAACTTTGTATTTAATGCGGTGATATGAGTAGGTCAGAGGTGTTCCGAGTTTAAAAAGGAGGGAAATCAAATTCTGCTGATGAATGGTTTTGATGACTACTCACCATGGGCAGATAGCATGGATACTATTTCAAATTAGATAGAAAAGCAAGTTTGTGTGGGCGCCTTCTAGTGATCAGTTTGTCGGTCTGTCCATCCGAGATCGCTTGACCGGAGCATAGCTTCTCTCCCCTTGGCCCAATCTGGCTCATTCCTCATCCACAGGGTTCCTTTGGGTTAAGGATGTGCAGTGACCTTGAACCATGTTGTTAGGTATAAGGTTAAGGTCATACTAGAATTACATATATAAAATCCTTGTCTGGGGCATATCTTCTCTCACTTTGGTCCAATCTGGCTAATACTCACAGACTGTCTCTATCGTTAATCGATGAGCAGTGACATTGCATGAAATTTCTAGGTAAAGGGTGAAATATCATATCGGATCATGCAAAAATCCTTTTTTCAGAGCATATTTACTTTCTACTAACCCCTATTAGGCTCAGACTTCACATAAGCAGAGCTTATGAGTAAAGGGTGTGTAGTGACCTTGAACCTATTTTCAAGGTAAACTGTGAAGGTCATAGTAGAATTATATTTTAAAAATCCTTGTCTGGAGTACATCTTATCTCCCTTTGTTCAAATCAGGCTCATACGTCACCCACATGATGCCTTTGATCAAAGGATATGCAATGACCTCGAATGGTATTTGTAGATCAAGTGTCAAGGTCATATCAGATCACACAAAAATCCATATTTTAAGAGCATATATACAATCTCCTTTAAGCCCCTAATTGGCTAATATTTTGCCTAAACAGAGCTTATTGGTTAATGGCGTACAGTGACCTTGAACCATATCAATGTGAAGGTCATAACAGATCTTAATAAAATTAGTTTTAGACAGTAGATTATTTCCCGGATATGCTTAATCTTGGTCAGATTGAACAAAAATGCCTGTATGTTAGGGGCAATGAAATTGAATTAGAAGTTCTATGCCAGCTGGAAAAATTTCAAGTTATAGGTCAAGGTCAAAGCAAAATTCTCTTGAATAACATCAGCGGGGCCCTTTGAAATGTTCACCATTTCAATGTTGTCTGGTTCATAGTAATTTTAAATAAAAATATTCACAGAGGAATAATAAAATTAAGTAAACTATACATCAATAAGTTTCTGACAATTGATGATGCAACAAGCACATAGTAAGTTTTAAAGGTCAACCCTTTGAAAAGCAGTGTAGAGGAAATGTTGCTCAGATTTATATTTTAAACAAAATTGATTTTTTACGGAAATTTTAATTTTGCATTCTGGGTTAAGAAATTAGATGTTAGTTCCAGGTAAAGTTAACTTTTACCTAAAATGAAGTCAAATTTGTTAAGTCGTACTTAAACACATTCGGATTTTTTTGTTAACTCGGACTTGAAATGGTTATTTTGTTTGTTAATTTGTACTTATAACCATTCGGATTTTGTTAAGTCGTACCAAGAATAATTCGATTTTTAAAATCTTTTTTGTACTTAAGTTACTTTTGTCATTAGATTAAGAACACTGCTTCTTAGAGCTACTTCTAGCATTACTTTCGACATTAGCGGAAAACCCACTCGTTGCTTTGCAACGAGCTTTGCTCTAGTTATTATTATTATTATTATTAAGGATTTCGACAACATCCGTGGTATTTTCAACACAGCTGTTATCTAACAAAAATAAAAGTTTGCTAAGATGTTCGGTATCAATAGATTGTACATATAAGTTTTCTTTAGAGGGTTCTCATGGTTTGATTTTTTTCTAAACAATTAAAACTTCAATTGAGACAGGGCTGCATTTGTATTTCGCTGTAGATTTAAATACAATATAATAGGTGTATGACAATCAGAAAAAAATTTGCTTTGTTCAAGAACTCTCATACTTGACACATATTTATAAGTAGAATAATCACAAAGAACCTTTACATGTTAGCCTCCCTGATAAATTATCACCAATGCGTCCATTTACAATTAGCATCTTGTTTGCTTTATACATTTCTGATAGTATTTTACCATATGCATTTTGATGTTTGTCTTCTTTGTTTCTTTCAGTTTTATTGCTTAAAAATGTCATGTTATCTTCCATGTTATCAAAAATTTCATCAAATTGGTCATTTTTTGCATTTTAAATATTAAAATATTCTAAACGTGTTCCAGTTCGAGCATTGAAATCACCTGTTAATATTACATGTTTATCATCAGAGCACAATTGTTGCATTTCTAATTCTATCATATTTAATGAATCTCCATTACTGTACTTTGAATTTTCTGGAGGTAAATATACAATGTCTATCATAAAAATGTTTCATAATTAGTAAGTTTTTTTTCGAAATTTCAAACTACGATACAGCTTTTGATTCCGTTTCATGGATAATAATAAATTTCCTCAATTCTTGCTTATATGCTAGTATAATACCTCCAGAATTTACTCTACCATATTTTACTCTGTTTTTCATTTTTATTTCGTACCCATCAATTTCTCCGACATCTCAATCGACAGTTTTTGTCTTTTGTAAACATACGATATCATGCTCTTTGATAAGTTCTTGAAATTCTGAGTAATTTAATTTTTTCTTTACGCTGCAACAATTTAGTGACAGAATTTTAAGGTCACAATAAGTATGCATGCACTGAGGTTCATTGATTGGTTTTGTATTATTAGAACACTCCCCAACGAGTCCCTGTTGCGTTTCTTGTGAAGAGCTGATTCGAAGCCTTTTGTTAGACACGCTCCGATGTCTGTTTGGTGTTGGTCTGTCACGCCTGCGTGGGTTACTGTACCCCTCCTCAGTTTCCGGGTAGTAAGGTTGGCCATTAATGTTGAGAATATCTTTAACTAGGTTCACATGATCTCCATTCTGTCGATGTTGTTTCATGATCGGATAGAGGCTTTTCCTTGCTTGTTCTATTTCTTCTGGGAATTGTCGATTTATTTGGAATGGCTTTCCTTTTAGTTTTTTGGCGCTTTTGAGCACTTGGTCCAAATTGCAGAGATAAATTAATTTCGCAACGATTGGTCGAGCTCTTTTCTTTTTTTCTTTCCGAATCTATGCACACTGGTAAAGTCAACTTGGTGATCAATATCGAGGTTTCTGGCCATGAAGTCACAAAGAACTTCCTCGATGTTTTCATGATCATTCTCATAGATACCTGAGAAAATCAGGTTGTATTTCATAGATCTACACCTTACATCAGTGATCTGGTCTGAGAGATCTTCATTTTCCTCCATTAGCTTTTTAATTTCAGTCTCTCTAAGGGATGTGCATCGCTCAAATTTGGATTCAATATCACCGAGTTTATTTGAGATCTTGAATTTATTCTTCTATGTCCACCACCTGCTCTTTTACGACATCAAACACATTACTCATGCCATTTAAATGCTCATTGAATTCTCCAAATGTTTTATTGACCGCGCTCATCTCATTTCAAATGGTGTTTATTCTATTTGTGATGCTTACCATTTGTTCGCATAATTTGACGACTTTTTGTAGCGTATTATCGATCGTTTTACTTTGGCATCAATTGTTGCGCTCATTTCATTGAGACGTTCATTGATAGTTTTCCCCATATTTTTCATCAGTTCATACAACTTTTCCATGTTTATTACACTTTCTCTTTCTTGTTCTTCTTCGCCTCCATATAAAACAGTTCTACTTTTGCCTAATAAACTTAAAGTTTGTGTTTCAGATGACATTTTGACCACTATCGTATAATTCGTAAGTGTTTACTGTGGTATCATTAATATGCAAGGGTATCAATTTTCGTGGATATAGTGAATATCAGTTTCAAGGATACGTAAATTCGTGGCCAATGACAATGTCAATACTAAATTTTAAAAGAAATTGCATTCCAATGAACATTTAATTTCGTGGATCAACTTAACAACGAAATCCACGAAAACTGGTATACAACGAATATTGATGAAACCACAGTATGTTTGACGTTCATCACTTGCTTAGACTAGAAATAGCTTCACCTGAAGACACACCTGTAGAACCAGTTTATCCGAGCCTTTCGAACACTAACAACTTTGAGATGTTAATATTTTGCTTTAATTGTATTAACTTTAAAAACAACTGCAAAACAACTGTTCTACTACCGATTCTACACTTAGTATTACTTTTTCCCCTTTGTTCTTCAATCCGATTTTAACATATAAGGCGTTTTTTCTCTCTTGTTTAACTGACAATCTCCTCACTTTCACGCATGCGCAAACAATGAAACATATGACATGCTATATTACGACAATAATTACATAATATGATTCGAAATGGAGGTGTTTATTTAACTATGGTGAAAACATACTTGACACCTAACACTCGGTTACCCTGTTGTGCGCAAACGCAAATTACAGACTATCAAACAACCTGGGTATCTTGACCATGGGTTGTTAATGGATATACCCCCTGCATGCGTACATCTGCTTACAATACATTTATATTGCCAGCTTGATTTACAAAGAGATAAAAAAAATTGACACATATATCCTATGAATAATTACAAATTACAAAAGTTGTTTTTTTTGGGTTTTTTTTTAAATAGAATTAGGTATGATATTATATCATTAATCATTTATCAATTATGCAAAGTAAAAATGTATTTTTAGAGATTTTTTTTCAAGAGTTTAAATTTTTATGAGACCACAAAACATATTTTAATTCAAATACATCACCTGACAATTATTAAAAGTGTAAATGCAAGGGTTTTTTTTTAATTTTAAAAAAGTCATTTTATTCAGAGTTTAAAGAGAGACAAAATTTAATTTTCTGCTACTATTTGACTACCAGGATAAAATAAAAGATTTTTTAAACCTAATTGCACATATATAGGACAGCCCCTATCATAACACAAGATGTGATGTGGCTATTCATTTAATCAGAAGAAAAGTTCTGTGAACTGGATTTTTTAGGAGTGAGAAAGTAAATTTTCTGCTTCTATTTGACTCCCTGGATGAAATTTTAAAAACTTATTGCACATCAACAAGACACCCCAAATAATATTCTAGTAGATCATTATGCTACTGCAAAAACTGTTGACTTTTTGAAACCAGATTTTAGTAATAGATCCTCTTCATCTTCAATTGTTAACATCCTTGTTAAGCAATTTTGCTAAAAGTATAATTAATGAGAATTGTGTTACATAAGTCGATCAAAAACGGATGAATGTTGCGTTTTGTACGTAGATTTAAAAAAATCTAACATTTTCGGCGCACCTCAAATCAAGTCCCTTCTTTGACAATCGTAGTGCTATATTTTTTGATTAGTTTTATCCGAACAAATAAAAAAGGAATTGATTTTTTTTCATTTTTATATTTAACAATAACAACAACATTGCAATATGCAGTTTGCCTCGTGCAGCATTAATTGAAAATTAAATATCTGATTTATTTGGTATTTAAAGAAATTATTGACAGGTTCTCGAAATCAACTAACGCCTTTTGAAAAATGTGTCAATAAAGTCTTTGTCCAGTCTAGGTATTTTTCATGAATAACGTCAACTGTAGGTTTATTAGCAGAAATCTTATGGCATAGCTAAATCTAATACACTGTCGTTCAAAAATTGTATGGCTTAGTCACAATGTTACCCGATAAAGACAACCGCTTGATTAGATTTCCGTTTTAAATTATTTTGTCTCATTCATTCATTCATTCATTCATTCATTCATTCATAATCATATATTCAAATCCAGACATATTTTTTTTTAAATATTGGTAATAGAGAGTACAAAAAAGACTTAAAAAAGAAGAAACTATCCACTGGGAGAGGAAAACTTCTTCTGACTCTTAAATTCAAAAATTTCTCTTCTCCCAAGAACGGCTTTAAGATATCAAATTAAAGGAAACTATATGATGATGTAGGTGACTTGAAAACGTTATGCAGATGAATTGGGGTCATTTGTTCAGAAGTCGTTAGATCGCTGAAGACCGTTTCATGAGGACAACCATCGGAATAAATTTTAAACGTGTAAAGCAGAGATCATTTTGAGGAATTTTATTGGTTGTATGAAAACATCAAATTGTTGTAAACGTAAAATGCCAATAACGAATACTATAAATCTTGCTTGTAATTTACATGCGCGTATCATGCTTGTATCCTTTCCGTTTGATACTGAAGAGATACAGTAGCAGCCATTCGCTGGATTTATTTTAGTAATGAATCTGTTGAATCTGTTAAGAACGATCCAAACACCTGTTTTCAAATTCATATTTGCTTTTGTTCATACACAGCTACCTAACAAGATTATTTTTTCATTAGAAGGGACATTATCATGAATTTGACTAAGAGTGGAACCATGAACGCCATTCATCATTTTGCTGTCATGATTGACCATTACGACGGATGTTGGCTGATGAAAAACTTAACGGTAAAAATTTTCAAAAGCAAGGGGTCATGTTAAGCTTTCATTTTAATAAGTAAATCTTGTTTACCTCGCATTCCTCAGTGTTTCCCCATTAAAAAGGAAATGAAGAGTTTAGATTTCAGGAAGCGATTAACTAATATGATATTAATTGCACGTGTTCAGCTTGTTTATGATGCAATTTTAATGTGTCAATTTGCCTCGCAATTTTGCATTCATCACCCTTATTTTCTGAGAAACCATTTAAAAAGTCTATTAATAAATTTAGGTGAATTGGCTAAAAATTAACTTTTGTTTTTACATACATGTTCGATGAGGGTACATGTTCAATTTCTGTAAATGAATGCATCTTAAGTATTACTAATAGCCCAAAGAACTCATTTGATATTCGAGATTGGAATTGCCTGATTCGAAATACGAAATGTTTTGAAATCGATATGGAAACAATATCTAAATCATTTATGAATATGTACATTCATATTCTATAGCTAACGATAGCAAACTGTTCTGAATACAAATCACCCATATATTCTTTTATCTATGCATTAATGTCATATTATCTTCTATGAACTCGGTATATTCACTTTGTAAATTTGTTAACACTGTATGAATTACTTTAAATACCGTCTTTACAAGTATAACTGCAATATTTATCTCCCCTGATGTGTTTAAAGAAGGGTATTCTTCCCAATGGTGTAATGAACGTTTAATAATAGAATAGTATATTTTCTTGAATTCAGGTTGTCTCTTCTAAGATGGCCAATCCCTCAAACCGTCGTTATTATTTTAAAACATACATGTTCTTTGTAAATTTGTTCATTGTGTAAATATAAGACTCAAAAACTCATTACCGGGCGGAATTCAATCAGGGCGTAAATCACAGTCAGAGTGTGTGTGCAAAAATATATACGACATCCAAATTAACACATTCCTTGTCAATGATAAAATCGAATAAAGATTACATTACTACTTGGTGTACATGTGATATGATGGTCTCTCTTTTCTTTCTTTCTTTCTTTTTTCCTTTATTCTTTTTTCATTCGTTCTTTCTTTCTTTCTTTTTTTCTTTCTCTCTCTCACTCTCTTTTTTTAACACCAAAGCTTGCTACTTATGAATTAGTCTGACACTTCCCTGTTCCAAACACATTTAGTTTTTCATATCATATTAGCAAGTTTGTATACGTTTACTATTCATGCGTAACACTTCGCACGTAATCTCACAGAATAAAACACATCAGATCTATTTTTCTGTGAAATGTTTAAAGTCTTCCGGATGATTTGTTTTTATGTTTTTTTCTCTTAAAGACAAGAGGTGTTCCGGATGCATCCGGATGCATCACCAGTCTTCGATAGAATTTCCTGCTCACAAAGAACATTATAAATGAATTTTTAAATCTCAGCGACAGCTGTAGAGATTTTAAAGTGCTACAGGTAAATATCCTATCAATGATATACGTATGCAGTCTACAGTTAAAGTGAAATATCATTTCTGCAATATGTTTGTTGAAATAATAACAGGTAGACTTCGATTTTATAAATATGTGCTTGTAACTTCTTATTTGACAATTCTTTGATTTTATGCTTGGTAAATGGGTATGTTTCAACATGTTTGATGAATTAAAAGATAACAATCTAATTTTAGGTATATTCACAATTTGTTTATTAATGTTCGATCATGACTGGAACTGACCTTTTCATTTCATATTCCGAGTGTTTATGCAATCTCTATCATAACACGTAAACACTATAAGGCCTTGCAGTTGTAAATTATCTAAGGCTTTTGAATTTTATTAAATGTTTCTTTTTACTCTTTTGATTAGATGATCCTTAATTAAATTTTGATTCATGGGTATTCTTTACATTCCTACCTGGTGCGTTTGAATCCTGGGATAAAGCCGGAGATTTTTCACCCCTGTTGTGTAAGAATGCGATTATGGTAGAGAGCCTCATAAGCGGATCCATTTTTGGGAGAAGGGGAGGGTGGTCTTATGCCTACATGTATTTTCAGTTATTTTACTCTGTAGATTTAATAAGCTTCAATTTTTCAAGGAGGGGGTTGTGAAGGTGTTCAGATACCCTGACTCCCCTTCCCTCTAAATCCGCGCATACTAGTTAAGATTATTACCAAATTTATTTTTTAATACATGTTTTAAGAAAAATTGTCAGTCCTTTTTCAACAATGACTTTACACATAGCATGAACTTACCATTTTTTATACATACAGTCATACAATATGAATATAAACAAATCATGGAGAGAAAATTCAATCGAACATAATTTCAAAATTTCAAAATGTAAGACTTTTTTTTTAAGTAAACAACGAGCATAAGTCAAACTTATGGCATTTTTCACCACTAGCTGATGTATGACATCATAAGTATCCCCAAAACCCCCTCTAGGAAAAGGAAATTTATCGCCACAAACATGCTCCCTCAAACCTGGCGATGAGAGAGAGAGAGAGAGAGAGAGAGAGAGAGAGAGAGAGAGAGAGAGAGAGAGAGAGAGAGAGACTCGAAGTAAATTACATGTGCGCTGCAAACGATGAAGGGGTTAAAGTTTGTAAATAGGTCTGCCCTACCCTACCTTGACAATAAAAATAAAAAGAGTAATAAATGCTATTTAAATAATCTATAATATTGGATTTTTTTTCTTTTGGTTTCATTTATTTCCTACTATATAAAGCAATAACTCAGAGGACACGTCAATATCTTTTGATATGAACAGAACATATTATACACAAATCAAATGAAACAGCAAACAGTTGTTTATATTCATTAATTCAAAGACGTTTTAAATACTATAGTATATCTTTACTTACAAATTCGTCTTGAAAAACATACTTGGATCGTTTCTAGAGAGGAGGTTTTTATAACAATGCATACATGTATAAACTTACAAAGATACAAAGCATATCCTTTCTCAAAAATTCACTTGACTCGTTGCTTACCACATAATCAAAACCATACAAGGCGCTATCTAATAAATGATGAATATAATAATAATAAATGATTCTTTTCATTTCTTGAAATTAGCTTATTATTTGTCTAAAAATTTTGTCTTTTCCTGCATTTCTTGAGTTTGATAAAAATTCGCAGCTGTGAAGTTGATAAGGAGGTTCAATCGTCGACAGATTACCTATCAGATTTTTTGAAATATTAGATATGATATTTTAGGCTATAAACTGTTATACAGTAAAGAAAAACTTCAAACAATTTAGCTTGAAATAGAACCTCGTTTTTACAAGGATAATGAATAGATACAGTACAAAATAGCCACCACCATCAAGCCCTTTTTACAACATGACATGGTTTTTCAATTTTATCAGAAAGTTTTCCGTGTAGAAAAAACAGACTTAAAAGGCGTGGTATTTATACTTTGACTTTTTTTCAAAAGACAGATTCAGTCTATGAATAATCTCGATATCTAATGATTCAACCACTGCATGATATAATGAGTTTAAAAACAGGCAAAATAGATATTTAGATTACAAATACAGACACATATTAATTTAGTAAATTTATCATAAAATTTTGAAAAAAAAGTCACGAGAGAGCGAAATACATTTATAGAATAAAGTTGACTAAACTGGGGGTATGTGTTTGTAAAATAACAAACTTCTTAACGATTTTATATCTTATCAGTTTTTATCCTCTGATACTGTATACAAAATTTAACTATCAAGGTTCGCGTACTCTAGCTTTGTAAATAAGACTCAATTGCGAAAATTAGTCACCGGGAACCATTTTATATACAGTAATTCGCGATAAAAAGTCGTTGCTAATATAAATTTGTGTACAAAGTAAAAGCATGTTGCATGAATTTCGTAGATTATTCACCTCTATTAGAATAGGTCACTCTAAAGTATTTTGGGGGGGGGGGGCACAAGGCAACAATGAAAATTTAGAGTTGGTATAGCGACCAAACTCGAATCCGGTACCATCGAAACAAAATAGTCCTATTTTACATACATGCACTAGCCTTCTGGTTACTCAGACTTTAAAACTTTCGGTATTACGCGTTTTGAACTTATAAAATACACCTTTTATTGAGTATATTATATGATAACAAACTGCAATTTAGGTAAGTTTTCGTTTAAAAAAATGACTACAATACTCTTATTACTTCTATGATTTCATGTCCTTATTTTATTTTACAATATAACAAATCAACACATACATGCATAGAAACGTTACACTAATAAAAAATGTCAAAAAGAATTTATGTTCATACAACTTTCAGAGAAAAAAAAAATAAATTTAAGCACGGTTTTGAACTTGATTAAAGCTACCAAAAAAAAAAAAAAAAACCCTTCCCCCCAAAAAATAAAATAAAATACACCAAATAAATTTAATGGTTTTTATCAGATAACCAACCTTTTTCTATATCTCTTTAAAAGCAAATGAGTGATTAATTACTAGTTATTTAGTGATATATTTCATCGTTAAAAATAATAAATCATGATATTACAGTGAAAACTAACATTTGATGTGCTAATTATCTTGATTAGTTAACACTTGTTATTTTCCCCAGGTTTTATTTATACACCCTGAGGATACAGAATCCCTGACCATGGCGAAGGTGGAGCTCTAATTTACTGAAATTCCCTGTTCTTTATGTATATTTGGATTTTTCACTTTGGGCAGGTACAGAAGTATATATCAATTTGAGAGTTATTGCAATGTTTGTGCTTATTATATGTATATATCTATGCTCTGTGTATCTTTCCGATCTTCGCAAATTGTCGTTTAACTATATTCCACCTGTAGCTCAAAAGACCGTGTAGTGTGTATTCAGCGCGCAAGGTTCCTCCGTTATCGAAAGCAAGACTTTTTGTCTTGCTCAGATGGCCGAATGTTTAGTGCGGTGGAAAGTGGGTTCCAGGGGTTGCGAGTTTAGGCCCCTGCCGGGGCTGAAGTGGAACACCAATATAGTGGATTTCCCTGTGCTTTACGTATATCTAAATCCTTCGCTATGAGCAGGTATTTGTCAATTTGAGTGTTATGTCCTAAAGTTATCTTTCTTTTGACGCTGCTTTTCTTATTTTCTGACATTTTATATGGCCATCTGATTAAACCAGGATGTTATATTAGGGAAAAATATACTGGATACAATCATTTTTAAGTTTTTAATAGACTAAAACTAAAAAACAGTGTGTCAAAAAGATTTACTATTTGTTGAAGACAAAACGATTTTGGTATTTACATTATTAATCTTAGAACAATCATGGATTCTTACGAATAGCAAAACTATTTTTACTTTTTATTTGTTAACCGTTGCATTTGTCAGATTGTTTGAGCTTAAAGGGTACCTGCAGCCCAGCCGATGTGAAACATAGGTCAAAGAATTTTTTTACCAAAATTTAATGCAAAAAACCGCATCAAAACCGATGCAAATATAACGGAGTTACGTCGCTTCAAATTGGCTTTTTTTACCTCTTTGGTAAATCTAATCAAGAGAAAACAGAATAAGGCGATAACGAGGCTTCAGCGGAAGTGACGTCACAAGGCCAACAGGAGGGAAATTTCTTTACAAAGCGAAACAAATACAATTCGATTTTTCAGCCAAAATGATTGATTTATACGGAAGCCCATTTAGGACCTATCAAAAATATTTTTGAATTTGAGATAACGAATTCTTAAATTTGTTAAAACGAATTTAAATCGTTATAACGAATTTTTGAATCCGTTATAACGATTCAAATTTGTTATAACAAATTTTAGGAATCTGTTAAAACGAATTTAATCTGTTATAAAAAATTCGCTGAATTCGTTATTTCAAATTTTGAAATCTGTTTTAACAAATTAAATTTGAAATAACAAATTCTTGAATTCGTTATTTAAAAGTTTTAATTAGTAATTTTGGTTTTATAAAATCGGTTATAACATATTTTCATTAACTGAGTGGTAACAAATTTCATGTTTTGGGGAACAGATTAAACGGGGTGGACTTCATTTGTTCCATATCGGCGTACGACGAAATGCGCCGATCAATTGATCGGCGTTACAGTCAGTTCAAGCATATCTTTTACAACATACACCATAGCATAGCATAGCATTGAAATCTCATAGCATAGCATTGGAATCTCATAGCATAGCATTGGAATCTCATACCATAGCATATAATCTCATAGAATCGCATTCGTCATATCATACCATAGCATACCATAGCATAGCATACAACATTATTTTTACTCGATTTTAAATGTTTTTATATGAAAACATAAATGTTTACATGATAGATTTGTTGTAAACTTTGGCTTCTTATTATTTTACTTCGAAATGTGTGGAACTCTTCTGTGTATGGAGGCGTTTTTGTTCAAATCTCATAGCATACCATAGCATAGCATACCATACTATATCATTAAGCCCTTCATTTCAATTTCTCATAGCATAGCATACAAATCTCATAGCATACCATACAAATCTCATAGCATATCATTAAAATCGCATACCATAGCATAGCATTAAATTGTAAAAGATATGCATGAAATGACTGTAATCGGCGAAATGGTAAATGAAGTAAACTGGCGTAAAAACAAAAGTGGATGAACATATTGTCACAGCTGTTGCTGTAACCATGGTAACAGATGTAACACCAAAAACACCTTACTTTTTCGGCTTTGCTAGAATTCCTACATAGATAGAAACAAAATATTTAAGAACTGCTATATATGTAGCAACGCATTTTCACCAAAAAATACCATGAAGGATATACAGATTTTGTTTCGACGGGTTTCTGCGCAAAATTCCCAAAAATTGTTTAGTCAATGTTATAAATCAATGATCATGCTGATTTATTAAATGGCACTTGCAGCCCAGCCAATGTCAAACTTATGTCATAGAATTTATTTATCAGAATTTAAGGCTAAACTACGGAAGCCCATTTAGGACATATCAAAAAATATTTTTGAATTTGATATAACGAATTCTTGAATTTGTTAAAACGAATTTAAATCGTTATAACGAATTTTTGAATCCGTTATAACGAATTAAATTTATTATAACAAATTTTAGGAATTCGTTATAACGAATTTAATCTGTTATAACAAATTCGCTGAATTCGTTAATTCAAATTTTGAAATCTGTTTTAACAAATTAAATTTGAAGTAACGAATTCTTGAATTCGTTATTTCAAAGTTTTAATTCGTAATTTCGGTTTTATAAAATCGGTAATAACATATTTTCATTCAATTTGTGGTAACAAATTTCATGTTTTGGGGAACAAATTAAACGGGGCGGACTTCATTTGTTCCATATCGGCCTACAACGAAATGCGCCGATCAATTTATCGGCGTTAAACAGCGAAATGGTAAATGAAGTCAACTGGCGTAAAAACGAAAGTGGAGGAAGATATTGTCACAGCTGTTGCTGTAACCATGGTAACAGATGTAACAATTCCAAAAGACACCTTACTTTTTCGGCTTTGCTAGAATTCCTACATAGATAGAAACAAAATATTTAAGAACTGCTATATATGTAGCAACGCATTTTCACCGAAAATACAATGCAGGATATACAGATTTGTTTCGACGGGTTTCTGCGCAAAATTCCCAAAAATTGTTTAGTCAATGTTATCAATCAATGAGCATGCTGATTTATTAAATAGCACTTGCAGCCAAGCCAAAGTCGAACTTATGTCATAGAATTTATTTACCAGAATTTAATGCAAAACGGCACCGAAATCGATGCAAAAATAATGGAGTTACGCTTCTTCAAAGTGCTTATTTTTACCTGTTTTTAGAAATCTTATCAAGAGAAAATGAAATTTGGCGATAACGAGGCTTCAGTGACGTCACGAGGTCAACACGAGGGCAATTACCTTACAAAGCTATACAAAATACAAAATAAATTTGATTTTACAGCAAAAAATGACTGATATAGGTCTGATGTTTTGACGTATCTTGTTATTTTAAGTATCGCAGATTTAGAAAGTTGTATCCGTAATCATTTTGTTACAGTCAGATTTCTTTTTAAACGATTTTAAAATTTGCTATTCTAATCGCCTTTTACCGATGAATACGATATCTTTAAACGCTTGCATGGGCAATGTGCGTGTTCAAATCAAATAAAGCTTGAAGGGCTTTATGATAGATTTGATATGCACGCTCCGACCGAAATTATCACCTAATAATATTCAAAGAAAGATGTCTTTTTGCTTATATTTATATTATTTCCAATTTCAACACTTCAAAACAACATTTTAAAACCACTGGGTTTTTTTTGTCATGCATAGCACATGTTATATATTATTGCAGCAAATACCGTTTCTCGGTTATGCTGTAGGACACGCCCATTTTGTGTCGCTCATTTTTTATGAAATTATTGGGCTATAGGTTTCAAAATTGATTTGTAATTTTATCACAGTAAAGGACACTTGAAAATATAAATATGATATTTTATATGACAAAGCCAGGCATTATAACCAGGATGTGTGCATGCGTGAACCAACTTTCCATCGGGATTGGTAAACGTTTGGGAGGAAATTCGATAGCTTCTTGGAGGAACTTCGAACTGATGATAGGTGCTAAGAAAAAAAACAAAAAAAAAAAAAAAAAAAAAAACCAAATAAAAATCGCGACTTTTATATCATACAGTCATTAAAAATTAAAGGAATGTTATGTACTTTTGGTTAACTCTTAAACAAGAGGTCCATGGGGCCACATCGTTCACATGAGCAACAATAACTTTATATGGGCGTTCAAAGGATATTGTACCATATGGCCCCTCGGTAGAAAAACAAAAAATAAATATTTTAAAGTATTTGAATTTTACACTTAGTTTTGCATCCACTTAATCTTTGACATTGTACCTTTATGTAATGCCATTTTAATAAAAATAAGAAAATCCTTTTCAAAATATAAAACTTAAAATTTGGTAGGGGTACACTGTTAACTTCAAATTCCTTATATTTTCGTTCTGTCCCCTTATCCCCCCTCCCCCCCCCCCCCCCCACACTATATAAAGCGATCAAAATATTTGAGAGCATTAAGGTACAATTTCTTCCTTAAATACTTCCCAGTTATTTTATTTTTAAACCATGATTTTACAATGTAATACTTTCTTAGGAATAGCGACAATGCTTTTATCCCCGTAACAAAATGTGTCAGATCTATGGAAACTGTTTTAACGTTGTCGTTTTCATTTAATCGTGTATAAACAACTATTAAAATTAATGTGGAATTCATATAATTCTGAATCATCGTGTAAAGAGGGGACCCCAGACAGTAGTTACAGCATATCAAGCATTTCATTTTTTGTACGAGTATTTAACGTTTACCGAGACATTTCTAATGTATGATCAACCAAAATTTCATCGTCAATCATAGAATTATTAGCAAGATACAGAGCTCACAACTTTGCTAGATTTTTAATTTGGTGTTTCCTATTCAGCATCTAAAATGTAAATAACAAAAAAATGGCCTCATATCTGTGTACAAAGCTCAGTATTTTGCTTATAATTTGAAGCTTAACACTCAAATATGGTTAGTAAATAGAAATTGTAAACAATTAAACAGATGAGACATGCACTAAAATAAAGAGCACAATTTATTTTTCAAAATGAATCCTATTTATAACTAGTACATATTTCAGTCAACGATATTAAACTCTATTTAGACTGAATAAACTCGAGAAAATGCTGAGCATCTCAACAAAACACATTGTATTAATTAATCATTATCAAAAGATCATACCGAATTACCAAAAGAATGAATTGTATTTTAGTACTTTGTTTTAAAATACATCAGGTTTTGCTTATTTGCACAGGTAAACAGTCAACTGTCTGATTTACCGAAGTCTACCTTGAAATATTGAATCTCAATTTTCTTCACAAAATCGGCACCAATGTATCTTGCATGTTTCAAAGATTCCTTTTGCACGCGAACTGTTGCACAACATTTGTCAGATCGACCCGTTTATCATTCAACATGGCTGCTTTAAACAAAGAACCTACTTTTGCAGGTGACAATACAGTATTTCACTGAAGGTTCACGTCAAAACATGGCTGAGGCAAAAAAATTGCCGAATTTTCCTTTGAATTTGGGGCGTTTCCGCTCGAGACAGGAACTGATTTTCTTTATGAAAAGAAAAATGATGTGTAAGAGGTCTAATTTTCCCAGTTTTGTAGTAATGCGAGGTCATTTGAATTTTTGATGCGTGTTGTTTCTGGAGGGGGTTGAAAAGGCTCGGGCTTGATTTTCAAGCACATGTGTAACTTCGAGGTAAACTAAGTCTCACGCCTTGCTGGATGCACGTGTGTATTTTGCTTGAAAATTGTAAATGAAGCGTTGTTTAAAAAGATGTCAAGAGGATTTTTTCCAGAAGTTCATTTTGAATTTTTAATCTGTATATGTAAAGTTGTGCAATTTTGGTAAGAATATATAGTAACATTTAATACCACTACTAAGTCGAAAAAGTACTGACATTTCCATTTTTTACTGATAAACTTAGACATTTACTGACAATGTACTGACATACTGATAAACTTGGAAAAATACTGACGTTTTTACTGACGGTACTGACAAACTTAGAAAAGTACTGACAAACTTAGACAGTATTGATAAACTTAGAGAAGTACTGACACTTTTTACTGACGGTACTGAAAAACTTAGAGAAGTACTGACAAGTACTGATAAGTACTGACACCATAGTTCTTACTCCCGCTGGAGCTTAAAAGGTTTTAATTGATTAAATAATGTATCTTTGATTATAGTAAAGAATTAAACTTATTATTAACAGTTTTCTTGAATGAACTGATTTAGTGGAGGAGAAAATTAGCCAAGTATTGATAAGTACTGACCTCATTGTTCTTACTCTTACTGAATGAAATTTTACCTGATCTTTGTTTATGTTTTTTTCCAACATTAATTAATTAATTAAGCTACCTAGATACAGTGTAAAGTTTATATAGACTGATATTAATTTTGAAGCATCAACTGGGTCTGTTATATTTAATTTGTTTAATGTTAACAAAAATTATGATAAGAAAAATTGTCATAATTAAAAAGAAATGTAATATAGGGCTTTATTTGTTACAAATAAAATTGTGTTGTACAAATAGAAAGGTGGTGGAATTGGAGTTGGATGTCTGCGAATGACTTGGAATGCCACGTTTTTTTTATTTTTAGGTGTAAAACGTCTCAATGTTTTTATTCAAGATCTTTTTCCACATGCAGCTAATCACATGTAAAAAAAATCATTTGTATATAAAATTTGATGCGGGATACAACATAAATCTAACCGGTAGTTAGACCTACAGTGCGTAAAAAAATCAACAATTATAAGGTGTATGGTGACATGGTAAAGAAGTCGTGTTAACTTTATACCAACATTTGTACAGTTAGTTGGAGAGAGAGAGAGAGAGAGAGAGAGAGAGAGAGAGAGAGAGAGAGAGAGAGAGATTTTTTGAATCAAATTTACTGATAGTTTATCCGGGAATATATTTTACTCCCCCACCCCCCTAGTTTTTCAAGTAAAGTAAAGAAAAAGAATTTGAAAATTTGATTTATCAGTTCTAAATTTTTCAAACAAAGAGTTTAAAATTCGGCATGTCATTTGACACAGTGATATGAATTAAAACCTATTAAAATTGCTGTCTTATATTTTAAACTCGAATCATTGTTTTAAAATCATGCATGTGTGTACATGTATTATCTGTTACCGGCATTTCTATACAATACATTCATTATTCATTTATGAACTGTTTCCTTGCTTTATATGTACAGGTATGAAGACATTTTGATACAATAATGCATATCAATTACTGAACTGGACAACGCACACTGTGAAAAGTTAAAAGTGCTAAGGAAAGAACCCCCCCCTTTCGAAAAAATGAATCTCTCTCTCTCTCTCTCTCTCTGTCTGTCTGTCTGTCTGTCTCTCTCTCTCTCTCTCTCTCTCTCGTGATTTATCAGGAAATAACCTCATCGATTGCCATTCACATGATTAAGATATAAACTAATCTACTTCCCGCTAAATAGAATCAACAGACATTTCATTCTTTGCATCATTACACCAGACAAAAATGTCAAAATAGAGGTGATCATTTCGATCGGTGTGTGATTATCTGCAAGTGTTAATTATGTTGTGTTATTATGCGCTTTAACTCAGGAAGGTCACATGGATCCTCCATTTGTTCTTTTTTTTAATAAATTACAACACACGGTCATTTGTTTAATACATGTAATAAGATAATTATATAATCGCTTTATCGGTGTACAAGTCTAGATTTATTTGTGTCAATGTTGAGTCAGATGTTTAGATAAAATCTAGTCTCCTCAAGCTTCAATGTAGATGGATAGGGTTCTTTTCTAAATTTATATATTTCACAAAGACAAAGCAACTGATAAACACGTTTGGCCTCAGTCACTAGCGCTTCGAGCTTACCGCGATCATAAGTATACGGAAACACAGCGCATTAATTATGTAAAATGCGCGGACCCAAAAATCATTTCAAAAGAGTAGACATGTTGTTTATGTTTCCCAGGGGTGGGGGTGGGGGGTCTGAGCCATATTTAATATCTATGAAAATTTAAGAAATTAGATTTTTCCATGGAGAATCAAGGGGGGGGGGGGGAATCAGATCCCCCGTACATCCGCGCACGGGTAATATGGGTAGTCGAATGCTAATAGCTAGGTGTTGTTATGGGTGATCAAGTTTATTGATGTTAAGCTCAAGAGTGTCGATATTTTTACTGACTCTTCGTTTCTAAATAATTATCAAAACTCATGCTTACAACATAAATATTATAAAATCAGTTCTCTTTTTTTTTAAATAAGGCTCAATTTCACGTTCACTTATAAAATTACATGTAAAATTGACATTTTCATTCAAGGAAAATGTTATTAATAAGTTTGATATCATTTATTCATTTTTACAATTTAAAATACATTATTTGTTACAATTTCACACCTTTTAAGCTCTAGCAGGAGTAAGGACAATGGTGTCAGTACTTATCAGTACTTGTCAGTACTTCTTTAAGTTTTTCAGTACCGTCAGTAAAAAGTGTCAGTACTTCTCTAAGTTTATCAGTAATGTCAGTACATTGTCAGTAAATGTCTAAGCTTATCAGTAATAAATGGGAATGTCAGTACTTTTACAACTTAGTAGTGTACTGTAGTGCAACCTTTACACTGTCCCGTTTTAGAAGTAGGGAATTCCGCATCCGAGGTTATAATCTGATCGAAACACACATTCCCTTTATTATTATTTTCGTAATAACTCAGATTTGAAGCAGAATAAGCCCATAATTTTTGCAATTAATATTTTCCTTTCCATTAGGAATATTTATGCTAAATTCCGTTGAATTTGACTCGGTAGTTCTTAAGAAGCCCCCCTTTTTCTACATTTTCGAGGATTTCTCCGCTTTGAATAAAGATCGGTCTTTTATTTCTGCAATTCATATTCGCCTTTTCATAAAGATGCTTCGTGCCAAATTTGTTTGAAATTGGTCAAGTTGTTTTAGAGAAGAAGTTCAAAATGTAAAAAGTTTACAGACGGACGGACAAAATGTGATCAGAATAGCTCACTTAAGCTTTCAGCTCCGGTGAGCTAAAAAGATTTAAATATTTGCAAGGACAAAAAAGACAATGTTACAGGTTAATAATAGACACGTAGCTTCAAACGGGTGGGTGATTGGGGGTGGCAGGGAGGGGCCTGTCCCCATGAAGTTGCCCCCCCTTTCCTAGTATTTTAGGAGCATGTAAAAAATTGAAAGTGACTGGGAGGAAATAAACAGTGGAATTTAAGTTTGAGGTAAACTAAGCATTTCTATAGCTAACCCCACGGTGTATGATTTTCGAATTTTGGAAAAAAAAATTTTTTTTGCATGTCAAGAATTGTTTGGCGATTCTCCCACACCATCCCCCCCCCTTTTCACTTTTCTACGATGCCACCTGTCTGAACAAAATATCACAGTTTCCTTACATATACCAGTAAGAGAGAATTGGGTTTATCTATAAACCAATATTACTGTATCTCATACAATATCATACCATTCACCAGGTTCTATAAACATCTACGCTTAGATTCAATATATAAAAATCCAAGGTTAGGAAGACACGGGTTACTGTGGAATCATTAGAATTCGTGGTGGCTCAATTTTCGTGGTATTCGTGAGTAACCCTCCCACACGAATTTAAATCCTCAACGAAAACAATTTTAGAAAGAGTTATCTTTGTTCCTGAAACAGTAACCGACGCATCTACGAAATTACATCCCCACGAATGAGCAAAAAAGTCATAATCTACGAAAATTGGCCCCCTCGAATTTATATGATTCCACGGTATTTGGGAGGGGTATGGGTTGCCAGGACCCCATGTAGCTCTATCCATAACCCCTCACCAAGGTCTGTGTGCCCATCACCAGGGTCTGTATACCCATCATCAGTGTCAAAGTACGTATTACCAGAGTCGGTGTACGTATCACAAGGGTCTATATACGCATAACCAGATTCAGTATACCCATCGACCAGGACACCAGGGTCTCAATTCTTATCCTGAGGGTCAATGTTTCTTTGTGCTCATCACCAGGGTCTATTTACCCATAGCCAGAAATCCACGTAACCATTACCAGGGTCTCAATGCCCACACCAGGGTCAGTGTACGTTTCACCAGGGTCTATATGCCTATCACCGGGGCCTGTTACTAGTATTTATTGATAGGGTCAGAGTGCACATCACTAGCGTCTGTATACCCATATACAGAATCAGTTTACCCATCACCAGGGTCAGTTTATCTCTAACCAAGGTTAGTGTACCCAATTACAAGTGCACATGTATACGCGTAACCAGAGTCAGTATACCCATCACCTGGGTCTCAAAACATATCACAATACAGGTTTTGAGACCCTGGTAATGGGCACATAGACCCTGGTGATATGTATACCGACCTTGGTGATATGTCCACTGACTTGATGATGGACACACAGACCCTGGTGATAAGTACACTGACCCTGGTGATACGTACACTGACCCTGATGATACGTACACTACCAAGGTTATTTGTATGCAGACCTAAGTGATGGGCACACATCGTAATATTGACCCAGGTTATGGGCATACAGACCTTGGTGATATACTGTGGAATCATTAGAATTCGTGGTGGCTCAATTTCCGTGGTATTCGTGGATAACCCTCCCCCACGAATTTAAATCCTCAACGAAAACAATTTTAGAAAGAGTTATCTTTGTTCCTGAAACAGTAACCGACGCATCCACGAAATTACATCCCCACGAATGAGCAAAAAAGTCATAATCCACTAAAATTGGCCCCTCGAATTTAAATGATTTCACAGTAAATACTGACCCTTGTGATAAGTCCATTATGCTATTAAAACATTTAAAAATCCTAATCCGTGGTGGTAGGGGGTTAGGTGAAGACTTAACATAATTTTACAGTTTATTTCCTCCCTTTCATTTCAGTTTTTACCTGGTCCCAAAAACATTGTGGGTAGGGGGGGGGGGGCAACTCTTTGTTAATTTGAATTGAACACGTCCCGGCCAGAATCACATGAGACTAGCAAAACTCAAAGAATGATTCCTTATTCTTGAATCAATTCTATTTCAGACTTGTATTTTTTTTAAGTAAGGCGTAATCTCACGGTTTGGTGATGAGATGAGATGAAAAATGCAGATATATGTTGATAAATCAGCATGCCCATTGATTGATAACATTAATTAAACAAATTTTTGGAATTATGCGCAGAAACCCGTCGAAACCAGTCTGTACATAATGTATATTTGGTGAAAATGCGTTGCTACATATAGCAGTTCTTAAATATTTTGTTTCTATCTATGTAGGAATTCTAGCAAAGCCGATAAAGTAAGGTGTCTTTTGGAATTGTTACATCTGTTTCCACGGTTACAGGAACAGCTGTGACAATATGTTCCTCCACTTTCGTTTTACGCCAGTTTACTTCATTTACCATTTCGCCGTTTAACGCCGATCAATTGATCGGCAATTTTCGTCGTACGCCAATATGGAACAAATGAAGTCCGCCCCGTTTAATTTGTTCCCCAAAACATGAAATTTGTTACCACAAATTGGATGAAATAGGTTATAACCAATTTTAAAAAACCGAAATTAAGAAATAAAACTTTGAAATAACGAATTCAAGAATTCATTATTTCAAATTTAGTATTGTTAAAACAGATTTCAAAATTTGAAATAACGAATTCAGCGAATTTGTTATAACAGATTAAATTCGTTATAACGAATTCCTAAAATTTGTTATAACAAATTTAATTCGTTATAACGGATTCAAAAATTCATTATAACAATCTAAATTCGTTTTAACAAATTTAAGAATTCGTTATGTCAAATTCAAAAATATTTTTTGATAGGTCCTAAATGGGCTTCCGTACTAAACCGCACCGAAGTCGATGCAAAAAAATGAAGTTACGCCTCTTCAAAGTGCCTATTTTTACCTGCTTTTAGAAACCTTATCAAGAGAAAATGAAATTAGGCGATAACGAGGCTTCAGTGACGTCACGAGGTCAACACGAGGGAAATTACCTTATAAAGCTATACAAAATACAAAGTAAAATCGATTTTACAGCAAAAATGATTGATATAGGTCTGATGTTGAAACGTATCGAGTTATTTTAAGTATCGTAGATTTAGAAAGTTGTATCCGTAATTATTTTGTGACAGATTTCTTTTTAAACGATTTTAAAATTTGCTATTCTAATCGCATTTTACCGATGAATACGATATCTTTAAACGCTTGCATGGGCAGATTTATGTTTATTATTCATATTTATTTGGTCGGTGCGTGTTCAAATCAAATAAAGCTTGAAGCGCTTTATGATAGATTTGATATGCACGCTGCGACCGAAATTATCACCTAATAATATTCAAAGAATGATGGATTTTTGCTTATATTTATATTATATCCAATTTCTACACTTCAAAAAAACATTTTAAAAACACTGGGTTTTTTTTTCATGCGTAGCACATGTTATGTATTATCACAGCAAATACCGTTTCTCGGTTATGCTGTAGGACACGCCCATTTTGTTTCGCTCATTTTTTTAAAATTATTGGGCTATAGGTTTCAAAATTGATTTGTAATTTTATCACAGTAAAGGACACTTGAAAAATATAGATATGATATTTTATATGACAAAGCCAGGTATTATAACCAGGATGTGCGCATGCGTGAACCAACTTTCCATCGGGATTGGTAAACGTTTGGGAGGAAATTCGATAGCTTCTTGGAGGAACTTCAAACTGATGATAGGTGCTAAAAAAAAAAAAAAAAAAAAACCAAACAAACAAAAAACCGCGACTTTTATATCATATAGTCATTAGAAATTAAAGAAATGTTATGTACCTTTGGTTAACACTTAAACAAGAGGTCTATGTGGCTACATCGTTCACCTGAACAACAATAACTTTATATGGGCGTTCAAAGGATATTATACCCTATGGCTCGTCAGTAGAATAACAAAAAATGAATATTGTAAAGTATTTGAATTTTAGTTACTTTTTTTTGCATGCACTTAACCAGCAAACATAAGGCTTAACATTTACTTCCCCAAGAATGACAAAATTGTATAACTTCCTTTGGCTAAACATTTACTTCCCGAAAAAGGACATATTTGTATAACTTCCTTTGGCTTAACAAGCTCTTCCCGAATGATCACAAGACCAATGAGTAACAGTTCCCCTTGGATAACATTATTAGTTTCCTGAAGAATGACAGGGCCGCTCTGTTATACGTCCTGTAAGGAAATATTCTCAGTGACGGTATTTGACTAAACTCTTTCCAAGTGTCATCAATAAGAATGCTTCCCTGTTTGCTGAAATATCTCTGATGATTGAAAAACATATCAAAGTACTAGTCATTTTTGTTTACTTTCAGAACATGTAGGTTTACTTAAACACAAACTTTAAAGAGCTAGCCTTTCTCAAAACAGCTGTTCTGTAACAGTTTGAATTGCCGCTATTAGAATACTTGTTTTATACAATATTTATTGAATACGTCACAAAGCATGTTTAATAGTGAATATCGATGCTGGGGGACAAATCATCGAAATGCAGTGCAAATAAAGCCGAAAAAAGGCTTACCCAATACAGAGACCCCAGATTTTGATGTGTCAGTTACATGTAGAATATAATCAGGATAATACAGGCATGGATATTTGTAATATCAGAAAATGTTATGAGGTATACAGATAGACATTTATATGGCTTGACCGGTCTTTCCTCTCTTCAGCAGTGTGAACGAAAATGACAAGAGTAAAACACTACCCTGAATATTATGAAAGATGAATTTGGCAAATATAAAAAAAAAAAACTATGACCCTTTCTTTTTTTATTTTGCATGGACAATTTTTGGTCAGGATGAACCCATACTAGAACTCCCAAACATTAAGGAATTAAGAATTTGGGGTTAAATGCTCAATTTTCCGTTAAAGAAAAACTTACATTAAAGATACATTTTTTTTTATTTGTATTGAATATAAGATATGATTATTATGTTTTATAGTTTTTTTTATTTTATATTTGCCAAATAGTTATTATTACACAATGTCCAAAACCGTGTTGATATGTTGTACTGACTTAGCTATTGTCTCTGATTTTGTTAACCGAACCCAATGACAAAAATGATTTGCTATCAACCATTTTATCTCCAAAAAACATGAAATAAAATAAACTTTAGGATATAATATTTTACTAGGAGTACTTTATTTCGTTGTTATTGAACTTTCACAAATATATTCCTTTATCACTAGAGGTAAAAAAACAAGGACAATCTAATCACTGTGCTCAACCGATAACTAACTAGTAAAAGGCAGTAAACGTACATGAATAAACATGCACTGGCTTTGAAAAAAAACGACGGAAATGATCGTTGTTAATTAAAGCTTGCATAGTGTGGTCAACTGCGATTGATAACATACAAGTCAAGAAATCTAAAATATACATCTAAGTCAGTTGAACCTAGCAGATATAGGTTAATATTTAAATTTCTTGGATACAGCTGAACACTGTGGTAAAAATAAATAATATTGCGAAAAAAAGAAGATTAAATACAAACTTCAAAGGCAAACTGCATAAGCAGACATTTTATGGCACTTAACAAATATCAAAATTGGAGTTTTCAAATTACCGATAATCATTAAGTCAAGGTCATACTGACCTTGAAAAAAATGAGCGAAACAAAATGGGCGTGTCCTACAGCATAACCGAGAAACGGTATTTGCTGCAATAATACATAACATGTGCTATGCATGAAAAAAAAAACCAGTGGTTTTAAAAAAAAAATTGAAGTGTAGAAATTGGAAATAATATAAATATAAGCAAAAAGGCATCATTCTTTGAATATTATTAGGTGATAATTTCGGTCGGAGCGTGCATATCAAATCTATCATAAAGCGCCTCAAGCTTTATTTGATTTGAACACGCACCGACCAAAATAAATATGAATAATGAACATAAATCTGCCCATGCAAGCGTTTAAAGATATCATATTCATCGGAAAAAGGCGATTAGAATAGCAAATTTCAAAATCGTTTAAAAAGAAATCTGTCACAAAATAATTACGGATATAGCTTTCTAAATCTACGATACTTAAAATAACTCGATACGTCTATACATCAGACCTATATCAAGCATTTTTGCTGTAAAATTGAATATATTTTGTATAGCTTTGTAAGGTAATTTCCCTCGTGTTGACCTCGCGACGTCACTGAAACCTCGTTATCGCCTAATTTCATTTTCTCTTAATAAGATTTCTAAAAGCAGGTAAAAATAGGCACTTTGAAGAGGCGTAACTTCATTATTTTTGCATTGATTTTGGTGCGGTTTATCATTAAATTCTGGTAAATAAATTCTATGACATAAGTTTGACATTGGCTGGGCTGCAAGTGACATTTAATAAATCAGCATGATCATTGATTTATAACATTGACTAAACAATTTTTGGGATTTTGCGCAGAAATCCGTCGAAACAAATCTATACATCCTTCATGGTATTTTTGGTGAAAATGCGTTGCTACATCTATAGTAGTTCTTAAATATTTTGTTTCTATCTATGTAGGAATTCTAGCAAAGCCGATAAAGTAAGGTGTTTTTTGGAATTGTTACATCTGTTACCACGGTTACAGCAACAGCTCTGACAATATGTTCCTCCACTTTCGTTTTTACTCCAGTTTACTTCATTTACCATTTCGCTGTTTAACGCCGATCAATTGATCTGCAAATTTCGTCGTACGCCGATATGGAACAAATGAAGTCCGCCCCGTTTAATTTGTTCCCCAAAACATGAAATTTGTTACCACAAATTGGTTGAAATAGGTTATAACTGATTTTAAAAAACCGAAATTACGAACTAAAACTTTGAAGAAACGAATTCAAGAATTCGTTATTTCAAATTTAATTTGTTAAAACAGATTTCAAAATTTGAAATAACGAATTCAGCGAATTTGTTATCACAGATTAAATTCGTTAAAACAAATTCCTAAAATTTGTTATAACAAATTTAATTCGTTATAACGGATTCAACAATTCGTTATAACGATTTAAATTCGTTTTAACAAATTCAAGAATTCGATATATCAAATTCAAATATATTTTTTGATAGGTCCTAAACGGGCTTCCGTAGATTTAGGTCTGATGTTTTGACATATTTAGTTTTTTTAAGTATTGTAGATTTAGGAATTTGTATCCGTTATTATCATAGTCAGAAATCTTTTTTAAAGGATTCTAAAATTTGCTATTCTCTTCGCCTTTTTACCGATGAGTACGATATCTTAAAACGCTTGCATGAGCAGATTTATTTTCATTATTCATTTTTAGCTCACCGAGACGAAGTCGGGGGGAGCTTATGCTATACCCTCGGCGTCGGCGTCGGCGTCCGGACCTGGTTAAAGTTTTTGTTGCAGGTCCTGTATCTAACTTATTACTTGTCCTATCTTCACCAAACTTGCATGAATGATGCATCTGGACCTACTAATGGACTTGAGACACTTGGATGCTGAATCTGGGCCATGAATTTCAGATGCTGGAGGAGGTTAAGGTGTTTGGAGCAGGTTAAAGTTTTTGTTGCAGGTGCCCTTTGATAGCCATTTCTAAGTTACTACTGGTCCAAACTTCACCAAACTTGCATAGATGGTGTGTCTTATGATACTGATGCACCTGACAGGCTTGAATGCTGAATCTGAGCCATAGGTTTCGGATGCTGGATGAGGTTAAGGTTTTTAGAGCTGTTAAAGTTTTTGGAGCAGGTGCCCTCTGATGATTATATCTTACTTACTACTGGTCCTTACTTCACCAAACTTGCATGGATGGTGTGTCTTATGATACTTTTGCACCTGACAGGCTTGAATGCTGAATCTGAGCTGAAGGTTTCGGATGCTAGATGAAGTTAGGTTTTTCGAGCAGGTTAAAGTTTTTGTTGCAGGTGCCCTTTGATAGCCATTTCTAAGTTACTACTGGTCCCAACTTCACCAAACTTGCATAGATGGTGCGTCTTATGGTACTGATGCACCTGACAGGCTTGAATGCTGAATCTGAGCCATAGGTTTCGGATGCTGGATGAGGTTAAGGTTTTAAGAGCTGGTTAAAGTTTTTAGAGCAGGTGCCCTCTGATGATCATATCTTAGTTATTACTGGTCCTAACTTTACCAAACTTACATGGATGGTGTGTCTTATGATACTGATGCACCTGACAGGCTTGAATGCTGAATCTGAGCCATAGGTTTCGGATGCTGGATGAGGTTTAGTTTTTTTGGAACAGGTCACATGTTTAATATATGTAGGTAATAGCACTATTTCAAACTTGCATATATGATCTTACTATAATATAAATGAATGGCAGAGGTAGCTTCAGATGCAGAGCCTGATCTCCATTATCAAGGATGCTAAAAAATATATCTTAGTTATTTCTGGTCCTAACTTCACCAAACTTGCAAGGATGGTGCGTCTTACGATACTGATGCACCTGACAGGCATGAATGCTGAATCTGAGCCATAGGTTTCGGATGCTGGATGAGGTTAAGGTTTTAAGAGCTGGTTAAAGTTTTTAGAGCAGGTGCCCTCTGATGATTATATCTTAGTTATTACTGGTCCTTACATCACCAAACTTGCAGGGATGATGCATCTCATGATACTGATGCATCTGACAGGCTTGAATGCTGAATCTGAGCCATAGGTTTCGGATGCTGGATGAGGTTTAGTTTTTTGGAACAGGTTACATGTTTTATAGATAATAGCTTGCATAATTGATTTAACTATAATATAAATGAATTGCAGAGGTAGCTTCAGATGCAGAGCCTGATCTCCATTATCAAGGATGCTAAAAATTCTCCTACCTCACTCAAACCTGCTTGATAGATGTGTTTGTTGTTAAATGATTTAACATGATTCCTATGATATAGTATTCTATGATATGATACACTATTGTTTTATATGATACAATGTAATATCATACATTATATTGTAAAAAGTTATATGATATGATATGATATTGTATCAATTTTTTTGTACATTATTATATGATATTGTATTATGATATTGTTATGTATAGTATTGTATATTATTATACAATATTGTAGAATATGATATTGTATAATATATTATTTTATCGAATGATATTGTTTCATATTATATTGCAATATATGATATTGTATCATATGATACGATATTGTATATTATAATTATAGCATATCGTATGATACAATATTGTTTAATATGATATTGGTTTATATAATATATTGTTATATAATACATGAAATTGTATTATATGATATTATAATATATCATATAATATGATATTGTATAATATGATATTGTATCATATGATATGATATTGTATAAAATGATATTGTATTATATAATATCGTACTGTATCAGATGATATTGTATCATATGATATGAAACAATGTTTTATCAAATTATATTGTATCATATGATACAATATTGTTTATCAAATATGATACAATATCATACAATACAAAATTATACTATATTATACAATATAATATCATATGTTACAATATTGTGATGTATTATGTGATATGATATAGTATCAAATAATGCTATATTGTATTTATATTAGATATTATGATATTGTATTAAATACAATAATGTATAACACGATACAATGTCATATTATATGTTACAAAATCATATTGCATCAATATTTATTACAGTATTATATTGTATTAAATGATATATATTGTAAGTATCATTGGATGCAATATCATATTTTATATTATTGTATTGATAAACATTGTATCTTATAATAATGTATGAAATGAACATAGGATTATCATACAATTTTTTTACATATGATATACGATATTGTGTCAAAACAGTATCCATGAATATCCAAGATCATTAACTATGATTTTCATATCATATGATAAAGGTGGTTTTAAAGGTGATGCCTCATAAAGTTGATGCCTCGTCTCGGTGAGCTTTGTAATCTGTGATTACCTATGTTTTCATTACATAATATCATTTCACACACGAGTGATCCAAACAATGACACAGATAAACAGGTAAACTTAACGAAGCCACTGCTCCAAACACACGTGAATCTGGGGTATGTATACACATGGTACACGAGTCTGGTGAACAAAGAAAGGGTTTCACACCTCTAGACTGGTAAATTGATTTGTGTATATTAAGCTACTCAATTGTTGAAAAATAAAACAGAAAAATGAATTAGACGTTGTAAAATGAAGAATTCGTAAGCAGCTGGTAATCTAATACATGTGTATAGTCCGTTGATCAGTGATTTAAGAACGTACATGAGACTACCAAATAGTAAAACTAATGTATGAAGTAAATGCCTTTATTATCACTTATCTAATCACTTAAATAATGACCAAATTTACAATTCAGCAATTTAAACCTTTTTTATGTGATCAAGTAATTATTTCGGATGTAATTACGTTGGTCTTTATAATTTCTTATTAAAAAAAAAGTGCAACTTTCTTTAGAGCGCTATGGTCAGCAATTAAACGCTTAAAGTCCATATAGCTTAAATCGTTATACTGACAACGAATCATTATGAAATCTGAATAAACTTGAACATTTTGACGAAGGATGTAAAAATAAATGTAAAATGAAATTCCACTACGTATATTTAGAATAATACGAGACAGACTTAATTATGGAGCAATCTTGAACTTTCGCCTTGATCTGTTTTTAATCCCGTGTTTTTTGTTGAAGAATGCATACTATTTTGATTGTTATTGGTCTGATATCAATATTATTGAATAATCGGGCGACATCATTAGTAATTTTATGCCTTATGGACGTTGTTTACTCAGGGTTTGAGTTCTAAAATTCGGATTGCTATAAAGTTTAATGTCATGAGTAAAATTTGTTCTAAGCACTTAAATTATTTATGAAATGAATTATTATTGATGAACCATTCGATATTTTTACTAAGTTATGGAATTAGGTTTAAACAAAACTGGACTTTTAGCAAGACAGAGGAAATTCGGACTATAGTTTTCAGATTTTGTTTTTCAATGAAATATTTTTGGTAGTACTGTAATATTCAAAGCTAAGATTTTATTTGTTAGTCAACATAAATTTGCATATTTCATGTTGTTTCTATCTCACTTTTTCATTTAGATATTCGAATGGCACCCACTACAAAAATATTGAAAAATGCTTAAAAACAATAAAAGACACCATATCTCAAAATTTTGATCATTGACTCCAGATAACTTTTATGCCTGCAGAGTAAGGTCAATATACCTAATTTAATGCTTTAAATGTTTTAGTATTATCATCATTATTTTTTTTTTGTAAAATTGAATCAAAAAGGGTAGGAATTTGAAAATTGATAGAGGAAATTCGGACTGAAATATTCATAAAAATTGTGAATGAAAACTTAATGCTTTGTGTCTGTTTAGTGTCACTGCCATTCATAAACTGTAATTTATTTTTAAAAGAGTTTATCAATTTGTATTTTTTTTTTTCACAATTAAAATTCCAGTCATAGTGTAAAATTTTAAAGGACTTTTCTTAAATTCTCAAAAAATATTCAATGGCCATTATCTCAAAACGTAGGTCATTGACCTCCTTTTTGAAATTGAAAAATAACTCTACCATGATAGGTTTTTAACACACAATAAATGGTTTCTCATTATCATCAGTGGAATTTTCATTCTGAGTAAACGTATACCTTGGAATAGACCCCGCGTTACCTTTTACGAAATATGTATTATCAATATTATTAATCAGTTAATAATGTCACGGAAAAAACATTCGAAAGAATAACAATATTAACAAAATATGTTTGTTATAACAAAAGTGCTTTGATTAATTGTCATTTTGCTACAAATGGTGTGCATTTATATGTAAAATGTGTTACACATTTGCCTAAATTCATGAAGCAAACAGTTTTCCTAATTCGGCATTTTTGTTCGATAAAATACGGGTTTAAACTCAAACAACAGTATATTTAGTCATCCAGGGTTGATAAAGAAAAAAAAAACAGAAAAAATGTTCATTCATCGATAAAACAATGCAAGAAAACGAACAGTTTTCATACGATATTCCTGTTTCTTATACAGCGGCGTTGACCCCGTGACGTCACAGTTCATCTCGCGCCAAATCGGCTTGATTCAAACCTCGTTTAGGTGTGAAGTCGGGTTTTCCCCAAATATCTCGAAAACTTCTTATGCAATCGCTGTAAAATTTTCAGGATGATATTTCTACACATAGATCCAGTATATCAAAAATTGACCGGCACTGCAGGTACTCCTTAATTTTATATCATGAATGGTTGATATTTTCCGGAATTTCTAACGTTTGGTAAAAATTGTACAGATTTGAAGTGGATAGCAACATGATATTTTTTTCTAGTTCTTGAAAAGTTTAATTCAAGAGTTGGAAAAAGATTTGCAAATGATTAAAAGATAGAAGTTAAAAAGTAAACAGAAAACTTATATAGAAATTGCATGGTAAAGCCTTATCGCGGAACCACATTGTTTCACAGTTGCACAAGTCAATACATTTTATTTAGCACACTTATCAAAACTTTGATATTCAATACTTGTGTAACAGACTGAAACATAGAGGAATAAAATGCAGAAGAAAAAAATAATTAGAATAACTACAATTGGATCTTCTTAGTGGTTTTAAAATATTTTAGCTCTAATTTTGTTTGAAAATCAAGCAATGGTGATTATTCATTCTTCTTATCTAAAGGGGTGGTTATTTAGAATTTGATTAGTTCAGCTGCAATCGCAGTAACCAAAAACTCCTTAAAACATAGTGTTTGGGATATGTATAATTGATTTGATTAGGTAAAACATTCTTCTTCTTGTAATATCTTACATCAATCTGCAAAAACTAGGTGAAGTATTTTTGAACAAACATAATCTGACGCAAGCCATATTTACTTAATATATCGGGGTAACAAAACACAGTTATTAAAGAGTCTTTATCTAACATACGATTTTGATCAATATATTAAGCTTTTATAAACTTTTTATCACAAGTTTCCTGGAGATTACATGAAGTGTCTATATTTTAATTCAAGAAAGTATAAATAGCTTTTGACATCATGTGAACTTTTAGCGATTTTAAACTTAACCGAAAAGTTTTTTTTCCTTCATTTAGATTTGGCCTCATTAGAAAGTTTCAAAGATTTACATACATTTCAGTTTGATGAGTTTTCAAGATTATTTAAGTTGAATATAACTTGAATATACCCGGGCTTTTTTCTGTAATAGTGGATTAAAATAATGCATTGTGTGGTTTTTTGTTTTTTGTTTTGCTATAATGGAACATATAAAAGGCACTTACGATTTTGATCACGAATTTTCTAGATAATTCTTTATCAGATTACACAATACTGTCATATGATCAGCACCTGACAGTTGACGTATATATATAGATATATATAGAGAGAGAAAGAGAAAGAGAGAGAGCCACTTTTAAATCGCAAATGTAAGACAACTATCTTAGGGTTTGGTAAGTGACTTTTTTTTCAATAATAACATTTTTGTCAATGCATCATCATAATATCTATTATTATATAACTAGATATAGATCATGCTAAGCTTGGCAGATTTGTGAGCTTTTTAAACCATTCCAAAATGAAAATTTGTATTCAACTCGTATACCTGGAGGACATTGATTTTTGATTTAATAGATGGGGATATACGCATAACATGTCAATAAATTGAATCTTTTTGATATTGTTCATTTTTTTAGAGCACCCATGTACATAAGATGAATCAGAGTTGTACCACAACATATTAATTCATTAATCTAAAGTGCTATATAAATTACTTATATGCTTTGTAACCTTTGATTTCCGTCTATTTATTTGACTGATATAAATCATCAAAATGAAAGAAAAATAGCTGGCTGTAATGTATGATTTTTGTCATCATCCCGTATTACCGTTTTGAAAAAACTTTCGGCATTTATAATTCCGGTTTACAAACAAAAAACTAAAAAAAAAAAAAATAAAATAAAATAAAAAAACAAAATACCAGACAATAAAAAAATCTTAACAACATTATTTACATTAAAGAAGAAATTTTGAATTGTGTGCTTATTTTTGGAAGGCGTGTTATTAAAATTATTCTAATACACGGTGAAAAAAAAGTAAATGTTTAAAACTCTCAGTCTTTGTTATTTTCTTGTTTACATTTTTAAGTAGCTGGACTTCATATCTCTTGTTTTGGTTTTGTTTTTGTTTTTGTTTTTTTTTTTTCTTTTTTTTTTTTTTCATTTTTTCAAAAATTAATACAAACTAGAGCCGAGCTCGTTGCAAAGCAACGAATACGTCTTCCGTTGCAGCTTTCTGTCGGAAAAGGATTGTCAATCAGTCTGATTAAAAGCACCCTTATATTCCTTACAGTGTCTGACAGGTATTGATAGGGGGTCATATTCACACGACCTAAACCTCTGACCAACCAGGGCATTAGAAAATTTATTGGAACTTTTTAGACAGACAAATTAATTCATACCTGCTTGCTATGTAACCCCCAAACTGAGTATTGAAGAGTTGCACCTCTTATTAACAGATAAGGGCATGTATTTGGTAACTAAGAGTATATTTAGGTTGTGTGCAAATATGGAGGTCATGTGAAGATGACCTGTTATCGATACCTATCAGACCCTGATGAGTGTAAGCAGAAGGGTGGTGATTTTAATCAGACTCGATTGTCAATATGACCTGAGGGTGCGCTGTACGAGAGGTGCTCAGCGGGAGGGACAACACTTTGTATAATGTTTGGCCATGCAAGCACTCAGAATCGTTTTTGTTTCGGGGAACAAATTTATCCGAAATGTATTAAGTTAAACAAGGAAATAAAAGAAAGAATTACTAAAATCTTTAAAATCTAATTCGTGGTAGTGGTAAGGGAGGGGGGAGTTGTGAGGCAGCTATAACTTTTTTTGTTTACTATAATTTGTTTTCAATTTGCCATAAAAATTTATATTGCCTTCTACTAAAACGTGTGTTGGGGAAGGGGAAAACAATGTCCCAAAATTCAATTTCCTTTATGTTAATTTAAGGGAAATTTTAGTTGCGAGAAAGGGGGAGAGTGCTCTCTGTGGACCAACTGACGGTTCTGTGAGCAACCTCACAAATAATTCCTCCCCTCCCCACTAAGAAAAAAAAATCATAACTGCAGTATTTCTCTATTAGAAAAAGATGGATGCTTCTTTTTCTTATAGTGACACTGAACTTGCACAAATGATAAAAGTTCAAGTCAAGACATATTAAAGTACATGTCACAAGCAATCTTTGTGTCAAATTTTAGCTTCTAATCATTTCCATGTATGCAAGATATGACAGACAGGAAAAAAGCATATGTTTTTCAAATGTCCTTGAATTTGCACATCTGACCCTGGGTCAAGTTCATGACACATCCTCAGGTCATCAGCAATCTTTAAATGAAAAAGCAACTTCCAATTTTTCTCCTAAAAAACGGTATAAAGCAGACACAAATTATACTTGACAAAATAACCTCAAATAACAAAATCATTACACACACTAAGGTCATAAGCAATCTTTGTGTGAGATAGAACTTTCAATTTTTTTTTCGTAAAAAATGATATGGATCGGACACGATTTTTGCACTTTTCCTGCCAGTGACCTTGATCTTGCCCAAATAATTTTTGGTCAAGGTCATGACACTCTCAGGTCAAAAGCAACTTTTGGTTTAGTAAATATTTTGTACTTTTGAATATGCATGTAGTGACCAATGTTTTGTATGCACATTTGCACTCTCATCTCATCGTCGGAACCCACGTGTTTTCTATCCATTACACTGCATTGAAAGCAATGTAACAGATAAGAGACCCGTAGGTTCCGACGATGTCTCCTCAATGACATGTGTCAATTTGTATCTAAATGATTTCTAATTGGTATGGTTTTCAAAGCTTTTGAAAAGTTTTGAAACTGAATTCCTACAGTTCTAAATTTGAGGTTAAAAATAGAAATAAATAGGAAGATGTAAAAAAAAACCATAAAGGTATTATTGCTTTTGTTTTAGACTATTTCAGATTTAAAAAATAAAATATTCTGCTGAGTTTTCAGTCAGCCCGTGGGCTGACTTATTAAATTGAATAAATCTTCAATTGCGCTTTCATAAATTGGAATTCTGTGGAAAAATTAGACATTCCATATTAGAGAAATTTGAGGAAGTTATGAAACTGGTCAGTTTTAAGCTAGGTCAAACTGCGCATAGATGTATTCAAAGACTGTCAATGGGTATCGTCTGTAGCCATAGTTCGGAATCCGTATATGCAGACATACATTGTATGTACATCGCTACACGTTTACCTCCTCACCTACAGCAATACAAATGAGGGTGCAACCTCCATGTATACATGCATATTATTATAGTTCTGGAAACTATTCATCTTGTATTCTAATAGATTGGGTATTCATATATTGTTGACCTGAAATAAGTATTGCACTGGCTGTAGCTAATCTTGTTAGTATGTTAAGTTGCATTACAACCTCATACTACACAAGTTCAATAAAAGGGTTTTTTAAATCAATTTTCATATAATTAGCAATAAATGATTAAAAATCCCAAAGAACACATATCTATCTCATTTAGGTGTAACTTTGAGAAGCGCATATATTTTTGGGAGGCAGATCTGTCGCTATATTATAGTCTGTTAGTCAAGTAAACTATCATGGAAGAAATCTGTCGACACTTGCAGTACTTTGATGATTACTATAGCGACAGACTGCATTGCATAATGTAGTCGTATTTCATAACTTCTAAATCCCAGAAACAAATTTCATTTGCCTTAAAACTTTTAATTATAATATACATTACTCTGCTCATAGCTATAGAAGTTAAGCGTGTTCAACAGGGTAATTTATTAGCCACTTTCTCAGATTACGATCTCTCACCTTTAATGTAAAGATGATTGGCTTAATAGCCTTATTGTTTTACAATTGACCACTGTAGTGAAAGCACCCTTCGATACCCATCAACCTTCGATAACCTTCGATACATTGTTACACAATTACATAACATTGATGATCTGCAGCCATAAATAACCTGGGGATATATATGTTCTCAGCTGTGTGCGCTGAAGCGACACAAGATTTTCGGCCGCACGTTGCGATTGAATTAACACAGACTGACCGAATGTTACACATTAGGAGAAGTCGCCAAAAAATGGTTTTCGACAGATATGGATATTTTTTCGCCAATTTAAAATAAAATCCAGCGCGAGCACTTGGCAGCGGAGCGGGGGGAGGGGGCAACACTGCATTTATTTAACTGAAAGATTTCTTAATTGACACCCTATCGTTTAATCCAATTAAAGAAGAATAAACTTTTATGTGTAATCAAAACTAAAACAATTCTTGTGTTTGCGGCTAAACAAAATTGCATATGAGAGTCGCGACTCTTGTGTATTAGATAACTGCTGACCGCTAGGTAGCCCAGCTGCAACCATGGTGACCGATTTTCTCGGCCGCGGGCGAGGGATAGCTAACGTAATGGTACACACACACAGCTCTGATTCAAGATAGATTTTAGATGTACGCAGTATGAAAACTGAAATGTAATACATAGATTTTTTTTATCCGTATTTTGTGTTTTACTAGAAAAGAAAAAAAAACTGTTTTGTTTTCCGATTCTCGTTTTAAGGATTGTGCACTATTAGAATTTAAACTCCTAAAAAAAGCATGTATTAAAAAAAATCTTATGAATAAATGCCACCGTATAAACCAGTATACTTTCTGTGGTAACTTTATGCCAGTTGTACGCACAAAGACTTTTGTCAATTTGCCAAATGAAACGAAGTACATGTTAACATGTAAAGGTTTTTACACTCATACAACACAAATCACCATCAAAATAACATTGTAACGATTTTTATGAGATCCAAGCAAACAACTTTTCAGCCATATCGAAATTCTAAACGTTTTTGCGTTATTAAGCAAAAACTTTCAAGCGCTATTAGCCCTTAATTTTAGGGGTCAGCCATTTTTCATTGGTGTCAAATAAAAGCCCGTAACATGCTGCACAACTTTTATTCTACATATCTTAACAAAATATTTTTCGTTTAAAAGATACACAGAAATGTCTAAATTTTTGCACTCTTTGGAATCCTATTTTTTGACCCCTACTTTTTTATAAATAAAAAACGTTATCCAAAAAAAAAAAATCGATGTGCACAACGTCAATATCTCTATTATTCAAATTCGTTGGATTCCCATTCCCTGCTATCATAGTCTCGGAGATAACTCCTTAATGGAAGAGGAATTTTAAAGGTCATCAAACGTTTTAGATAGTGTTTTGTAATGTCTTTGAGCCCTGAAAATTTGAGCAAAAACCGTTCATAAATGAGTAAGATATAAAGCCTCAAAGTTCGCGTCTAGGAAGAAAAAAAAAAAGAAAAACTAGAGCAAAGCTAATTGCAAAGCAACAAGTGGGTCTTTGGTTAATGTTGAGAGTAAAGCTAGAATAACCTGTAAGTAGCAGAGTTCTTAAACCAATAACAAGAGCAACTAAACCAATAGGAAAAAATTCGAAAAATTCTTTGTGCGACTTAACAAAATCCAAAAGATTTAAAGTACGACTTAACAAAAACCTTTCCGATTTCAAGTACGTCTTAACAAAAAAAAAATCCGAATGTGTTCAAGTACGACTTAACAATTATTTTTGAGACGAGTAAATCTTACATTTAACTTTGCTCTATTTCTTAAACCAAGAACGCAGAACCAAAATTTTCGAAAAAACAATATTTTTAACCCAAATATCTCCGTAGTGCATCGTCCGATTTTAAAACGAATTGCAACGTTAGATTAAGCTTTAAAAGTTCTTTGTTTTTGCTCAATGATTAATATCAAATTATGGCTTAGAAAAGAATTATTATAAAAAGACTTTGTAGCCCTTTTAGTCCCTAATTTGAGGGGCCAGCCCTTTTCTCTCGATATCAAATAAAAGGTCTCGCAAATATAAACATATTTTGTTCAACAAGTGTTCATGAATTGTTAACTGTTCTCGAGACATCTGTATAAATATGTTTTAGGGGCCGACCCTTTAACTCCTTATCGAGGCCACAAACAACAAAATTTAAGCTGCCATAATGTTAAGAACATTATTCTTAACATTTTTTGTTCTACATTGCTTTTTAAAATATTGCTCCTTTTTCAGATATTAATCATCAAAATTTTAAACTTCTGGCCCTTTGAAACCCCTAATTACGTAATGTATGACTTAGGAATAGTACTGTAAAGATAAACAGCTGTACAGTGAACATTTTTGCTTCTACAATTAAAAAAAGTTATTGTAAGAAAACTATAGAGTCCTCTTCGCCCCTAATTTGAGGGGCCGGCCCCTTTTTCTTGGTATTGAATTAAAGGTCTTGCAAATTTAAACATTTTTGTTAATAAGTGTTCACAAAGTGTTAACTGTTTTCGTGATATCTGTAAAAATGTATTTTAAGGGGCCGACCCTTTAACTCCTTAATGGAGCCATCAACAATAAATTTAAGGTGGTATATTGTACAGAACATTATTTTGAGCAACTTTTGTTCTACATTGCTTTTCAAAATATTTCTCCTTTTTTCAATATAAATGATCAAAGTTTTGAACTTCTGGCCCCTGAAACCCCTAATTACGTTCCATATGACTTAGGTATGGTACTGTATATATAAACAGCTCTACACTGAACATTTTTGCTTCTATAATTGATAACAAAGTAATGTTCAGTAAAGAGTTATTGTAAGAAGACTTTAGAGCCCTCTTGGCCCCTAATTTGAGGGGCCATCCCCTTTTTCTTGATAATAAGCTATAGGTCTTGCAAATATAAACATCTTTTGCATAACATGTTTTAACAAAATATGTATACATCAAAAGTTATTTCAGAAAGTGTTCTTAAATTTTGTGGACAATTTTGGTGCTAATTTTCAGGTTCAGGCGAGCTTTGAGGCCTTGAACAATTTTCATAATTGGAAGCATGGGAGTACATCTACAGACATTCATCTACAATCCCTGAAAATTTCAAGCTTCTGTCTTGATTAGTGTCGGAAAAGATGCGTGGACAAAATGACCCTTAAACATTTATAAAATCGTCAATATCTGAAACTGAAAGTGACGTCATCAATTGAAAATTCGATAATATGTAGCACCGGTGATGCTCTATTAGTCCTGAAAATTTCGTGGAAATCGGTTGAATAGTTTATGAGACATAAGCCATCAGAAAAGTTAGATGAAGAATAATAATAATGAACTTGAGCAAAGATCGTGGCAAAGCAACGAGTGGGTCTTCCATTAATGTCGAAAGTAAAGCTAGAAGTCCCTGTAAGAAGTAGAGTTCATAAACCAATAAACATAATTTACTAAGACAAAAAGAAAAAAATCGAATTATTCTTAGTACGAGTTATCAAAATCCGAATGAATCTAAGTGCGAATTAACAAAAACCTTATCGATTTGAAGAACGACTAAGCAAATACAAATCCGAATGTGTAACAGTACGTTTTAACAATCATCGAATAATTTTAGGTACGAGTTAGTTTAACTCTGAACATAAAACTATTTTCTTAACCAAGAATGTGGAATCAAAATTTCCGGAAAATCAATTTTAAAACCCCAATAACTCTGTAGTGCATCGTCTGATTTTAAAACGGATTTCAGCGTTAGATTCAGCTTAAAAAGTTCTTTGTGTTTCTTTAATGATTGATATTAAATTTAAATTATCCCTCAGAAAAGATTTACTATATAAAGACTGTGTAGCCCTCCTGGCCCCTAATTTGAGGGGTCATATTTTGTTCAACAAAAGTTAACAAATTGTTAACCGTTTCTGAGATATCTGACAACTGTGTTTTAGGGGCTGACCCTTAAACTCCTTACCGGGGCCACCAACAACAAAAGGTTAGGTATCATATTATTGGGAACACTATTTTGAGCAACTTTTGTTCTACATTGCTTTTCAAAATATTTCTCCTTTTTCAGATAAAAAATGATTAAAGTTTTGAATTTTCGGCCCCTTAAAACCCCTAATTACGTAATTAAAGACTTAGGTATGGTACTGTATAGGTAAACAGATGTACAATGAAGATTTTTGTTTCTATAATTAATTACAAATTATTTTTCAGTTAGGAGTTATTGTAAAAAGACTTTAGATCCTCCTTGGCCCCTAATTTTAAGGGCCAGGCCCTTTTTCCTGATATCAAATAAAAGGTCTTGTAAATATAAACACATTTTGCTCAACAAGCGTTCAGAAATTGTTGACCGTTCTAAAGATATCTGAACAAATGTGTTTTAAGGGCTGACCCTTAAAATCCTTACTGGGGCCACCAACAAAAACTATTACGGTAGCATATTGTTAAGAACATTATTCTAAGCATTTTTTGTTCTATAATGCTTATCAAAATATTTCTCCTTTTCTAGATACTAAAGATCAAAGTTTTGAACTTCTGGCCCCTTGAAACCCCTAATTACGTAACATATGACTTAGGCATGGTACTGTATAAATAAACAGATATACAATGAACATTTTTGGTTCTATAATTGATAACAAATTATTTTTCAGTAAAGAGTTATTGCAAAAAGACTTAAGAGCCATTTTGGCCCCTTATTTGAGGGGCCAGCCCCTTTTTCTTGAAATCAAACGCAAGTCCTAGCTAATCTGAACAACTTTTGCATTACATGTCTTAACAAAATTTTTACACATTATAAGCTAGGGCCAAAAATGTGCGAAAATTTCGTGAAAAAAATTGGTTCCTATTTTTGAGCTCGGGAGAGCTTCGCCGCCTTGCGCATTTTTCAAAATATCAAATAAATAGGATCATCTACAGACATTCATCTACTATCCCTGAAAGTTTCACGTTTCTATCGCAAGTAATTTTTGAGAAGTTACGTGGACAAAATGGTCCTTAAAAATTCACTAAATCCTCAAAATCTCGAACCGGAAGTGACGTCATAAGCCAGAAATTTTAAAATATCAAGTACATTTGATGCTCAATGTGTCCTGTAAATTTCATGCAAATCGGGCATGTAGTTCACGAGAAATAGCGTTCGAAAAAAGCCAGAAAAAAAAAATAAAAAATAAAATAATAACTAGAGCAAAGCCTTATTACAGAGGTAAATCGACCAAATCAAAACCATTTAAAATTTCAAGCCTCTATCTTAAAGCGTTTTTGAGAAAAGTCCGGGACAAAATGACTTTTTAAAATTTTTAAAAATGACGTCACGTCAAAACGAGAGTGACGTTCTCTTAAAAATTTTAATACATTTGAGGGAAATCAACTTGCAAAAATCTCTGAAAATTACATAAAAATCGGTTAAAAACCTTTTGAGTTATGAAGCAAAAAAGGAGTCAGAAGAAAAGAAAAAGAATAATAACTAGAGCAAAGCTCGTTGCAAAGCAACGAGTGGGTCTTCCGTTAATGTTGGAAGTAAAGCTGGAAGTTCCTGTAAGAAACAGAGCTCTTAAACCAATAACAAGAGTAACTAAAATAAAAAGATGAAAAAAATCGAATATTCCTGGTACGACTTAACAAAAAACGAATGATTTTAAGTACGACTTAACAAAAACATTTCCGATTTCAAGAACGACTTAACAAAAAAAATCCGAATGTGTTCAAGTACGACTTTACAATTATTTTTGGTACGAGTTAATTTTACTTTTAACATTACGCTATTTTTTAAACCAAGGACGCGGAATCAAAATTTCCGGAAAAATCAATTTTTAAACCCCAATATCTCTGTAATGCATCGTCCGATTTTAAAACGGCTTTCAGTGTTAGATTCAGCCTAATGAGCTCTACAAAACACATATTCATTTTTGATTTGATCAGAAAATTCATTTTTTCGAAAAATTTGTTTCACTTCCGGTTTCGACCGGAAGTGACAGATTTTCATTTCCAGCCTTATTACAGAGGTAAATCGACCAAATCATTACCATTGAAAATTTCAAGCCTCTATCTTTAATCCTTTTCGAGAACGCCGCGGACAAAATGACTTTTTGAAAATATTTAAAATGACGTAACGTAAAAACGGAAGTGACGTGGGTCAAGAAAACTTTAACAATCTTTGCGGGATAATAGTTTCACATTATCTCTGAAAATTTCATCAAAATCGGTTGGAAACTTTTTGAGTTATAAAGCCGAGAAGGAGTCAGAAAAAAAATAAAAAGAACTAGAGCAAAGCTCGTTGCAAAGCAACGAGTGGGTCTTCCGGTGGTGTCGAAAGTAAAGATAGAAGTTCCTGTAAGAAGCAGAGTACAAACCAACTACAAAGAAAATAAAAAAGATATTTTTTAAAAATCGAATAATTCTTAGTACGACTTTACAATGATTGAATGATTTCAAGAACGAATTAACAGATACCTTTACAATTTCTAGAACGACTTAATAAAAAAAAGTCCCGAATGTCTTCAAGTACGAATTAACAATTTCCGAATTATTTTAGGTACGAGTTAATTTAACTTCAAACATAACACTATTTTCTTAACCAAGAATGTGGAATCACAATCTCCGGAAAACTCAATTTTGAAATCCCAATATTTTTGTAATGCATCGTCCGATTTAAAATGGATTTCAGTTTTAAATTAAGCTTAATAAAAGCTCCTTTGTTGCTTTATGATTTAACTCAAATTATTGGTCAGAAGAGAGTTATTATAAAAAGACCTTATAGCCCTTCTGGCCCTTAATTTGAGGGGTTAGCCTCTTTTTCTTGATATCAAATAAAAGGTCTCGCTAATGTAAGCATATTTTGTTCTACAAATGTTCACGAATGGTTAACCGTTATCGATATATCTAAACAACTGTATTTTAGGGGCCGACCCTTTAACTCTTTACCGGGGCCACTAACAACAAAATTTATGGTATCATATTGTTCAGAACATTATTTTGTACAACTTTTGTTCTACATTGCTTTTAAAAAAAGTTCTCCTTTTTCAGATATTAATGATCAAAGTTTTGAATTCTGGCCCCTTGAAACCCCTAATTACGTAATATATGACTTAGGTATGATACTGTATAGATAAACAGTTGTACAATGAACATTTTTGCTTCTATAATTAATAACAAATTATTGTTCAGTAAAGAGTTCTTGTAAGAAGATTTAAGACCCCTCTTGACCCCTTATTGGAGGGGCCAGCCCCTTTTTCTTGATATCAAATGAAAGGTCTTGCAAATATAAACATATTTTGTTCAACAAGTGTTCACGAAATGTTAACCGTTCTAAGGATATCTTTACAAATGTGTTTTAGGGGCCAGTCCTTTATCTCCTAAATGGGGTCATGAACAGCAAAATTTATGGTGGCATATTGTACAGAACATTATTTTACGCAACTTTTGTTCTACAATGCTTTTCAAAATATTTCTCCTTTTTCATATATTAATGATCGAAATTTTGAATTTCTGGCCCCTTGAAACCCCTAATTACGTAACATATGACTTAAGTATGGTACTGCATAGATAAACAGCCCAACAATGAACAATTTTGCTTCTATAATTAATAACAAATTATTATTCAGTAAAGAGTTATTGTAAGAAGACTTTACAGCCCACTTGGCCCCTAATTGGAGGGGCCAGCCCCTTTTTCTTGATATTAAACGAAAGCCCGTGTCATTTGAAACATCTTTTGCATTACATGTTTTAACAAAATATTTATACATCAAAAGATATCACAGAAAATGTGCAAAAATTTCGTGAAAAAATTTGGTGCCAATTTTCAGGTTCAGGCGAGCTTTGAGGCCTAAAGCATTTTTCATCATTGGAAGCATGGGGGTACATCTACATACATTCATCTACAATCCCTGAAAATTTCAAGCTTCTATCTTGATTAGTTTCGGAGGAGATGCGTGGACAAAATGACCCTTAAATCTTTACAAAATCCTCAATATTTGAAACCGGAAGTGACGTCATCATTTGAAAATTTTATTATATGTAGCACCGATCATGCGTTATGCGTCCTGAAAATTTTGTGCGAATCGGTTGGATAGTTTTTGAGAAATTGCGCTTCAAAAAAGTCAGAAAAAGAAAAAAAAGAATAACTAGAGCAAAGCTCGTTGCAAAGCAACGAGTGGGTCTTTCGTTAGTGTCGGAAGTAAAGCTGGAAGTTCCTGTAAGAAGCAGAGCTCCTAAACCAATAACAAGAGTAACTAAAATAAAAAAATTAAAAAAATCAAATTATACCTGGTACGACTTAACAAAATCCGAATGATTTTAAGTACGACTTAATAAAAACCTTTTCGATTTCAAGAACGACTTAACAAAAAAAATTCGAATGTGTTCAAGAACGACTTAACAATTATTTTTGGTACGAGTTAATTTTACTTTAAACATTACGCTATTTTTTAAACCAAGGACGCGGAATCAAAATTTTTCGGAAAAATCAATTTTTAAACCCCGATATCTCTGTAATGCATCGTCCGATTTTAAAACAGGTTTCGGTTTTAAATTAAACGTAATAAAAGATTCTTTGCTGCTTTATGATTAATATCAAATTATTGGTCAGAAAAGAATTATTATGAAAAGACCTAATATCCCTTCTGGCCCCTAATTTGAGGGGTCAGCCCCTTTTTCTTGATATCAAATAAAAGGTCTCGCTAATATAAACATATTTTGTTCTACAAGTGTTCATGAATTGTAAACCGTTCTCAAGATATATGTACAAATGCGTTTTAGGGGCCGACCCTTTAACCCCTTACCGGGGCTACTAACAACAACATTTTTGGTATCATATTGTTAAGAACAATATTTTGAAGAACTTTTGTTCTACATTGCTTTTCAAAATATTTCTCCTTTTACAGATATTAATGATCAGAGTTTTGAGTTCTGTCCCCTTGAAACCCCTAATTACGTAATATATGACTTAGGTATGGTACTGTATAGATGAACAGCTGTACAATAAACATTTTTGCTTCTATAATTAATAACAAAATATTGTTCAGTAAAGAGTTATTGTAAGAAGAAATAAGAGCCCTCCGGGCCCCTAATTTGAGGGGCCAGCCCCTTTTTCTTTATAGCAAATGAAAGGTCTTGTAAATATAAACATATTTTGTTTAACAAGTGTTCACAAAATGTTTACCGTTCTTGAGATATCTGTACAAATGTGTTTTAGGGGCCGACCCTTTAACTCCTAAATGGGGTCATAAACAAAAACAATTAAGGTACTATATTGTACAAAACATTATTTTGAGCAACTTTTGTTCTACATTGCTTTTAAAAAATATTTCTCCTTTTTCAGATATTAATGATCAAAGTTTTGAACTTCTGGCCCCTTGAAACCCCTTATTACGTAACATATGACTTAAGTATGGTACTGTATAGATGAACAGCTATACAATGAACATTTTTGCTTATATAATTATCAACAAATTATTGTTCATTAAAGAGTTATTGTAAGAAGACTTTAGAGCCCCCTTGGCCCCTTTTTTGAGGGGCCAGCCCCTTTTTCTTGATAGCAAATGAAAGGTCTTGTAAATTGAAACAACTTTTGCATTACATGTCTTAACAAAATTTGTACACATCGAAAGGTATTACAGAAAGTGTGCAAAAATTTCGTGAAAAAATTTGGTGCCAATTTTCAGGTTCAGGCGAGCTTCAAGGCCTTGAAAAATTTTCATAATTGGAAGCATGGGGGTACATCTACAGACATTCATCTACAACCCTGAAAATTTTAAGCTTCTACCTTGATTCGTTTCGGAGGAGATGCGTGGACAAAATGACCCTTAAAAATTTACAAAATCGTCAATATATGAAACCGGAAGTGACGTCATCATTTGAAAATTTGATAATATGTAGCGACGATGATACTCTATCACTCCTGAAAATTTTGTGCAAATCGGTTGAATAGTTTTTGAGAAATAACGCTCCAAAAAAGTCAGAAAAAGAAAAAAAAGAATAATAAGAATAAAGAAAAAGAAACCGTAGAATAACAAGAGGGTCTTCCGTTGGAAACGGAAGACCCTAATAAAGAAAAAGAAACCGTAGAATAACAAGAGGGTCTTCCGTTGGAAACGGAAGACCCTAATAACTAGAGCAAAGCTCGTTGCAAAGCAACGAGTGGGTCTTCCGTTAATGTCGGAAGTAAAGCTGGAAGTTCCTGTAAGAAGCAAAGCTCTTAAACCAATAACAAGAGTAACAAAAATAAAAAATGAAAAAATCGAATTATTCCTGGTACGACTTAACAAAATCCGAATGATTTTAAGCATGACTTAACAAAACCCTTTCTGATTTCAAGAACGACTTAACAAAAAAAATCCGAATGTGTTCAAGTACGACTTAACAAATATTTTTGGTACGAATTAATTTTACTTTTAACATTACGCTATTTTTTAAACCAAGGACGCGGAATCAAAATTTCCGGAAAAATCAATTTTTAAACCCGAATATCTCTGTAATGCATCGTCCGATTTTAAAACGGATTTCAGTGTTACATTCAGCTTAATAAGCTCTACAAAACACATATTCATTTTTGATTTGATCAGAAAATTTATTTTTTCGAAAAATTTGTTTCACTTCCGGTTTCGACCGGAAGTGACAAAATAATTTTTTCTGTACATTTGCCATAAGTAAATCCGCAGATTTACAATCACAGAAAATTTCAAGTCTTTATAAACAACCGTTTACGAGAAAAGTGCTGGACAAAATCACTTTTTGAAAATTTTTAAAATGACGTAACTAGAAGTGATTTAATGACTGAAAGTTGAAAAGCTTCAAGGGACAATAATTTCAAATAATCACTGAAAATTTCTTGCAAATCGGTTGAATAGTTTTTGAGATATAAAGCAAAAAAGAAGTCAGAAGGAAAAACAAGAAGAATAATAATAATAAACTAGAGCAAAGCTCGTTGCAAAGCAACGAGTGGGTCTTCCGTTAATGTCGGAAGTAAAGCTAGAAGTTCCTGTAAGAAGCAGAGCTCCTAAACCAATAACAAAAGTAGCTAAAATAAAAAGATGAAAAAAATCGAATTATTTCTGGTACGACTTTACAAAATCCGAATGATTTAGGTTCGACTTAACAAAAACCTTTCCGATTTCAAGAACGACTTTACCAAAAAAATCCGAATGTGATCAAGTACGACTTAACAATTATTTTTGGTACGAGTTAATTTTACTTTGAATATAACGCTATTTTTTAAACAAAGGACGTGGAATCAAAATTTCCGGAAAAATCAATTTTTAAACCCCTATATCTCTGTAATGCATCGTCCGATTTAAAAAAGGATTTCAGTTTTGAACTCAGCATCAAAAATACTGTAAGATACGTACGTAAAAGTTTTAAAATTGAAAAACATGAAAATTTAAAAAAATGGTTTTGCTTCCGGTTTCGACCGGAAGTGTCCGAATTGAGTTTCCAGCCTTATGTCATAAGTAAAACGATAGTTCAACCTTTTCTGTAAATCTCATAGCTTTACCTTAAATCAAAAATGAGAAAAGCTCCGGACAAAATCACTTTTTAAAACGTGAAAAACGTCAATATCTGACGAAATTGATGACGTCATCAAATAATTTTTTCATATCATAGAGATCTTTCAGATACACATTAAAGCTGCAAATTTCAAAACAATCGATGGAAGCGTTTTTGAAATATTTGAGTTGGAAAAAAAATAAAAAAAAAATAATAAGAATAAGAAAAAAAAGAAACCGTAGAAAAACAAAAGGGTCTTCCGTTGGAAACGGAAGACCCTAAAAAAACAATAGAATAACAAGAGGGTCTTCCGTTGAAAACGGAAGACCCTAATAAAAAGAAACCGAAGAATAACAAGAGGGTCTTCCGTTGAAAACGGAAGACCCTAAAAAGAAACCGAAGAATAACAAGAGGGTCTTCCGTTGGAAACGGAAGACCCTAATAATAAAAAGAAATCGAAGAATAACAAGAGGGTCTTCCATTGGAAACGGAAGACCCTAATAAAAAGAAACCGAAGAATAACAAGAGGGACTTCCGTTGAAAACGGAAGACCCTAATATAAGGAAACCGAAGAATAACAAGAGGGTCTTCCGTTGGAAACGGAAGACCCTAATAAGGAAAAGAAACAATAGAATAACAAGAGGGTCTCCCGTCGGAAACGGAAGACCCTAATAACTAGAGCAAAGCTCGTTGCAAAACAACGAGTGGGTCTTCCGTTAATGTCGAGGGTAAAGCTTGGTGTTCCTGCAAGAAGCAGAGTTTTTTAATCGATAACAAAAGCAACTTTAACAAAAAGATTAAAAAAAATTGAATAATTCTTGGTACGACTTAACAAAATACGAATGTTTTTATGTACGAATTAACATAACCATTAACGATTCCAAGAACGACTTAACAAAATATTCCGAATGTGTCAAAGTATGACTTTACATAAATCGAATTATTTTTGGTACGAGTTGAACTTTACGCTTTTTTTTAAACCAAGAGCGCGGAATCAAAATTTCGGAAAAAAATCATTTTTTTTAACCCGATATCTCTGTAATGCATCGTCCGATTTAAAAAACGGATTTTAGTTTCGTACTCAGCATGAAAATAACCGTAAGATACATATGTTTAATTTTGAATTTTGAAAATCATGAAAAATTTTAAAAAATGGTTTTACTTCCAGTTTCGACCAGAAGTGTCCAAAGTAATATGATTGTTCCATCTTCTCTGTAAATGTTATAGCATTATCTTTAATAAAAAATGAGAAAAGATCCGGACAAAATCACTTTTTAAAACGTAAAAAACGTCAATATGTGACAAATGTGATGACGTCATCAAATAATTTTTTCATATCATAGAGATCTTTTAAATACACATAAAACCTGTAAATTTGAAAGCAATCGATGCAAGCGTTTTTGAAATATTTGAGTTGAAAAAAAAATAAGAAGACAAGAATTTACATGTAATACATAACTCTGCGATTACCTTAATCTTATACCTATAAATATGGTTCAAGGTCACTGCAAACCCTTTACCCAAGGGCACTCTGTGGATGAAGTATGAGCCAGATTGAGGCAAAGGGAGAGAAGCTATGCTCCGGATAAGTGATCTTGGCAGAGAGACGGGCGGATAAATATGCCTTTCTATCTTACCGTGAAATAGTTTCCATGCTATCTGCTCATGGTGAATAGTCATCAAAACCGTTCACCAGCAGCATTTATTCACTTTCTCTCATTTTCAAACTCGGAACACCTCTGATGTAAACCTATCGCTGCATTAAATTCTTAGTCCGATAACTCTGAGTTGTTTATCATAGAAAAAATTCTGCATTGCTGACAAAAAAAGTTTTTTTGGGGGAAAATAAAATACATAAATACTATTTGGACAATAGCAAGTTTATTATCCCCCTCGACAGCAACTATTTCCCTCGGCTTGGCCTCATGATATAGTTGCTGTCTTGGTGGAAAATAAACTTGCTACATCCTCATAGCCAGTAAAAAGGTATATAATGTCCCATCCACCTACATTCCGCGTTATATAACCTCCCATTTGTAACCTGCAATATCACTGTGCAGTCAACACATCAGTCATAGTCTCAAGTTTCAAAATTTACTCCTGCTTCTCATGCACTTAACATTAGGAGCCTTCATATTGCATACCAATTCTCAATACCAATGGGAGACATCCCTCTAACTAAAAATAATCATTAAAATTCATTTCATGAATCATTACAACACTCATAAGCCTTCAAGTACAGCAACTCTCAATTTTACAAAATTATTAACAGGCACTTTATTCAAAACTGTCCCTTGCTACCTTTAACCTTTTTACATTATCATTTAATGAAAAGATGTTTTGTCTTAGACTTAGAAAGCTAATGCAATTCTGAGAAAAAGTATACCCAAAGTTCCCAATTCCATTGAGGTTTAAGAAAAATATGGCCTTTGAAGTGAACCCACCATTTCAACTTTCCTCTAATCAACACAGCCTTACTGGGTTCTCCACAGTAAAACATCTTTGCCTAACCTTTTAGAGGTCAATTGGTGCTCAACCTCCTTCAATACGAAACCTTTCTCAATACAACATACATCTACATGATATTATCATGATAAAAGCATCACATCACTTAGAAATGCCCTTACATGTACACTGTATACCCCCCCCCCCCCCCAATCTTGATTTTCATAAAAAGTCATTGTTTGAAATGTTTTACCTAATTTTATGAAACTTGTGGCAATTTCTTTGAGTCACTTTTTACACATATTTGAAAATAATCATCAATGAAACAAAATTTATATCTTTTTTTTTTTTGAATTATCATAATAATTAACAAATAGACATGTATTCCTGCATTTGAATTCTTTTATCCATGAAAAAAAAGTACGCTAACAATCATATTTAGTGAATATCTAATTTATTCTTGTTTCTTGTCTCCTTTCAACTGAGCTAAAAAAGTAAGACCTACAAGTTCAACATCTGCCTTATATTAAAGTTAAATTCAAACACACCTGGGTTACTGGAGACGAGGGAGACTTCCATGAAAAATGATCAAATTTTACAAGTTTTTCTACATTTGTATGCATATATACATTATAAGGTAAGAATTCGTTGTTTGTTGTTCATTTCAAAAGTAATTATCATGGCAGATGTTATTTGAAGGTCAAATGTACATTTACATATCCTACATGTAATCTTAATGGTGACAATTGGAAAGAGTGGGGTGATTTTTCATTTATGTAAACACACCTAAATATTGATCATTATGAAATTATAAAAAACAAAATAAAGGAAACATAATTGCATACTTTTATTGAAAAACAAATTTTCACAGCTACCAATTGTAAATTACTTTAAACACTAATAAACAGTCTTAATTTTGTTTGTTATAATTTCTTATCAAACACAAACCACAACAAGGTATGATGCTTTCTTAAAGTTCCATTACAGTAACTGTTCATGAATTATCTGATTTAATTTGAATTACCGGTATATAGTCCGTAGAACACAAGGAATATGCATGTGGGTAGAGGTGACAGGTTAACCTCAAAATCTGAAAAGAATCAACAGGTGAAAACCATGTGGCCACCAATTGCTGAAATACAGAAAATCAATAAGCTGTGTTAACATACATGAACTATGAAATAGCTGTGTTTATATTAACATATTCATAGTATTTCTGAAAAAATACACTGACCATGCAGTGTAATTTGTATGACATATCCCGATACATGACATTATCATTTAGTCACTACAAAAACAAAAATTTGAATATCAAGTCTTAATACATGTATAGCATTTAAAAATTTTCTTAGGCATAGACACATATCAAATTCAGAGAGAGAGAGAGAGAGAGAGAGAGAGAGAGAGAGAGAGAGAGAGAGAGAGAGAGAGAGAGAGAGAGAGAGAGAGAGAGTTTATTTTTCTCATAGTGCAACAGTCAATATTTCAATTCGTAAACTACAAAGGAATAATGTAGATTGGCAAATAATCACAATGGTTTTAATTTCACTATGTTTGCGACTTAATATTTTCTTGCGAAATTAAACCCATTGTGAATACTACCATTAGTTTTAAAAAACGTTTTAATGCTTATATTCTGATCAATTGAAGTTTTAAGCAGCGTTAAATTAAAACCATCGCAATTGGAACTTTAGTAGAAATGGTTAAATTTTACCACCGTGGAACTAAAACGACTTACAGTATTTCATCCGAACATCATCAAAGTATAATTTTCTGCAATACCATTTCTTATTAAATGAATTCCACTGGGTTTTTGTTTTCGCAAATAAATTTAGCAAGGGTTTTTTCTCTTTTCTTATTAATTACATGTTTTAAAAACAATACTTTCTTTAGTGTGCATAAAATTCATGAACAATTTTACAAAGCTTTGAATTTCGGTTGCAGGTTGAAGAAATGAGGGATTGCGCGATAATACATGCTCATTTTAAAATTTAAAGCATTGTTGATTTCTTTCACTAGATAGAGATATGCACAAAATGATGTTGCTCTGTGACGCTTTGCCAAGATTGAAAGCATGAGAGAGAGAGAGAGAGAGAGAGAGAGAGAGAGAGAGAGAGAGAGAGAGAGAGAGAGAGAGAGAGGCACATGCAGTAAAAATAACAATGTAGATGTGTTATGCATGTAAAGTTTACCTAAAATGAATCAATGAAATTCAATATATATTAAAGATAAACTTTTCTAAGAAAAATTACGATGGTTCTGTGAAATAATAAAATCTTGAGAAGAATGTTTTATAAATATCAGGGAACATTAACTTAAAATCTGAACTTGAAGTTCTCATCATCTTGCACTCTGTTTTACATGCTCTTTCACAGGGCGATAACCACATATAACAGAGAGCCAGACAAAAGGTCAAATTTTAATTAGATTGAATATCTACAATGTCAAATATATTTATTTAATTAAGTACAAGCCTGTCTGAGTTTTTTAATTCATTAATTAAGTGAATACGATATTGTAAAGATCTGCTATATTCAAATATTAAGGGTAAAGTTATGATCATGCAAACATGCACTCTAATTACAACATTCTAATCTTGTGTACTTTAGGACTTCAACCCCTTTTAATTGCACTGTTTTACAGTGTGTGGTGTGTTAAATTCTTCAATACAAAATAAGACATGTATATACATAATAATAAATAGAAATTAAAAAGAGTGGTGTGCAAAGCATACACGTGAAAAAACACTGGACAAATAATATTCCGAGATTCCTCTGACGCTAACGCCCGCTTTTAAATTGTGACGCACGTCATAAGCGAGGTTCGAGTCAGGGGAATCTCGGATTAGATTGAAAAGTGCAAATACTTTGAAAAGAAAAAGTAAATACGACATATCCTGTATTGAAACATACCTTTATAATCTGTCATACGTTAGTTGAGATGAAATTTCCACTATTGACGTCTTGCAGCCCATGCTTCTTTTAAAAATGTTGACACACCGCTATCAGCTGTTGCTCGCAGTCAAAAAACATGGCGAGTTGACATGGGGAATCGTACGATAATTATTTCGATTAAAACTTATAAGACTAATAAAAACTAACAACGTATTTATCGATCGAAGTAAGGAAATCGTTTTCGATAAACACTCTGATGAACATTTAAAAAAAGGAGTTCGGTTTAATGGCCTATACGAATTTTTTCAGCAGGAGTTACTTTCAGTGTGAAGTTTGCACTATTTTTTTAACCAATAACGCGGAATCAAAATTTCCGGAAAAATCAATATTTAAAACCCGATATCTCTGCAATGCGTGATCCGGTTTTAAAACGAATTTCAGTTTTGTATTTAGATTTGCAAACTCTACATTATGCATATAATTTTATATTCTTTTTTATCAAGTTTTATGATCAGTACGAATCATTTTCAGTAGAAGTTACTTTCAGTGTGAATTTTGCACTATTTTTAGATAAATAGCCACGGTTTATTGCTACGGTCCTGACCGGAAGAGTATTTCTCACGGGGACCCAAGCGGATAACGAACGATAACTCTGTTAGGTACATGTAGGCAGTGTTTTATCTACGTGTCGATTTCAGTATGAGAACTAATTTTAATCTTATCAGATATTTTAAGCATTATAGCTGCTAATTATTTTGTATATATACATTTAAATAATGTATGAAATTGTGTTTTCCGTTACCATGTCTGTTTACGCGGTATTAATAATTGAAGCACCAACTGCCAGTTTTGACGTTTAACTCTGTATCAGGACTGCATAAACTATATCACTGCGATAATTGGTCACAATAATTAAATTCAGCCATTTTCAACGCATTAGTTTTAGTTGAGCAGTATATTTTTGTTGTTGTAGCTTATTCCAAAGAATTCACAACAGATACTGACAATGAATATTACATAAAACTTCAACCGATCAATGGCACAGTTTCTTCTACAAGCTTAAGTGTGCATGTGTTTTCAAACACACAAAAAACTTAAATTTACGATACATAAATGTGTTTAATTTTCGACTAACCTGTGATTTACAATGTACCTTATATTGTACCTCACTCAGTCTGTAGAGACATTAATTTTATTACATGCAGGCACCTCGATATTCATCAGACAATATTTACTGCAGATGTTGACGCTTTACTTGCTGCTGACTTTCTCTCAAACACGCTAATCGTTATCGACGTCGGATTGTAAAATTCACGTGCAAATCGAGTCGCCATTTTAAATGTATATAACTACATTTTACGATGTTTCAAAGATTTTTAGTTCAGATTTTTTTTTTACATGTGCGTCTTATGGGTTTCACGGCGTGTCAGTTCGTGTATCTCTAATTTGCAGCAAACGCTAGCTTTTTTGTGAGAAAAAACATGCGATATTCAATATACATTTATGGTACATTGTGAATTAACTAAGGTAGCAAGGGACAGTTTCGAATAAAGTACCCGTCAATATTTTTGTAAAATTGAGAGTTGCTGTACTTGAAGGCTTATGAGTGTTGCTAAAATTCATGAAATGATTTTTAATGAGTATCATTAGTTAGAGGGGCGTCTCTTGTTGAAATTGATATGCCATATGTAGGCCCCTTATGTTAGGTACATGAGAATCAGAAGTAAAATGCGAAACCTGCGGCTTTGACTGTTGTGCTGACTTTACACAGTGAAATTGCAAGTTACAGACGGGAGGTAAAATAACACGAAAAGTAGGTGGATGGGACATTGTAAACTATACACCGGTAAGTTTCTGACATGTGATAGTGCAGCATGCAAGCGGTACGGAAGGTCAACCCTCTGCAGGGAATTAGCTGGGGGAGGTCTAAAAAGCTGAAAAATCATGATAAATTAGCAAAATATGAAAGGGTCAAAATCTCATAAAAACCAGTATGTAGAGAATTTTACAGGTTTTGATTAGCAATTTTCTTCAGAAATTGGTGATTGGCCTTATAAAGAGTGAATTAAAGGTATTTGTGGTGAATGGGAACTGAGGAAATTCTAGTTACAGAGTTCCGAAGACATGCATCCCTTGGCTACAATAAATTGGATAAAAAAAACTGTCCCCTGCCACCTTCAAGACTACATGGTATTTTCATATTTCTCCTTTAAGTGTAATTTTGAGTGGATTTTGTACCATAAGAAATACATTTTGTGAAAATGGATGATTTTCTTGGCTATAGATGTCATGACATCATTTATTAGCTAAAATATTCAAGGGGAGTAACTCCCTCTTAAATGTGTAGAATGACCACCACTAGAGTAAATTGGCTTTGTGAGTAGGCATTTCCTATCCTGATGACAATTAATAGGCTTAAGTTAATTACTGAGATAAGAATAAATACTTTAGAACAGTTTTTATCAATTAAATCATTAAATTTATGAATTTGCAGCCATTTTGCTGTCTGATTTTATGAAATAACATTAATCCATCTGACTTATATCACCCAATTTTTTAAAAACAGCATATTTTTATTTCAAATGAACTTTACATGCAGACAAATGCAGTTATCAAAGTATACAATATGTCAAAAAACTCAAGTTTTTGCTCCTTCCTATCAAAAAATGGTATTTTAGATGTATTTACAGAATTGAAAAAGCCACCCCCTCTTTCCAATAGACTCCATTACCATTACATGTAGGATATGTAACTGTACATTTGACGTTGAAATAACATCTGCTATGATAATTACTCTTGAAATGAACAAAAAACAACATATTTTTACCCTTTTATTGTATATATGCATCAAAAATGTAGAAAAACATGTAAAATTTGAACCTTTTTCATGGAATTCTCATCCGTCCCCAGGTACCCGGGTGTGTTTCAATTTCATTTTAAGTAAACGCACATGTCACACTTGTAGGTCTTACTAATTTAGCAAAGTTAAAAGGAGACTAGAAACCAGAATATGTAAGATATCCACTAAATATGATTATAGGCTTATTTTTTCATGAAAACAAGAAATCACATATAGGGTGACATGACTTTTTGTGAATAAAAATGCTACAAATCATCCATTTACCAAAAAAGATCAATTTTAAATATCAGTGATGGTTGCTTTCAATTATGTGTAAGAAATGACTCAAGGAAACTGCCAAAAGTTTCATAATATTAGGTTAAAGTGTTCAAACTAATGCTTCTTGTGAAAATCAAAAGATAGGGGGAGGGTATACATGTAAAGGGATTTCTAAGTGATGTGATGCTTTTATCATGATAATATCAAGCAGATGCATGTAGTATTCAATAAGGTTTCTTTTTTAAGGAGGTTGAACAACAGTTGACCTCTAAAAGATTAGGTAAAGATGCTTTATTTATGGAGAGCCCTGTGAATCTGTGTTAAATAGAGGAAAGTGGAAATGGTGGGTTCACTTAAATGGCCATATTTTTCTTAAACCTCAATGGAATTGGCAAAATGTGGTGTACTTTTTTTCAGAATAGCATAAGCTTTGTAATTTTAAGACAAGATGACTTTTCAGAGAATGTGAGTGTATGTTAAAGGTAGCAAGGGACAGTTTCGAATAAAGTACCCGTCAATATTTTTGTAAAATTGAGAGTTGCTGTACTTGAAGGCTTATGAGTGTTGCTAAAATTCATGAAATGATTTTTAATGATTATCATTAGTTAGAGGGGTGTCTCTTGTTGAAATTGATATGCCATATGTAGGCCCCTTATGTTAGGTACATGAGAATCAGAAGTAAAATGCGAAACCTGCGGCTTTGACTGTTGTGCTGACTTTACACAGTGAAATTGCAAGTTACAGATGGGAGGTAAAGTAACACGAAAAGTAGGTGGATGGGACATTGTAAACTATACACCGGTAAGTTTCTGACATGTGATAGTGCAGCATGCACGCGGTACGGAAGGTCAACCCTCTGCAGGGAATTCGCTGGGGGAGGTCTAAAAAGCTGAAAAATCATGAAAAATTAGCAAAATATGAAAGGGTCAAAATCTCATAAAAACCAGTATGTAGAGAATTTTACAGGTTTTGATTAGCAATTTTCTTCAGAAATTGGTGATTGGCCTTATAAAGAGTGAATTAAAGGTACATGTATTTGTGGTGAATGGGAACTGAGGAAATTCTAGTTACAGAGTTCCGAAGACATGCATCCCTTGGCTACAATAAATTGGATAAAAAAAAACTGTCCCCTGCCACCTAAACAGTTTCTGTCGAATTTTTTCACAATGAACTGAATAACGCAATTCGATGAGCGAAGTACAAATAGTGACTTTAATTCATATGCGCCCGTCCCTTCTAAATGTATTAGAGAATCTTTTCTTTGGTTTGGGGGCATTTTTTCACTAACAGATAACATTATCTACATTTGTACGTAAACATCGCCCCGTCAGTCTCAAATAATTTTTAACTCGCGAGTACAACTCTATTATGAACTTTCTTCGACATTTGTTTCCAAGTGTAAGCATCATTTTGTCAACATGCATTTACAAATAGGTGGGCCTATATAAATGCGCCAGTTTGTTGCGACTCGCAATTGAAATACACACCGGTTAGAAAGTGTCATCACTTAATGCAATGCTACATCGGCCGTAGCGTATACATCCATGCTATATTTGCGATAAATAATGAAATATGAAGGCAAAAAAAATGTGCTTCATAGATGACTGTAGAATTCTACTGAGCTACAGAACTATAGCTTCCCGAAAATATTGCCGGGATTTGCGAACCCTAGATCTATTGTCTAGTGCATGAAAAGAATAAAATTAAAGAGAATGGGTGAATAAGGCGTGTAAAATGCCCATATGAGGAATGATTAGATACGGCAAAATTAAAATATCATTAAATCTGATACTTTTTAAAAAAATAATTAAAAACAATGTATTTTTAACGTAACATCGGATTGTAATCTTTAAATATTTTAAATACTTGCAATACATTGATCCAAACTGGCGTATGAGTGTCAAAACCTCCTAATAGTGTATTTTTTATAACTGCAATGCATTTTCTTTCATAGAGTGGATCTGAGCTCAATATTTTTTTTACAGTCTAAATGTGGTTTAATAGATTTTAAACTGATTTTACTCAACAAAAATGTGGAGAGATGACCCACTACAGTTCAAAAATGTCATTTTGTAGCTCAACAATCGAACGTTATAGAAATATAAAACAAGTCCGTAAATTCATGGTCATAGTCTCATATAGCATTTAAACAACACAATTTTTTGTGAATGAAATGGCTCAGTGGTTAGAGCACCAGCCATAAGGAAACTTTATAGAATTTGGTTTTTTAGGTTGTGGGCTCGATACCACCAAAACTTAAAGATTTATTATTTTTTTCTTATCTTTTTGAAATATTTCAAACTGAATATAGTTAGAAATTACCATTTTGTAAACTTGTATAATAACATATCAAATATATGTAATTGAAATAATGATAAAATTTGAAATTGTATTTTACGACTAAACCAATGGGCAGTTGCACCATCTTATTCCCCCATCTTCTTTCTATACACAGCTGTACGGTCAGAAAAACGTGCGTTCAACTTGAATTTTGTTTGTTTGGTGTTTTTAAAAACTTATTTTGTATAATTAATCAATATTTGTTGTAAGTTTACTAGAAAAGTTTAATGTAGAAAATAATTTATGCGTGTTAAAGTGTACTGAGAAGCGATAAAATATAGCATGTGACTTTTTCGAATTCATTCAAATGATTTGAATAAATCTATTGCTAAATACAATAGAACAAATGAATGTTTAAAACGTTGATTAATGAATGCGACTGAATGTTGTATGATATTTTTTAAAATTTTCATTCACTTTCGTTGTGAGCAAATGGAAATAATCCACTAAAGTCGAAGATAAAATATTGATTTACTCTTTTGTTTCGTGATGACGTGCATTCCAAAAGCAATGCCAATTTTATCAAACAGGTTCTTGTAAACCCATTCCAATTTCTTTACACCTAAATGTATTAACTGACTATGAGGAAAAAAATCAAATGTGATGGTCCACAAGACTGCAACTTTTTCCCCGTGAAGAAATTGAGGGAAAATGCTGTCGAGAGGGACAATTAACATACTATATGTATGCCCAAATAGTTAGTAAAAATAAGTATTTTATCATGCCAAAGCTTTATTTGTTCTCGTTACTAGAGAAATCTACAATATATTTAAAGCTCAATAGTCCAATCCACACTTTTCAAAAGTTGTTCCCCTTTGCGGGGTCAACCCAAAGGTCAAAAGGGAAAAAACCAAAATTCCCCTTCTTCAAACAATCAAATATTTGGGCGAACTGTGATGAAATATCTCTTTGGATTTGATTTATTCATTCAATATGTGGTGGCAACCCACATATTTAATGAGTCATTCAAACGGGGTTTTAATGTCAACTGATATAGATACAAACATATTGATACAAAATATAGATACAAACTTCTATACGACAAAGACTACTGTGATAAATCTTTGGGTTTTCCCCAAAAGATGACGACTAAGAGACACAGCATTTGTAAAGTGTAGATTGAGATCACAGCTACGATTTCCACAGAATTATCCATGTAGGAATTAACTCACGACCAGTTGTGCGAGTAAGCGTTAGGGAAAAAGAGTACCAATTAATTTCCCATAGAACTCAATGTTAACCTAAACACCCCTAACTACTTTGCTATATTACTTACAGACATATCCTTGGTAAATTCTGAAAGTTCATTCCAAGCACTGACACAAAATCACAAGAAATATATATGGTCCCATGGCGTTTATAGGTCAAAATTGAACTTGTTTACAACTTACAGTGATCCGCAGCAAATTAACCCAAGTCTCTAAAATGACACCCACCTCCCACTTTAACCCCTCTAATTTCTTTACTCTCTGCAGTACTTCCTCATTTCATCATTTAATTTAAACACTGATAATTTTACCTTAAAATGATCATTATTTCAACAACTTATTCAGGCAATCACCTAAGCCCTACCTTTTTCTGCTCGGCTCAATCTTGTATTAACACTGGTCTGATGTCAACATCCGGTGCATTGGTACTCTCATTCCTATAGTATTAGTGCATGTATGCGATACTGGCCGCGGTTTTCGACAAAAATAATTATCATACATCACTCATTGTTGCATGTAATATGCCACTTTCAAACGACGCCACCGTCTAACAGTACTCTCAGTACTTTGATTTAAATAAGGGGCTAATTTTCAGGTTCAGGCGAGCTTCGAGGCCTTGAGCAATTCTCATAATTAGAAGCAACGGGGTACATCTACAGACATTAATCTACAATCCTTGAAAATTTCAAGCTAAAGCCTTCTTTCTTGATTAGTTCCGGCGGACAAAATGACCCTTAACAATTTACAAAATCGTCTATATCTGAAACTGAAAGTGACGTCATCATTTGAATATTTAATGATATGTTGCAACGATGATGTTTTATCACTCCTAAAAAAAATTCGTGCAAATCGATTCGGGAGTTTATGAGAAATAACGCTCCAAAAAAGTCCAGATAAGACGACTTTTAACACGAAGTTGTTTATCTACCCTAAAAATTAAGAAAAAATTTCTCGGCGCTCGGGGCTCGAACCCGGGTCGCCTGGGCACATGTCTGCGACTCTAACGACTGAGCTACTCGGACTCTCGCTTCAGGATTTTGATGTCTAATATCTCGAGAACGCGTTGATTGATTTTAAAACAAATTACGTATTCTGAATCAGCGTGAGGGTCTCAATCACCTGTAAAAATTTTAAAGAAGAATTTTAAAAAATGAAAAAAATAAAAAAAAATCAATTTTTCAAATTTTCTTCTGGTGACGACCGGAAGTGACAGCGGACATTTTTTAAACTATTGTGCACCAGAAAAACGTTACATTTCAGCCCTTCAAACTTGACTTTAAAAAATTCGTTTAATGACGATAAATTTCGACCAGAAGTGAATTTTAAAAAAGCTGTCACAGCGGTACAAATTTCAGATGACGAGGCATTATCCCTGAAAATTTGACTGAAATCGGGCGAGCCTTCTCAGAGAAAACGCCTGCACAAAATAAAAAAGAACAAACAAACAGCGTCAAAGTAAAAGCGTCTTCTACACCAAATACGAGAATCGTAATTACACAATGAGCCACGTTTTGTCAAAAGGTTGGCATTTTGTTTCTTTTTTTTAATTTCGTGAAAATTTTTTAGTTTTCTTATTAATAACGTGTTTTAAAAACAAGACTCTTCATTTTTGACACATACAATGCGCATGAATTTCCATAAACTACGCTCTGCCGCTTTCCGACTTTCAAAGAGAGAGAGAGAGAGAGAGAGAGAGAGAGAGATTTTCAGTCTTCACTACAAAATATGCATAAAGACACACCAAAAGAGCTCGGCTTTTAGTACTTTAGTACTTTGATTTATTACAGTTGGCTTGACAAGGTGAATCAAAATTGTATGATGTTTGTAAAAAAAAAATAATGGGGAAAGGTGGTAGAAGTTAGGCAATGGACGCCTATATTGCAAAAAAGAAAGACATAATTAGATAATGACAGTAATTTAGATCGTAGTAAGTGATGCCGCATACGAGATAAACAAAATGGTACCGACATGTTACAAATAATAAGATGAATAACATTTTTTAAGATGCATTGCTAAAAGGTAAGCTAGTCGCAGAGACGAAAAACACTGCAGTTGAATCTTAACATATTAGTTGCAGACAGTCCCTAAACAATTGATAAACATGTCTTAAACTAACAGCTTTAGATAAAATACATTATTTTTAAAATTATCTAATATTTAAAGTAGTAGGCTTGATACGCTGTTAGGCATATAATATAAGGATTTAGCAAATCAACGTGTACTCGTACGTGTATGTGTAGAAATGATTGTATATATTCGTCCAAATCATGCGATAGTTCTGTTATTTTATTCATCTGTGATAAATAAAAATATACATATATAAACAATGATGTTCAATAAAATTAACAAGTTCAATTCTCAATTTCCTAAGACAACGAGTAAGTCTTCCGTCACAGCTTCGTCTTAAATGTGACGAAATACAAAACAGGTGCCTAGGAGGAGTGAGCATCCTCTGCTGACCGCCCACACCCGCCGTGTGCTCTTTGTTGTTATCGAAAAAAACCCAGAAAAGTCTGTAGACAATTTGGTGATTATTATGGTCTATCAATTAGTATGAAAAACGTCAGTCAGTATGCGACCCAGTGGAAGATTGTATTTGCTGACAAGGTCGTTGTATCGACCGTAGAACTTACGAAAAGATAAATTCAAACGAGACTGTTGATAGTCCTGTTTAATCAGCTTGTTTGTCAGTAGCTTGCCTTGCCATAGAAACTGTTGATACGAAGAGCAAGCCCCTGCGTATCGAATTACACGAGAGGCAAAAACACCGTATGCAGGTGATGAAGGTATATTGCTACATATGTAAGGAAAGTAAAGTCACAATTGAGAATTTTTACTTCAGTTTCCAAATACCGGAGAGAAAACAAAATATCTAAGGCACAATAGAAAAAAAGACGCAATTTTAACAATTTTTAATAGGATTCAATTAAAACATAATTTTCGAGACGCCTCTCTTTCTTTTAAATAAGAATGATAAACACAATTTAAAACAAGAGGTACTGTGAGCAAGCTCACAATTGATACCCCCCCCCCCCCCCCCGCTGAGAAAATAATAACTCATGTATTTTTTTCAATCATAGAAAATATTGGATGAATCTATTTCACCGTCCATTTTCTATAAATAACAACTGCTCTATTTTTTAATAAAACTGTTAATGCTAATATGAGTACACAAACCAATTTCTATTCTTTAAATTCCATTTAAATCATAGTTCAAGTTAACTGTTAATGCATGAGGACATTTGCATCCTTATGTTAACAAACATGACTCGAATCAAACAAAATTCCACAGGTCAAGCAGCCATCTAATATAAACATTTTGAATTATAAGTATACTGAGCCCGATTTTTTTTAAAACAATGTCCTTGAACTTCCTCAATTGACCTTGGGTCAAGGTCATGACACACCTTCAGGTTATAAGCAATCTTGATGTGAATTAAGAACTTCCAGCATTTGTCCATTAAAAAAATATGGACTGGACATGAATTTTGCACTATTCTGCCAGTGACCTTGGCTTCGCCCAAATGACCTTGGGTCAAGGTCATGACACACCCTTAGCTCATAAGCAATCTTTGTTTGAAGTAAGAACTCCCAATGTTTCTCCATAAGAAAGATATTGACCGGACACGAATTTTGAACAGACGGACGGACGGACGGACGGACGGACGGAAAAGTTGATTCCTATATACCCCCCAAAACTTCGTTTGCGGGGGGTATAAAAAAAGATTTCTACAGAGGTAAAAACTAAACATTAAATGTATATCTGGTATATATCCGGCACAAACATTTAGACAGCCTCATTTGATATTTTTAAGCATTTCATTTAGATTACATTGATGATACATTAAGAAATGTCAGTTCTTTTTTACTTGTATGATTTTTATTAATGTTAAATGTTAAAACTAACAAAATATTACACAAAAAAGCATTATGAATATGTGTCTGTATTTCAGAATGTAAAATCGTTGAGGTGCATATAATATGGCTAGTAGTTCGACAAATTCATCTAACAGCCTTCTAGGAAACGACGGTAACAAAAACAACGAAAATTCTGAATCCGAAATTAATACAGACAACTACCTTTTCGTCGCTGCCTTAGATATTGGGACAACATATTCTGGATACGCATTCAGTAGTAGGGATGATTTTAAATCACAACCCTTACTAATTAATATGAATACGGTATGGGGGAGTTCTGGATCATCCATAACTTCATTAAAAACGCCAACAAGCATTATCATAAGTAAAAAGAAGGGTAAGTATGTGGATTTTGGCTATGATGCAGAAGACAAATTTCAGCAAGCAATGACAGATGGACAGTGTGAAGACTTGATGTTTTTTCAGAGATTTAAGATGAAACTACATAATAAAACGGTATGTGGGTCAAAACGATGGATCTTATTTTTGTAATCGTAATTCATTTAAGGTCAAGATTTAATAAATGATTCCAGAGTGTCTTTTGGTGCTAGATCCATAATGATGCCATAATTGATTTGATGAATCTTTTCCCGTATTTTACGGCTTTAAAGAATTATTGTAGAAAATAAAACAATATTTCGTCATTCTATATTTAATTACGTGAAAAGTAATCCTGGTACCTGTGGTTTCATTAATTTTCGTGGGTATCAATTTTTGTGGATTCTCTGAAAACCACAGTTTCAAGGATACGTAATTTCGTGGCCAATGATCCTATCAATACAAAATGTTAGTTGAAATTGAACTTCAATGAACATTAATTTTCGTGGATCAACTTCACAGCGAAATCCACGAAAATTGGTATTCAACGAATATTGATGAAATCACAGTATATTCAAGTTGACTTCATTTTAAAGAGGCGGTCAAATGCTTGTTTAATGCCGTTTTTGGAGAGACTGTTAGGCAATCGAGCTATAAATCATTAGTAAAAAAAAATGGACAAAAATCCGAGATTTGTTACTTTTATCCTTCATATTTCATAGAAAATGGTTGTTTATAACATGATTTTTCATTGTGTTTGCCAAAACTTTAATCCCCAGTACACCATATGAAACAATGATATTGTTATGAAACATCATTAAAAGAATTTACATCTTGAAGATAATAAACCTTAAGGCACCTTTCATTTACCAGATCTCGACCTTAAACTTTTTTCAGGGGATCGCCAAAGACTTAATGATCAAGGATGTAGCCGGTAGAAATTACCCAGCACAAATCGTTTTTTCTCAATACATTAAAGCATTAGTAGACCATGTCAAAGAGAGGCTGAAGGATTTTATTCCCCAAGACATTGAAGACAACGATATTAAATGGGTTTTGACAGTTCCTGCAATCTGGAATGATGCAGCAAAAAGATACATGCGAAAATGCGCTAATGAAGTGAGTAAGATATATATAAATTAGGCCTAATTGGTCACGTATACTCTAACAAGCTCGCATAGGAAGTAACAATATAAGTTTTTAAAAATCACAAACTAGTAGTTGAAAACCATATAAACAATATCTAACTGCCTTAGTTGTGAAAGTACCTAATGTAGTACGTATACCATGAAATATCGTGAACATACTTTTGATATCAGTCACATCAGTTATGTAAACTATGCTGAAAAATCCTCTCTTTTTTGGCGTTGAAATAGTTATAGCACGATTGAACACTAAAAGTAACTACATGTATGTATAAAAGTTGAAATCATCATCATTTAAAAATTTAATCTTCCTCTGCGCTTAATTTAACTGAGAGGTCGAATACAAAACAAGCGGCAAATCTTTGTTTAAGGCCAAAGTATTAAAGAACGATTATAATATCGGCCATATTTTGCCTCCACAATTCGCCTTTTTTAAAGTTTTTGAAATACTATTAATTGTAATGTTATATTTTAGAAAAGTGTAACATACATTTTTTTGATCTATTTATTTAAATTATTGCACTCACTGGCAGTTTATGACGTCAGAAGTTAACCGATTTAAATAATTTAATCAAAGTCATAAAAAAATGACATTTTTCTTGTCTTTTTTTCGAATGGGAAATGAAGAGCCACACTTTCAACAAGAACACAATTTTGTCTCTTATTAGTCTTGGATTGATGCACCTCTGATGAATATATTTTGTTTGTTGAAGTTTTCGGGATGGATAATTGTTTAAAAACAAATCATTTTTTGCTAAAAATGGAAACCACGGGGTGAAAAACAATCTTTAAGAAAGTCCTTAAAGGTGGCTTAAAGGTGGCTTAAAGGATATACAATCTTTAAGCCACCTTTAAGTAACCTTTAAGCTGAGCTTATAGGTCCTTAATGTCCAAACTTCTTTAAGTCACCTTTAAGCCATCTTTAAGCCACCTTTAAGCATCTTTAAGTGGCATTTACGCTCCCTTTAAGTTGTCTTTAAACCATCTTTAAGTTCCCTTTAAGTAAAGTTTGATCAAGCTGAACAACAAAAACATTTAAATGCAAAAGCTCTTTTATAGGGATGGGAGGGGGTCATCCGAGTGATAATATAATTTCCAAGGAAGGGGGGTGTGTGTTTCAGGCGGCTTTAATTGTCGCTCTATTAAACACAGTTCGCTATCATCAACACCGCTCCAATGGACACAGACTGCTGTTACAAAATTCTTTATGATTTTTGGGGGGGTTTCAAAATTATTTTAGGGGTGAGCGCAGTCTCTGTATCTTAATCTGTGCATAAAACTAATTAAAGTATGTTTGTTTCCTATTATAAATTATTAGGTGAAATCTCTCTCTCTCTCTCTCTCTCGCTCTCTCTCTCTCTCTCTCTCTCAGTTCATCCGGTTATTAAACAAAATAAAGATAATGAACCAAAAATGCATGATTTAATTTGATAATCGGTTTAAGGTTTGTATTTTTTTTTTCAATTTTCATTATTTCTAGGTAATTCTAGATCTGCTAGATACATGTTAAAGATGAAAAGACTCTCAACTGCCTTTGTTATATCGGGCAGGATATTACTGCTTTGTTTGTCTAGACATAGTTTTGTTCGTTTGTATATCTAATTAGAGTCTATTGTTTGTCCAACTTAAGAAAACCCCTGGAACTAACACAGAATATACAAGATATACACAACAGTTGTGTCGTGTGCCCAGGTGCATGTTTGTGTATATCTAATTAAAGTCTATTGTTTGTCCAACTTAAGAAAACCCCTGGAAGTAACACAGAATATACAAGATATACACAACAGGCGTGTCGTGTGCCCAGGTGCACGTGAGGGTTTCTAAAGGCGTTGAATCTTAGTATGTACGAGTATACGATAAGTCTAGTGAATAAAAGTTCATTTACATTTGTAATTCATTTTCAAAGTATTATTTCCTAGCTGTGGTTTTCAAAAATGTTACGTCTACAAATTAACGATACATGTATGTAAGAGTAAAATCTTGAGGCTAATTAATTAATGTACCGGTGATCATAAATAGGGGTTGATTATTTGAATATATGTAAAAGGGTAAATATGTCACATACCCGGCCTGGCACATCATACAATTGTATGTACAAGTATATGTATACATCATTTGCAATTGCCACATGCAGTAAACACGTCACCGGTAATTGGTAATATTGTTTGTTATAGAGTTGACAGTTTAAAAATCATGTATACAATTACATGTAAATATTTAAACATATTGGAACGGCACCGCGATCATGAAAACCGGGAAATTACGGGAAATGGAACAAATACCCTAATAGTATCAATGCATTTAATAAAAGAAATTATTTCATTTTCTCTCTTTCATTTTTATAGCTATAAATTAGATGAACGTATATCTATTCGGTTTAAATTTATTAACTAAGAAAGCCTACGATATTTAGTGAGCCTAACGGTTTCCATTTAGGTGTTATATATTTTTGTTCACTGAAGACCAAGTTCCGTATTTCATTCTAAATACATGCATGCATGTATTTGATTTATAAATTAGATATAATTGATTGTTACAAACTGAATGGTTTGTCAAAATCTTTTCAAGTAAACACATACAATACATTGATTCAATATCCACTGAAATATAGGATATAAAAACACTCATAAATAATAAGTGGCGGTGACGCAGAAGAAGTGTGTTGATGCTAGTAAACGAAGGGTCCCGGGTTCAATTCACGCCGTGGGCGTCTTTTTTTTTTTCTTTTTTTTTCATTTTTTTTTCTAGAAGAAAAACCGTTTTAATACCTTTTCTTTCATAGAGTTAATACATTTTGTTGGTAAATTAAGCACAATATTGAATTAATTTTTTTAAAGGCTTAAAGGTGGCTTAAAGGTAGCTTAAAGGTGGCTTAAAGAAGTTTGGACATTAAGGATCTATAAGTTGTCCTTAAAGGTGGCTTAAAGGTGGCTTAAAGATTGTCTTTAAGCTGCCTTTAAGCCATCTTTACGCTTTCTTTAAGCCACCTTTAAGCAACACAAATAGCTTAAAGGTGGCTTAAAGATCGTCTTTAAGCTACCTATAAAACACCTTTAAGCTATCTTTAAGGAGGACTTAAAGATGGTCATTCATCCTGTGAACATGGCAGGAAAAGGGTAATTACATGTATGTGATGTTATATTTTAAAATTTTGGGCATTTGGATCAAAAGGAACATTGATAAAAAAAACTAAGTCAATGAATGTAACAACAAAAAACTAAAAAAAAGAACAATCCAATGAATTACAGAAAAGTAACACGGTTCATTTTAAGGGAAAATCTTAGGTCCATCATAGTTGTTGTAAATCTAATTTTAAATATAGTTTAGACATTGAAAAGGTTTCTTTTCAAAGAGAAGTTTAAAAAAGTATATAAAAAAAATCAAAATTTTTCAAAATGTTTAAATGATTGAATCAAGTATAAGGTATGAAATGACAAATCAATCACATTAAACCAAAAAAATATATATTACAAGAAAGAAATAGTACATCGAAAATAACTCCAATAACTCCGAATTAAGCTATGCACTGCCAGTATTGATTGTTTTTTTTAATAACGTTTTCTTTCTAATATTTTCATAACTATTACAAATATTAAACGAACAAAGGAATCTAAAAACTGGAAGTGCATTAAAATAACAAAATGTGCACATAGCTTTTCCATTTTTTAAGTAAAGGAAGTTATAATAATAGCCTTTCGTTGCATATATAAGGTAGATGCCAATTGAGGGGGGATTTTATTAATAAAAGCTGTAATGCATCTGTTACTTAAATCGTTTGTAAGCTTAGGTGTTAAAAGACCGATCAGAAGACGAATAAGATTGCAAAATAAATTTACTGATGAGCTTAAAGCAAAAATTCCACTGACGTGACAGTTTTAAAGAAATATAAAATGTTTACAATGTGTATTATAAGGTACACGTATATATTTTTATTTTGAGGAAAATATATAACGCCACACCAAACTTTTTTATTTTAAATATCGAAATGTTCATAAAAGTATATGTAGGCTATTGCGTCAATTACCTCACTGACGCACCGATAACTTGGAGAAAGCTAAGAGTAGATTTGGAAACCTTTTAAAAATTGCATTGCATGTGTAATTAAGCATTGGATCATTATTTTTTGAAAGATGGGGTCTCATATATGTTACTTCATTGGTGTTGCACACAAATGGAATAATCAGCGCTGGTGCGTTATGAAAAATTGTTTGCACACACCGTTGCAGTTATGCGATAACGTCTATAAAAAATAATGATTAAATACTTATATTTACGCGTTTTGCCTTTATTCCCTTTTCTGCAATTATGATTTACTTATCAAATTCCTTACCTTATTCGACAAGTAATGCGTAATTAACGGAAGAGCGATTGGTACAGCCGAAGTATGCTGACAAAAGTAACGCACAACACTATGAATTTTAATTACACAGTTTTATATTTTATACCATTGACCGATTAATATCATCATTGGTATTATTATGATAAATTAATACATTAGATTCATTTAAATGTTAACAAACATTTAACAAATATTTAAATCAATGAAATTTTTCTAAGTGTAGGTATAATATCAGGTCGTGATTCGGTTTGAATTTCTTTGAGAAATACTGAAGGATATTATATACATGAGCACCAGATTTGGTGACTATGTCTTCTGTGTTATGCGTAAATATAACTCAAATCAATCGGTGCAATCTAATAGGAGGAAAGGAAGAGAATGGTTGTAAATATTGGACTAAATTGTAAAAATTTACATTTGTTTTGTGACACATTTCTTTTCAACGCAAGTAAGTGCTGGCGTTACCAATGAATTTAGGACAATAAAGTTTCAACATTATTAACTCGTTAATGTCTACAACCATTTGTTGAAATAACCCCCACCCGGACAAATTAAAATCAAAGCGACTTAAAATGAAGGAACATATCCCGGAGCGGTTCTTATCTAGATAAAATGAACCAATTTATGTCTGTGGCAACTAAATGAATGTTTAATTTTTTTTGTTTCGTTGTTGATCACAAATTTTGAAAGAATAAGATTTTACTGTAACTATCTTACATTAAATATCTTAGTATTTTGGTTGTACAGAGTGGAATTTCTTTTAAAATAGTGCATACGTACTTATGATTTAAAACAATTATCTTTACTTCCCAATAGGCTGGAATACCCGATGAAATGTTGCATTTAGCCCTTGAACCAGAGGCTGCATCTATTTATCTGCAATATCTTTCTATTGAGAAACATCAGGATGGTCTTGCAGCACCTAAAGAAGGAACAAAATACATGGTAGTTGATATTGGAGGTAAGAATGAGATAAGCATCTATATTTAAAATTACAATACATATTCTACATTTTGGAATTACAAAAGCAAATAAATTCATCTTGTTAAAATGAAGCGTTTATTGAAGGTCATATAAAAATAGTTTTGACATTATGGAATTCTTTAAATTGATTAATAGATAGGTATAAGGGATTTTTCAATACTTTGATAATTGAGTTTGGCCTTTCATAATTGGAAAATCATCGTGAAAACTTAGCGTCTGTTATTTTTTTTTACTTGTCCAACAACAGAATCAGTAAACTTGTAACAGCAGTTATCTATTATATTAGGTTTTATGGTGAGAAATATTAGGCGAATGTATCTTAAGTTAGATATGGATTAAATTTTTCGATATAACACTACTTACAGTATTATTTCGCAAAAAAGATATATATATAGATGCCATTGGCTTATTTAAAGTTTGTGTCCTTTTTATATCAAATAATACTACTGTCACGTACACCGTATCTTAAACTCGAAACAGTTAAAAACTTATGATAATATGTACTAAATGTATTTGATTTTTATTCAAACTTGAAAGTGATTTATCTAAACACCCATTAGCAAATATCTTAGTTTTCTTCGAGAGGCTTACAAATAAAATTGATTGCAGTACATATCATCTTCGGCATATATGACCCGTTTCATGTTCAGTCATTGTCTTTTGCCTAATCAGCAATTCGAGCGTAATGATTATAAAATCAAACGCCTTGAGATGATTATTGATATGATTAAATCGTTGATTATACAATAAAAAAAACTGGTTTGAAGACATACGATATGTTTTTCCTCAAGTACATATATGCCTAAATACTTTAATCTGATCAACAAAATCAAAAGAGATCAGTTATCAGTCACTTAAAATATACACCAGGGACACCGATGGAACAGACTGTAACTTATGAATCAAAACTGCCGAAATAGAAAACTGTTAATTTTAATCGTAGCCCAAAAGCTGCTGCATTAAAAATAAAAGATGCAATGTTTAAATTTCCCTTTAACTTTTTAACGAGTAATCAACTAAAAATATTTTAGTCGATGATCGTCGTGACCAAGCGATAGTCGAGTACCTGAGTTCTAGTCTGCATCCTTATTAACTAAAATGTTTTGTTACTGCAAATATATACTATACTATAGAAACTTTGGAGAGATCTATATCTGTTGACTGCATATTAACTTAGAATATTCATCCTTTTTATACCAGCTCTTTACCAGTGTAAACGGTATTCTCATATCAACTATTAAGTTTTTGTTATACGAAACAGGAATGGTACAAAAGGTTTTTTTAAGTATTTCCATGTGTTTTTTTAATAAAGCAAGTTGTTTAAAATTGTTTGAAAACATCATATCTTTTTTCTTAATAATAGAAATTATGATATATTTTCCTAAGTTTTTGTTTTCAGGAGGCACTGCTGATATAACTGTTCATGAAAAGGTCAGCGAAGGAAAACTGCGAGAACTTCACCATGCTACCGGCGGTGCTTGCGGCGGAACAGCTGTTGATGCAGCCTTTGAGAGTCGTCTCATTGATATACTCGGAGAAAAAGTCATGAATACTCTCCGCAAAAAGAAAACAATGACATACTTAGAAATATTCCGTGCATTTGAATCTGTTAAAAGAAAATTAAATCCAGAGAGTACAGGCTCCTTTCAAATACTATTTGCATATGAAGATCTTGAAGAGATATGCAAACAAGAAGAAAATAAAACTTTGGAAGAATTGTTTAAAGGTGTAGAAGGAATGCACCTGAAAGGCAGCAGACTCTCTATTGACGTGAAAACAATGAATCAGTTCTTTGAGCCATCGACAAATGAACTTGTTAACTATATCAAGTCGGTTCTGGAAAAACCTCAAACAAGCGGAATATCTAGGATATTTCTAGTTGGTGGATCGGCAGATTCTAAAATTGTTCAATTCAAAGTAAAAAATGTATTGAAATTTGAAAAAGTGATTGTACCTCCGGATGCCCAACTGGTTGTGCTTAAAGGAGCCGTGCTTTTTGGTCATTGCCCAACAATCATTAAGTCAAGAATTTTGCGATTTTCCTATGGAACTAAAGTGTGTAAAGAATTTGACCCAAAAGTTCATAAAGAAGTAAAGAAAATTACAGTTGATGGTGTGGACTTGTGCAAGGATTGTTTTGATGTTATTTTGAAAGCAGGTACGGAAGTTGAAATAGGACAAATGAAGGCTGAGGTCTATTCAACAGGCTCATTATTTCAATTAGCAGCTGAAGTTGAAGTATTTTGTTCTCCTTTGGAAGATGTACAATACATTGATGACGATAAATGTTTTAAACTCGGTGAATTATTTGTTCCCCTCCCTGGTAATTTGGTGGCTGATCTATTGTTAGGACCTAGAAACCACCCCTTTGTAGTCATTTATATATTTGGAAACACCGAACTTAAAGTAATGGCAAAAGATCCCTTATCTGGAAAACTCACAAGCTGTTCCTTCGATATGAACACAGACGACGAAAAACAAAACGTATCACAGACAATTGAAAAAGAAATTAATGGCAACACATGAAAAAAAAGTTCGTTGGACAAAATTTCAACTCCATTTTGATTTTAAATATTAACCTGTAAATCAGAATAATTGCATAATGAAAGGCCATGATAGTGATAAATAGACGCCTAGTAAAGGTTTTTGCTGTTACTTCTTAGGTAACAAAAAACAGTTGTGAAAATGATAAGGTTGAAATCAAATTACACTGTACAAAATATTATTTCGTAATAATTTGCGAAGTACAATTTTTATCATTTTTGAATTTATTTAAAACCTCCAGGCGCAAGCTCGTTTGAGAAAAGTTTTATAAGTCAATGCCTGTATATTTTCTTGAGACTGTGCTAGGAAGAATTTATCTACAATCTCGGAAAATATAAGATCGGTCAAACGACATCGTTAAACATCGTCATGTACTTTTTGCAGCTTATTTAAGCATGTACTTTAATTTTAATAGTAGCCTCCGAAAATGAATGATGTTAAAATTTTAAAAAATGGACATTTGACAAAGTGAATTATTTTAATTATATGAAAATTATGAAAATTGAAACAGGTGATTAGTGAACTTATGTTTCTGATTTATTAAAATAAAATTGATTAAGTAGAGTTTGTCTTCATTTTAAAAAACATTTCAAAGATTTTAACTTCTTTGAAATGAAACAAATCATTTGCTTTCATTTGATATTACCCGCCGAGGACAGTGATCACGGAATTTAGTGGCTGCATCAAAGTAAATTTTTTATGCTTCAAAAGTCCTTAAAGCTGCAAGTATCATTTTGAACTCTTTTGTATCATCAACTTCATGTTGCACATCATTGTCATTACTGTCCCACTCAGAATTAAAATTATGTTTAAGGTGGCAGACTTTACTTTTTATTGCATATGTTTTTGCGCATTGTAAGAAACTACTCTGTGTATTTATACTTTTTTAAAACTGTTTTGATATCGTTTACTAAATTCAATACAATAAACCAAATACAGATAGAAATATTTCTTGCTTTATAAGGAAAAATTTATTTTTTAACAATTTCCCGTTGTCTGGTTGGTGAGCGTTGCTATTGTGCTTTTTTGTCGTTATAATAGAACGAAGCTTTGTAGGAGTACTATGGAATCATTAAAATTTCTGGTGGCTCAATTTCTGTGGTATTCGTGTCTTACCCACGAATTTACATCCTCAATGGAAACAAAAATTGTGTGGCTACGGCAATTTCATATATATCTCAACTACTGGGCTTCAACCAACTTCCAATAAAGCACCAAAGAAGGCCGACTTAATTTTTCATTGCACTTGTTCTTGCGCATTTTAGTAAAATAAGGTGCATTTATACCGTAAATAATTTTTTTAATCTTTTATTAAATTGAACACAACAAACAAAATACAGATCAAAATATTAAAGGGGAAGGAAACTAAAAATACGTTGTATAATAAATCAATTAATTATCATTTACTATAATTGTAAATCGTATTTATTTTCATTAAAAACCCCGGAACAATGAATAAATCAAGAAAATTGATCGCTTAATGTAAATTTCCCGCCGCCATGGGGCCTGCCATTGAACTTTAATCTATGACGTCACACCATCTGTTCCGGTTTGTCTTATCAACATAACATCAGTATTAGTAAATCATGATATTCGCTCTACATGACAAGTTCTGGAAAATTTGAAACAATATTGATTTGAGACCGTTCTTTTACCTTTGCAAACTACAAACTAACGTCAAATCGAGCATGTTCGTTGAAATCTAAAAGCGGATGTTAGTGTCGGAGAAATCTCCGCGTAAATGTGGAAATTGTCAACAGATGCCAAGTATCATAGAAAATGTCCGCCGTCGTTATTTCGACATGGTAATTCCGACTTTAAAGAATGAATTTTAAACATCCCGATTACAATTATAACATTTATTCAGTATGCGAAGAACTTGACTTGGAAAAAAAAATGAATCGAGGTCGTTTTCAATTTTGAATGATAGCAGATTAACAGCTGTCATTTACTTATGAAAATGCATATATTTATGCATACAATGATACATGTATTTATTCTTTAGATTGACGTGTGAACTCAAACTTTATCAAATTTGTTTAGTCGATTATTTGAGTAACAGAAAGGCATAAATCAGCGTTAATTATATTCAGAGCACTGTGTACATTCATTTGTATATGTAAACCAAAATCGGAATAGATGGTGTGACGTCAAAATAATTAATTTTTTGGTTTTTAATACAAAAGAGTTCTACATCATGTCAGCCTCCAGTAAATACGATTTCTCCAACTTCAAACGTTCATTAAAGCTTAATTACGTATTTTATTTTCAAAACAGCATGACCACATGTGATAATTTACACCACTTTATCAAAATAAATAAATTATGTTTTTGACTTTCCTTCCCCTTTAATATAACAACAGTTATCTTTCTTACTGAAACTGAATGAGCAAAACACGCACAATCTACGAAAATTGACCCCCATGAATTTAAATTGTTTAACTAACATTATAACATTATAACTATTAATTTATTTGATTTTAAAATCCTATATATTTTAACATAAAATTTTGTAGTTGTCCTATCTCTTTATGAAAAGATCTCCCTCTTAAAAAGATGTTAATATCTGAAAATGGTTACGACCGTCGAACCCTTAAACGTCAATCCAAACATTGAGTACTTAAGCCATGTTAGCACCGCCTATTCCCACGCCAACAATAAATATCCTATCATGATCCTGTGATATCCGGATGTCACAATCTGAATTAATGAGGATCAGCTACGTGGTTTTTTTTTCGTGTTCTTTTTTTTTTTTGGAAGATTTAATACAAATGTATAGAGATATCATTCATCTCCATATTTTCACACTCTATTCTTTAAAAAAATACAATAACATTTATCATAAAGGAGGCTTGCTAGGTGGTCAGTAAATAAGATTAACTTATTCTTTTAAATTAATTAAATTAACTAATTAATTAAAATTAACTCTCAGATTTATCTCAAATTTCTAAAACCATTTGTTTAGCTATATATAAGCTATGAATAAAACGTAAAATAAAGAAAAATTACATGAATTTTAATTCTGAAATTTGAATGTGTTCCTTTATTTTTATTCAGAGCACTTCTTCCTAAGGATATTAATATTTTGTCTAAAAATGACTGCGGCCATGAAGTCCTCTCTATCGTGAGCATTCATTTTGTTTTATCGCAATATCAGAATAGGATAAATCGTTATACATATGTTGTTACTGATCTACATAGGATAAATCGTTATACATATGTTGTTACTGATCTACATTCAGGACCAGCAGATTCTTTAACAATGTCTAAAATGTTTACATCTGCAAAGGTTGGTTTATAAAGCATTCTGAAATTTAGAAATCTTAAACGTTAATTATAATTTGATAAGATACAACTCCATCCATATTTCAAGGTTTCCCATTTTCATAACCTTACATATCATCTTGTTTTCATCGCACTGATCATTGCCTAAAGTCCTACCTAATCTTTTAAAGTTTGATTTGATTAATAACTTTTATATTAAATTGAAATTGCAAATTAAGCAGTAAATATTGCATTCGTTTCCCTGGTGTCTTGGATTTGTGTTTAGAAGTGATATTGACTATTGTATTCCTTTTTAAAGGAACTTTAATTACACTACACTACACTACACTACACTACACTACACTTTGATTATTGAAAAAAAAGAATGTCGTTTGACTTTTTCATATTTGAAACGAAGTAGAATGTGAATGTTTGAAGACGATTTGTAAATGTTTGCCTATTGAAGGCAATTGTAGAACTGTCAATTTGTTGGCAGGTCATAAAAAGAAACATATACGCCATTTATTTAGTTTCATTTATTTACAATTTAATTGAAAACACAATACATATGGATACATATGGACGCATCGGAATTAAAAAAAAACTTCCTTGACAAAAGCATATTTAGATTACGAAAAAAAATAGTCAAATTTAAAACTCTACTGCCTTAACTTACTGTCTATAATACAATCCCCCCCCCCCCCCCAGAAAAAATGCCATTTTATTCATGTATAATTCACAAAACTTTGTTATTTACATGGATATGTAAATTTCAATCACTAGAAGAACTAGTGTTAGATTCGACTTCGATTATCACAGCAATTTTCGATAACAAAACGATTGTTTCAAACACGGCAAACTAAGATATCTTGTTATCTTGTGTTTTCAACAAAATTTCATTTCAATATTGAAGTTTCATCAACAAGTTGTTGTATTCGATCAAACTTTCAAAGCTTTCAAAGCAGACGGACGAGCCAATATACCAGGTATTGAATTGGCCTTGCATGTCTAAAATATCCCATAGGTATCCTCTATCTGCCGCTGGGGGGCGGAAACCTTGGGAAATAGTATACCCATTTTGTCTGTTCGCGAACCCGTGGATTAGTTTTATCGAATCGTTTAAGAATCGTAAACAGTTTTGACTGAATCATTGAATCTATGTCCTTTGTCCAGGGGTTTTCAAGACCGTACTGATAGTACATGGTTGTTTCTTGGGACCTATCATCGGGGCCATTTTCTCGAATTCCAAGACGATAGTCATCGCCAGTTCGGTTATTTTTGGCATGGTAAAACGAAATTGATGCAAACATGGAATAGGAAAGTTGATCTTTTTCCTGATTGAAATACACTTGAGGATCACGAGTACGTCTACCTATGTCAGATTCCACCAAGGAAGTGACGTAATTAGCATTCACCAGATTCTTGAAAATATTCAGCTCCTTTGGATGAAAGTTAACGATATCAAAAAACAAATTCATTGCTGGAGAAAGTATAAGAAAGTCGAAACGATCAGTTAGAACTGATGGACTTCCCTTTTACTTATAAGTTACATATACACCCGATGGGCCATTCCTTCTATGAATTTGAACGACGTTAACTCCAAGATGAATGTCCAAATTTCTTTGTTTTGCAATTTCATTTACAAGCACCTGAAATCCAACCTTCAGAATCCAGTATCCGTTTGTCGGCGTAAACGTCCCTCTAATGACGACTGGGGAACCACTTTAGTCCGTATATAGCTGCGGTTTCATTAGTATATCCGTAGCCATTGGTTGTAAGATAAACTCGGAAATATGGAGCCAATAGCAGTAAGTCATTTCTCTGTAAGAATTCCAAAACTGTCGCTCGAATTTTGTACATAACGTCGGGTGTCGGCCGAGGCATAAGTTCACTGGAGTAATTTCCGAACAAACAGCGATGGATTTGTTCATATCTGTTTAACTGAGCAACAATTCTACGAAAAGCGACCTGGGAGTTGGTTTCTCTGGTATTTTGGATCAGAAATTCTCGCCACGATGTTTCCTCTTTTAAAAAGATAAAATACAATGATAATTTTATTTAAAAAATCGAAAACAAATTAATTTTGACACATTCACGTGTCGTAAATGTATGTAGGCTAATTGACTTAGGATGTACATTAATAAAGCACAAAAAGTCAAGTCAACAGTTATCAAGAAGAAGCACGAATAAAATATCGTTAACTATCATGCTATTAAGAGGTAACTCTTATTGCTAACTCTGGCTGTCCAATTTCACACCCCTTATTTCAGATCCTGAAAAAAACCTTGAACATACACCTGGTGTCTTGTAATGCTACAGTATCATTGTTTTAAAATTTTCTGAAACATCCATACCATTGTCGTTCTGCATGACAGAGGATATACTTTTGGATTTAAATTTAAAACTTAGATTGATTGCTTGATTTGGTTCGCTGTTTGATCATAGATGTCCGAAAAAACACGGTTCCAAACTCGTTCCAGTACTCCTCTGTAGAATCGACAGTAAGCCTTTCCGCCGGCTCTGGTCGCTGTTCTAATATAACAACATTCCTGTAGCCACGATCCTGCAACAATGTAGAAGAAATTAAATGATTTGTTTTCTTTCTATCACATATGTAAATTAAAGACACAGTAAGGAAGCTGACGTTAGAATATGTATCCAAACATTTTTAACAAACAAATAATAATAATAACTAAAGCAAAGCTCGTTGCATAGCAACGAGTGGGTTTTCCGTTAATGTCGAAAGTAACGCTAGAAGTGCCTCTAAGAAGCAGAGTTCTTAATCTAGTAACAAAAGTAACTTAAGTACAAAAGGATAAAAAAATTGAATGATTCTTGGTACGACTTAACAAAATTCGAATGGTATTAAGTATGAATTAACAAAAAAACTTTACCATTTCAAGAACGACTTCACAAAAATATCCGAATGTACGACTTAACAAATAAACTACTTTTAAGGTACAAGTTAACTTTACCTTGAACTAATATCTATTTTCTTAATCCAGAATGCAAAATTAAAATTTCTGTAAAAATTTATTTTTTTAATGCTTATATCCCGCATTCAATCGTCCGAATTAGAAATGGATTTCAGTTTTAAATTGAGGTTGATAAGCTCTTTTAGCATTTATGCTTAATGACAAAATTCCTGGCCCCTAACTTGAGGGACCAGCCATATTTTTGATTTCAAATAAAAGGTCTCGTAAATATCAACATATTTTGTTCAACAAGTATTCAAGAATTGTTGACCGCTCAAGTTATATCTGAAACACTAGGGACCGAACCCTTAAACTCCTTAACAGGGCGACCAACATAATTTTTGTTTAAAACATTATTCTGAGCAACTTTTTCTCTACACTGCTTTTAAAAGGGTTGATCTTTCGTACTGTGTGCTTGCTGCATCATCAATTGTCAGAAACTTATTGATTTTTAGTTTTTCTTTATCATACCTCTGTGAATATTTTCTATGTAAAATTACTATGAACCAGACAACATTGAAATGGTGAACATTTCAAAGGGCCCCGTTGATGTTATTTCAGAGAATTTTGCTTTGACCTTGACCTATAACTTGAAATTTTTCCAGCTGGCATAGAACTTCTAATTCAATTTCATTCCCCCTAACATACAGGCATTTTTGTGCAATCTGACCAAGATTAAGCATATCTGGGAAATAATCTACAGTCTAAAACTAATTTTAAAAAGATCTGCTATGACTTTCACATTGACTTGGTTCAAGGTTTTTGCACGCCATTAACTAATAAGCTCTGTCTAGGTAAATATTAGCCAAATAGGGGCTAAAAGGAGACTATATATATGCTCTTAAAATATATGGATTTTTGCGTGATCTGATATGACCTTGACACTTGATCTACAAATATCATTCGAGGTCATTGCATATCTTTTGATCAAAGGCATCATGTGGGTGAAGTATGAGCCTGATTGGAGCAAAGGGAGAGAAGATATACTCCGGACAAGGATTTTTTTTTTTTGATATAATTCTGCTATGACCTTCACAGTTTACCTTGAAAATAGGTTCAAGGTCACTACACACATTTTACTCAGAAGCTCTGCTTATGTGAAGTCTTATCCAAATAGGGGTTAGTGGAAAGTATATATGCTCTGAAAAAAGGATTTTTGCATGATCCGATATGATCTTCACCCTTTACCTACAAATTTCATTCAAGGTCACTGCACATCGTTTAACCATAGAGACACTCTGTGAGTATTAGCCAGATTGGACCAAGGGGAGAGAAGATATGCCACAGACAAGGATTTTATATGTATAATTCTGCAATGACCTTAACCTTATACCTAAAAACATGGTTCAAGGTCACTGCACATCCTTTACCCAAAGGAACCCTGTGGATGAGGTATGAGCCGGAAGCTATGAAGCTATGTTCCGGTCAAGCAATCTCGGATGGGACAGACGGACAAACTGATCACTAGAAGGCGCCCACATAAACATGCTATTTTATCTAATTTGAAATAGTATCCATGCTATATGCCCATGGTGAATAGTCATCAAAACCGTTCATCAGCAGAATTCTATTTCCCTCCTTTTTAAACTACGAACACCTCTGACCTAATCAGATCGCTCTGTATTAGATACAAAGTTTGATAACTCTAATTTGTTTATCATCTAGAAATTCTGTATCGCTGAAAAATTAAGTTTTCTTTGGTATAATAAAATACCAATTAAAGTATATCCAGTGTTCTGTGACGTCACACTTTTTTGTAAAACTTTGAATTCTTTCAAAATTGTGCATGATAGTTTTATTTATTTTATGTGAATATAATCACATGGATGTAATTAGAATTATTGGTAGGTTAAAGATATTTTCGCACTTAATTTTATACTAAATTTCCAAATTTTTATATATTTTATCTATGCAAAGGGGAAATAACTCTTTTTCTGACTTTTCTCTCAGTTGTATGTCTAAATGCTATAGTTTTTCTTATTCCAACGATTAATTTTAAAATATTTTTGTAATTTTAGTTTTCTGACAAAGTTGACATTAAAATTAAACAAGAAAAACAAATTTCTGCTTACAAGTTTTTACTTTTAACAGAAAAAAAAATACATTTTTCTAATGCTAAAATATGCTTTTGTTTATGTTTATCTGGCATCTCTAAAAGTGTGATGACATGTATATTTTTTCTAACAATTGATGACATTTAAGTCTATTTAGTCGAAACCAGTTCGGTTTTTCAACTTTCCTCAGAGAATTTTACGAGTATGGAGCTACCTTAACTGACTATTTGGACAATAGTAAGCTTATTGTCCCACTCCACAGCAACTATTTCCCTTGGCTTTGCCTCATGAAATAGTTGCTGTCTTGGGGACAATAAACTTGCTATTGTCCTCATACCCAGTAAATAGGTATATAATATCCCATCCACCTACATTTCGTGTTATATAACCTGTGTTTGTAACCTTCAATTTCACTGCGTAAAGTCAACACAACAGTCATAGCCGCAAGTTTCATAATTTATTTATTTACTGCCTCTCATGTACTTAAAATTTGGGGCCTTAATATTGCTTACCAATTCCAACAAGAGAGATCCCTCTAACTAATGATAATCATTAAAATTCACTTCATGAATCTGATAAACCTTGAAGTACAGTCACTCTCAATTTTACAAAAATATTGACGGTACTTTATCCGAAACTGTTCCTTGTACCTTTAACTTATTACACTAACATTTTATGAAAAGACTGTTTGTCTTAGAATAAGAAAGCTAATTCTGAGAAAAAGAATACAACATATTGCCAATTCAATTGAGGTTTGATAAAAATATGGCCATTTAAGTGAACCCACCATTTCCAATTTCCTTTAGTAAACACAGATTTATAGGGTTCTCCATAGTTCTCCATAGTAAAAAAAATCTTTACCTCACCTTTTAGGGGTCAATTGTTGTTCACCCACCTTTAAAAAGAAACCTTATTCAATGCAACATACATCTACATGATATAATCATGAAAAAAACTTCACATCACTTAGAAATGCCATTACATGTATACCCCCCTATCTTTTGATTTTCATTAAAAAGTAATGGTTTGAAATGTTTTACCTTATTTTATGAACTTGTGTCAATTTCCTTGTGTCATTTCTCACATATATTTGAAAACAATAATCAATGATTCTAAAATTTGATCTTTATTTGTTTATTGTATGATTTGTACCATTTTAATTAACAAATATACAGCTGTCCTGCTTGTGAGTTCCTGTTTTCATGAAAAAAAAAGTAAGCTAACAATCATATTTAGTGAATATCTAATCTATTCTGATTTCTAGTCTCCTTCTTACCATGCGTAAACAGTAAGTTACAACCTACAAGTTAGACATCTGCCTTAAATTAAAATAAAATTCAAACACACCCAGGTAGCTGGAGACAGATCGAGTTGATTTCCATGAAAAATGTTCAAATTTGACATGTTTTTCTACTTTTTCTATGCATATATACCTTAGAAAGGTAGAAAAAGGTTGTTTCTTGTTCATTTCAAAAGTAATTATCATAGCAGATGTTATTTTAAAGTCAAATGTACATTTACATATCCTTCATGTAATTTTAATGCAGACGATTGGATAGGGGGGGGGGGGGTGATTTTTCAATTATGTAAACACATCTTAATATCTTTATAAAATAAAAAATAAAGGAATACAAACATAATTGCATACTTTTATTGAAAAACAAATTTCACAACAATTATGTTTCTTTAAACAGCCTTAATTTTGTTTTTCATAATTTCTTATCAAACACAAACCACAACATGGCATGATGCTTTCTTAAAGTTCCATTATTGTTCTTGGTTTATTCGATTTAATTTGAATTACCGGTAAATAGTCTGTAGAACACAAGGAATATGCATGTGGATAGAGGTAACAGGATAAACTCAAGAGCTGACCCACTATGACCCACTATGATCAATAGGTAAAAGCCATGTGGTGCCATGTGGTAACAAGAGTCCGTTTTGAGCTGAAATTAAAAAAAATTAGCTGTGTTTACATACATGTACTAGTAATAGCCGTGTTTACATTAACATATGCAAAGTATTTCTTGAAAAAATACACCGACCATGCAGTGTAATAAGTATGACATATCCCAATACATGACAAAACATTGAGACTGTACAAAATCAAAAATTTTCATATCAAGTCATAATACAATATTAAAAATTTTTCTTAGGTATAGACACTTATCAAATTGAGAGAGAGATTAAGAGAGAGAGAGTTTATTAATTGTAGTGCAACAGTCAATATTTCAATTCGTAAATTACAAAGGAATATTACCCATCCGAAGAGCGTCAAAGTACATGTATTAGCTTCTGGTATACCATGTTTTATCAATTCTACTGGTTTGATTTTTTTGCAAATAAATTTAGCAAGGGTTTTTGTTTCTTTTCTTATAAATTACGTTTCAAAAAACAATACTATGTGTAATAAGCATACAACATGTATGAGTAAACTTAATAGAGAATTTTTAATAGATTATTTTTCACGGAATGTGATACATTACATGTATGTCAATCTTTATAAAACTAACGTATATTTCGTGCGCCATAAATTGCAAGTTTTTTGTAAATATCATTTACTTGCATGGTAGCTATATATGGTCTAACCCAAATTTTCTTTATAAAGCTACAGCTGTATGTACCAGATATATGTTTTGTCACAAGTATGTACATTTTAAAAAAATACCAAAATTCAAACAGTTGAAAGTAACTTGATGAATTTTTCATTCTCTGGTATGTTCATTGTGTTTTGTCCGTGCATATATTATTAGTCTGCCAACAGCAGCCAATCAGTGGTAAGCTAAATCCACTAATAAGAAAGTTTGTGGTTTAGGAGCGGGTAAATTGTTTATGCATAATGTAGCTGACACTGACTTAAATGCGACGTTGTCAAGAAAACCACACCAACTAATATCAAAAAACATAAATATTCACTTAAATGTATTGTGTTGTAAAGTTAAGGTTTTTAACACCCATTGCATCTTGCAAAAAATGTGATGACTCTTAATCATCTGTTATATATCTGATATATATGTACAAGATGGGAGAAATAATGACGGAACAGACTGGGATTCGAACCTGGCCCTCTGAATCTCTAGTCAAGTTCTCTACCAACTGAGCTACATGTATCTGGCACCGGTATTCAAACCAGTCTGACCATCACATTCTTCCCCCCTTAAATGATCTTCACCCTCGAAGATCGATCACCCCTGGCTTTTCCTCTTCAGTTCCAGGGGTTGGTCACAGCACCAATATTGTAACGGGATGGGAAAAATAATGAAGGACTGTAAACAGATAGCCATGCTATGACCTTGAATTGCTAGTATTACATAATGGTCACTATGATATTTATGTGTACCTAGATGCTGCGCACTGAATGGTGTTAATGATAATTGACAGAATGAACTCTGTGACTCTTGTAGCAATGCGTAGTATTCCTAAATGATGTTATGAAACCAGGTGCATAATACGGGCATAATAATATCCAAATTGAGAGTTTAACAACATGTGACATATTTGGCGATTCTGTGTCTGCAACGATAGCTCTAGTACTCTATATCGAGTCATGTATTGTGTATTCTATATATTAACCTTTGTAACCTTTTATGCCGTGTATGAATGAACGTATTGTGAGTAAGTGATGCCTCATACTAGGTGGGGGACTCTGAGACCCAGGACTCGGAGACTCAAATCCTGCATCCAGACTCTTTGATTGGCAGTTTTGACAGTTTTGTTACTTTATTTAGGAATAAACTATTAATCTTAATTTTGAACAATAAATGTTCACTCATGATCGTCGTAAATGGGCCGAACTAGTCAGAACTGTCCATCATAAGTAAAATGTTTTATATACCCATGTAAAATGATGTTGAGCAGATAGATTTTACAGATTTAGATAGATTTAGAGAGATACCGCTTATAGAGATTCAGAGACTCCTGATTTGGGCTGCTATTAGCTGATGTTATTGTAACTATACGATCACGCTTAATAAAACCGCTTGAGAAAGAAATACTGGACTTGTCATCCATAAGCTTGAGCTGACCCTCAATAGGATCCTGTAAGACAGAAGGCTTACATGAACTTTCTTGGTGCCAGTGACCAGGACTGAGCGAAGTTCAATACAGAGTAAGGTAAGAACCATTTCTATATGTCTGTTATAGCTATCTCGAAGTAAACAACTTTGTCTAAGCAACCAATATGGCGACAGGTGATGGGTTTGACAAAAAAGAATTTAAAAATCAAATGGAGCAGTTAGAAAAACAATTCGCGGGGTGGGGTCAGAAGAATGAAAATAAAGGGCAAGAAACAGGTCAAAAGTCCCCAGAAAAAGAGCAGATTAAACAAAATACCTTTGAAACATATCATGATGCTAGGCCGTATGAAACTCGTGAACCTCGACACCGAGTCCCAGATCAGGATGAGGATAAAGATTTTTTCATTGGTCAAGTTGAAGCTATAACAGCCGCACTCTCAGTGCCCCTATCTTCTGTGATAACTCCTTTTGAGGGAGATGCTCAAAAATTTAAACAGTGGATAAAGGAAGTTGAAAAGTACAGTGTTATGTCTGGGAAACAAGGTCATGAGATCCCCATGCTTGCATACATAACGAGTAAGGGTTCAGTTGGGGATTATATTAAAAGGTATTTAGATGAAACAGATGCGTCTGAAGAAATCCCATCTTGGAACGATCTTAAGGAATCCCTTAAAAATAGATTTGCAGAAATAACAGACCCCCAACACGCGTTAGCAGTAATGCGTAAGACTCGACAACAGTCAAATGAAAGTGTTCAGTTGTTCGCCGAGAGACTATTGCAAATCGCGGAAGACGCCTACAGTAATGACAGACTAAAAGACCCTTTGATACAACAACAGTTAGTAGATATCTTTTGTGACGGGTTGACATTCGACTACCTCAGTATGAAAATTTTGCGAGAAAACCCTAATGATTTAGAATCCGCAATTCAAATAGCAATGCGAGAACAAAATCTGAGACAGAGACTAGCGATAAGAGGGTCAACTATGATAGAAATTGTACAAAGTAATGACAACAGACGAACTCTTTCAAATGTTGATACTACTCTTCCCTTATTAAAGGATAGAGCAGATAATCTTACCTCAGTAGAAACAAGGCATGTAGAACCAATGGAAATTGACCATGCGCGTAATAGTAGGTGTTTTAAATGTAAACAGACGGGTCATAGGGCTCGATTTTGTACTCAAAATAAACCCCAAGTCAGGTCCCCTCCTCAAATAAATAAACGACCCAGTCAAAATGAACCCGTCCATAATATAGAGCAGAAACCCCGTTCGCCTGTGGAATGTTGGAATTGTGGTAAAGTAGGTCATGTGCGTGCAGATTGTTGGGGCTCGCATATGTATCAAAGAGCGCAGCAAAATCGGGGCAGACCATCAAATCGTCAAGGCCGAACATATAAATCTAGCGACCAAGTAAATAGGGGATCGTCTCAAAATTTCAAATCGCGCTCTTATTTTGACAAACAAAAACAGGAAAACTAAGACGTTCTTCCTTCGTTGAAGCCCGAAGAAAGAACTTTAAACAAAGACCTACATATGAAATTAATTTTACTAACAACCCGAGTAGCTGTTTATTAAAAGTAGGTAAAAATAAATTTAGAGCTTTGGTAGATACAGGTGCAGCCGTATCTCTAATTAGTAAGAAAATGTATGATAATCTATTTCCCCGCCCCAAGTTGTTTAATAATGACATCCCCTCTTTACAAGCAGCAAATGGCAATTCTTTAATTGCGATAGGGTATGTAAATATTTCCTTTAAGATTTCAGGGTTAACTTTAGACCACAAACTTTATGTGACAAAGGGACTCAACCGAAACATGATTCTCGGTCGTGATTGGCTCAAGAAAAACAATGTTCGTTTATACTTTGATCTTGGACTCATGCGTATTGATGGCAAAGTATACGCGGAACTTAAAGAAGATTTACACATCTCAACTATTGTAAGAACTCCTAAGAAACTTATTATGAGACCAAACACGGTGACTGTATTCTATGGAAAAAATAAATAACAATTTTCCTCTGGAAAAAAATGACTTGGTTGAAGTGAACAGCATAGACAATAACTGCATTATGGAAGACCCAGGACTATATTTAAAAGACGCCGTTTGTATAGTTCGGAAGGATAAGAAAGTTCCAATGATCTTCGTTAACCAAACTAACAAAAATTATAAAATTCCAAGAGGCTACATAGTAGGACGAATTACCGCATTAAAACAGAAGGAAATCTCAGAAATACAGACTACTCAAGACACAAAAGAAGAAATTGATGTACCTAGAAGATTTGAACACTCAATCAAAAGACTTGTGAGCAAAAACAATGATTTATTTGCAAAGAAAGACAGTGACCTTGGAGTGACTGATACTGTTAAAATGAAGATAGAAACTGGAGATCACCACCCAATAAAGAACAGACCCTACCGTGTACCCTTAAATAAAAGACAGATAATTGACAAGGCCATACTGGAAATGATGGACGCAAAGATAATTGAGAGATCACAATCGCCTTGGTCATTTCTCTTAGTAGTGGTGAAGAAAAAGGACGGATCAGACCGGATGTGCGTTGACTTTAGAAGCTTGAATAAGATAGTGAAACCCGTATCATTCCCGCTACCGTTGATTGATGACATCCTATGTTTACTAGGTAAGGCAAAATATTTCACTGCACTAGACTTAAAGAGTGGATATTGGCAAGTGAAATTAGAAGATTCAAGTAAAGAAAAAACGGCCTTTGCATGTCACAAAGGACTATTCCAATTCAACCGGATGCCATTTGGGTTGAGTAATGCAACAGCAGTCTTTCAAGAGCTGATGAACATAATTCTTCAAGGACAAGAGGAATTTGCCATCGCATACCTGGATGACATTCTTATATTCTCAGAGACACCGGAAGATCATCTTCGGCATATTCAAGACGTTTTCAACCGCCTAAGGAAGCATGGACTTAAAATGAAGCTAAAGAAATGTAGTTTCTTCAAGGAACAGACCGAATATCTTGGTTTCATCATTGATGAACATGGCGTTACACCTGATCCAAAGAAAGTCGAAGCTATAAGAAAGTTACCAGCGCCCACTACAGTCCGAGAAGTTCGTGGCTTTATAGGTATGTGTAGTTATTACAAGAGATTTATACCGAACTTCTCTAAGATTGCAGAACCATTGATTGACTTAACCAGAAAATATGCAAGGTTCAAATGGACACCATGTTGCCAAAAAGCGTTTGACTTTATTAAAGAAAGTTTAACGGTAGTGCCTTTACTAGCATATCCAGATACTAATAAGCCTTACATCCTGTACACCGATGCCAGCGACAATTGTATTGGAGCGTGCCTTACTCAAAAGACAGATGAGGGAGAAGATAAGCCAATATATAACTTATCCCACAAGCTGAGTAAAACTCAAGAAAAGTGGTCAACCATAGAAAAGGAGGCATTTGCAATCCATTACGCCCTTCAGAAGTTAGACCATTATTTACACGGTGCTCAGTTTACTATAAGAACAGACCATAAGCCGCTTAAGTATATCTTAGAATCTCCAATGCAAAATAAGAAAATTCAACTATGGGCATTAAGTATTGCAGGATATAACTGTAAGGTAGAGTACATAGAAGGAAGATTTAACTGCTGTGCAGATCTCTTATCCAGATTACCGACAGTCAACCTCGAGTGTGAAGAGGAAGAACAATCAGAGCATGATGAACCAGATGTTAAGGACAATTTCTTTGAAGTGAACGTACTTAACTCCAATGCCTTTTCGCCTAAGAGATTAGCCAGATGTGAAGTTAAAGAACACGACGAATTGGTCAAACCCTTTATTGATCTACCAGAAGAAATCAACATCAAAGAAAGTCAACAACACGATGAGCAGATCAAGAAACTGAAGAATCGGTTAAATAAAGGAACAGCAACGGCAACCGAAGAAAAGAAGTTTTATGAAATTGATGGTTTAATGTACTATCTTTCAGATGGAGACTCAGAAGGCCCAAAACTTCGCCTGTATGTACCACGTGAGTTAGAACTTTTAGTAGTGCAGCAATATAATGACGGACTTGGACATATGGGAGTGGACAAAACATATGACGTAATCAGACAAAAGTACTACATACCAAATTTATACAAAAGGTTATATTCTTATATAGAAGGATGTGTAGTATGCCAAACGAGGAACAATAAGAAAAATCAACCTCCACTTCAAGAGACAGACATACCACCTTTTCCAATGGCTAAAGTAGGGCTTGATCTATCAGGACCATATCCAACATCCTTGTCGGGAAACAAGTACATAGTTTCTTTTATTGACATTTACTCTGGTTGGCCAGAAGCTTTTCCCGTTCCTGATAAGTCAGCTGACAACATAGTACATCTTATCTTAGAAGAAATATATCCAAGATATGGCTGTCCTCTTCAAATCCTCACAGACAACGGAACAGAAAATGTGAATAAGAAAGTGGAAGAAACTTTAAAAGAATTGAATATCAACCATATCAAAACATCTTATTACAGCCCTCAAGGTAATGGTAAAGTAGAACGATTTCATAGAACTCTACATGACGTGATGGCTAAGAAAACAACAGACAACGCTCAAACATGGGATATTCATCTTAATCAGACGTTGGCAGCCATTCGTTTCCATCCTAACGATTCGTCAAAGTTTTCCCCGTATTACCTTATGTACAACAGAGATGTCGTTTTACCTCTTGATACGTTGATGAAACCTCGAAGGAGATATGCGGGAGAAGATCAACACAAGATCGCCCTTCAAGAACAACATAAAGCTTTCCTGCTAGTACATCGTAATATGAAGGAAGCCAAGAAGAAACAGAAAGCTCAGGCCGATAAGAGAAGCAAAGATGAAAATTTTCAGGTAGGTGACCCTGTCTACCTTAAGAACAACAGAAGACAAAATAAGTTAGATAAAAAGTGGCTACCATATTATCGAATCATAGAGCAGAAAGGACCAGTTAGTTTCGTGGTGAGAGATCAATTGACTGGATTAACCACCAAATGCCATGCACGACAATTAAGACTGGCAGATATTTCGCACTGGCCCCTTTCACAAACTACTGAAGATGGTGGAAGAACTCTAAGAAAAACTAACTATGTGGTGCCACCGGAAGATGAATCGTCGTCAGAAAATGAAGACATGCAACCAGAACCATTGGAAAGAGCTATACAGTCCAAACAATGGGAAAGAGAAGGATCTTCAGACGAAGAGGATATTCCCCTAGCAGAACTTCAAAGACGCATAAGAGCTAAGACGATCATGGATGATCAGCAGTATAAACACGAGAATGATCAGACCGTAGATTCAGAATCGGATGAGACCCATGAGTCAAATCAATGTGGTGAAAATAGTGGTCAAGACTATGAAATACCCTTAGATAACCCAAATGTACCCTTAGAAGAAAATATGGATATAGATGAAATAGCCCCTAAAGTAGGTCTAGGCTTCAAACCAATCCCTAAACCCCGTAAATCTAATAAACAAAAATTTAAAGAGGATTGTTTAGTTGTCTTAAAACAGTTAGTAATAGGGTAGATAAAGTATCCTTTATTTTCAGATGTCAGAATCTGAGTTATTGGAACTGAGATTGACGCCCCCTAGTGAACTTTATATCAAGATAAAGTTTGGAAGAGTCACATTGACAGCAACCTTGAACATATACAGCCATTATTTGAGTGATACAGAGCCATACTCTGATATGGTTATGCTAATCATTAGAGGAGAAATCACCTCCGCGAGCGTTAGGAGGGAGGGCGTCACTCGAAACCGAATGTAGATGTAAATAATCTTGAATAAGCTTAGCTTTGTATATATCGCACGCTTTTAAAAAGGTATGACAGGATGACCCCCTGTGACATTAAAACATGTATTGAGATACGCCGACTAGCAAACGTGGACTCACCACCTCGGTTATTAGAAGGTATATGCAGGGTTAAAGAGAGTTTAACATATACTCGAAATACATGAGACAGCGACTAAGTAAAAAAAAACTGTAAGACTAATTTTGGTACGTGATTTAAGATTATTGGTAAAAACAATTAAATATTACAATCGACATCTTGAGTATGGGACAAGGTTGCTCAGGTTTTCATGGTTTAATGTCTTAAGACAAAAGATATTAATTTAAAAGTTTTCCCTATTAATCAATACTGGCGGAATTGCTAGTAACTTATTTGCAGCCCATGAAATCCTCGTCTTGGGTGGGAAGCCCCTGGTTTTATGTGTGTTTAACTTTGGCAGTAACAATAACGATAGGACTTTGTATTAAGAAACGTAAAACTATTAAAAAGTGGGGTGGTATATGCTGTGGTGGTTGCTGGACAGGTTGTCGAAAAAGGGGTAGTGACGGAGATAAGAAAGGTTCTTCCAAAGACACTGTATTTTGTTGTGTGAATCGAGAGAAATGGACCTCTAGTGACATTATTGAACTTGAACCAATCCCGAAAGTCACTAGGATCCAAGATAAACCCCGACGAAGCGGAAGAATCGCAACTCGCAAATTGGCCAGTAACACGGGGACCATTTCGACCAAACTAACACAACAATTTCTTGGAGAGGAGGAAAATGAAGACTATCCATGGACCAAATACTATCGACCGGACCCAGAGCTGGCACGTAAATACCTGGAAGAGAAGGCCGCGATGTCTACGCAACAGAGGAACGCAGGAGACGCTCCGCGAGAAGTCGCCTCGCCATCCGCGCCGACCCTCTATCCACGGGTGCCGATGATGGATGAATAATTAAGCTGCAGCCGTGAAGAAATTGTGTATTCCTTATAAAAGCATTGTGAAGTGTGGTGAAAATTAAAACTGTGAATTGTGTAAAAGTAGAAATGTGCGTTATCTTGTGCTAATATAAATCTTGCATTTGGTGATTCACTCTGGAGAACTTCAGGAAGAAACCGATGGACTCCGAACTTATGATGCTAACCTCGCCCCTAGGAAGGAAGATATATTTTTGTGAACTTATAAGCATGCACTGACTTTGTATATATATGTGACATCAAGCTTAACCATACTTAGTATTACTTTGATGATGAATTACGATTATATTCAACTATGGTTATTTCATCTTGGTCATTATTATCATACTTTATTCATTATTGTTTTCATGATTGTAATGCGATATAATCAAGCTATATGATTTTATGAACATGTATACATCCTGGGTATAGATTTGTTTTTATAGATGAATGGTGTTCCAAGCCGGAGGTGGAAACATGTCGCTTGTTACTATCTCTTAACATAGATGTTTTGACTGGTATGTCACTAGGAAGTTCGTCTGATATAGGGTAGATCAAGGACGCTTTCCTATTCCGGGCGCCAGGCATGAGAAATCCCCCTTCGGGATATTTCTTTTGTTTGGGGGACGTATGTAAACAGATAGCCATGCTATGACCTTGAATTGCTAGTATTACATAATGGTCACTATGATATTTATGTGTACCCAGATGCTGCGCACTGAATGGTGTTAATGATAATTGACAGAATGAACTCTGTGACTCTTGTAGCAATGCGTAGTATTCCTAAATGATGTTATGAAACCAGGTGCATAATACGGGCATAATAATATCCAAATTGAGAGTTTAACAACATGTGACATATTTGGCGATTCTGTGTCTGCAACGATAGCTCTAGTACTCTATATTGAGTCATGTATTGTGTATTCTATATATTAACCTTTGTAACCTTTTATGCCGTGTATGAATGAACGTATTGTGAGTAAGTGATGCCTCATACTAGGTGGGGGACTCTGAGACCCAGGACTCGGAGACTCAAATCCTGCATCCAGACTCTTTGATTGGCAGTTTTGACAGTTTTGTTACTTTATTTAGGAATAAACTATTAATCTTAATTTTGAACAATAAATGTTCACTCATGATCGTCGTAAATGGGCCGAACTAGTCAGAACTGTCCATCATAAGTAAAATGTTATATATACCCATGTAAAATGATGTTGAGCAGATAGATTTTACAGATTTAGATAGATTTAGAGAGATACCGCTTATAGAGATTCAGAGACTCCTGATTTGGGCTGCTATTAGCTGATGTTATTGTAACTATACGATCACGCTTAATAAAACCGCTTGAGAAAGAAATACTGGACTTGTCATCCATAAGCTTGAGCTGACCCTCAATAGGATCCTGTAAGACAGAAGGCTTACAGGACCAAGCTGGGATTTAAACCTGGGCCCCCTGAATTTCAAGTCAGGTGCTCTAGCTACCAACTGAGCTATCTGGCACTGGTATTCAAACCAGTCTGACCGTCACATATATAAAGAATTATTTTAAACAATGGTGTTCAATAAAATATAACACTTGCAACCTTCAGTTTTTGTCTGTAATTAATCAATATTGGCGTGCAATCAGTTCTCGCAAGAGTACCATTTCTCACCAGTGCATTGTTACGTCATTTTATCAACACATAAAATTATATATGGAAATATGTTGTAACAATGCACCAGCAAGAAATGGTCCTCAGCGAGAACTGCTCGCACGCCAGTACTGCCAGAAGTCAGATTAAAAAAAGAGAATATAAAATATTACATTTAAAACATTAACAAGGACAATTTAAGTACACATCATAATTGCTAAACAAGAAAAATTATGTGAACTAGTTCTAACTTGTAGCCTACATGTACAAGTACATGTACCGGGTACCCGTTTGTACCCGGTATTTTTTAGCTATCAGAAAAAGACTTTTATGGACTGCTGACCCCTTATTACAGGGGCCAGCCCTTTTTTCTTAATTTTAAATGAAAGCTCTCGTTATTCTAAACAACTTTTGTTCTATATGTTTTAACAAAATATTTTTAGTTTAAAAGGTATAATACAAAAAGCAACAAAATTTCAGCCCCCAAAAATCTTAAACTTTGGCGACAAATAGCTCAAAAATCTATTTACCAAATTTAAAAAACCAAATAAAAAAAATTACCAAATTTTCATGTCAGCAAAACTATAAAATGTTACCGACAATTTCGCCAAATTTCATGCACCTATCATCTGTAGTTCCCGAGATCAACTCTGGACAAAAGACCCCCTAATTTACAATTAAAGGGCAATAACTCATAACCGGAAGTGATTTTTAAAAATTTGAAAAAACCGTTTTTAGACCGTAACATTATCTATACACCCTGAAAGTTTCATAGCAATCACACAAAAATATTCGAGAAATGGCCGACACAAAATTTGCGGGAAAAAAAATAGCTAGAGCAAAGCTCGTTGCAAAGCAACCAGTGAGATTTCCGTTAATGTCGAAAGTAACGCTAGAAGTACCTCTAAGAAGCAGAGTTCTTAATCTAGTAACAAAAGTAACTTAAGTACAAAAAGATAAAAAAAAAATCGAATGATTCTTGGTACGACTTAACAAAATCCGAATGTGTTTAAGTACGACTTAACAAATTCAAATAAACTACATTTAAGGTACAAGTTAACTTTACCTTGAACTAATCTATTTCTTAACCCAGAATGCAAAATTAAAATTTCTGTAAAAATCAATTTTTTAATGCTTATATCTCGCATTCAATAGTCCGAATTTGAAATAGATTTCAGTTTTAAATTGAGGTTGATAAGCTCTTTTAGCATTAATGATTAATGACAAACTATTGCTCCGGAAATAGTTAAGCTTTTGAGCCTTCCTGGCCCCTAACTTGAGGGACCAGCCATATTTTTGATATCAAATAAAAGGTCTCGTATATATAAACATATTTTATTCAACGAGTGTTCAAGAATTGTTGACCGTTCAAGTTATATCTGAAACACTGTGTTTTAGGGGCCGAACTCTTAAACTCCTTAACAGGGCCACCAGCAAAAAATTTGGTTTAAAACATAATTCTGAGCAACTTTTCCTCTACACTGCTTTTCAAAGGGTTGACCTTTCGTACTGTGTGCTTGTTGCATCATCAATTGTCAGAAACTTATTGATGTATAGTTTTTCTTTATTATACCTCTGTGAATATTTTCTATCTAAAATTACTATGAACCACACAACATTGAAATGGTGAACATTTCAAAGGGCCCCGTTGATGTTATTTCAGAGAATTTTGCTTTGACCTTGACCTATAACTTGAAATTTTTCCAGCTGGCATAGAACTTCTAATTCAATTTCATTCCCCCTAGCATACAGGCATTTTTGTGCAATCTAAAATAAGATTAAGCATATCTGGGAAATAATCTACAGTCTAAAACTAATTTTAAAAAGATCTGCTATGACCTTCACATTGACTTGGTTCAAGGTCACTGCACACCATTAACCAATAAACTCTGTAAAGGTAAAATATTAGGAAAAAAAGGGGCTAAAGGGAGAGTATATATATGCCCTTAAAATATATGGATTTTTGCGTGATCTGATATGACCTTGACACTTTTTTTTCTTTATTATTAAATTTTTATTGTCATTTTCATAATTATTACAAGGAATCAAAGAAACAAAGCAAATATTTATTGGCACTCACACACCCTTTCATACACTTGCACACACAAATATCAGAAACACATTCTAATTGTTTACAGGAGAATTTAATTTCAAAAATATTTTTCCAGTTTGACCATTGTTTGTCAAATTTTAACATTTCACATGATTTAATTGATATGTATCTTTCAACCTTATATTTGAAATAGAAATGTTGTAATAGTCCCTTTAAGTGAGGGATCTTTCTTTGTTTCAAACAGTTAAAAATATGCTGTTTGGTATACAAAATTATAAATTTTACAACTTTGTTACCCTGATTTAGAGCTATTTCACCAAATATTACATTATTAACATTAAATCCAATTCTATTTGTAGTTTTACAATAGATATGCATACTGAGTTTATTCCATAATGGCAGTATTTCTAAACACTTAATAAATACATGTTGAATTGTTTCTACATCTTCTTTGCAAAAAGAACAACAATCATTAGTGCTTACATTGATTTTTTTAGGATAGTATTTTGTAGGCAACATTCAGAAAAGAATTCTGTACTGAAGCCATTGTACTGAGGTATCAGCACTTGTTTTTAAACATACTTTAAAGAACTCTTTAACAGAGACATTAATTTCTAGTTGCATGGATAGTTCAGTGTTCCATTTCTGATTGGAACTTGGTATAATATCTTTACTATTAATAAGATTGTACAAGATTTTCGAACATTTTTCAAACAATAAAACATACTTAAAGTAAAATGGAATGTATGGATAGTAATATTTTTTAACATCAGATCTTTTTATAGACTGAGATCTAAGGAAACTAGATATTGCATTAATAACACTGTTGTATGGCATTGTACATACATTAGACAGTCTATAGTTTTGTGTAAAATCTTGCTGTTTCAAAAACTGACCATCTTCATTTAGAAAGTCACCTATAGTTTTAATACCATGTTCATACCAATTATAAACAATGATAGGTTTATTACCAACACATATATTTGTATTGTACCAGATTGGCATAGCACATACATTTGTTGTAGATAATGAATAGTCAATTGTTCTAATAACTTTTAACCATGAGTGTAGAACATCTTTCCAAAAATTATTACTATGATTTATTATGTTTTGTACATATGTGTCACCAAAGTCTAACAAATGCTTTACCACTTTGTTGCCATGAATGTCTAAAAATATATCCGTCCATGGTTTGTTATCTTTTGTTAACCTTTTTATCCATGAACATTTTAATGACACTAAAAAATTGTTAATATCCAACATTTTAATACCACCTTTTAAGTAGTCTTGAGTAATGAGTTGTCTCTTGACTTTATCTATTTTTGAATTTCATATAAATTCATAAAAAAGATTGGTAAGGGAAGAAATAATTTCTTTATCTGGACTTGGTAAGGAAATAAAAAGGTGTTTGAGTTTTGGAAGAAGTAATGTTTTAACTACAGTATCTCGACCAAAAAGAGTAAGAATTCTCCTTTTCCACTGTTTTATTAAAGCTTTGATTTTAGGTATTTGAACACTATAGTTTAGACTAACAATTTTTTCTAACTCAAAAGAGAATTCTATTCCCAGCAGATTTAATTTTGTACAACCCCACTCCAGTTTCCATCTTGTATGATGGTATACTTGTTTAGAAATTTTTTTTTAACCTATCCACACAATTTTTGTTTTTGAACTATTTATCTGCAACCCTGAAAAAGTTGTAAAAAGATCTATGGTATCCAGAGCAGCAAAAAGGGATTCTGAAGAACCATCAAGCACCAAGGTTGTGTCGTCAGCATATTGGGATATTTTATGTTCTTTTCCATTGGCTACAATGCCTCTGATATTTACATTTTGTTTAATCAGGATAGGTAATATTTCTGCACAAAGAATAAAAAGATATAGGGCAATCGGGTCGCCTTGTCTACAACCTCTATATTGTTCAGATAGCACACCACACTGTAAAACAGAAGCTGTAATCTTGGTGTTTAGGATTTTTATCGATGTGATTATGTTTTCACCGAAACCAAAATATTTTAAAACTTTGTAAGTAAATTTCCAGGATATAGAATCAAAAGCTTTCTCAAAATCTATGAGCATCAGTAAACCAGGTATATTTTTAGACTCAGTGAAGGATAATAAATCATAGACAAACCTAGTATTTTCACCAATATAACGACCCTTAATGAAGCCAGATTGGGTTTCCGATATTAAAAAATCTAAGGAGGATTTAATTCTATAACTAAGGCACCCTGAAATAAGTTTATAGAAAACATTCAAAAGAGTAATTGGGCGCCAGTTTTTTAAAAATTGCATAGGTTTGTCACCTTTTGGAAGACATGTAATGATTCCAAGTCTTTGCGATATAGGCAGCTCCCTATTAGCAAAAATATGATTAACAGCTAAAACAATATGGTCTTTGAGATCCTTCCAGAAAGACTTAAAAAATTCTACTGTAAAGCCGTCACTTCCTGGTGATTTGTTGTTTTTCATATTTTTTAAACAGTAAGTATTTCATTCTCAGATATACTACTCTCTAAAACTTTAGAGGTGTTTTTGTCCAACTTTGGAACCCCCAAATTTTGTATTAAATCATCCAAGTTGCTATCTATGGTATCTGAATCTTTGCTAGCATAAAGGGTTTTGTAAAAAGTTCTGACCTGATCTAAGATTTCAACCTGATCATAAATAATTTTATCATCAATTTCTACTTTTTTTTATAGTTTTATTTAACAATTCCGCGATTCTAAAGAACAAAAATATTTGCTAGGCTATTCCCCTTCTTCAACCCATTTTGCTCGTGATCTAATGATATGACCCTGTAATTTTTCTTTCCTTAACCTTTCAAGTTTCAACTTCTTTTTCTCTAAAAGATTGAAATCTATGTTACACATTGCCTCAATAGTTTCAATTTCTTCAAGCAAGATTTTTTCAAATATATCTCTCTCTTTTTTCTTGTATGATGAGTATGAAATAGTGATGCTCCGAATTTCCATGAGAAGAACTTCAAGAAATAAGCTATGAGTTTGAAAAATATTATTATTACCTTGTAAATATAGATTCTGTACTTCAAAAATACTTTTTTTTACTTTTTCAACATATATTTGATCTGTTAGAAGACTGTTGTTGAACTTCCAAAGCCCTCGACCTCTTGAAAATTTATTAAATTTCAGCTCTAAAACCACAGCTGAATGATCAGATCTATACCCAGGCTTAGTAGAGAACTTTTCTACCATATTTGTTAAACTTTCTGATATTAAAATGTAGTCCAAGCGACTTTGCTTCAGAAGATTTTTTTTTCGCCATGTATAGATTCTTCTGTCAGGATGAAGAATTTTATAGTAATCAAGTAACTGAAGATCTTTCATTATATCCGATACCTTTTCTCTGGCTTTTGGGTTATTAATGTTACATTAATTGAATGTATCCACCCCTGGGTTCAGAACAAGATTAAAATCCCCACATAATATAAAATAGTCATTGTCTAAATTCAAAAAGGTATCTCTAACTTTTTCATAAAAACCCGGATTATCTGCATTTGGGCCATAAATATTTATTAAAGTAACATGATTGTCTTCAATGGTAGTATCAATAGCCAATAAGTTTCCATCGTCGTCCCTCATTTCATTGTGTATTTAAACTCAAAATTGTTATTAAAAAAATACTGCCACCCCTAGAATATGACTTAAAAGAATTAAAGATACATTTATAACCCCACTGAGTTTCAATAAGTGGCTCAATATCAGGTATAAAATGGGTGTCTTGTAAACACAAGAAAGAGTAGCCTTGTTTTATTAATAATCAAGTACATCTCGTCTTTTTGAGCTCGTAGCTAAGCCCTGACAGTTTACAGACGCTATTCTTTAGAACGTTGTAATAAGGAATGAATGGGTAGGCGTTACGCGATTGGCTGAATTCAGGTATGTGACAGTTCTCATTTTGTAGTAAAAATATTAGTTTTTAAAATAAATGATGGAATGGGGGAACATTTTAAAGAATATAGCAACACTAGGAAAAATTGTAGGGGTGGGGGTTGATTTTTTATGTAGAGTGACATTTACTGCCGATCGCTGTAAGTTGTAAACAACTGCAAATTTGACCTATAAACGCCAAGGGACCCTATATTTTTTTGTCATTTCCTGAAAGGTCTTGATGAAGTTTCAAATGGTACCAAAGATTTGACTGAAACTATGATAGTTAAGTACTGAGAGGTCATAACGTTTGTATGGAGTTCTATGGGAAAATAATTGGTAGGCTTTTCCCAATAACACACACACCCACACGCTAATATGCACATTTCGATCCCGATCACAAAAGGTCCAAGTTTCGTTTCCAGATCCCGATCTTAACGATTGGAAAAACTGCTCCGCTGTTCCTCATGCCGATGTTTGACTTTATCTGACACCTTGTCCAAGATGTCAAATCGATGCCTCTTCCCACCGTGGTCCTCTGCGAATACTTTGCCGTTATAGTACCACGCGCCTTTGATCCGCTCGTCCAGTTTTAGAGTTTTTATGAGTTGCGCTTTCATCTGAGTCAGGTGGCCGTGCATCACAAAGCGCTTCTTAATTTCATCTTTGGAACGATTCTTGATCACTCTGATTTTTGTGTCGGTGTCTCGGAACTTTGCAATGACGGGTGCGGTCCTCCTCTGTTTCCTCCCGGTACTCTATGTATGGCTTATATGTCAGACGCGTCCAGATCTATGTTGACTGTCTCCTTCAGAATTCTACAAAGATCGGACCGGGGGTTCTCATGTTCGCTCTCCTGCCAATTAGTGAATTTAATATTGTTTTTCTGCGAATATTGCTGGTTGTTGTTGGCTAGGACAACTGCAGCGTCGGCTACGTGTTGACATTGCTTTAAGTTTTGTTTAAGCTCTCTGAGCTCTGTGCAGAAATTTTTTTCGCAGAGTTTCAAATTCAAGTTGAAAGCCGTCGGATATTTCTTTTGTTTGATGTTAAAATTCTTTTGTTTTATTGTCTATTTTGTTATCAAACTCTGTTTTTATTTTGTCTGTCACACTCTGTGTTAAGTCGGGCATGACTGTGGCCTTAACCTCGGCTAGGATTTCGTTTTTTATTTCATTTTTCAATTCGGAGACAATAGAAGTGACAATTTCTTTTACATCTGTTTTACTGACCATTGTATTTTTTATATCAGCGTGTATTAGCCTAAGGTCACCTGTAGTACCAAAATCAGAGGCGCCATTAGGGGGGTCGCAGTCCGTGCTACTATTTCTTTTTTTTCTTTTCTTTTTTTTTTTTGCTGCACTTTTTTCAGACACTACAGAGTTCTTAATCGATGCAGGTACTGATTTGAGGTTAAGTTGTACTATCTTTCTGTCCGGGGTTTTTTTGGTCACTATTTAATCGGACCCGGGGTCTCCCTGTGGTTGGGTAGTTGCCATGGTGAGTGAGTACTCAAGTCCAAGGAAAGTAAATGGAGAAAAATAGCACAAAAATTCCAACTTTGCACTAATAAATATGATCAAATGCACTTTCGGCGATTTCCCTCACCCTGGAATCCTTTCGGAAGTTTCAAATTCTCAGAAAAGTCGTAAAAGAAACAAAGTTAGGCAAAAACAGCAGAGCTCAGAAAAGACCACTACGTTCGGCTCATCACGTGAATTTTGCAGCTTGGAGATGATAAATGAATATCTAAAAAAAAAAAAAAAATTTAGTAAGTAATAACAAAAGCCTCTGCAGGAATGTACTGATCATAATAATAAAATGAATATCTAAAAAAAAATCAGTAAGTAGTAACGAGAGCCCCTGCAGGAACCGAACTCAAGATGTACGGATCAAAAGGACGACAATTTATCCAGTAGGCTATGGAGTAAGTTACATGTTGCCATTCGATAAAATTCTTTCAAGAAAACGAAATATCATTTCGATCAGAGGTCAGCCATTTTGTGATGATGTGTTATTCCATCTAAATGATTGATAGTTTTTCCAAGAGGGAAAAGCGTTCTATTTTTCAATTGTCTTTCCAACGGAAGACCTTGCACTAATTCTGTTGGAAATTCTTCATTATTATTTTTCTGCATCTTTTTCTTCTAGACGTTTCTTTAACTTTAATATCTCGCTTGTTTGTCATTAAATTTTTATTCAAATCTTCAGGGTCTATTGAAAATGACAATAGCTCACTATAGCGCAAAATTTTGTGAAATCGCTACTTCCAGGTTTGAGTTATTCCCCTTTGAATATTTTAAGTGCATCTCATGTACCTGCAAGGCTCCGAGTTGATCCGTAGCAAGTAGTTTTAATTTACAAATCTTTAATGTAGACATCTTGAACGTTGTCCTCCTAGTATACATATTTGATTAACCCACGTATATTTCTTAAAAAATTATGTTTTAAAAAATGTTAAATTCTGTTTTTATCTCTACTCCATAACATTTTAGATTAAATTTTTTTTCTTAACACATATAGAAAAAAAGTTGGGCAGAATATGAAGAGCTTATATTTGATACCATCAAAGGGACTAGCCCCTAAAATTAGGGGTCTAGATCCCTTAAAAGTCTTTCCTTTCTAACTCTAAAACGGTAAACTTTTTGATATTGGCGTCGCTGCAAAAATATTGTTTGTGGTTTTATTAATTTCATATAACTGTTTTTGTGTTCGAGTATTGCATAATATGAGGGTAAAAAGTAATATGTTTTGACCAGTACTCGCGGCAGTTTGGCCAAGTAAACGAAAGTCTGTGCATACAAGTGACATAAATTTATCAAAGAAAGTATAAGTTATATACGGGATGCCTTAATTCATTACAAACATTTTTTAAGCATACTTGCTCTTCTGTGAGGACTATAAGTCATATTTTGTTAAGTTCTTCAGAAAAAAAAGAACATGTTATTAAGGTCTTCCGTTTCCAACGGAAGACCTTTCTATTATTGTGCGGGAAAGATTATTTTTCTTTTTTTTTTTTTTCTTCCTAGACGCGAACTTTGAGGCTTCATATCTTGCTTATTTCTGAACGGTTTTTGCTCAAATTTTCAGGGCTAATGTACTTTACAAAACACTATCTGAAGCAATTCATAAAATTTAGAATTCCCTTTCCGTTAAAGAGTTATTCCCCTTTTAAAAAATTTTAGGGCCTTTTGTTTCCAGACAAAGGCTCCGAGACTATGATAGCAGGGAATGGGAATCCAACGAATTTGAATAACAGAGACATTGTAGTTGTGCACATCTCTTTTTGTTTTTAGATTACGTTTTTTATTTAGGAAAAGGTAGGGGATCAAAAAACAGGATTCAAAAAAGTGCGAAAATTTAAACATATTTTTCTTTATATCTTTTAAACGAAAAATATTTTGTTAAGACATGTAGAATAAAAGTTGTGCAAAATATAGAGGGCTTTCATTTGACACCAATAAAAAAGTACTGGCCCCTTAAACTAAGGGCCAATGGCCCCTAAAAAATTTTGCTTAATAAATCAAAAACGGTTAGGATTTTGATATGGCTGTCGCTGGAAAAGTTGTTTGTTGGGATCTCATAAAGGTCGTTACAATGTTATTTTGTATGTGATTTGTGTAGTATGAGTGTAAAAAGCTTTACATGTTAACATGTACCTGTTTTCATTTGACAAGTTAACGAAAGTCTTTGCGCGTACAACACGCATAAAGTCACCGCAGAAAGTATGCTGGTTTATACAAACGGCATTAATTCATAAGAATTTTATTTTTTTAGAATACGTGCTTTTTTTTAGGAGTTTAAGTCATTGTTGTTAACTGGTTAAGTTCTTATAATGCTCAACCCTTAAAAACGGGATTTGGAAAACAAATCATTGTTTTTCTTTTCTAGTAAACCACAAAATATGGAATTAAAAAAAATCTATGCATTATATTTTAGTTATTAATCCATACATTTAAAATCTACCTTGAATCAGAGCTGGTGTGTACCATTACGTAAGCTCTCCCTCGCCCGCGGCCGAGAAAATCGGTCACCATGGTCGCGGCTGGACTACCTAGCGGTCAGGGGTTATCTAATACACGAGAGTTGCGTCTCTCATATATGAGTTTATTTATCCGCAAACCCAAGAATTTTTTTCGTTTTGATTACACATGTTTTTTATGGATTAAACGATTGGGTGTCAATTAAGAAATCGTTCAGTTAATTAATAACAGCAATGTCATTCTCAATCTAAAGCAATAATAGATATAGATAAATTGTGGGTTTTAAGTTTAAAATAAATAACTTCTATTTGATAGAGTAAGGTCATTATACTGCAATTTTCAAGGCTTACTGGGTTCTGAGCTGTGTGGGTCTGTGCGTTGTACCTTTACGTAATCTATCGTTCGCCCACGGCCGAGGATCTCAGCCACGGCTGCACTACATAGCGGTTATTTATACACAAGATTCGCACACCGAGACGCACACTTCCATGCATATGAACGTGTTTGAGTTAATATAGTCGTAAATACAAGAACTGTTTTAATTTTATGGTATAAAAGTTTGTCCATTTTGTATTTATTTAATTAAATTTGAGTGTAAATGAATATTAATGAACGATATTACTCCAAATCGGAAACATCGTCAGACATAAATTAATGGTTGGTTTGTTTATATAAAATATTTTATAAACTGTACAAATAATGTTTTAAATCAACAACAACCCCCCCCCCCCCCTAAATATTAAACATTTAAATGATGATCATCCATCGCCCACGGCTGAGGAGATCCGGCACGATTGGACAAGTGATCCGCGGTCGGTTCGTGATCTTGTACCTTATCACGCGTTCATGTTTCATATTTTGGCATTTTGCACGGAACCAACTATATTTTATTATGTTTTCAACTATTATTTTGGTTTAAGATGAAAAGATAAATTTATTTTACTTGTACAGTTGATTAAGCATTGGTGTATACGATAGCGTACAAGGTAGTTTAAAATCAAATCAAATTATAATCAAAGTTCCATGTTACGTGTTTGCGGTAGGTGCTAGCACGATAAAAGAATGTCCTGAGTTGAGGCATTCGATGATTATTTAAAAGAATATTCACATGAGTTTTAAACAACTTAAGATTAGATTCTATCGGTCACATATTAATCACTTCTGTAGTTTTTCTACATGTTCGTTTCATTATGGAAGCAAACTCATTGCTGCCCCCCCCCCCCCCCCGCCCCCTCCTCCCGCCCCGCTGACAGGAGCTCGCGCTGTATTTTTTTTTTGGGCGAAACGATATCAAGATCTGTCGAAAATCATTTTTGGTGGCTTCTTCTTGTTTCACTTTCCCAACCGTTTGTTTATTCGGTCAGTCTGTGTTAAATCAATCGCCACGTGCGACCGAGAATCAAGTGTCGCTTCAGCGCACACAGCTCAGAACATATATAGTCCCGGGTCATCAATTGTTATGTAATTGAGTAACAGTTGGAATGGTGCTTTTACTACATAAAATATAAATAAAAAATCATCCAGAAAAAATGTTACCGTAACTCAATAGTCAATACCAAAAATAAAAATCCGTATGATTACAAACTGAAATCGGTTTTTCAGTATTCGGCGGGATTTGATTTTTCTTTTAACATTAGTATTTTTATTGGTTTCAGAGAATACGATGTAAAAATACAAACAGGAAATTAATCTAATATTATTTACATTGATAATGTTGAAAAATATTTAAAATTAAATTAGTCACATTCGTTAGAAAACAATGTTATACAAACATCCGATAATTTTTTTTCCTATGTCGTATCATTCGCGTAAATAAATATGTTCTGTACATATCCATGTACCTCAGAAAAAATTCAAATGATTAAACAAAAAAGAAAGTTGTAATTACTATTTCGGATTTTTTTCAAAGTAATTTAACATTGTATTGAAAGAACAAGAAATAAAAATGATTTAAATTTTTGACTCAATCTTCGTATATATTACCGGCGCTCCTTACATGTATAACGGCGTACAGTGTATATAGATTATCATGATCTATTTGAATTAAGTTCCATTCGTAAAGAATCCCATAATAATTAATTGCATGACTGTGTACATTGTAGGCAAATCCCTGTGCGTTAATTACGTCTTGTTTTCCGTTAACAGTGGTTTAAGTAATTAAAATAATTACTTGTAAAAATATCTATAATCGGGATTCCAAAGAACTTACTTACCGCAATTCATAGAAATGATCAGTATGTTTTCTTTCTATGTTTACATTTAATTTTGTTCAAATAATGAATCAATTTTCTATCATTTAAATTGTGTGCTTCATCAAATACTGATTCCAATTACCTTGAAGTCATTAATTTTTCCATTGGCTATTGACAAAAAAAGAGACACTTGACCATCCAATGAAAACAAATACACAGAGTTTGATTGACAGGTTCAGCCAGGTGCAGGTCTCACCCGATGTCCGAGGTTATGTGTGCCGCGAGTGGTCTCAATAAGAGTTATCGATGTAAATAAATTAAAAAAGATACATGCTTATCAAAACATGCTCGTGTAAGTTAAAGTTGATTAAGGCTTGTTCCAACAGAAATCATGTTTTGCTAACTGCTAATTTTTTATGTATAGCGAATTTTAATATTGTACAGTCATTTTACCGGTAACGAATCAGTATGCGGTGTCTCGTGTATGCAACTATTATTATCGGAATTCCCAATGTTTTTATTTTTTGTTTAAATCGCGTTTCTTTGTCCTTCTAAACTGTATCAAACTTCCGAAAATATAAAGGATGAATTACGGAGACAGTAATTTCAACACCCCCTCCAGTTTCCTAGTTTTGAATTCGTTTCTCAGTATCGAATTAAGCGCCCTTTATCTCTTCTGACCGAATATTTTGAGGCAAATTAATTTCAAAAATATACTAGAGGTACATGTTAATGGACTTATAAATGAACAAGGAAAAACAATTGTGGGAATATGTCATTTGAACAAATTATATGATCGTTATTTTTATCATACCGTTTTCCGGTCAAATTGAAACAGGACTTGAACATTTTTCATTTCCGTTACTTTATAATATTGAATTTTCATAAAAACACTTTATAGTAGTAATTGATGATAAGTAGTTGCCATTTTCCTTTGTTTTTCCCGTATATCTATCAATTTTTGCAGCCAAATAATACTTCCGTCGCAATGAACCGTAACTAGGAAAACTACACGTGGTTCTATTTGAAGTCGTAATTTCATTCAAAGCTCCATTATTATTTGATATGATGTATTATCTTTTTAAATGAATTATATTTACTAATTATTCACTAAATAGGGATCAATAACAAACTTATTTTCATAGTTAGGCTTTCGTTTTTTCTGTTTTGAACATCCGGCAGCTCATATCTGGGGCACATTTTTAATTTGTAAACAATTCGGTAAATAATCGTGCAAATGGCAAACAACTTCACGCACTGATATAATATTTATTTCTGTGTTATAATCACCTAGCTAGAATTTTTTTAAACCTCAACTTTGTCTTCCACCAATAATTTTTCTAAAAATTATTCGATACTGGCAAATATTCGTTACCGGTAAAACTGTACCAGTACTGAAACATCGTATAAAAACGTTATATATACATGTACTCTGTAACTAGTCGTCTTTTAATACATATACCTTTCTTTTGTTTGTTAAAAATAAATTCAGTTTTGTAAAAAGATAAGTATATCATTTCTTCTAGATTTTTTTTCTTCATGAAAATACCTACAAGAGAGTTTTGCCAATCACAAACAGTTTAAAGTACATGTAATGTAAAACACGGGCTCCATTTTGAAACAAATTGTCAGAGAGTTCCGAATGAAATCTGATAAACGTTTCACATGGTTCACGCACGCTTTGCTCGAAACGATTTAAACGCATTGTCCGAAATTCTGCACGCTTTGTCCGAAACGCTAAACGGTTTACACGAAACGCTTCACGATTCACACGAAACGCTAAACGGTTAATACGAAACGTTTTTCGCACGTAAGTCGCACGCTTTTTTTGTTGTAGTAGTACGTTTCAGGGTCTGTAAATTTTGTCAGCACGCAACAATTCTAAATTGCACATTGTCTTCAAAAATTTACAAATATTTAAATAAAGAAGTTATCTTAGAGAAAAGATTACGTGTTTTGTAAACGGGTTCGGTTTAAAAAAAACAAACATCAAAATTCCTGACATGACACATGAGTACATATTGTTTATTACAATGCTTGCTACCCTCTGAAAATTTAACTCGCCATTAAATATCTCATTTTTTAAAATAATGTTTGTTACGATTACATAAACTGTGTGCGACAAATAGTTTTCCTAAAACATTTTCTTATTATACCTCCCCCCCCCCCAAACAAAGTTTGGGGGGGGGGGGGTATATAGGAATCACCTTGTCCGTCCGTCTGTCCGTCTGTCTGTCTGTCCGTCTTGTCTGTGCAATTGTGTCCGGTCTATATCTTTCTTATGGAGATACATTGGAAGTTCTTACTTCACACAAAGATTGCTTATGACCTAAGGGTGTGTCATGACCTTGACCCAAGTTCATTCGGGCAAGGTCAAGGTCACTGGCAAAAAATATGCAAAATTCGTGTCCGGTCCATATCTTTCTTCTGGGGAAACATTGGAAGTTCTTACTTCACACAAAGATTGCTTTTGACCTAAGGGTGTGTCATGACCTTGACCCAAGGTCATTCGGGCAAGGTCAAGGGCAGAAAAAGTGCAAAATTCGTGTCCGGTCCATATCTTTCTTGTAGGGAAACATTGGAAGTTCTTACTGCACACAAAGATTGCTTATGACCTTAGGGTGTGTCATGGCCTTGACCCAAGGTCATTCGGGCAAGGTCAAGGACACTGGCAGAAAAAATGCAAAATTCGTGTCTGGTCGATATCTTTCTTATGGGGAAACATTGGAAGTTCTTACTTCACACAAAAATTGCTAATGATTAAAGGGTGTGTCATGACCTTGACCCAAGGTCAATTGAGAAAGTTCAAGGTCATTGTTTCAAAAAAGCTAAATTCTGTCTGTGTCATGTCTTATTAATGGAAATATTAGAAGCTAAAAATTAACAGTTTCCAAAAATAAAGCAGTTGTTATTTATAAAAAAATGGACAGTGAAATAGATTCATCCAATATTTTCTATAATAGCAAAAATACACGCGTAATGATTTTTTTCTTAGTGGGGGGTATCAATTGTGAGCTTGCTCACAGTACACGTTTTATATGCAGGCTTTCAATCACAACACGTTTTTATAACAAAAGCAGAACTGAAAGTTAATAATTATAATCGTTTGACACCATATCACATATATTTTCAACTCGCAGCAACAACGGAAGACCTACTCGTGGCTTTGCCACGAGCTCTGCTCTAGTTTATGAGTTCTTTTTGTAAACGATCCTTTCAAAACGAGAAACAGAAAATGACAACATTCTTTTTCTATCTAGTAAAACTCAAATTACGGATTTAAAAAAAAAACTTCTGGGTAATACATTTTAGTTATACTTCATGCATTTGAAATATATCTGGGATCTGAGCTGCGTGTGTGTACCATTACGTAACCAAGCTCTTGCCCGCGGCCGAGGATATAGATCGCTGCTGGACTACTTTGCCGTCAGCGGTATCTACACATGTATACTACACAGTATCCGCGTTTTACAAATATGGGTTGTTTTAGCTGCAAACACATGGAATTGTTTTTAATTTTGGATAAATAGAGTTACATGTAAAAGTTTATTTTTCTTAAATTGAATAAACCGATAGTGTGTTTTAAAATTAATAAATCGTTCTATTGATTAATAAAAGCAATACCATTCCCAATCTAAAGCACAATAAGACAGAGAACAAATGTGGATTTTTAAGTAAAAAAAACACTTCATTTTAATGTTTTAGTCAATATACTGAAACCATTTCAAATCCCTCCGGGTTATGTGCGTAATTATAATCCAGCCCTTGCCCGCGACCGAGAAGATCGGTCGCGGCTGGACTGCCTAGCGGTCAGCGGTTATCTAAATAATACACATGCGCGATTCGCGTCTTACATAAATGTTTTCATTTTAGCTGCAAACACAAGACCTCTTTTAATTTGATGCCATAAAAGTATCTTCATCTTCAACTGATTTAATTAAACGACAGAGTGTAAATAGAGAAAGATTCTTAAAAATAGTAAAAGTGATATTATTCTCAATCAGAAGCATCGTCAGACATAGATCAAGGTGGGTTTGTAAGTCTTAAATATTTTTAGATTGTAAAAATAATGTTTGATGGTTAAGATCAACACAACAACCCAATATAGATGAAACCTTTAAATGAAGAGATAATCTCTTCCACAGAGCCGAGGAGATCCGGCGCGAGTGGACAAGTGATCTGCATAGTTTCTTGTGTTTCTACCTGATCACCCGTGCATGTTTGTTCATGTTTATTGATAATTTGTACAACACCCCTTTAAATTATTTATTTTTAATTCAACTACCTTGGTTTAAGACGTGTCGATAAATTTTTCTTACTTGTACAGTTGATTAAGCATTGGAACTTCGGAGTTAGTATTCAACCAACACAAAATCGTGTAGAAAGTAAATTTAAAAAGTTTTCTTAAGAGTTGTAAAAAAATTAAGCAGTGTGTACAGAGTAAAGGTGAATTTAAAAAATCAAACATTCTCTAAGTGTTCAACATTCAAGTCAAATCAAATTAAAATCAAAGCCCCGTGTTACATTATTACATGTCTGCGGTAGGTGCTGGCACGATAAAAGAATTGTGCGGATTCAGTGATCATTTTTAAAAGAAATATTCACATGAAATTTTGAACAAGTTAATAATTGATTCTATACTTTGCGTTCTGTTTGTGTATTCGGCCAGCCTGAGTTAACTAAACCACCCCGGCAGTGTAACCGAAAAATCTCGTGTCGCTTTAGTGCACACAGCCCTTGACATAGATAGCCCCAGATAATTATATAACTTTAAAAACACATGGGTACTTTTACTGCTGTGGTCAATTGTTAAATATAAATTTTCCGTTTTACGTAAAAACTCTTAAATTTATAATAACTACATATCTTTAAAAGTTATTGAAATGCGTTTTGCAATACGGTCGGTCGCCAAAGAAATCATCAGAGTACTGCAAGTATCGACGGTTTTCTTATTTCTTTGAAACACCTTGGAACATAATTCACTTTACGTAACAGAATAGCGACGTATTTGTCTCACAAAAAAAAGAAGCAGCTCTCAAAGTTAAATCTAATCGACTTAAAACCCAGCAGAATATTTCACATCTGACTTTTCAGAATGGGAGATCGTAAAGATTGTAGCCACTCTGAAATAGTAAAGAACAGAGGAAATAATGTCTTTGTGACTTTATAACTCCATCCTCTTATTTATGTCTATGAATCCATACGTTTTTGTTTTATTATATAAAGAGTGTTTTTGTTCTCTCTAACAAAGATCTGCAGAATTTCAGTATCTTTAATTTGATGATACAAATAGACACATGTCAGTGAAGAGAGTGCTAATATACATACATGTACATGAAAACACGTAAGTAACATGTATAGATGTGATATGATAGAAATAATTGTAAAACAAAATTAAATCTTTGTGTCGCACTTAAGTGGTAAAATTATGGATTTTTTATCCAGAGGTGGAGCTCTGCCCCCCCCCCCCCCCCCTCGACCCGCCGACTTTTTCTTGCAACCAAAATTTCCCTGAAGTTAACATTTAGAAAATTAAATTTTGGTACATTAACACACCCCTTTTCCGCACGCACTTTTAGATGAAGGCCAAAAAATATTGGCATATTTAAATTTAAACTAAATCGTATTAAAATTAATAGTTGTTAGAGTTGCTTCACAACCCCTATATGTACATGTACCTCCCTCACAGTTAAGATTTTTAAGATTTTAGAATCTGTCCTTTTATTTGCTTGTCAAGATTTCCGATAATTTATGCTCATCCTTTAAAAAAAATCTCTGAGTGCCTGCATGGCCAAACATTATACGAAGAGTTATCCCTCCCACTGAGCACCTCTCGATAGCACACCATCGGGCGGGGGAAGGCGTCCTCGTTTATTTACAGTTTGTGTTCTTTTCAATATTTTGATTTTTCATTGCACTTTACATAAACTATTCCGTGACATAGCAGTAGAGGTGTTAGTATAATTACAGGGAATCGAAATGTTTATGAAGTGCAGTGACTTTTGTGTTCATCACACTATGATAAAGGCTTAGTTTGTATCTTGTCATCAGTTGTACATAAACGTATTATTCGCTTTGATTTTGTGGTCGGAATAATTAAATACGCATACATGTACATTAATAATGTGTTTTAAGCTATCATCAACTAGATAATATCACGTGCAAGCGCGGGAATTAACACTTAAAACATTTTAAAATATACGTTTACATTTCTACGTGTATACGGCATCTATTCTTAATGTTACATCTGTATGACGTTAAAAAAAACCTGCAAACTTTTTTTCATTTTCCCCAAAGCTGGGAGTGGCTGTACAGTGCGTCGTATCTCTTTTTTAAATGTTGTTTTTTTTAGGTCTTTAAGTTAAAATTCACTATAACTATTATCACTGTCCCAAGCAAAATTCAGATTAATGACTGTAACCTTATCCGTCCCGATTCAAATTCCTTGTTTTATGCATACATGTACATCATCTATTCATAGATTTGTTAAAACAATTTGTTTATGTTTCTCAAATCAATGTATATGGTTTACTACCAATCTGCAGTGGTATAAACAAATGTTGCATTTTAAAAACGCTAGATGACACCCCCCCCCCACCACCACCACCACCACTACAACACCACCTTTCTCCTTACACTCGTCAGTGTCTGATAAGTATCGATAAGAGATCATCTTCACATGATCTCTACATTTGCATACAATCCAACAAAACCAGACCCATTATATACATGCCTTTATCTGTTTTATGAGAGGGGTAACTCTTCAATACTCTGCAGTTGGAGGTTACAAAGAAAACAGGCATGAATAATCTGTCTATCAACTTCTGAAGCGTTCCAATTCATTATCTAAAGCCCTTATTGGTCAGAAGTTATGGTCGTGTGAAGATGACCTCCTATGTAAGAGGACCTCCTATCAATACCTGTCAGATTCTAAGAAGTGTAAGGAGAAGTGGGATGGTTTTATTAAAACTGTTTGACAATCCTATCTTGGCTTGAAGACCTCCTAGTTGCTTAGCAACGCTTTAGTTAACTTTAATATTCATCCATTTGTTAGTATAATTTATATTTATCATTTCATCTTGATTGACAGTAAACTTTATATTAAATAAATCGAACGTTGTTTCTTTCCAATTTAATTCCCATCTTGGATTGTGATAAACATTGTTTATATAAAGTTTAATAAAACAACTTTGTTTTTTTTTAAATTCATTTTTGCGATTGTATAGTTTGACTATTTTCAATTTTCAGCTTTGATTATTTGTTTATTGACAAAATTGCATGATTCTAGATAACAAAAATATCTTCTTGGTTGTTCTACTGCAAACTATTGCGCTCTTGATCTTTTATGGTTCACGTTTTCTTTAATTGTGTGTGCTCGTAAGTTTTCAAATTCTTCCTGCTACTAAACCAGCATTAGCTTGTTCGACTCGTCTTTTTGTCTTATCTTTAAATCTTTATAGAATTGTAGAAGTGTATATTTGTTGTTGTCAATATCCTTAGGTATCCGAAAGGGAAGTGCGGAAAAAAGGTAAATTTTCGAGTTATTAGCAATAGTTTCAACAGTTTCTGTCTGAATGGTGTTTATAATTGAAACAATATACAATATTGATTGAAACGGTCTACACAGAGCAATATACATGGCTTCAACCTGTTTACTCTGAAACAATTTGGATTTAAATTCATAGACAGCAGTTAAACTCTGGAATTAATATCCTCTTTCGAACGCAAAAATGAATTTATCTAAAACTTCATGCACGTGCACTTTATATTATACGCATTGTTGTTACGGTATGACGTCGTCTGATTAAACATTATTATATGCTCTTCTGTAAAAAAAAAAATTTCCAATGAATATTTTGTGTGTTACAGTGTGTTTACATACAACTTGATACAGAAATAAAGACGATGCATTATAAATGATTTGTTAAAAAAGGATTTGTACTGGATTTGTAAAGACAACAACCAAAAGCTACAGACTGTAAAATGAAAAATTACAAAACACACGAAAATAGTTTGATCATGCAGTTCATGCAAAAGTCCTTATTTACAACAAAATGGTGTTTACCCTTTGGTTTCATGGCCGTCAATAAATGATCATAACGTGGCGCACAATACTCTTAATCTTCAAGTGTTAACATCCTTGTTAGGAACTAATGATCAAAGTACAGTTAATGGGAATGGTTTTATGGAACTCGGTCAAAAACGTGATGAATGTCGAGTTTTGTATGTAGATGAAAAAAATCTAACATTTTCCGTGCACTCCAAATCAAGTCTCTTCTTTGACATTCATATAGCTATATTTCTCGTTTAGTTTTATCCGAACAAAAAAAAGTTATTGGTTTTTTTTTCATTATATTTAACGGTAACAACAACATTGCTTTATGCATGTATGCCAATTGTGCAGTAGTTATTGAAAAAATTAATATCTTATTATTTGGTATCTAAAACAAATTGGCAAGCTATCGACATCAACTGACGCCCTACCAAAAATGCATAAATGAAGTCTTTGTACAAGTCTAGTTTATTTATGTATAACGTCACACTGTAACTAGTAGGTTTATTAGCAGTAAATGGCATAGCTAAATCCATATAAACTGCCGTGTAAAAATTGTATGACTTAGTAACAATGTAACCTGATAAAGACAACCGCTTGATTAAATGTCCGTTTTATATTTTTTTTTTTGTTTCATTCGTTCATTCATAATCATATATCCAGAACCATAATCGTTTTTTTTAATCTTGATAATAGAAAGTGAGAAAATAGTAAAAAAAAAAAAACGAAGAGGTTATCCACTGGGAGGTAAAAACTGTGTAATGCACAAGTTTCTCTTCTCCTAAAACAGCTTTAAGATATCAAATTTAAGAAAACTGTATGATGCTGTAGGTAACATGTAAACGTTATGCGTTTGAGATACAGTCGATGAATTGGGGTCATTTGTTTATAAGTTTTTACACCGCCAAAGACCGTTTCATGAGGACAACCATCGGAATGATTTTTAAACGTGTACAGCAGAGATCATTCTGAGGAATTTTATTGGTTGCATGAAAACATCCGAATTGCTGTAATTGTAAAATGCCAATAACGAATACTATAAATCTTGCTTGTAATTTACATGCGCGTATTATGCTTGTATCCTTTTTGTTTGAATACTGAAGAGATGTAGTAGTAGCCATTCTCTGGATTTAATACAATACATAAATCTGTTGACTCTGTTAAGAACGATCCAAACACCTGTTTTCCAATTCAAATTTGCCTTTCGTTCATACACAGCTACATAACAAGCTTATTTTTCATTAGTAGGGACATAATCACGTATTTCAATAAGAGTGGAACAATGAACACCATTCATCCTTCTGCTCTAATGATCAACCATTAGGACGGATGTTGGCTGATGAAAAACTTAACTGTTAAGTCATGTTTAGCTTTCATTTCAATAAGGACATTTTGTTTACATCATTACGTCTTAACGAGCACCCTCAGTGTTTCCGCAATAAAAGGAAATAATTAATGAAGTGTATAGGAAATGTTTTGATTTCAAGAAGCGATAAACTATTATGAAATTAATTGCACGTGTTCAGGTTGTTTATGGTGCAATTTTAATGTGTCAATTTGCCTTGCAATTTTCAATCTTCACTCTTATTTCTGCAAAACCATTTAACAAGTCTATCGATATTTCGTCACCAAATAAATTTAGTTAAAATGGTTCACTTATCTTGCGAAAAATTTCTTAAATTGTCTAAACACCTATATATTAGGACACAACTGTTTTTTTAAAAAAATCAACTTATGTATTTACATACATGTTCGATGAGGGTACATGTTCAATTTCTGTAATTGAATGTACTTGCTAACGTTACAATACGACTTGTGTTCAAAACGTATTAATCTGCATGCCGTTACGTTTAAGTTTTGAAAAGATTAACGTCGTTTTACTAAAAAAAAAAATGGGCATTTCTCTCTGATTTTAGCTGTAGAAAATTAAATCATAAGAAATAAATTTAATTTCTACCTATGTTATACGAGTATAACATAACTTCGTACAGTTTACGCTTTTTTATACACTGCTTCGCGGTTTATAGAGCGTAAACTGCCCCAAGTTATGTTTAATCGTATAACATAGTTAGAAATTAAATTCGTTCCTTAAATGTAAATGTGATATGATGGTCTTTCTTTTCTTTCTTTCTTTCTTTCTTTCTTTCTTTCTTTCTTTCTTTCTTTCTTTCTTTCTTTCTTTCTTTCTTTCTTTCTTTCTTTCTTTCTTTCTTTCTTTCTCTAATTCTTTCTTTCTCTCTCTCCCTCTCTTTTTTAAACACCAAAGCTTGCTACTTATGAATTAGTCTGACACTTCCCCGTTCCAAACACATTTAGTTTTCATATCATATCAGCAAGTTTCTGTATGTTTACTAGTCATGCGTAACACATTCGGACTTAATCTCACAGAATAAAACACATCAGATTTATTTTTTCTGTGAAAGGTTTAAAGTGTTCCGGATGATTTGTTTATATGTTTCTTTCTCTTCAAGACCAGATGTGTTCCGGATGCATCGCCAGTCTTCAATAGAATAGACTGCTCTCAAAGAACAGTATA